>CM038706.1:31250394-31850394 GCA_021613375.1 Megaleporinus macrocephalus
GTATGAGAAAACGCCGGATGTGTGGAGAACATGGGATGTGTAGGAGAAATGCGGGATGTGTAGGAGAAATGCGGCATGTGTAGGAGAAATGCGGGATATGTAGGAGAAATGCGGGATGTGTAGGAGAAATGCGGGTTGTGTAGAAGAAATGCGGGATGTGTCGGAGAAATGCGGATTGTTTAGGAGAAATGCGGGATGTATAGGAGAAATGCAGGATGTGTAGGAGAAATGCGGGATGTGTAGGAGAAAGGCGGGATGTGTGGGAGAAACATGAGATGTGTAGGAGAAATGCGGGATGTGTAGGAGAAACATGAGATGTGTAGGAGAAATGCGGGATGTGTAGGAGAAATGCAGGATGTGTAGGAGAAAGGCGGGATGTGTGGGAGAAACAGAGATGTGTAGGAGAAATGCGGGATGTGTAGGAGAAATGCAGGATGTGTAGGAGAAATGTGGGTTGGGTAGGAGAAATGCGGGATGTGTCGGAGAAATGCGGAATGTGTAGGAGGAACATGTTCTATGTGGGAGAAATGCGGGATATGTAGGAGAAATGCGGAATGTGTAGGAGAAAGGCGGGATGTGTGGGAGAAACATGAGATGTGTAGGAGAAATGCGGGTTGTGTAGGAGAAATGCGGGATGTGTCGGAGAAATGCGGGATGTGTAGGAGAAATGCGGGATGTGTAGGAGAAATGCAGGTTGTGTAGGAGAAATGCGGGATGTGTAGTTGAAATGCGGGATGTGTAGGAGAAATGCGGGTTGTGTAGGAGAAATGCGGGATGTGTAGGAGAAATGCGGCATGTGTAGGAGAAATGCGGGATGTGTAGGAGAAATGCGAGATGTGTAGGAGAAATGCGGGTTGTGTAGAAGAAATGCGGGATGTGTAGGAGAAATGCGGGTTGTGTAGGAGAAATGCGGGATGTATAGGAGAAATGCAGGATGTGTAGGAGAAATGCAGGATGTGTAGGAGAAATGCGGGATGTATAGGAGAAATGCAGAATGTGAAGGAGAAATGCAGGATGTGTAGGAGAAAGGCGGGATGTGTGGGAGAAATGCGAGATGTGTAGGAGAAATGCGGGTTGTGTAGGAGAAATGCGGGATGTGTAGGAGAAATGCGGGTTGTGTAGGAGAAATGCGGGATGTGTGGGAGAAACATGAGATGTGTAGGAGAGATGCGGGATGTGTAGGAGAAATGCAGGATGTGTAGGAGAAATGCGGGATGTGTGGGAGAAACATGAGATGTGTAGGAGAAATGCGGGTTGTGTAGGAGAAATGCGGCATGTGTAGGAGAAATGCGGGATGTGTAGGAGAAATGCGGGATGTGTAGGAGAAATGCAGCATGTGTAGGAGAAATGCGGGTTGTGTAGGAGAAATGCGGGTTGTGTAAGAGAAATGCGGGATGTGTAGGAGAAATGCGGCATGTGTAGGAGAAATGTGGGATGTGTAGGAGAAATGCTGGATGTGTGGGAGAAACATGAGATGTGTAGGAGAAATGCGGGATGTGTAGGAGAAATGCAGGATGTGTAGGAGAAATGCGGCATGTGTAGAAGAAATGCAGGTTGTGTAGGAGAATTGGGGGATGTGTAGGAGAAATGCAGGTTGTGTAGGAGAAATGCAGGATGTGTAGGAGAAATGCGGGAATGTGTGGGAGAAACATGAGATGTGTAGGAGAAATGCGGGATGTGTAGGAGAAATGCAGGATGTGTAGGAGAAAGGCGGGATGTGTGGGAGAAACATGAGATGTGTAGGAGAAATGCGGGTTGTGTAGGAGAAATGCGGGTTGTGTAGGAGAAATGCGGGATGTGTAGGAGAAATGCGGCATGTGTAGGAGAAATGCGGGATGTGTAGAAGAAATGTAGGATGTGTAGGAGAAACGCCGGATGAGTGGGAGAAACATGAGATGTGTAGGAGAAATGCGGGTTGTGTAGGAGAAATGCGGGTTGTGTAGGAGAAATGCGGGATGTGTAGGAGAAATGCGGCATGTGTAGGAGAAATGCGGGAATGTGTAGGAGAAATGTAGGATGTGTAGGAGAAACGCCGGATGAGTGGGAGAAACATGAGATGTGTAGGAGAAATGCGGGATGTGTAGGAGAAATGCAGGATGTGTAGGAGAAAGGCGGGATGTGTGGGAGAAACATGAGATGTATAGGAGAAATGCGTGTTGTGTAGGAGAAATGCAGGATGTGTAGGAGAAATGCGGGTTGGGTAGGACAAATGAGGGATGTGTCGGAGAAATGCGGAATGTGTAGGAGGAACATGTTCTATGTGGGAGAAATGCGGGATATGTAGGAGAAATGCGGGATGTGTAGGAGAAATGCGGGTTGTGTAGGAGAAATGCGGGATGTGTATGAGAAATGCGGGTTGTGTAGGAGAAATGCGAGATGTGTAGGAGAAATGCGGGTTGTGTAGGAGAAATGCGGGATGTGTAGGAGAAATGCGAGATGTGTAGGAGAAATGCGGGTTGTGTAGGAGAAACATGAGATGTGTAGGAGAAATGCGGGATGTGTAGGAGAAATGCAGGATGTGTAGGAGAAAGGCGGGATGTGTGGGAGAAACATGAGATGTGTAGGAGAAATGCGGGATGTGTAGGAGAAATGCAGGATGTGTAGGAGAAATGCGGGTTGTGTAGGAGAAATGCGGGATGTGTCGGAGAAATGCGGAATGTGTAGGAGGAACATGTTCTATGTGGGAGAAATGCGGGATATGTAGGAGAAATGCGGAATGTGTAGGAGAAATGCAGGTTGTGTAGGAGAAATGCGGGATGTGTAGTTGAAATGCGGGATGTGTAGGAGAAATGCGGGTTGTGTAGAAGAAATGCGGGATGTGTAGGAGAAATGCGGCATGTGTAGGAGAAATGCGGGATGTGTAGGAGAAATGCGAGATGTGTAGGAGAAATGCGGGATGTGTGGGAGAAACATGAGATGTGTAGGAGAAATGCGGGATGTGTAGGAGAAATGCAGGATGTGTAGGAGAAATGCGGGTTGGGTAGGAGAAATGAGGGATGTGTAGGAGAAATGCAGGATGTGTAGGAGAAATGCGGGTTGGGTAGGAGAAATGAGGGATGTGTCGGAGAAATGCGGAATGTGTAGGAGGAACATGTTCTATGTGGGAGAAATGCGGGATATGTAGGAGAAATGCGGGATGTGTAGGAGAAATGAGGGATGTGTAGGAGAAATGCGGGTTGTGTAGGAGAAATGCGGGATGTATAGGAGAAATGCAGGATGTGTAGGAGAAATGCGGGATGTATAGGAGGTAGTACCGGTATAGTCCTTTTGGACAAAAGTCCATTCAAATAAGTTGCCATTGGCACCATAGCTGTTGCAAGGGATCGTATTGCAAAATAGGATCCGAACAGCCACTTAGCCCTATGAGGCTTGGAACTTGGGGACTTCCCTTCACTGACCTAGGTGATATGACGCTCACGGGCAATAGCGAGTCCGTGGGACTCACTAGGAGTGCTCATGCGCTTTCGGGCTCACCACGGCCCCCCAGCCTACAGGTCTGTGTCTGGCTCTGTCTCATACTCTCATTCAAGACCTTTGGAATACTATGGCCTCCCAATACAGGTCTATGATACTATGCTATTATAAATCTGGTCTGGGACAGAGGTGGATTTTGATTGGTCGTAATCCCCTCTGAGTCACCTGGGGGGCGTGGCCGACCCTCCCAAAGCAAGCATATGCATCCCAATACACATGTATTTCATTGTGTACTTTGTGGAAAAGCTCAAAATGTGTTGATAAGCTCAAAATGTGTTAAAAAGCTCTCAAACTGTGTTAAAAAGCTCGAAATGGGTTCCTTTTCAATGAGTCTTTCCAAAGTGTAATATGTTGATGGTGACTGTGCTGGGGTCTGAGACAGTGTTTGAATGTGCGCTACCGCTCGCTCTCCTCACCCTAATGTGTTCAAATGTCCTAACATGGTCATTTTGTTTGTGTGCTACACAGAGACCACTGACGATTGAGCTCGAGTGAAGGATCCCTGCCTCCAAGAACCCTTGAAGAAAAGGTAAGAGAGAGAGAGATGCGGTCGATACACACAGCATGTGAACAGCAATCGTCTTGTGCCACCTTTGTAACAGTTGGTTTCTGTTTCAGAAATCGCCATGGGCCTAGAGGAGTGCCCCATCTGCAAAAAGTATATATCGGCCATGGCCCAGCACCTGCGAGTGTCCCACGCAGTTATGAACACGGAGGAACGGGGCCTCCTACTAAAATTAGTGTCGGGCCGGGTGGACGTCCGTCAGGGCCTCTGCCCCGTGCCTGGGTGCGGGCAAAAGACCACAAGGCTGGATAGACATATCCAAACGCACCACGAAATGTCCAAGGCCCAGCAGCGCGAGGCCATATACACAGTAAAAAGGAAGTTCATTCTGGGGAAGCTGGCCGAGCTCCGAGGGTCGAAGCCCGAGGTCCCCATGGCGTCCGACCTGGACATTATCGAAAGTCAGCACCAGAGACATCTGGACGACATTTTGCTCGGCCCTGCGGCCGAGGACGCCCCGTGCCCCCAGCAGGAGGAGGCTGACCTGTGCACAAATCCAGCTTGCCAGGACAGGGCCACCCTGGTGGACACCCTGCACAAGCAAATAAGTGACATGATGGATGAGAACTTTGAGCTGACGAGCCAAATCCATGCCCTAAAAAGGCAGAATAGGCTGCTGCACAGGCGGCTGGGCAAGAGGTCCTCCCTGCTGAGGAGGACCTCGACGACGCCGATGGTGGCCAGGGCGGGGATCCAGACCCCGCCAGCCCAGGGGGCTGGGACCTCGGCAGCAACGGTAAGGCGGCACGTTATGAAACACTGTGCGTTTGAATCACTGTATGACAAAGTGGTGTGTTCCATGTTAACTTTCTCCCTTCTCTACTTATTCTCTCCATCAGACCCCTTGTCAGGAAGGGGCCCCAGAGGCAGAGCCTGAGGTGGCGTCTCAGTGCCTGCCCTTTCCAGACCACGTGTCTCAAATCAGTAAGTGCACATGTCACATCCTATCTTCAGTGCTGTGTCGTGTAGATGTGTACGTAAACATGTGTTTTTCTCCCCCGTCCCACACAGACGAACTGCTGGAGGAGTTCGCCCGGCACGAGGAGGGGCCGGACCCAACCCCCCGAATGAGGAACAACGTACAGAGCAAGGTTTTTCGAATAAAAAACTTTGTGGCCTTCATGTCCAGTGGTCAAACCAACTTGGCCACGTTCACATTTCTGGATAACACCCAGAAAATAAGAGAGTAAGTGACTGTTGTTCTTCTCTCAGATGTACGAAAGTGAGCTTGGGTGTGAAAAAGTACATTTATGCTTTGTGGCTTCTCGTTGCAGGTGGATGAGCATGCTGGGGCAACAAAAAATCGCCCCCAGCACCCATTGCTCACTACATAAAGAACGTTGCAATGTTCGTGAAATATCTGAAGGACACACCACCGGCAACCTGCCGACTGAAGAAGGCCTCTCTGGTAAACATCGTGAGGGAGATCAAGGGAATAACTAAGAAGCAGAGGAGGGCCGTGGTCCTCCACGAAATTAGTGTAAAAGAGGGGAAGGAGGCCACGGCAATACCAAAGACGCACCTGCTTGCGTGCCAGGAAAAGGCCAGGGTGGAAATCCCCAAACTTCTTGGTGAGCTACAGCTGATCTACTCAATAATACAGTTACTACATGGTTATTACACAGACCTAACCGTGTTTTCTGTCCTTTCCACAGCTCAACTCAGAGAAAACAGATCCATAAAGACCCAACGGCTGTTCTACGGCTACATGACGGCCTACCTCTCTGCCCTATACGGGCACAGGAGTGGCGTCTACCAAAACATGAAGGTGAAGGAGGTGGAACAGGCACGCCGGGACGACAGCGAGGGCTTGTACCTCATCAACGTAAGTGTTCCTTTACCTGTCACTGCACTACCCCAATGATTCAGTACTAACTGTTGTGTTTCACATTATCTGTCCAGGTGGAGGCTCATAAGACCAACGAGGCCTTTGGGGTAGCGCAACTCCTCCTCAACGCGGAGGAGTACGGCTGGATGGAGTCGTACATGGAAGTAAGGCCACGGCTGATGGGGGGGATCGTGTCCCCCTACTTTTTTTCCACCTCCACATCGAACTCATGCAAGAACCTGAGTGAGTACCTGCACGAGGCATGGGCTCGAATGAAGCTTCCCGGCAAGCCCAATTTCACGGATTTCCGGAGCTCCATAGCCACCTACGTAAGTGTGGTTTTGTTGAAGTTGTTGTCTCCTTCTGCTCTTTGGCCTGATTTAACGTTGTTGCTGTCATTGTTCACAGGCACGAGCAGCACTCGGGGACGATGAGCGGCAAAAAGTGGCACGTTTCATGTGCCACGATTTGTCCACCGCGTCAAAGTTTTATGCCCTTAACCTGACGCCCAGAGAGGCGCAAATACAGAGAAGGATTTTCGAGCGGGTGGTGCGGGCACCGGACGCGGTGGAGGCCAAGGAGCCAGTGGCAGAGAAGAGAAGGACACGTAAGCAGGTGCCCAGGAAGAGGCGGAGGGAGGAGGCTTCGGAAGAGGAGACGTCCGAGGACGAGGGGCAAGTCCCCTACCAGGAAAGCGGGACTTCCTCCGAAGAGGTAAGCAGGACTCCTGAACTGAAGTGTTGTTAAATGATACATCGAAGCCATGTTTGTATCACTAATGTACATATTCTTTCCTCTTCTTTTCAGAGCATGGAGGAGGATGTGGAGGAAGAAGTCCAAGAGACCACCCCCTCCAAGAGTCGGCCAATAACCCCAAAATGCAAAGCAGTACGGGTCCGGCTATCGCCGCTAAAGGTTGCTGCGACCAAATATAGCATCCAGTCGCTCGCCAAGACACACGAGAGGAACCAGAGGGCCCGCAGCCGAGTCCGGAAGGCCCTAAACAAGGACTGATCTCTCCAATATGGTTTGATCTCTGTTATCAGCTCTGTGAGTTGTCAGAGTTGTCTTAATTTTATAACATGTTCTATGTTCTATCAGCTCTGTGAGTTGTCAGAGTTGTCTTAATGTTAATTTTATACAGTGTTCTATGTTCTATGTTCCATCAGCTCTGTGAGTTGTCAGAGTTGTCTTAATGTTAATTTTATACAGTGTTCTATGTTCTATGTTCCATCAGCTCTGTGAGTTGTCAATGTCATTTGTTTAAAACGTTCTCTTTTATTATTATCATAAAGATTTTCTGTTCTTTTTTTATTTTTCATGCATTTTAGGTCTCCCAGTGGTCAGAGAAAAATAAACTAAAGTGTTTCAAAAAAAGACTAAGTCCCATGGTCTCCCAGTGGTCCGAGAAAAATAAAGTGTTCGAAAAAACACTAAGTCCCACGGTCTCCCAGTGGTCCGAGAAAAATAAAGTGTTCGAAAAAACACTAAGTCCCACGGTCTCCCAGTGGTCCGAGAAAAATAAAGTGTTCGAAAAAACACTAAGTCCCACGGTCTCCCAGTGGTCCGAGAAAAGTAAAGTGTTCGAAAAAACACCAAGTCCCATGGTCTCCCAGTGGTCCGAGAAAAATAAAGTGTTCGAAAAAACACCAAGTCCCATGGTCTCCCAGTGGTCCGAGAAAAGTAAAGTGTTCGAAAAAACACCAAGTCCCATGGTCTCCCAGTGGTCCGAGAAAAATAAAGTGTTCGAAAAAACACCAAGTCCCATGGTCTCCCAGTGGTCCGAGAAAAATAAAGTGTTCAAAAAAACACTAAGTTCCAAGGTCACTTAGGATTAGGATACGGCCTAAAGTGATATAAAACAGGCCCCAAGGGCCGCAGAAACACAAAACCCTAATATGTTGGACAGGCCTTCAAGTTGTATGACATATCTGAATTTGGTGATGTTTGGCTCAAAGGTCAAGGAGATAGGGTTCAAAGGCCTTTAGGCTAAGGCCTAATGGGTCCTAACACAGGCCCCAAAGGCCGCAGAGGCCCAAAATTCGGCTGTGTCGTATAAGTCATTGGCCTGTTCGACATATCCAAATTTCATGGCCCTCGGGTCAAAGGTCGCAGAGATGTAGCCCTACAGGCTTTTTGAGGCCTACTTGGAAGGCTCAGCCAAAGTCAATGAGACAGGTCCCGTAAGTGAAGGCAAGGGCCTAGAGCCACCAAACTGTGCATACGCAATCTAGGTCATAGTACGAAGGAGTACACCAAGTTTTAGGGTTCTAGGTCAAAGGATCTGCAAATGACCCCTGTCATTATTTGGGAACTCCCACTTCAATAATATAGGTCCTATGTCAAAGATATCTGGATTGGGATAATGACAATTACCTAAGTTTATCACACGTTCAACAAACTTTGTTATGATCATAAACCATTTCAGCAGGCTTTATTAAGCTTGTTTATACTATTTATACCTTAGAAATCTTAACATAACATGCACATTAGCTGAAATAACATGTCTCCCACTTCAATAATATAGGTCCTATGTCAAAGATATCTGGATTGGGATAATGACAAATACCTAAGTTTATCAAACTATTTACCAAACTTTGTTATGCTCAGAAACCATTTCAGCAAGCTTTATTAAGCTTGTTTATGCTATTTATACCTTAGAAATCCTATCATAACATGCACATAAGCTGAAATAACATGTCTCCCACTTCAATAATATAGGTCCTATGTCAAAGATATCTGGATTGGGATAATGACAAATACCTAAGTTTATCAAACATTTACCAAACTTTGTTATGCTCAGAAACCATTTCAGCAAGCTTTATTAAGCTTGTTTATACTATTTATACCTTAGAAATCCTATCATAACATGCACATAAGCTGAAATAACATGTCTCCCACTTCAATAATATAGGTCCTATGTCAAAGGTATCTGGATTGGGATAATGACAAATACCTAAGTTTATCAAACATTTACCAAACTTTGTTATGCTCAGAAACCATTTCAGCAGGCTTTATTAAGCTTGTTTATGCTATTTATACCTTAGAAATCTTATCATAACATGCACATTAGCTGAAATAACATGTCTCCCCACTTCAATAATATAGGTCCTATTTCAAAGACATCTGGATTGGGATAATGACAATTACCTAAGTTTATCACACATTCAACAAACTTTGTTATGATCATAAACCACTTCAGCAGGCTTTATTAAGCTTGTTTATGGTATTTATACCTTAGAAATCCTATCATAATATGTATATAAACTGAAATAACATGTCTCCCACTTCAATAATATAGGTCCTATGTCAAAGATATCTGGATTGGGATAATGACAATTACCTAAGTTTATCACACGTTCAACAAACTTTGTTATGATCATAAACCATTTCAGCAAGCTTTATTAAGCTTGTTTATACTATTTTTACCTTAGAAATCTTAACATAACATGCACATAAGCTGAAATAACATGTCTCCCACTTCAATAATATAGGTCCTATGTCAAAGATATCTGGATTGGGATAATGACAAATACCTAAGTTTATCAAACATTTACCAAACTTTGTTATGCTCAGAAACCATTTCAGCAAGCTTTATTAAGCTTGTTTATACTATTTATACCTTAGAAATCCTATCATAACATGCACATAAGCTGAAATAACATGTCTCCCACTTCAATAATATAGGTCCTATGTCAAAGGTATCTGGATTGGGATAATGACAAATACCTAAGTTTATCAAACATTTACCAAACTTTGTTATGCTCAGAAACCATTTCAGCAGGCTTTATTAAGCTTGTTTATGCTATTTATACCTTAGAAATCTTATCATAACATGCACATTAGCTGAAATAACATGTCTCCCACTTCAATAATATAGGTCCTATTTCAAAGACATCTGGATTGGGATAATGACAATTACCTAAGTTTATCACACATTCAACAAACTTTGTTATGATCATAAACCACTTCAGCAGGCTTTATTTAGCTTGTTTATACTATTTATACCTTAGAAATCCTATCATAACATGCACATAAGCTGAAATAACATGTCTCCCACTTCAATAATATAGGTCCTATGTCAAAGATATCTGGATTGGGATAATGACAAATACCTAAGTTTATCACACATTCAACAAACTTTGTTATGCTCAGAAACCATTTCAGCAGGCTTTATTAAGCTTGTTTATGCTATTTATACCTTAGAAATCTTATCATAACATGCACATTAGCTGAAATAACATGTCTCCCACTTCAATAATATAGGTCCTATTTCAAAGACATCTGGATTGGGATAATGACAATTACCTAAGTTTATCACACATTCAACAAACTTTGTTATGATCATAAACCACTTCAGCAGGCTTTATTTAGCTTGTTTATGCTATATATACCTTAGAAATCTTAACATAACATGCACATAAGCTGAAATAACATGTCTCCCACTTCAATAATATAGGTCCTATGTCAAAGATATCTGGATTGGGATAATGACAAATACCTGTTTATCAAACATTTACCAAACTTTGTTATGCTCAGAAACCATTTCAGCAGGCTTTATTAGGCTTGTTTATGCTATTTATACCTTAGAAATCTTATCATAACATGCACAAAAGCTGAAATACCATGTCTCCCACTTCAATAATATAGGTCCTATGTCAAAGATATCTGGATTGGGATAATGACAATTACCTAAGTTTATCACACATTCAACAAACTTTGTTATGATCATAAACCACTTCAGCAAGCTTTATTAGGCTTGTTTATGCTATTTTTACCTTAGAAATCTTAACATAACATGCACATAAGCTGAAATAACATGTCTCCCACTTCAATAATATAGGTTCTATGTCAAAGGTATCTGTATTGGGGTGCTGACAAATACCTAAGTTTATCACACATTCAACAAACTTTATTATGCTCAGAAACCACTTCAGCAAGCTTTATTAGGCTTGTTTATGCTATATATACCTTAGAAATCTTAACACAACATGCACATAAACTCAAATATTGTGTTAAAAGTATAATATAATACTTAATATTGTTTGTGAATTGCATGAGAATTGCATGAATTTCATAAAAATTGCATGTAATTAAACTCTAAAGTGATCCTAAACTTTTGACCAGTAGTGTATATATATATATATATATATATATATATATATATATATATATATATATATATATATATATATATATATATAAATTACCCTATCTGGACAAAATCACACTTCAAGTAAATGTAAAAAGTATATTTAAACATAATCCCAGTGAAATTTGCTGGAATTCGGACCACATACTCCACACATATGAGCCAAATGGAAAAAATATGGGAATCACACATCATCCCAGTTCACATCTATACGACACCATTGAAATAAATTAGAGTCGGGAGTGTCCAGCTGCCACCTTGTGCACCAGCAGCATATTGCAAGCAAAGAAGGTCAAACTTTGGCGATTTTTAGCGGGTGACTCGGGTGTTCGAGAGACACGCAGACTTTTTGAGATGAATGAGGGTGACCTCCTGAACGGCCCTAACCCACTGACCGGCCCCCCAAAAATCTGGTTGGGGCTGTGCGCAGTGTCCGGCAGAAGGCATCTAATAGATTCTTGTCGGGACGTTGGGCGACTTCCCTGTACTACCTAGAGAAATATGAGATGTGTAGGAGAAATGCGGGATGTGTAGGAGAAATGCAGGATGTGTAGGAGAAATGCGGGATGTGTAGGAGAAATGCGGGTTGTGTAGGAGAAATGCGGGTTGTGTAGAAGAAATGCACGTTGTGTAGGAGAAATGGGGGATGTGTAGGAGAAATGCAGGTTGTGTAGGAGAAATGCGGGATGTGTAGGAGAAATGCGGGTTGTGTAGGAGAAATGCAGGATGTGTAGGAGAAATGCGGGATGTGTAGGAGAAATGCGGGTTGTGTAGGAGAAATGCGGGTTGTGTAGAAGAAATGCACGTTGTGTAGGAGAAATGGGGGATGTGTAGGAGAAATGCAGGTTGTGTAGGAGAAATGCGGGATGTGTAGGAGAAATGCGGGTTGTGTAGGAGAAATGCGGGTTGTGTAGGAGAAATGCAGGTTATGTAGGAGAAATGCGGGATGTGTAAGAGAAATGTAGGATGTGTAGGAGAAATGCGGCATGTGTAGGAGAAATGTGGGATGTGTAGGAGAAACGCCCGATGTGTGGGAGAAACATGAGATGTGTAGGAGAAATGCGGGATGTGTAGGAGAAATGCGGGTTGTGTAGGAGAAATGCGGGTTGTGTAGGAGAAATGCGGGATGTGTAGGAGAAATGCAGGTTGTGTAGGAGAAATGCGGCATGTGTAGGAGAAATGCAGGATGTGTAGGAGAAATGCGGCATGTGTAGGAGAAATGCCGGATGTGTAGGAGAAATGCAGGATGTGTAGGAGAAATGCGGGATGTGTGGGAGAAACATGAGATGTGTCGGCGAAATGCGGAATGTGTAGGAGAAACATGGTCTGTGTGGGAGAAATGCGGGATGTGTAGGAGAAATGCGGAATGTGTAGGAGAAATGCGGAATGTGTAGGAGAAATGCGGGTTGTGTAGGAGAAATGCGGGATGTGTAGGAGAAATGCGGCTTGTGTAGGAGAAATGCAGGATGTGTAGGAGAAATGCGGGATGTGTAGGAGAAATGCAGGTTGTGTAGGAGAAATGCGGCATGTGTAGGAGAAATGCAGGATGTGTAGGAGAAATGCGGCATGTGTAGGAGAAATGCCGGATGTGTAGGAGAAATGCAGGATGTGTAGGAGAAAGGCGGGATGTGTGGGAGAAACATGAGATGTGTAGGAGAAATGCGGGATGTGTAGGAGAAATGCAGGATGTGTAGGAGAAATGCGGGATGTGTAGGAGAAATGTAGGATGTGTAGGAGAAATGCCGGATGAGTGGGAGAAACATGAGATGTGTAGGAGAAATGCGGGATGTGTAGGAGAAATGCAGGATGTGTAGGAGAAATGCGGCATGTGTAGGAGAAATGCGGGATGTGTAGGAGAAATGCGGGATGTGTAGGAGAAATGCGGGATGTGTAGGAGAAATGCGGGTTGTGTAGGAGAAACATGAGATGTGTCGGCGAAATGCGGAATGTGTAGGAGAAACATGGTCTGTGTGGGAGAAATGCGGGATGTGTAGGAGAAATGCGGAATGTGTAGGAGAAATGCGGGATGTGTAGGAGAAATGCGGGTTGTGTAGGAGAAATGCGGGATGTGTAGGAGAAATGCGGGTTGTGTAGGAGAAATGCGGGATGTGTCGGAGAAATGCGGAATGTGTAGGAGGAACATGGTCTATGTGGGAGAAATGCGGGATGTGTAGGAGAAATGTGGCATGTGTAGGGGAAATGCAGGTTGTGTAGGAGAAATGCGGGATGTGTAGGAGAAATGCGGGTTGTGTAGGAGAAATGCAGGTTGTGTAGGAGAATTTGCGGGTTGTGTAGGAGAAATGCGCGTTGTGTAAGAGAAATGCGGGATGTGTAGGAGAAATGTGGGATGTGTAGGAGAAATGCAGGTTGTGTAGTAGAAATGCGGGATGTGTAGGAGAAATGCGGGTTGTGTAGGAGAAATGCAGGTTGTGTAGGAGAATTTGCGGGTTGTGTAGGAGAAATGCGCGTTGTGTAAGAGAAATGCGGGATGTGTAGGAGAAATGTGGGATGTGTAGGAGAAACGCCGGATGTGTGGGAGAAACATGAGATGTGTAGGAGAAATGCGGGATGTGTAGGAGAAATGCGGGTTGTGTAGGAGAAATGCGGGTTGTGTAGGAGAAATGCGGGATGTGTAGGAGAAATGCGGGTTGTGTAGGAGAAATGCAGGATGTGTAGGAGAAATGCGGGTTGGGTAGGAGAAATGAGGGATGTGTCGGAGAAATGCGGAATGTGTAGGAGAAATGCGGAATGTGTAGGAGAAATGCAGGTTGTGTAGGAGAAATGCGGGTTGTGTAGGAGAAATGCGGGTTGTGTAGGAGAAATGCAGGATGTGTAGGAGAAATGCGGGTTGGGTAGGAGAAATGAGGGATGTGTCGGAGAAATGCGGAATGTGTAGGAGAAATGCGGAATGTGTAGGAGAAATGCAGGTTGTGTAGGAGAAATGCGGGTTGGGTAGGAGAAATGAGGGATGTGTAGGAGAAATGCGGGTTGTGTAGGAGAAATGCGGGATGTGTAGGAGAAATGTAGGATGTGTAGGAGAAACGCCGGATGTGTGGGAGAAACATGAGATGTGTAGGAGAAATGCAGGATGTGTAGGAGAAATGCAGGATGTGTAGGAGAAAGGCGGGATGTGTGGGAAAAACATGAGATGTGCAGGAGAAATGCGGGATGTGTAGGAGAAATGCAGGATGTGTAGGAGAAATGCGGAATGTGTAGGAGAAATGCAGGTTGTGTAGGAGAAATGCGGGATGTGTAGGAGAAATGCGGGTTGTGTAGGAGAAATGCGGGATGTGTAGGAGAAATGCGGGATGTGTAGGAGAAATGCGGGATGTGTAAGAGAAATGTAGGATGTGTAGGAGAAACGCCGGATGTGTGGGAGAAACATGAGATGTGTAGGAGAAATGCGGGATGTGTAGGAGAAATGCAGGATGTGTAGGAGAAAGGCGGGATGTGTGGGAGAAACATGAGATGTGTAGGAGAAATGCGGGATGTGTAGGAGAAATGCAGGATGTGTAGGAGAAAGGCGGGATGTGTGGGAGAAACATGAGATGTGTAGGAGAAATGCGGGATGTGTAGGAGGAACATGGTCTATGTGGGAGAAATGCGGGATGTGTAGGAGAAATGTGGCATGTGTAGGAGAAATGCAGGTTGTGTAGGAGAAATGCGGGATGTGTAGGAGAAATGCGGGTTGTGTAGGAGAAATGCGGGATGTGTAGGAGAAATGCAGGTTGTGTAGGAGAAATGCGGGTTGTGTAGGAGAAATGCGGGATGTGTAGGAGAAATGCGGGATGTGTAGGAGAAATGCAGCATGTGTAGGAGAAATGCAGCATGTGTAGGAGAAATGCGGGATGTGTAGGAGAAATGCGGGTTGTGTAGGAGAAATGCGGGATGTGTAGGAGAAATGCGGGTTGTGTAGGAGAAAAGCAGGTTGTGTAGGAGAAATGCGGGTTGTGTAGGAGAAATGCAGGATGTGTAGGAGAAATGCGGGATGTGTAGGAGAAATGCGGGATGTGTAGGAGAAATGTAGGATGTGTAGGAGAAATGCGGGTTGTGTAAGAGAAATGCGGGATGTGTAGGAGAAATGCGGGATGTGTAGGAGAAATGTGGGATGTGTAGGAGAAACGCCGGATGTGTGGGAGAAACATGAGATGTGTAGGAGAAATGCGGGATGTGTAGGAGAAATGCAGGATGTGTAGGAGAAATGCGGCATGTGTAGAAGAAATGCAGGTTGTGTAGGAGAAATGGGGGATGTGTAGGAGAAATGCAGGTTGTGTAGGAGAAATGCAGGATGTGTAGGAGAAAGGCGGGATGTGTGGGAGAAACATGAGATGTGTAGGAGAAATGCGGGATGTGTAGGAGAAATGCAGGATGTGTAGGAGAAAGGCGGGATGTGTGGGAGAAACATGAGATGTGTAGGAGAAATGCGGGTTGTGTAGGAGAAATGCGGGATGTGTAGGAGAAATGCGGGATGTGTAGGAGAAATGCGGGATGTGTAGGAGAAATGCAGCATGTGTAGGAGAAATGCGGGTTGTGTAGGAGAAATGCGCGTTGTGTAAGAGAAATGCGGGATGTGTAGGAGAAATGTGGGATGTGTAGGAGAAACGCCGGATGTGTGGGAGAAACATGAGATGTGTAGGAAAAATGCAGGATGTGTAGGAGAAATGCAGGATGTGTAGGAGAAATGCGGGATGTGTGGGAGAAACATGAGATGTGTAGGAGAAATGCGGGATGTGTAGGAGAAATGCAGGATGTGTAGGAGAAATGCGGGATGTGTAGGAGAAATGCGGGTTGTGTAGGAGAAATGCGGGTTGTGTAGAAGAAATGCACGTTGTGTAGGAGAAATGCGGGATGTGTAGGAGAAATGCAGGTTGTGTAGGAGAAATGCGGGATGTGTAGGAGAAATGCGGGTTGTGTAGGAGAAATGCGGGTTGTGTAGGAGAAATGCAGGTTATGTAGGAGAAATGCGGGATGTGTAAGAGAAATGTAGGATGTGTAGGAGAAACGCCGGATGTGTGGGAGAAACATGAGATGTGTAGGAGAAATGCGGGATGTGTAGGAGAAATGCAGGATGTGTAGGAGAAATGCGGGATGTGTAGGAGAAACGCCGGATGAGTGGGAGAAACATGAGATGTGTAGGAGAAATGCGGGATGTGTAGGAGAAATGCAGGATGTGTAGGAGAAAGGCGGGATGTGTGGGAGAAACATGAGATGTGTAGGAGAAATGCGGGATGTGTAGGAGAAATGCAGGATGTGTAGGAGAAAGGCGGGATGTGTGGGAGAAACATGAGATGTGTAGGAGAAATGCAGGTTGTGTAGGAGAAATGCGGGATGTGTCGTAGAAATGCGGGTTGTGTAGGAGAAATGCGGGATGTGTAGGAGAAATGCAGCATGTGTAGGAGAAATGCGGGTTGTGTAAGAGAAATGCGGGATGTGTTGGAGAAATGTGGGATGTGTACGAGAAATGCAGGATGTGTCGGAGAAATGCGGGTTGTGTAGGAGAAATGCGGGATGTGTAGGAGAAATGCAGCATGTGTAGGAGAAATGCGGGTTGTGTAGGAGAAATGCGGGTTGTGTAGGAGAAATGCGGGATGTGTAGGAGAAATGCAGCATGTGTAGGAGAAATGCGGGTTGTGTAGGAGAAATGCGCGTTGTGTAAGAGGAATGCGGGATGTGTAGGAGAAATGTGGGATGTGTAGGAGAAACGCCGGATGTGTGGGAGAAACATGAGATGTGTAGGAGAAATGCGGGATGTGTAGGAGAAATGCGGGATGTGTAGGAGAAATGCGGGTTGTGTAGGAGAAATGCGGGATGTGTAGGAGAAATGCGGGATGTGTAGGAGAAATGCGGGATGTGTAGGAGAAATGTAGGATGTGTAGGAGAAACGCCGGATGAGTGGGAGAAACATGAGATGTGTAGGAGAAATGCGGGATGTGTAGGAGAAATGCGGGATGTGTAGGAGAAATGCGGGTTGTGTAGGAGAAATGCGGGATGTGTAGGAGAAATGCGGGATGTGTAGGAGAAATGCGGGATGTGTAGGAGAAATGTAGGATGTGTAGGAGAAACGCCGGATGAGTGGGAGAAACATGAGATGTGTAGGAGAAATGCGGGATGTGTAGGAGAAATGCAGGATGTGTAGGAGAAAGGCGGGATGTGTGGGAGAAACATGAGATGTGTAGGAGAAATGCGGGATGTGTAGGAGAAATGCAGGGTGTGTAGGAGAAATGCGGGTTGGGTAGGAGAAATGAGGGATGTGTCGGAGAAATGCGGAATGTGTAGGAGGAACATGTTTTATGTGGGAGAAATGCGGGATATGTAGGAGAAATGCGGAATGTGTAGGAGAAATGCAGGTTGTGTAGGAGAAATGCGGGATGTGTAGGAGAAATGCGGGATGTGTAGGAGAAATGCGGGATGTGTAGGAGAAATGCGGGTTGTGTAGGAGAAATGCGGGATGTGTAGGAGAAATGCGGCATGTGTAGGAGAAATGCGGGATGTGTAGGAGAAATGTAGGATGTGTAGGAGAAACGCCGGATGTGTGGGAGAAACATGAGATGTGTAGGAGAAATGCAGGATGTGTAGGAGAAAGGCGGGATGTGTGGGAGAAACATGAGATGTATAGGAGAAATGCGGGATGTGTAGGAGAAATGCAGGATGTGTAGGAGAAATGCGGGTTGGGTAGGAGAAATGAGGGATGTGTCGGAGAAATGCGGAATGTGTAGGAGGAACATGTTCTATGTGGGAGAAATGCGGGATATGTAGGAGAAATGCGGGATGTGTAGGAGAAATGCGGGTTGTGTAGGAGAAATGCGGGATGTGTAGGAGAAATGCGGGATGTGTAGGAGAAATGCGGGTTGTGTAGGAGAAATGCGGGATGTGTAGGAGAAATGCGGAATGTGTAGGAGAAATGCGGGATGTGTAGGAGAAATGTAGGATGTGTAGGAGAAACGCCGGATGTGTGGGAGAAACATGAGATGTGTAGGAGAAATGCAGGATGTGTAGGAGAAAGGCGGGATGTGTGGGAGAAACATGAGATGTGTAGGAGAAATGCGGGATGTGTAGGAGAAATGCAGGATGTGTAGGAGAAATGCGGGTTGGGTAGGAGAAATGAGGGATGTGTCGGAGAAATGCGGAATGTGTAGGACGAACATGTTCTATGTGGGAGAAATGCGGGATATGTAGGAGAAATGCGGAATGTGTAGGAGAAATGCAGGTTGTGTAGGAGAAATGCAGGATGTGTAGGAGAAATGCGGGTTGTGTAGGAGAAATGCGGGATGTGTAGGAGAAATGCAGGTTGTGTAGGAGAAATGCGGGATGTGTAGGAGAAATGCGGGATGTGTAGGAGAAATGCGGGTTGTGTAGGAGAAATGCAGCATGTGTAGGAGAAATGCGGGTTGTGTAGGAGAAATGCGGGATGTGTAGGAGAAATGCGGGTTGTGTAGGAGAAATGCGGGATGTGTAGGAGAAATGCGGGTTGTGTAGGAGAAATGTGGGATGTGTAGGAGAAATGCGGGTTGTGTAGGAGAAATGCGGGTTGTGTAAGAGAAATGCGGGATGTGTAGGAGAAATGTGAGATGTGTAGGAGAAACGCCGGATGTGTGGGAGAAACATGAGATGTGTAGGAGAAATGCGGGTTGTGTAGGAGTAATGCGGGTTGTGTAGGAGAAATGCGGGATGTGTAGGAGAAATGCGGCATGTGTAGGAGAAATGTGGGATGTGTCGGAGAAACGCCCGATGTGTGGGAGAAACATGAGATGTGTAGGAGAAATGCAGGATGTGTAGGAGAAATGCAGGATGTGTAGGAGAAATGCGGGATGTGTGGGAGAAACATGAGATGTGTAGAAGAAATGCGGGATGTGTAGGAGAAATGCAGGATGTGTAGGAGAAATGCGGGATGTGTAAGAGAAACGTGGGATTCCGGACCTTTAAAATCTGTTCTGAATTGTATAGCACTGGTTACAGACTTGCATTATATATGATTAGTATATCAGAACATCCTGTTCATACTGAGAGCCGCATCTCCACATAGTATAAACACGGTGGAGAAGCACTTTTCTGTACAGCCAGTTTTCACAGTGGAGCAGGAGCTGAACAGTAAGGCCTTCTGGGCTCCATGAGTTACAATGGGAAGCATGGACTGTAAACACATCTAAACAACTGTCAGATGGTTCCTGTGCTTTACTGTGGTCCCGCTTGCGGGACACACTATTGTACACATGGCACCGTTACCACGGCGATGACAGCAAGCTCTGGGTTCTGTCCCAATAGACCCTGCCTGGTCTCCGCAGCGACCGTGAGCCGATGGAGAGTAATGGGGCGTCAGGGGACGTGGAACGGATGGTCTCCGGCACTGCAGACCCCGGCGTGGTTAATTGGAGTCGAACCGGGGTCAGAAAACAAAAATCCGGGGGGGCTTTTAGAACAGGCCACAGTTCCAGGACCTGGCTTACACTGTAAGACTGGGACCAGCTGAGGTGTGGGATGCAAATGTGTTTAAGTTTTAAGAGTGATCTTGTGAAGTGAATTAATTTGACTCTAGTATATATATTTAAAATATCTGTAAGGTTATTGTATACTGTAGACTAATTATCTCACTATATCAGCTAGTGCTGTGTATTGACAAGAACCTGCAGATACTATATGTATCTTTTTTTTGTCATGATACAGGACAATTATTTTGGTACAGTATGCAAGGTGATATATCACAATTTAAAAATATTACTTTAGTAAAACAGTCATAACTTTACTAATGCTAACATTAGCCTTACCCTATTTCTATAGTTTCATGAACAATAAAAAACTTTTGCATGCTTAAATAATTCTTTGGATGGTTCAATTGTTCTTCCGGTTGATGAAGAATGCTTCCACATAGCACCACAAGTGGGTCTTAAGAACCCTTTTTGCTGCTATACAGAACGAAGAACCATACAAGGCATGTGTACGAGTTTGAGTAGTGAGAGTTTGTTTAATTAGCAGACTTAGAACAAAGCCAACGCTGCTCGCCAGCCACTACAAGCACAAACCCTGCTCACAAAAACGTCTAAATGTCCTGCTTCGCTCTGCAACTCCCACTCTACATTTCTCACATGATTAGGTTGGATTTAGGTTAGGTTGGAATTGGCTTTGTAATCACCACCTTCCTGTTGAAGTTTTCTGTTCCACCTTAAATAGGGCCACATTCTGATGCCTGCACTTAGTTAAGGTAACTGTTGCCTCATTTAAGGTGGAACAGAGAAGTGTAACTTAGTTGTACAAGAATTGAAAATGATTGTTTTTTTAAAATGATGAGTGCAGAAATTATTTTATATCACTCTCCAAGTTAATTACACCAGCAGAGCTCGACTCTAAAAAAGAAAAAAAAAAAACTTAATCATTGACTTTCATTTTTTAACAAGCCATGTCCACCACTCAGACTGAAAATAGTAAACACCAATTAAAAATCTATGAAACTATATGAAGTTCATTTCTTTCTGATCTGATAATGAGCTCTGTAGTGTCTGTTCTGATGAGCAGCTTTCGATTAAAGTTGTTTGAATAAATGTATGTGATTGGATAAACTGTAACACAGGACCGCTAAAGAAGCCCCGTTGATTTACAGACTAGCCGACTTTACTGCTCTGTGATGATGCTTTAAGCTTGATGTCGACTAGACACTGATCACATGATTATGACACTACTGATATGGAAGTCTCAGAGAAGATGACAGGTGAGGAGGCTGGTGATTTTGGAGGGTTCATCTCTCCAGATCTACAGAGCTTCAAAGATCACATACTGAACCTCTTTATTTCCGGTTTCCTGATGACTGCTATAAAACGTCATGTGTGGCTGGAGAGGAAGCATTACAGCCTATAATCCTGTATAGTCAGTTATCTTTATTTTTACCAAGTTATGGCGCTCTAAAACTGTCTGGCTCTCAGGATCTCAGCAAGGCTGCCTAGGGTGCGCCTAAGTCGGATTCACATTTGCGAGATTCCAGGGTCCATATGTTTAGTTCCCTAAAGGCTGGCAATTACAAATGACACATCACACTACTGACCTGTGGAGTTTGGCTTCCTCAAAGATTTCTAAAGTCAGGTGTTGTAAAGCACTCCCTTCTCCTGAAGATTTATTAATCAATGAAAACTCAATGTTGACCCAATTTTCATCATAACTGTCGACTTAAAAAAATCAGAAGTCAACCAACCCTTTCATCTTCATGTGTGTTGCTTAAATATGAATAGGATAAGATAGGGTCACCTTTAACGTATACATGGATCTAGGAATAAAACGTTTTCAGCCCAGATCTCAGTTCAGCCATGAGTTTCCTGAATGTGATGGTTAGACATTTAAGGACACAACACTAAACAAGTGAACCAGAAAAGAAGGCCCAGCAGTGCAGCATGACTGATTATTATTTGTTTAGCCTCCAAAAGGCTTGTGCAACTTTGACAGAACTGAAAAAGAGGATCTCTTGTACAACATACACGGCGCATGCATTCGTTTGACAAGTGCCTCCGCTTTCAGGCTGCAGAACACAAGCGCTGCTATTGTGAAACGTGCCTGTAGATCAGTTAGATATGTCAACACCGCTGAGATAAGGACATGCGGATTCCAGGCTGTAGGATTTAGCCCTAACCCAATAAAAGCTTGCAAAACATACTGCGCTCATTCTAACAGACGTTAGAATGATAAGTGAATAAACACTGATTGCAGAAGCAAACAAATCCAAGCACGCCAGTTTCACATACTCTGCAACTGGTAGGCTAAGGTCAAGCATGCATTCGAGAAGACTAACGTTGAGAAATGTGAATAAAAGCATAGCCACGCAGGCTACACTTTAATGCTACACTTTAGGGCCAGATCCGAAAGTGTAAAATATTTGTGGATTTTTTCATTATGTTGGTATTTACTTCCTTATTTAGTGTTTCAAAGCTTCATCTTTTGTCTATGCTGTTGAAGGATGCATTGTATTTTCTTGTATATTTATTATATTTCCTAAATTTGTTGCTGACCAGT
The DNA here is from genome assembly GCA_021613375.1 of Megaleporinus macrocephalus. Taxonomy (NCBI): domain Eukaryota; kingdom Metazoa; phylum Chordata; class Actinopteri; order Characiformes; family Anostomidae; genus Megaleporinus; species Megaleporinus macrocephalus. Next base: position 31,272,403 of record CM038706.1, read on the forward strand.
GATCTGAACAGACTGCAGGGGTTGACATACACCAATTAGCCAAAACATTAAAACCACCTTCCAGTATCATCCTTTTTATTCGTCCATCTGCTTTTATTCGTCCATCTGCTTTTCTGCGTTTTCCCCCCTTTTAGCCTGTTCTTCAATGGCCAGGACCCCCAAAGAGCAGGTATTATTTTGGTGGTGGATCATTCTCACGGCTGGAGTCCTAAACACCTCAGTGTCACTGCTGGACTGAGAATAGTCCACCACACAAACATATCAAGGCAACAGTGTCCTGTGGGCAGTGTCCTGTGGGCAGTGTCCTGTGACCACTGGTGAAGGACTAGAAGATCTGAGCTGCTCTCTCTATTTAGATCTACACAGTGGACCAACAAGGTAGACATATCTAATAGATTACACAGTGAGTGGACGCAGAGTGTCACTGCAGTGCTGAGATTGGCGCATGGCCTAAATAATATCTGCTCAGTCGTGGTCCTTTGGGGCTCCTGATCGTTGAAGAGCAAACTGAAAAGGGGGCTAAGTATATATTTCCATTTTCAGTACTCTACCCACCTCTTCTTCAACTCAGAGCATAACCTGGCAGTGATCTGACTGGGGAAACACTCAACAACAACATATTTGCCATAACATTAGTGCATCTCTCTCTCATCAAAATATCCATAAGACTTCCTCTTGGAGCACATCCTTCTGTAGACCTGTTTTGTTTTTTTTCCACACTGTATGAAGAATGCAAAAAATCCCAGCCACTTGATCCCCCACGAACATACTCCCATTAAGATAGGGGTGATAATTTGGCACAAGGCATTTTTCCCAAGCTGTCCAAACACATTTGCATCAGTGCATTGGCATGACTATTTTCTGGGAAGCAGGAGAATGCTCTGCTTCGCTTGTCCTGACGAATTGACGCTCTCAATTTTATCTTGCCACCCTTGTTTCTCCTACTGCTGAAATGTGATTAGGGCTGTCTGCTTTAACGCACCCCCCCCCCCCCACCCCCCCAGTGCAAATTTTAATTTATTTTATTTGAGTGAGACATATGCAAACCGGAGTGGGTCCCAGTCAACAGCATGGCCGACTCTATTCTGTGCATGATATAAAGGTTACTCTTCTATATTCTTATCACTGTTCTATGTATTTATACTTCCTGCTTTACTAAATTAACATAATGTCTTGTGATTGTTACAAGTGAGGGTGTTTTTGTGGGATGTTCTGTGAATGAGGTCATAGAAAAGCTGGCAATAACAGCCTCCCGGTTCTCCTTCTGTCACTTCGCAGAAACAGAGACTGAAGTAGAAAATATGGCGCAGTCTATGTCTTATCAGGGTTTTATTTTATCTATTTTGGCTACACCCACATAAAGTATGTATATATTATTTTATATATTGTAGACAGCTAGGGAGCTTCAAATCACCCTGAAGTCACACCAATAAATCCTCAGCACAAAGTCAAGGCAGTGGGACGTAAATGTGATTAACATTTATCATCTATCTAATCTATCATTTGTCAAAAAGCTATCTAAATACGCTGGCTTTATACAGTGAAACTTCCATGCAACTTTAGTTGCCTGAAACCTACATGAAACGAAATTGTGAACCCAACTTTGTGAACCCAGTTTCATGAAACAGCCAATCCAAACATCAGTAGCATATTACTTGGTGATATCACTTGAAACATCATTTAAAACCACTGATTGCACTCGTTATTGTTGTGACGATGGTGCAATGATGTAGTTTTTCATTTTGAATATTGCAAATTTGTATCTGACTATATATATATATATATATATATATATATATATATATATATATATATATATATATATATATATATAGCACTGCAACTCAAAATAAGAATAAGTGACAAATTTGACTACATTATAGGGCGTTTTGCTCCCTCTCCGCCACACCTGTTATTGTATTCAGGAAACCAATTGAGCCCCAGCTCCCCTAAAGATTATAGTAAAAAACTGTTTTTTTTTTCTTTTAATATTTTTTGTCTTTGATAAGCTGGAAATGGTAAAACCATAGAGAGGTTATGTTTAAATCAATCATTTCAACAAGGAAAATACAGCAGCCCCCCAACCCTGCAAAAAGGTATGATTCAGCTTCATTTTCTCTGGTGTCGGTGTGTCTAGTAAGTTTTGCAAAGGAATATTTTTGTACTTTTTATTTTTTTACTTTATCACTCTGAACCAACACATGCAGTCATTATCAGCAGTCCATATTTCTGATGCACTCTTTATTGTGTTATTGTTAGTTAGGAGTGACTATCTGATTTTTTTGTTTTTTTACTACAGGCTAAAGCTGCAGGTGGTCTGTTTACTGTTTAAAAAGAAGTGATAGAAGCTGTAGCTGCTGAGCCATTGGTTAGCCAAGTGTGCTAGAGTAGTGCTGTTTGTATGTGTATTAGCTAATTATAGTTACAGAATGATAGGATATGAAGAGATGATACTATAACGTAAAAGTCCGCAATGACTTTAAAATGATAGATTTTTTATGAGCGATAGATAGATAGATAGATAGATAGATAGATAGATAGATAGATAGATAGAATGTACCTCACTGATGTGCACAATGCCAAACTTCACAGGTCAGTAGAACAAGCCCTTGCTAGGCTTCAGGAAACCAGAGGTACAGACTCAAATCACCAAGCTCCTCACCTGTCTTCTCTAAGTATCCTTGTTGTTAGTGTCACATCAGCAACTAGTACCTATGTATTATTGTTAATTTTAAAATTCCTTAACAAAGTGACAAGAAGCAAAGAGGTATAGTATTGATTATTGTTTCAGCTTTTTGCTGTTGTGATAGAAAGACATAGTTTACTTTTCTCCTTAGCCTGTACTTATAAAGAGTACTTGAGTTTATTTATCACTGGCCACTTTAAAAGTTTACAAGACTTACTTACTCCTGAAGAAACAGTAAAATGAAACATTCACTCAATAGTATATTTTTGACATATGCATTCTAGGAACAAGGACTTACACTTAAGACTCCCTGCTTGACTCCAGCCCTCCCTCACATCTATACAGGTTATGCAACCTGTATGTTACTAACCCCACCCCCCCAAACTAAGTCTACCCACCCCACCCCCTCTGTTTTAGCACACCTGCTCTCTTATTTACTTCCTAGCAGTGGAAATGTTTGGTTGCCTGGGGCGGCTGATGTTCCAGCGAAGTTTCCGGGTGTGGAGGCGGGTTAAGTGTGGCTTCAGGCCAATGCACAGGAGCTTAAGTGACTGAGGTGCGATTGACAGCTCTGTAAGACACTTGGCCCTGTAGCTTAGCCAGGTGCAAGGTGAAAGGGGTTGCTAAATTTGGTGCTCACAGCCATCACTGTACAAATCTGTTTTCAAGCTTCTGGTCTCATTAGTGTTAGACACAGTTTTGTGAGCAAAATTACATTTCAATGGACGCTACTGTTAGTAAACTAATATTAAAATAAAACTTTCTGGGACACTTCTGATGTGAAAAGTCACATCAACAAACGGTAGAATGGCTTTAGCTGCGCTGACCTCTGAAAGGGGCATATATAGCAGATCTAGAATAAAAGAAAGGATGATTTTAGCAGTGCTTTAGTGGTGTGTTGACTGTATATATGAGGCCACTTTATTAGTGATTTTATTTGTTTATGCTCATTGTCCATTTTATCATCTTCACTTATCCTATAGCACTTTGCACTTTGTAGGTCTACAGTTACAGACTGTAGTTATGTGGGAGTTATGGACAAGAAGTGTACAAATAATGAGGTGTTCCCAATAAAAGTGCTTGGTTGGTTAAATATTCTGATGCGGGTGCTTTCACTGGACAGTGGCCAGTGGTGACAATTTTAAACTGTGTATATGTAAATCACGTGATTTTATATTCTGCCTGTTGTTTGTTGAAAATGTTAAGAATTATAGAAAGCTAATTTTGCACTGCTTTAAATGGAAAATATCAAATTTGAGTAAAAACGACAAATGAGTTTGAGAGGAGTATTTTGTTATTTCTAATGAGTTTTTTAATTAACTATCACAACACTGCTGGATTCACATCTACCTAAGTCACCCTAATTCTGGATTTGATCTGCATTTGAGCCCCTGCAACAATACATAGCCCCTGAATTGACATGGTATTTTTTAGGTAAAAATTCAGAAGAAAATCTGATGTGCACCAGAAACTATGTGGGGAGCACCTGGTACGATCAGATGCCCACCAGATACTAAGTGGTGAGCACCAGATAATATCAGGTATCGATATCTGGTGCCCAGCATTTAGTATCTGCTGGTCTTTGATGTAGGAAGTTAGGGTGCTAAAGGTGCAGCGTTAGGTTTTTGAACTTGCCAGTATATAGGTAGTAGTTATTTTTCTTAACAAGGGTTTTTCCATGATACAGACTCTTTAAAAAGTCTGAGCCTGGTCTGTGGGGGTGTGTTTTAGAGAAAACTGCCAGCAACTCCAGCTGAATACATTTGAACACTTGCAGGAGCTCCTAAATACATTCCCTATGATGTAGGCATGAATGTTCTCTTACCACTCATGCCACTTTAAATAATCTGACGAATGAGTCACTTATCCAGACTCGAAAATGTGTAATGGCAGCTGTGGTTGAGTTCATCACAGACTTGTCAGGTGCTATTACTGAACTTTAAGTCCTCTGAGCTTCAGTTCGATTGGCCAGCCTCAACCGGTGGCACATGTGAACAACACAGCTGGCTAGAACTGTAAGCCTCAGGTGACCTTTATTCACTCAAACACTGCTATCAGTCCAGTACAGAGTATAAAGAAAAAGTATTTCAGTACAAAAACTTAACATTTGATGTTTTATCTTATGAAATGATTCTCTTTTTTTTTTGGTAATGTACACACGTTCCAAAATATTGTCCTAAAGAAATTGGGACAGAAGAATGTTTACCACTGTGTTACATTAACTTTTCTTAATCGTTTGAGAACTGAATACGCAAACTGTTCTACTTCTGAAAGTTTGATTTTTTGCCATTATTTCTTTATATGTGTACATCATGTGTACAAGTCCTTCATTGTCCTTGATGGTAGACAGTTCTCGACTACAGGCTGGTCAGTTTATCACCTGCACTCTTTGATTAGCAGCCATGCTGTTGCAACACGTGCAGAATGTTTCTTAATGTCATGTTGAAATAATCATGGACATCTCTGAGACGCACCCCACTATGTAGCGACGGACAGTGTTTATTGACAGTTCTTATTCCTAATGTCATCACAGAAACAGGCAGATTTTTATTGCGGTGCTGTCTGCAGGCTCAAAGTTTATGGAATCCAGTTGTGGTTGAATATACTGGATGCCACTTCATCTGTCTAAAATGTTTTGTTTTGTTTCCTTTATTTTGCATCTCCAGTAGGGCTGGACCCAAATACTCGACTATTTGAATATTTCTTTGTTGGGTATGTATTTGTTTTTTTATTATTTTTTGGATTATGATATTAGATTTAGATATCAGTAAAGAGGGACAAATACTTGACAGAAAAATTCAGCAAAATACTGTAGTCCAGAGGAAAACCCACCACTCAACCCATATTTGGGCTGTCCTTGTAGAAATAAACCTAAAACCGTTTAAACAAAAACATTTTTCTCTCTTTAAATTGAAATACCTATAGCACGGCATGCTAAAACCACAATATATTTTATCATTATTCTTGTACTATATGTACACTTTAATATTTTTAAATGGCAATATGTAGCATCTTACATCTCACTGTCACACTAGTGTAAGTCTGGAAATTTAGCTTTAACAGCAAAGGAAGCTACAGATTTATGCTCAACATGGGTGTTAGACATGGATTTTCTCACATCCTTTCTGAAGTGAAGCTTTAGATATTCACTATTGACTGCTGCAGGAGCTGTGGGGCCCAGAAAATGCCAGTCCTTAGTCTTAAACTTTTTGGAAAGCATCATTTTAGATGAATGTTAAGGTAAACCATTAAATATCTTGGAATGTCTTAAATATGCCTCAACCTGGAATGAAGGCAATTTCAGCATTTACTAAACAATCTGGCCTCTTTGAGAAGCTACTTATGCTTTTGGTTATCCTCAGTTCCACAAGCAAATGAGCCGTGCTTCAGATCTTCTGAAATCTGCAGAAACATGTCAGAGAAAGGTGAAAAGGTTGTCTGTCAGGTTATGCTTTAATTGTGCAGATCAGTCCTGGAAGGATAATAAATACTAAAAGATGATTAGCCTGTGAAGCTCTCACCTCTTGAACTCCTTATAATGAACTCTAAGCTTAAAAAGAGCTACTCGCCTCAGCACGTCAGGTACACACACAACCTCACTGAACCTCATCACTAACTTAAATGTTGCTGCACTGAAGGTATATGTGCTTGATTATTGTTGAAGATGCATTGATTGCTGGTGCTTCATCGCCTTAACTGCTGTGTTTGTATCTACTAAAATGCATTTAATAAGCCATTTGTTTAATAAGACTTGCTTACCTCTCCTGCTTGGTCACTCGTCTCCAGAGTCAAGGTTTCCATTCATCAGTTTTCTGTGTATGTATTATTTCCAAGATGAGTTCCCATGCTGTTGACTTGGTAATCGTTTCTGTCACCATGCAGAGCAGCAGAATGTGCCAAAACAGACTTATTTGTACATACCTTGTCATGCTGTCCATGTGTATTTATCTATGTGTCTCATTTTCGCCATCAGAAAGCTTGCTCAGCTAAACTAAATGTGCACAAAGTGCAGAAAGCGTCTGAACTGAGACTTTTTCCCACAATTTATGTTCTGATGTGAAGTAAATAATTACACATTTCTGGGTCTTGCCAAGGCCATTTAGCTGCTCTTGGCAAAAGTAAATGAAAATTGTTTTTTTAATATTTTTTCAGCACCATGTGGTTGATTTCACTGCTGCACCAACTTGACCATCATTTATTTCAGCTGCTGTGTCTTCTGGATTCCTAATTCACACATTTCACTTTTCACTTTATTTCTAAGAAAAACATAATAGAAGCTAATGAAGGTCTGATTATTTTTTTGCTATTTAATGCATTTTCAGTTTATGACTTTAAAGGATTATTATCACAGAAATAGGATAAAAATGCAAAACCATGTTGTTATCAGTGTATAATTATCTGTAACTACAAATTGCTGTGTTTTCATTCATTTAGAATGAACCATGATATCTAGGAATGAGTCATCTTCCAGGCTGCCACTGCTATGTTTCTACAGTAGCCAAGAACTTAGTCTTAGAGTGCTCTATAAGTCTATTTCTCGCATGTGTGAGGTTATGCTAGAGCAGAGAAAGGCTTTAATAAAGCGGTGTTCTTTTCCATTGCTTTAATAGTGCTAAATGTTACAATATAAGCCAAAACACAGACTTCTGAGGCATATCCTTTGCAGAGGTCGCCAACTATCTGCAGAGTCCATCGCTACAGACCTCCAAACCTCATGTGGCCTTCAGATTAGCTCAAGAACAGAGTAGAGAGCTTCATGGAATGGGTTTCAATGGCCGAAGCCTTACATCACCAAGTGCAATACAAAGTGTTAGATGGAGTGGTGTAAAGCACGTCTCCACTGGACTCTAAAGCAGAGGAGACATGTTCTCTGGAGAGACGAATGACACTCCCGTCTGCCAATCCCATGGATGAGTCTGGGTTGGCGGTTGCTAGGAAAATGGTACTGGTCTGTGCCAAGTGTAAAGTTTGGTGGAGAGGGGGTCATAGTGTGGGGCTGTTCCTCAGGAGGTGGGCTCTCCCCCTTAGTTCTCTTAATGATTTAGCTGACCAAGAGATTTTGGCTCTTTCTCAGCCAATTTGTGAGAATAGTTGGGGAACGGCCCCTTCCTGTTCCAACATGACTGCACACCAGTGCACAAAGCATGCTCCATAAAGACATTGATGAGCATGTATAGTGTGAAAGAAACTTGACTGGCCTGACCTCAACCTAATAGAACACCTTTAGGATTACTTAGAGCGGAGACTGTGAGCCAGGCCTCAGTGTCTTCAGTGTCTGACCTCACAAATGCAAACGGCCAAAAAAGAGTTGTTACAGCTGCAAAGGGTTGGTTAACATTATAATAAACCCTGTAGATTAAGAATTTGATGTAACTCAAGTTCATATGTGTGTAAGGGCAGACAAGTGAATAAATTTTTTTCTTTGTCATTTCATTAGCTACTAGCTAGACGAGATTGTGTCTGCGTTACTGTTTGAACAGTAGTGTGTGTAGTTCTTCGGGGCTTCAGGCTGGTGAATTAGCAGATATACTAGTGCCCCATGTTGCTGACCACTGGGTCATTGCCTCTTACTACACCAACAAATAAGTGCCTGAAAACAGTGATAATCAGTCTAATGCATGTATTTTGTTTTTTATTTTAATTGATGAAATTCCCATTTAAACAGCGCACTGCTACCACAGTGTTTGAAATTATAAATAAAAAGTGCAATACAAGTATAAACTCCAGCACTTAGATCTTTATTGTGCTCTGATAATTATTTTTGATCATTTTCTGCAGTTGTAACAAGCTGGAGGTGCTACCACCCCATCCCCCACCCTGCACGCTACTCCTCAGTCCCTGGATACATGTGTTATAAATTATCACTTTGGAACCTTAAAATAAAGTGTTACCAAAAATCTGAAAGTGCAGGTCACCATTTCACCTCAAACCTCCCCGTCAGAGAACAATGGGGCCTTGTGGAAGAGACTGTGTTGGTTCTCATTACTCTTAGGATTTCTTCACCCCTTTTTCAGTCTCCTGGTTTTCTGTGGCGGGCCTCACGCTTTCCTCACACGGCGTCTTATTTGACGTGAACTCGTTCAGAGTGAGAGAGCTTTCACAGGCGACGTCCCCAACAAGCGAATGTATGCGTGTGTGCGTTTGTGACCTGCAGGCTACCCTTGCACACTGAGTCCTTTGTGTATGGCCTGAGTTTATAACACCTCCACACTCGCACAGCCCCTGTCTTGCACCCCCCAGCCACCCTCTTACAGTATCCCCTTTCTTGTGTCGAGTCCGCAAAATAACGCCCTCCATCACTCTTAAACGCACACATCAAAACCGGAGCCTGGTTTTTATTGTGTGCTAGGATCGCTCACATTTTCCACCGAGATGAAAATGTCATGCCTCTGAGCACTGGCTGCATGGCAGTCCATGCAGAGCCGCAGATAATTTACATGCCCTGTTTTGTGATTTTTTTTTAGCCACTGAGTTTCTTGACATTTATGAGAAAGGTGTGTTCATAGCATCTAAACCCCAGTGCCAGTCGCTGAAAGGTCAGTCTATACAGCCCACATCTTGGCTCATGGATTTATTGCCCCTCACTTCTTTTTTTTTACATGCCTTCTGTATTTCATCAACATCTTGCATTTTGGAGAGCTAGTATCCCATATCTGGTTCACCCACTGGCACTGGCAGATTCTTTGAGCTACTGTTTCATATACATTTGAATGCAAACATTGTAACACACCCAGTCAAAGTACATTTTGTTGAAATGTAAATAAGACATCCATTACAGAAAACTTATTGCACTCTTTGTGGAAACAACCCAGTATTATTTGCAGTTACCCTCTAATACCTGCTTTAACTGATCAGTACGTCATTAAGCTAAATCCAGATTGCTGCTGAAGGAATTCAATAAATTAATACAATGACTGGGAAATTTAATTCCAGGGGAAATCTGGAATTAAACTTTGTTCTTCAAATTGACGCACAAGCCATTATCTACTTCTTTTATGTGGTATTTTGGCTTACTTACGTGTGTCCCACTGATTTCTGGTGTCCTTACTGGTGAAAATACACTTATTGCTAATATTAATGGTTATAAACAATGAAATATTGAGCTCAGGTGCCTATGACTTTTGCCTTTTGCACAGTAGTGTAGATGAATAGATGTATTGCTATTGATGAACATGGATGGATATGGATGGTTATACATGGATAGATGTATATGGATGGACATAGATGGATGGATTGATGAGTGTAGAAGGATGTCAATCGCAGCCGCCCACTAGAGGAGTTATTAACAAACATTAAATAAACAAACATCATTCGCTGTTCTTTGGTTTTGTTCTTTATTTTCGTGCCAGAGAGTTCACAAACGTTTATTCTCATCTCCGCCACCCCCAACTCTGACCCCCAGAGCAGGAAGGGCACATGAATCACATCGACATGGTGATCCATTGGTCAGGCCATTAAGACCAACCAGAATGCTGGATGGAGCTATGCTGCTGCTGATGTGTTGGTTTGGCCTCCAGCAAAGTTGAAACTAAATAGCCTGCAGGGGTGCGCACAAATAAAACTGCTCTGGAGCGCTCTACTCATGACAAATGAATTCACGACTGCAGGAGAATGACATACTGGCGACATAATTGTGTACAAAACTGGAAAAGCCACGTCAGCCCATTTTGAAAACATTATGAAATGAAATATTTTGTTTGTGGTTTAGTGGTTGGAAAGATGCTGCTGTTCTGTTCATGTGTATTTGGAAGCTTTTCCAAAACTCAATAACCTTTCAACAACATCAGACACATCAAAATAAGAAGCTGCTGGAGTTCTCTGAACAATGAGCTGACCACCTTAGAGTCCAGACCTCAAAGTCACTGAATGTGTTTGGGCTTGTGAACAACAGAAAATGAAACAAAGATGAACTAAACAAAAAAAAAAGGGAATGGAAGTTAAAGGGTGGACATACTAAAGACATGAAATAGGCTGATGATGGTCTCGGATTGTATAGTATAATGTAAGGTAAATAGTATACAGGTTTTTTAATGCTAGGAATTGTTCAAATCTGAAAAGGTCATATCAGCCTACTTTAAAAGCATTACAAAGTGAAATACAGGGATGTAAAAAATGTATACACTTGAGTATCACATTAATTTGATACTGTATCAATTCTAAAAAAAAAAAGACAGTATTGATTTTTAATTTAAGGTAAGGTAATTAATTCATGTTTAGATTGGTGCAGTGGTTCAGCTTGTGTTGTGTTTCAACCCCTGACAGCTGGATAGCAGTGTTGTAATCTGTAATCAGCCCTCAGACTCTTTCAGTGTAAACTAGTAGTGTAAGGGCGCGTTGCTTTAGCATTAGTATACCTGTGCATATGAAGGAGTGTATAGACGTTTTTCTAAAATTTTATTTGAAAATGTAGCAGTAGCAGTGGAAGTGATGCTGCTTTCGATTTGTAACAATTTTGAATATAATGAATTTTAACTGCTTGAAACCTTGAACAATATGGTGTGATTATTTTGATGTTTTAGTGTTTTATATGTTGTTGTTTTTAAGAGACCCTGGGCTGCTTGGACATTATTTGGCATGTAGATACTAACAGAATTTTGATCTCTTTATGAGTCTGGCTAATTATTTAGATCAAAAATGTACTTGACTGAAAAATTGTGTACATTTTTGCTTATTTGGATCCTGAAAACAAGGGTCAGCTCACATACCTGTTTCGTGCACTTTCTAGTGTGTACAGAGAGATTTGGGACATGATAATCAAACACAGATGCTGGAGTCAGTGTTGCCAATTTAGCGACTTTGTCACAATCTTTAGCGACTTTTCAGACCCTCTAGCGACTTTTTCTGGTGTTACTGGAGACATTTGGAGACTCGCTCTAAAACTAGGATTAAGAAAGGCTAAGCTAGCGTTAGCAGCAGTAAAGCTAGCTAACGGTGGTGCTGAAGGGGCTGATGTCCAGCGCGGTGTGGTGATTTTCTCTAAACACAAACGCTAAACTTAGCTTAGTTCCATCATTAGTAACGACAGTTCACAGGCTCGTATAGTCTTCCCGGGTTTAGACCAAATTTGTGCAAGTGTGCGTTTGATTGATTGATGGGTCATGTACCTAAGTCTTTTAAACTAGCTGTGATAAAACCCTTGATAAAGAAGCCAAATCTTGACCCCAGAGAACTGTCCAGTTATAGACCCATTTCCAATTTACCTTTTATCTCTAAGATTTTAGAAAAGGCTGTAGCTCGACAACTCTGTTCTCATCTACATAAGAACAACATATATGAAAAATTCCAATCTGGTTTTAGGCCACATCACAGCACAGAGACAGCTTTAGTTAAGATAACAAATGATCTTCTTCTTGCCTCTGATCAGGGCCACGTATCTCTACTGGTGTTACTCGATCTAAGTGCAGCTTTTGACACTATAGATAACACTATTCTCTTGGACAGGCTAGAAAATATAGTTGGAATCACAGGAACAGCGTTATCCTGGTTCACATCTTACCTTAGTGATCGCTTTCAGTTTGTAAAGATAAATAATGTATCGTCTAACACTACAAAAGTGAAATATGGCGTTCCACAAGGTTCTGTTTTAGGTCCTCTGTTATTTACACTATATATGCTACCATTAGGCTCAGTTATAAATAGACATGGAATTAGTTTCCACTGTTATGCCGATGATACACAACTGTACATATCAGCCAAACCAGAGGACAAATCCAGATTAAATAAGATAGAAGATTGTGTAAGAGATATTAGACTTTGGATGCTACAGAACTTCCTTCTTTTAAACCCAGATAAAACGGAAGTTCTCCTCCTCGGCCCAAAGGCTGCTCGGACTAAATGTTCAGATTTAATGTTAAATCTTGCTGACTTCTCTGTAGTTCCTGGTTCAGTAGCCAAAAATCTTGGTGTAACAATTGACTCAGATCTGACATTTAATCAACACATAGGTAATATTACAAGAACAGCGTTTCTTCACCTACGAAACATTTCAAAGTTAAGAAATGTGTTATCTGTGTCTGATGCTGAAAAGTTGATACATGCCTTTATAACCTCAAGGCTAGATTATTGCAATGCATTATTGTCAGGATGCTCCAGCAGGAACCTGAATAAACTTCAGTTAGTTCAGAACGCTGCAGCCTGAGTACTAACTAAAACCAGGAAATTCGATCACATCAGTCCAGTTTTATCAGCGCTACACTGGCTTCCTGTTAAATTCCGTATCGACTATAAAATTCTATTACTGACGTATAAAGCCCTGCACGGTCTCGCACCGGAGTACCTGCAAGATCTAATTTCCTATTATGAACCGCCACGTTCACTCAGATCACAGGATGCTGGTTTTCTAATAGTTCCTAAAATTCAGAAGACTACAATGGGGGGAAGAGCTTTTTCCTACAAAGCCCCCAAATTGTGGAATAATCTCCCAGTTAATGTTCGGGACTCTGACACAGTCTCAATATTTAAGTCTAGACTGAAAACATACTTGTTTAGTGTAGCTTTTGGTTATTAATCTTCTCTTTTAGATAAAGGCAGGAGATCTGGGGGTTCTTGGACACAGAGGTTTATGGTAAACTGAGATGTTGGTGCTGTTGTTCCACCACTTCATGCGATCACACAGGTTTGTTGATGGTGGAGTGGGGGGACCCCAGTGTCTCAGGGTACTCTCATGTCCATGTTACCTTCTGGTTCTCTCCTTTTAGTTTAGGCTGTTATAGTTAGATCTGCCGGAGTCGCCAGCCACACTCTAAAATTCTGAAAATTCATATTCTCTACAGTCTTACTCCTGAGCCCAACTAACTCTTTCTCTTTACTCTTCCTGAGGAAATGACTGTCCTCCCATCTGTTGAAGGCTGTTGAAGGACTGATCATCGGGCCATCACCCCACCATCACCAGCCAGCTCACCTGTCCATTTACTGCTACACCCTCAGTTACATCACTGTGCCATCCAGATGCACCAGCACTGAGATAGGATGGGACTGTTTCAGCTCACGCCCACTTTACATAAAGACTCAGTCATAGACTGCCTCAGCCAGAGACTGCCTCAGTCATACACTGCCTCTATCTGTGCAGCTTCTAAAGCTTTGCTATCCAGATTTCAAACAGAGGCTCCTTTCTTTGGTATTTAGTTCAAACTGTAAATACTGTTTGACCAGAGGAGGATGGGTCTCCCCTTGTGAGTCTGGTTCCTCCCAAGGTTTCTTCCTCCAGTTGAGGGAGTTTTTCCTTGCCACTGTTGCCTCTGGCTTGCTCACTGGGGGATATATGTTATAACTGTTTTCAAAACTCTGTAAAGCTGCTTTGAGACAACATTGTTGTAAAAAGCGCTATATAAATAAAATTGACTTGACTTGACTTGACTACCCGTCTTGTCCCGCCTCTCCATATATGTAGTAGTTATGATTGGATGTTTTCCTAACTTGTCCCTGCCTTTCACAAAAATTAATCAGTTCTGATTGGATATCGTCCCTGCTAAACATTTTCGTCTAGTTTTTACTTGTTGACTAAAGTGTCAATCAATTTCGTCATTGTTTTTATCTTTTATGTAGTTTTTATTTAGTCATCTTCTCGTTTTCATCATGAAAAAAGGTTCGTTGACTACGAAAATAGTTTGTCAATGAAATGAACACTGGTGTAAATCATGTTGCTGTTAATCCTTTGTTTGAAATAGACAGGCCTTAAGCGGAGAGCTAATATAACGGTAGGGAGTGGGCTTTGGAAGATTGTTTGAACTGGATTGCCTGGTGGCCTGGTTCAGAGGTGGGTGAGATCGCCTTGGTCAGTGAGAGGAGAGCCTGCCGAGTTCTGTGACGTCTTAACAGCACTGCTTTTAACCCTTTGTTATAAATAAAGGCTAAAAGCAGAGAGACAAAATCTGGATTTTGTGTGATTGTTCTAGATGAAAAATCAGCTTAAGACAGATATACACAATGTGGGATTCAGCTTCTATAAGTTAATCATAATCTTTGTGTATGTGTAACAACATATTCCTGCTGTCAAAACAAAACCTTGTTTCTCAAAAATGAGAGCTTTACTGAAGAAAACATAATTAAGTCTTTAATTCCAATTGATTCAATTGGGACATTTTTAGTCCATGAAATTTACACACAATGTAAAGGAACTAAAAACTGAAAAATACAGCGATCTGAGGTTTTGTGCTGATATATGATAGTATTCAAATGTTTTATCAAATATTTGTGTTGGCTTTCTAATTGTAAATAAGTTACACATCATCTACAGAGACACACGTTTACACATTTTAATACAAAATTCCTGTTTTTTATTATTTAAAGTACAGGGGGGGGTGGATGAAGATTTTGCAAAAGTTAGATTTTTTTTCTTCCACTAATTTAAACCTAGCAAAGATCTGTGCACATGTAAGTGTGTTCCTTGTTAGGAGATGTGATTTGACAGCAAACATGCAATAAAAAGCCCTTCACTCAGAAGCCTCCTTTCACTAACTCCACCACTCAGCAGTACGTGACCAGCTCCTCTCCAGGTCATCATAGACTCCTTACGTCCAGCCGGCCTGCTTTCAAGAAGAAGCCTGAGCTTTGTGCTTGGCTTTGAAACCCAAACGCTTCTTCCTGCAACTTCATCACCGCTGGCGCTCGGTATGTTTATTTGTTCAAGTTCCACCTCCCTGCTAGACCGTTTATTACCGCTTCAGCCAGTAACGTGTTTTCTATTTTCGAGCTTATATAGATTGAAACTAGGCTTCACGGGGTTAGAGCAGGAATGCACCTTAAGAAGAGGGGGAAGAAAGAAAAAGAGCGAGAGAGGGGGGGAGATTTATGGTACTCTCCCTTAAAGTCAATATAGGTTTTGGGTTACATTAGTCAGGGCTGCCCAGATTTATGTTTAATAAGCTTCAGGTGGTGGGGCGGAGCAGCTCGGGCTATTTGGGCCGAATGCTGTCAGAGCTCACGGCAGTACTCCGATTTACACGGGTGTCTGGAACAACAGAGCTACCTTTGTCCTGCAGACGAAGGCGGTTACGTGGGGTGTCCGAACAGAGCCGCATGCCTGCCACGAGTCAGGAAAGGAAGAGCGGAGGCTGATAATTAAAGAATCCAAGTCAACGTGGAGAAGAGTGAAGCTGACAAGCAGCTATTAGACTTTTTTTAGCCTGTCTGACACATTTTTTAATCTCTTGTGTTCCTCTCACCTCCGCGTTCTTACACTTGATCTTTCCTTCTCTGCCTTTTCGCTCCCCTAACTTTCCTTTCGCTGGCTGTTGATTGACACATCTCCTCCTGCCCAGGTAGCAGAGAGAACAATGCTCGCTCTGTCTGCAGGACGGAGGGAGGGACCCCCTCAGGCTGAAGGAGGAGTGCACAAGAAGGGGATAAAAGACAGAGGGCAGGCCAGAACGAGTCCAATCTGAGTGGGCGGATCTGCGAAGGATCTGCGAAGTCTACCACACCGTGCAGCCGCACTTCACTGCTTCACAATGCTGCACGAGAGCTGATATGAAATAATCTTCACAAGCTTCTCATGTCCAGCCGAAAAACAGCCCTAGAAAACAAGAAAAGAATGAAAAGACATGAAAGCTTAGTGTAAATACAAGACAGATGTATGTCTAGTCATCAAGATTAAACACAGAAATTATACTTTCGTTTATTTTCATTTTCAGCCACTAAGTATTAAAATTAATCAGTTCTCAGAAGATATTTCTGAGATTTGGAAAAAAAGATGGCCGAAAAACTGAATGAAAGAAAATGGGCCTCCTAACAACCACCCGGAAGATCCACCACTTCAGCAGCACTTCAAGCTTTCTTCATCTGAGAGAGAGAAGAACTCTTGTTTCAGATCTGAAAACATCCACAGGTGTTTCTGTCCATCCATGCTGTATTAAATATATATTTTTATATAGGTTTGGTTTAAAGAAAGTGCTTTTAAACTTACTGAAAAGTAAGTAAACTAGTGCACAACAAATGTTAAGTTCACTGAACTTTATTATATTAATAAGTTAACAGATGGATTTTGCACTTTAGATGTGTTAACTTATTTGAAGTTCTGTGACCTCAACAATTTAGATGAACTAGTTTACCTACATTTGAAGGTTTAGAGTTGCATCATTTTTGACAGCAGACTGTTTCCTAGAAAAGATTTACTGTATTTTAGGTAAGATGTTCAGCGTTCAGGTGACTTGCATTGTAATGGCCTGAGAGGCACAGCAGAGAGTTAAGACTGCACCAACTGAACCTGCTGGAAAAAGAAAAGAGTGAAATGGTTTAGTTTTGGTTTCTGAGGTGTTAGAGATAGAGACTGTAATTGATAGATATAGTTTAGATAGTAATACAGTAACATGCTGCAAAATGTTCTGTGCTTGGCAAGATTTAAGATCTTAAATATGGAAATATGAAATGAATGATCTTGTTTTAAAAGTTACTATATTCTTATGTCTTTTATGATTCCTCAGCTAGTTGGGTTCACAGATGCAGTGACGCCTGTGCAAGTTCAATATCTTGTTGTGAGAATGACACGTAAGACATATTTTTAAAAGTATGTTTATATTCAGCGGTGACAGTGCAACATGCCTCACCTGGCAGGAGCTGAACTTTTACTGCTCAAACTCAGGTGGTCCCAGCTCCCTAGTAATTTAACATTGCTTTATCAGTCATTTGCTGTGGCACACCTGTATCGGACATGTTGAGTGGATTGTGCATATAAACACCTTAATCAATAATCAGAATTAACTGGCATCTTGGCATCACTGTATGCTATGACAACCTCCTAGCAGTACCTTAGCAAGCACATAGGATACCACAGCAACAATGTGGCAACCCCTTAGTGACCATTGTCAAGCACCTCACGCTGCACAACCATCCTGTGTTTCCTTCAGTAAATGCACTTTTCTACTTCTCTCTGACGTTTAAACAGTAGAATCTTTTTTGTTCTTTGATAATCCAGTGTATCTCTCTCTCGTTCTCTCACTCTCTGTCTTTCTGTTCAGTGTTCAGAATGCGTTGAGGAAAATGTCACCTGCAGTCCTGGTTGTGATTTCAGTAAAATCAGTGTCCTGTTTTAAGATGTCTGCTCTGAGATTAAATATTTAAATTAATTACGGATTTAGTTCTGGCTGCTTCAGGTTCAGATGACTTGTTTGAGTAACAGCAGAATCATACACCACTAGTATAATATCATTTCCACTGAAATTACTTATTTTCTTCTTTTTTTCTGTGATATTTATTATTGAAATACTTTATTGCACTTATTCCTGGGCTGTAGTGAGTCTGATCTCAAGTCATTTGGTCTAAAAAACTAGCATTTTCTACTTATGGCAAGGCTTTGAACACATATCTTGAAAGCTACTTGTTTCTAGACTGAAATGTTTCTTGTCCAGTAAAAATAATATTGCTGCATAGACAGATTATTTTACTAGCATTCAGTCATTTTCCCCTAAAATTCAATCTTGATTTGTTGTATGTTACACAAAAGAAATACTCCACCAAGACAAGCACTCTAATGTTGCGCTTCTCCTATTTACATTCTTTAGGTAATGGAGACAAATAGAAGTCAAAAACTGCCTATCCTACTCGTCGGATCAGGTTTCTGTTTAAAACCGAGTGAAAAACGCCCAAGCTTGATTCTAATGCAAATGCATATGCGTATGAATGTGAGTATATGAAACTCAGTAAGAGTCAACAGCAGCGCCTGAAGCACTTTTTCTGTCTCTCTTTCACTTCGTCTGCCCTGACTCTCACTCCCTCTCCCTGCAGCCGCTGTTCCCACAGAGCATGACACCATGAGAAGGCGAGGGTTCCTTAATCGAGGGCCTCTTACTTTTGGTATTTGTTTCCTTCTTGCTTCACTCTGCTTTGTTGCTCTTATTTGCTCAGCTTTTCTTCTACTGGCTTGGAGAAGCCAGACAGCACTGCCTAAACAATGAATTCCACCATGAAGTGGGACACTGGAAACTGAGCTTTCAGTGCAACAATAATAAATATCCTGACATTATTTGATGATATATTATGAATGAACATAGCAAAGCTAAAACCATGTAATCTATATATCAGTGCAGTTGTTGTCAATCTTGAATGAAGCAGAAAACACAAAAGGCGCATTATTTTTACTAAAAAAAGGTGGGACACTGCAAAATGTAAATTAAAACAGAAAGAAATGATAGGCAAATCCTTTAAACCCCATATTATCCCAAAATTGTACAAGACAACATATCAAATCAAACTGGAAAGCATATGCCCATAAGAACATATGTCTACTTTAGATTTGTGAATTTTATGCAGCAACACATTTAAAAAAAGATGGGACAGTTTGTTGTTCACCACCGTGCTCATCGCCTCTTCTTTTAACAGCACTCAGGTCTTTGAGCACTGAGGAGACGATTGCTAGAGTGTTTTTCATCCTGTTTTTTCATTCATAATGCTCCAAATGTTTTAGGTGGTGAGTAGGTAATTCAGTTTCGCACCAGGACCCTTTTACTTGTCTTGCAGACTTTCCCTGAAAAAGATGTAGTCTGGATGGCAGCATATATTGCTCCAAAACGTATATTTTTAGTGTCACTGTGCAAGTCACCCATAGCATATACACTAATGTGCCCCCCAACACTATCATGGATGCTGGCTTTTGAAATGTGCGGTGACAACAAGCTGGATGGTCTCTCTTCCCTTAAGCCCGGAGGATGCAATGTCCTTGATTTCCAAAAAGAAATTTCTGGATCTGTTTAAATCTGGATTCTTCTTTGCGAGTTTTAACTTGCATTTGTGTAACTGTGTTTACAGATAATGGTTTTGAGTTCTTCAGGCTGCAGCATCACACAAACAGTTTAACACTTCACTGTGCTGATTATTTAGATGAGCTCCTCATGGACAGGTTTTTTTTTTCCAGGCTAGTAGTTAAGCAGTTGTGTGTAGTTATCTGGGCAAATGATTATAATTATTAAATGAAGATTACTGTATGAAATAGTAGCTTTACAGTAAAGGGCTTTTTCTACTTTGAAATAACTAATACAGCTTTATTAAGGTTTTATAAGGTGTAATAAGGTTTTATTCCAATTAGTTTTGGAATATTTCTGTTGGTCCGTGTTCACACAATGTATGGGACAGTTCTGTTTAAATGATTAAGATTGTTGTATGATTAAGACTTACATTGTTGAGATGTTGTAAGTATCTTATCAAATTAAATTGACACTATTATTGGTGAATAATAAAGGGAAATATATGCTAAATATGCTAAAATATGCAAGGCAAAATCATTTCCCAACATAGTAAGACAATTTTTCCTAATATAATAAATATGTAAAAATGTCATATAAATAAATATAATAATAAAAAATACACATCTTACACTAGATAAACTTGCCAGAATAATCTTTTTGGTAGCTGTGACAGGACAAGCTGCAGAATCGTCCCTAAGCACTTCTATTAAAAGAAAACCAACTCTTTCTCTACTGTATACTCTCCACTGTATATATATCTTTAATGGTGGTTACACACTGCTAGATCCCCAGTCTTTACAAAATTATTGTCTATGACTAAAACTGTTATGACACATTGTCTTTATAGAGGGTGTTCAACTAGTTTTTTATAAGTCTTAGTCTTTTTTTTTAGATGTTTTCAATGTATTCTTAGCATAACGGACCATCTACCTATGTGCATAATTTTGGATCTGATTACTTGTAATGTGCATGTAGTGTGCATATAAACACCTTAATCAATAATCAGAATCAACTGGCATCTTCGCAGGTAAACATTTAATAAAATTTCCAGTTAATATATTTTACCTCTTATTTATACGACTATTTAACCTTCAGCCATAACTGTCCTTTTTCTTTGGCTATCTGTTGTCAGAGGTAATAGAACTGCTGCCCTCTTCAGGTTGAGTCAGAAACTCACTCGATTTTACATTACTTTGTGAAAATGGAAACAGAAAATCAACAACTAAAAACGCTTGCCTATAGTTTTGTTGTCGCTAATGTTTCAGTTTTAAAACTGAGCACAGATGTGATTTAAAATGCCTCCATTTTGGCAGAGCGATGATCAAAAGTGGACTGAAATGAGTTTGAAAAGACTGAAAGGAATAAGATGTCAGTTAGCAGTTAATGACAGCAAAGTGTTTCTCTGAAAGCCTTTACGCAGAACATCAGAGAGGAGAGACGAGGGGGCAACGCCCGTACATGCAGTTTCAGTTGACTACAGGACAAAATTTAACAGCATCAGCCCGATCTGACTCAACAAACACAACCCAGCCATATATGTTTACTTTTGTGCCATATTCCTTTATAGGACATGTATGATTTATGATGTATATGATTTTAAATCTAATTAAGCAGTAAAAACAATGCAATACACTTCAAACAATGATAGAGGGTTCATCTGGCTTCAATTAAACGAATGTTAATTTTTCTAATAATCTTGTTCTTGCAGGTAACAAGTAAACAAGTAAACTGTGTGAATATTGAACTTAACCCTTTGAGTATTTTTCGCCTCTCTATGTAAACTAAGTGGTCCTAATCTTGGGTAACGGTTTAGTAACCAATCACAGTGCTGACGTCTTTGGCCCCGCCCACACAAGACAATTTAATAATCGGAGAAACTTAACAAGCTAAAGCTAACTCAGTGTTACCAAAAGCCAGCAAGCTAGACCACCAGTCTGTAGCCCCCTGTTGCCTCTTCATTCATTTGTACATATAATCAACCATTGTTTTAAATCCCTTGATTCCTTTATCTGTACGCGACATTGTTCCTTCTATGGTTTCCTAATTCATCCTGTTTTTCTAACTTATTTTCAACTGACATCAGATATATTCTTTGAAAAACTGAGTAACTTAGACTTGATGGCTGTTTTAACCGGAAATTAAATAATGAAATAGTGGTCTATGTATCCTAGCCTAAGTAGTTTCTGTGTACTCGTTCCACTCTATCACAGCCAAGGCCGAGTGTGGGGCATCAAGTCAATCGCTGCCTCCAGTTCACTGGGTTATTGTGTGTCCTGTAAAATGGTACAAGTGACTTCCATTCAGCGAGCGCACACTCTTGGGCCCCCCCACTTTGCTTCTAACAAAAGATCGCCTTTCCCAAAAGGCTTCTGGGGTGGATCACCTTCCTCAGGTAAGCATGCCATGGTGCCTGTACCGTGGGGAGACACTCAAGACCAAAATCAGATCCCACTATATCCCATTCCTTTTGTTTACTCAGTTCATTTTGGAAATAGATTAGATTCCAGACTAAGAAAGATTTGCAAGGAAAAGTCGTGTTCAAGTGTGTTTCCTGTAGAGAACTTATTTTCCTTTGCAAAATCAACAAAACATGTAATTGGAGCAGGGGTATTCACACCTACATTCACCTGTATAGTAGGGCCTATGGGTGTGGAATGGGGGATGCTACACTATTTCTTTTCAACAAAAGGCCAGTTGATTCTCACTCTGCCAGTTGAGCAGACAGTCAGTGCTACCAGCAAGTCCACGTGTTGCCAGTGCACGCTCTCAGACTCTACCGCCAGATTGCAACCCGAGCTAGCCACGGGCCTGTACTGCAACCTGACGCTGTAGATACAGATTGTATCTGATTACAGGTTCCTACACAGCCCAACATGCAGGGTTTCTCACCTGCTGACACAGTTTTACATCTGTGAGGCACTATAAGAGCTTCAGCTCTCCAAATCCTGCTCAACATGAGGCAGTTCAAACCCTGTGCAGTTTGGATATCAATGGAGGACATAATAGACTTAAACAGAACTTAGAGAACAAAGTAAGCATAGCTGGGTGCTAACCACACCACTGGCGCCAGCTCAAATTGTCACCGGAGGGCCCCGGTAAACAGCTTTAAAAAAAAAAACTGCGTCAGCCTTCCAGATATGACATATGGCATATGTTGATAGCAGCCACCTCTGTCTCTCCAGAACTGAGCTGCCCAGGGGTGTGTGGGGTCTGATTATTGGGCTGTAGCCACAAGTCTCTTTTTGACAAAATATTTAAAATGCATAAGAATTATGGGTTAAAGCTGTTGTGGTAAACCTATCTCTGTCTTATCCCTGCCTACACTGCTAGACCTTAATTTAGTAACTATTTCTAAGAAGCAGCGAGCCACAAACCCCACCATTTCATTTCAGAAGTCTGGTCACCTTCTGTCAGCAGCATCTCTTTCCATGAATACTAAATCTGATGCTCTCAGTCAGTAAAAAACAGTTGTGCCGTGTTGAGTTACAGATTTTAGCTTCACCCATTGGGTCTATGATCACCTGTAGACTCCAAGTTTAACTGACCCTGAGTACAATATTGATTTTACATCTGAGACCTAAAAATAAAGCCAAACGTTTGAGTTGGTGTGTGTGACATTAATGCATACAGATGTACGACATGCTGTGAAACATTTAACACTTTTGAGCTTTAAATGATTATTTCACACTTTACAGGGTGAATCAACCTTACATTTTAACTAAAGAGATCTTAAATAGCACAGCTGTAAGCACACTTATTAGGCCTCCATAAAGAGCTGAACATATGCCCACAAACACAGATTAAAATGGGGGAGACTCTCTTCATCACACTTGAAACGCTGCCATGAGGATCCAACACTTTACACCTTGTATATGTCCGTGTCGGAGTGATCGCAGCTTTGTGTGAGTTTAAGCAGGGCTAATGTGACAGTAGTGAAAGGACACTGGCCTCGGCCTCTGCTCTGCTCTTCCGTTTCCTCTGTGGTTAGGAACACAGCTGTCCTCTGACAATAAGCAGGTGTGAAGGAGGACTGATTTGTGTGGCCGTTTTCTTTATACACGATAAATCGCGGGTGATCTAATCGTGCAGGGTTAAGGGGTTAGTGCTGCAGAAAGCTTATTCAAGAGTTAAATTTATTTACAAAGTGCTTCCAGCAGAAAAACTGTGCACCTGCACCTGCAAAGTAACATGGGTGGGTCAGAATGACAACGTATTATTTTCACCCTAATAAAAAAAAATGCAGACAACACTCAACAAGTCTGCACTATGTAACTGTGCCTCTGTGAGAGACTTGAATGTATATAGCTTTTTTGGTGGGCACGAAACATACTCAGGATAATGCTAAGCATGACAAGTTACGCAGAGCAAAAGGAGAAATGCTATCATTTGAATAAAACAAATTAATTAAAATGAACAAAAAGCTTTTTGAAAAGGAAAAAGAAAAAATATAAATTTTTGGAAATTTCACCTAATTATCCCTCATCATCAAAGTAATTAATATTTAATTAGTACAGAAATGCTGAAAACCGCAGCACGGTGGTGTAGTGCTAAGCACGGTGGTGTAGTGGTTAGCACTGTCGCCTCACAGCAAGATGATCAGGGTTGGATTCCCGGTCTGGGCCGTTCTGTGTGGAGTTTGCATGTTCTCCCCGTGCTTGAGTGGGTTTCCTCAGGGTACTCCGGTTTCCTCCCATGTGTCCAAAGACATGTTAGGTTGATTGGTCACTCTAAATTGCCCGTAGGTGTTAGTGAGTGAGTGTTGGCCATACGATGGACTGGCGAACTGTCCATGTTGTACCTAGCCTTTGCCCAATGATGCTGGGATTGGCTCCATGACCCCAACTAGTGGAATTAAGCAGCAGATAATGGATGGATGGAAATGCTGGAAACTCTGAGCATCTAAGATGACGTAACAGGTGAGTTGCACAAACTAAACAGCTTGACTTCCTTTGACTTGATACACAAAGTGGACCAGCAATGTAGGAATGTCTAATAGAGTGGACCGTGTTTAAAAACCCCAAGAGTGCATCTGTGTCTGATCCAAAAGTTTAAATCATGTTATATTCGCATATATTTTTCTTCTTTTTTTAAATAATCAAATGTGTTTGCTAAAGATAAGATTTTATCTAAGAAAATTACTTGAAACTAGTTAAAACTTCCATAAGTGAAACAATCTTATAATTCACATACAACAGTCTCAAAACAAGAAGATAAACTGAGTAGATGTAAGTTCATTTGACTTGCCAAAATATATAATATATAACAGAAGTGCTGTGGAGCAGTTGGAAAAAAACTTTACAGGAGAAGAAAAGAAAACATTCCTAATTGGTAATGGAAGTTACAGTTACAGTCACAAAATGTGTTCTGTTCAGACATTTATAAAAATAAGAATAGGATATATATAACACATCAGTTTTTTATGTTTTTGTATTATTAGTTCAGCTGGGCTCTCTTGATCTACTTTTAGGACCTGTGTGAAAAGATCACATTTACGTAAAAATATAGAGCCTTCTGAAGGGTTCACAAACTTTTAGGCCCCACTGTAATTATCTAGAAAGATGTCAGTCACAGAAGGCGTAATATGAGTCACACTTTGATTAAAGGACTGCATTTTAAATGTCCTTAGTTAAAAATAAAGAGTTTCCAGATAGGACTTCTTAAATGGCTCCACTTGGCCAGAACAATGGTTCCATTTAACCTGAAATCAGAGAGTTTGGCTATGCTCACTACAGTTCTAGTGATATTGACTTTGTTGGCCACTTCTCCAACACTTTTATCACTGTACACAGACACATGTACCCGCATGCCAAACCTATCTCCGTTATCCCAACCAAAGACCTTAACTTTCAGAATCGCATTATTCATGAGATTGTTTTTACTATTATTGTGGATGTCGTATATATTTGACAAGGCTCAGTTCTCTGTTTGAGTGAGTGTATTTGTGAGGTTCCTAGCTGGGAACACAAATGGACACATAGTTGGAATAAGAGAGATTTTCTTAACAATTCCACTTGTAAAACGTATTTACTGCATGGTGTGTTTATAGCCCCAGGTGGATAAAGTACACACCTGCATATCTGTTAGTGCATGGATATGATGGTTCACCCTTATACCAAATTCATATCATTTAAGATGTGGTCACACATTTATTTATTATTTATCTTCAAACTTTTGTAACTGAAGATACTCTTTGGTGCATACAACAACCTTCCACACAGAGTTTACTGTGATTGACTAACAGTGTAGGAGGAGTTTACTGTGACTGACAGTGTAGGAGGAGTTCACTGTGACTGACAGTGTAGGAGGAGTTCACTGTGACTGACAGTGTAGGAGGAGTTTACTGTGATTGACTAACGGTGTAGGGGGAGTTTACTGTGATTGATTGACAGTGTAGGAGGAGTATACTCTGATTAATTGACAGTATATGGGGAGTTTACTGTGATTGACGGACAGTGTAGGGGGAGTTTACTGTGATTGACAGTGTAGGAGGAGTTCACTGTGACTGACAGTGTAGGAGGAGTTTACTGTGATTGACTAACGGTGTAGGGGGAGTTTACTGTGATTGATTGACAGTGTAGGAGGAGTTCACTGTGACTGACAGTGTAGGAGGAGTTTACTGTGATTGACTAATGGTGTAGGGGGAGTTTACTGTGATTGATTAACAGTGTAAGAGGAGTATACTGTGATTAATTGACAGTATATGGGGAGTTTACTGTGATTGACGGACAGTGTAGGATGAGTTTACTGTGATTGACCAACAGTGTAGGGGGAGTTTACTGTGATTGACAGTGTAGGAGAAGTTTTCTGTGATATACTGACAGTGTAGGGGTAGTTTACTGTGATTGACTGACAGTGTAGGAGGAGTTTACTGTGATTGACAGTATAGGGGGAGTTTACTGTGATTGACAGTGTAGGGAGAGTTTACTGTGACTGACAGTGTAGGAGGAGTTTACTGTGATTGACTGACAGTGTAGGAGGAGTTTACTGTGATTGACGGACAGTGTAGGGGGAGTTTACTGTGATTGACAGACAGTTTAGGGGGAGTTTACTGTGATTGATTGACAGTATAGGGGGAGTTTACTGTGGCTGACAGTGTAGGAGGAGTTTACTGTGATTGATTGACAGTGTAGGAGGAGTTTACTATGATTAACAGTGTAGGAGGAGTTTACTGTGATTGACTAATGGTGTAGGGGGAGTTTACTGTGATTGATTGACAGTGTAAGAGGAGTATACTGTGATTAATTGACAGTATATGGGGAGTTTACTGTGATTGACGGACAGTGTAGGATGAGTTTACTGTGATTGACCAACAGTGTAGGGGGAGTTTACTGTGATTGACAGTGTAGGAGAAGTTTTCTGTGATATACTGACAGTGTAGGGGTAGTTTACTGTGATTGACTGACAGTGTAGGAGGAGTTTACTGTGATTGACAGTATAGGGGGAGTTTACTGTGATTGACAGTGTAGGGAGAGTTTACTGTGACTGACAGTGTAGGAGGAGTTTACTGTGATTGACTGACAGTGTAGGAGGAGTTTACTGTGATTGACGGACAGTGTAGGGGGAGTTTACTGTGATTGACAGACAGTTTAGGGGGAGTTTACTGTGATTGATTGACAGTATAGGGGGAGTTTACTGTGGCTGACAGTGTAGGAGGAGTTTACTGTGATTGATTGACAGTGTAGGAGGAGTTTACTATGATTAACAGTGTAGGGGGAGTTTACTGTGACTGACAGTTTAGGAGGAGTTTACTGTGACTGACAGTGTAGGAGGAGTAACAATGTAGGGGAGTATACTGTGATTAATTGACAGTGTAGGGGGAGTTTACTGTGATTGATTGACTGTGTAGGAGGAGTATACTGTGATTGATTGACAGTGTAGAAGGAGTATACTGTGATTGATTGACAGTGTAGGGGAGTATACTGTGATTGATTGACAGTGTAGGGGAGTATACTGTGGTTGATTGACAGTGTAGGAGGAGTATACTGTGATTGATTGACAGTGTAGGAGGAGTATACTGTGATATACTGACAGTGTAGGGTGAGTTTACTGTGATTGACTAACAGTGTAGGGGGAGTTTACTGTGATTGACAATGTAGGAGGAGTTTACTGTGATTGACAGTGTAGGAGGAGTTTTCTGTGATATACTGACAGTGTAGGATGAGTTTACTGTGATTGACTGACAGTGTAGGAGGAGTTTACTGTGATTGACAGTGTAGGGGGAGTTTACTGTGATTAACGGACAGTGTAGGGGGAGTTTACTGTGATTGACGGATTGTGTAGGGGGAGTTTACTGTGATTGATTGACAGTGTAGGAGGAGTTTACTGTGATTGACAGTGTAGGGGGAGTTTACTGTGATTGATTGACAGTGTAGGGGAGTATACTGTGGTTGATTGACAGTGTAGGAGGAGGATACTGTGATTGATTGACAGTGTAGGAGGAGTTTACTGTGATTGACTAACAATGTAGGGGCGTATACTGTGATTGACAGTGTAGGGGGAGTTTACTGTGATTGATTGACAGTGTAGGGGAGTATACTGTGTTTGATTGACAGTGTAGGAGGAGTATACTGTGATTGATTGACAGTGTAGGGGAGTATACTGTGGTTGATGGACAGTGTAGGGGAGTTTACTGTGATTGACAGACAGTATAGGGGGAGTTTACTGTGATTGACAGTGTAGGGAGAGTTTACTGTGACTGACAGTGTAGGAGGAGTTTACTGTGATTGACGGACAGTGTAGGGGGAGTTTACTGTGATTGACGGACAGTGTAGGGGGAGTTTACTGTGATTGACGGACAGTGTAGGGGGAGTTTACTGTGATTGACTGACAGTGTAGCAGGAGTTTACTGTGATTGACAGACAGTGTAGGAGGAGTTTACTATAATTGACGGAAACTGTAGGAGGAGTTTACTGTGATTGACGGACAGTGTAGGAGGAGTTTACTGTGATTGACAGACAGTGTAGGAGGAGTTTACTGTGATTGACTGACAGTGTAGGAGGATTTTACTGTGATTGACAGACAGTGTAGGAGGAGTTTACTGTGATTGATTGACAGTGTAGGAGGAGTTTACTGTGATTGACTGACAGTGTAGGAGGAGTTTACTGTGATTGACAGACAGTGTAGGAGGAGTTTACTGTGATTGCCAGACAGTGTAAGGGGAGTTTACTATGATTGACAGTGTAGGAGGAGTTTACTGTGATTGACTGACAGTGTAGGAGGAGTTTACTGTGATTGACAGACAGTGTAGGGGGAGTTTACTGTGATTGACAGACAGTGTAGGGGAGTTTACTGTGATTGACAGTGTGGGAGGAGTTTACTGTGATTGACGGACAGTGTAGGGGGAGTTTACTGTGATTGACTGACAGTGTAGGAGGAGTTTACTGTGATTGACTGACAGTGTAGGAGGAGTTTACTGTGATTGACAGACAGTGTAGGGGGAGTTTACTGTGATTGACAGACAGTGTAGGGGAGTTTACTGTGATTGACAGTGTGGGAGGAGTTTACTGTGATTGACGGACAGTGTGGAAGGAGTTTACTGTGATTGTTGGACAGTGTGGGAGGGGTTTACTGTGATTGATGGACAGTGTGGGAGGAGTTTACTGTGATTGACAGTGTAGGGGGAGTTTACTGTAATTGACAGTGTGGGAGAAGTTTACTGTGATTGACGGACAGTGTGGGAGGAGTTAATCATCTTTAGCTGAAAGTTTTAAAGTGAGTAACAACTTTAATTTACTTTGTTTTGATGTCAAGGTTCATTTTATTTACCGGCCTGTTTCCGTTTCCACATGTGGCTTCCAAACCAGCCAATCAGAACAGAGCATAAATATTCAGAAGCGCATGAATTGGATGAATTTTAATCAGTCCTACGTTTGCAGGTAGCATGTATTAGGAGTGAAGTGAGCATATCTGAGTGATGTGTATGCGGTGGAGAGGTGCAGACAGAGTGGACAGATGGAGTAAGGTGGGAGGGGAAGGGATGTCCCATCATTTGTCACAGAGGAAACTCTAACCCCCCTGCCGCCCACAGGGGGAGACTTATCAGCGCTCGCTGAAAAATGGGCACGAGCACTGTCGGGCGGGTGAAGAAATATGATATCTCCAAAACTTGTCATTCATCAGCGTCCTGCTCCTGCTTCTGCTCCTGCCTTCATTAAGAGCATTTCCCTCAGCCAGCATTTCTGTTCTTTATTATTTTTTATTATTTTTTAATTATTAATTTAATTATTTTAATTTATTTCTAATTAGTTACAAATGTGATATTTGCTGTTTTATCCCGTAGTGTAACTAAGCATTTTTTTATAACACTATTAAGTTTTGGATAAAATATTTTATTTGACTATATTCATAGAAAATGTGATGCTAAAGTGGCCAAAAGGTGGCTCTGCAGGAAGAAGTTTACAAATGTTGATCAATATTAACAGCCCAAACTGTGCCAGGAAAGCATTCCCAACACCATTACACCACCCCCACCAGCATGGATTGTTCACACAAGGCAGGTTGGGTCTATGTATTTTTAACGTTGGTGTGAATTCTGAGCCTACCATCTGTGGACCTCAGCTGAAATGAAGACCAGGCTATGTTTTTTCAGTCTTCAACTGTCCAGTTTTGGTGAGGCTGTGGCCACTGCAGACTCTGATTTCTGTTCTTGACTGAGAGAAGTGGAACCTGATGTGGTCTTCTGCTGTTGTAGCCCTAAGGTTGGATATGTTGTGTGTTCTGAGATGCACAACTGGACAGATATTTGAGACTGTAGCCTTCCTTTCAGTTCGAACCAGCTTGCCCATTTTCTGCTGACCCCTTTCATCAACAAGGTCTGCAGAACTGCCGCTCACTAGATGTTTTTTTTTTCATTGCTATAGTCTGAGTGACTGCTGCGTGTGAAAATCCCAGGAGATTAGTAGTTTTAGAAATACGCAAACCAGCCTGTCTGGCACCAACAATCATGCCAAGAACAAAATCACATGTTTTCTTAATTCTGATAGTAGATCTGAAGCTCCTGGATCATATCTACATAATTTTATGCACTACACTGCTGCCACGTGATAGGCTGGTTAGATAATGGCATGAATGAGCAAGTCTACAGGTGTTCCTAATAAAGTCCTCAGTGAGTAATGGGTTATTTAAGCATGTGTAACTGTGCATCTACAGGACTGTGTGAAAGTTAAAAGAGACCCCCTTTCACTTACTGACTTTAAACAACTGAATATAATATCAGATGTTTTAGTGTTTAGTGTTTCCACTCTTTACCTTTATTAGAACTTCCATTCATTTCTCAGAGAGTCACATCTTTGAGATTCAGTCTTAGAGGTTGGTTTAGCATTTTCGTCTTCTCGCCATCCAAATAACCCCAAACACAACCAGTCATATTGAGGTCTTGACTCTGGGCTGCTCAGTCAGTTCTGAGAACAAAAGGAGCTTTATCGTTTAATATGCCTCGAGCCTCTCAGCAATGTGTTTGGGGTCATTATGTTGGTGAAGAATGAAATACTTTTCAATTATGAAGAGATTTCCAGAAGGTACTGAATGATGTATTCAGATTGGTAAGTACTTAGCAGTAGTTGTGATGCCCTCAATCAGAAACAAATCACCAACTTCAGATGTTATACATCTCCTTATCTAGTAGTGGTTCTCCACCATGCATGCCTGATTGTTTTATTGCTTGGGTTATTGCTTATGCTGCTGTTACTGCCTTCCGGACACATCAGTTGATAAAACCATATTCCACATCTCAGACCAGTATCAATGTTCTAAAGGGTACTTTAGAGGCAGTGCTTCTGTTTGAAACCATAAGTTCTATATAAAACAATTTCATGCTTAAAGGGTTCTGTGCATGGTGAAATGTTTTTTGTTTCTTTTTCTCTTGAACAGCTACACATCCTTTCAGACCCATAGTGTTCATTTGTCTTCTAACAGTGGAAGGATGGCCAAAAGCACCTGAGGATCTTTACAGATCTGAAGCTAGAGTGGAGCTTGATGTTTTCCTCTCTCTCAAAGACAAAACTGCTGTTTATCTTGGGAACAGTTTTGGTGGACTACCAGGTGGTTGTTAAAAGTCTCATTTTTCTAATATTTTTTCTTATGTTTTTTTATATAATATATTCCAAAATATTTATCTGCTTATGTGTCTGAGGTTATAGCTCTTGAACTTGTGTTAGCCACGGCTCCACAGTCATGCATGGTTGTCATCACAAAGTTATATAGTTGCAGCGCTGTGGTTACCCAGTTGACCTCCAGCCATGGTAGAGGCCGTGCACTTTTAGTACCCTGTAGATCAGCTCAGTGACATGCAGAGAGGGTGAAGAGGTCACACCACAAATTCTACACCCCTGCTCTTAAGCTTTGCTGGATTTTCAAGTCTTTCTCATTAAAACTGACATTCAGGGCAGCAGTAGGACAGCCGAGCTCCATCACACTGTGTCTACACTCTACAGAAGCAAAGGTTATCTCTGCTTTTTAATTACCAGGGATTAAATGATATGATATCAGACAATTAAAGCACTGTTGATGTTTTTCATTGATATAAGCAATATTGAACAGTGCACTGTCATTTACTTTCTAAATGCTACAATAAAATTACTTATTATATGCATAATGTATGAACTGTTCAAGAAAAATGATATTAAATCAGATCTTAGATAATTATAAGGATCTTGTTATCATCTATTCAAATGCAGAGCAAGGAGATAGTACTGATAAATGTGAAAATTACACCTTTTCCTATTTTTTCAATGTTTGTAATTTTAAGGGTCATTTTAAAGACCTTTTCCACAAGTTAGCACAGTCTGGGGTCTTAATGAAATGTCAGTAACATGCTTTGATTAAAATAGCACCAGCAGCACAGCTCGTTCTCTCCCTGTCCATACAGCCCTCCTTAGTAGGGCTGGTTTGCGTTCTGTTCTTTTAAATGGTAATGAGCCACTGCCCCTCTCTTCCATGGGTCCCGATGCTATTACATTTTGCCATTTTACACTCGATTAATCTGTTGATTAGATGAAGTTTGTCTTACAGAAGTGTAACTAACACAGTAACAGTGTTAGCGTTACCACAGCGACTTACACCAAGAATTAAAATGATCTCTGTTCTTTTATGACCTCAGCTGTTGGTGTTAGCAAGTGCCAAACACACTGAGCCTTTGTTTTTTTTATGAGGTCTCTGTAGATAAATAAGGACACATCATAAAGAAAGTCTCTCCGGTGCAGCTGATACAGAGCAGTTTGATACAGACCTGTGATTAGGTCTTAAATTCCAGGTAATGCTCGCAGCTCCAGCATTTCCAAGAAAAAAATGACACCCCTTTGTGAATGTTACCATCTAAAGCTGTGGGCGGAGCTTGTCAGCTGGGTGTGGTATTATTCTAATGAGCCCTCACCTGATGTAGGAAGTGGAGCAAAATTTGAACAACTTGTTGAATCCCAGATTTTCTGATTTCGGCAGCCACAAAAAACTGACTGGATGCTTTTATGTCAGAGTTTGTGGGTTGGCAGAAGCACCAGATACACAAATGCACGAAAACAAGAACTCAAAAAGTAATTTTTTCAAAAAATATATACTTAGCAATGAAGTTCTGTGTCTTTTTTTTTTTTAAACTACAATAGCCACATGTGTTTGCACACAGCGGAATTTGACCTCCACATTTAACCCATCCGTGCAGAGAAACACCCACATATACACACACTAGGGGGCTGGTGAGCACACGTGCCCGGAGCGGTGGGCAGCCCTTATCCACAGTGCAGTTGGGGTTAGGTGCCTTGCTCAAGGGCACTACAGTCATGACTTGCCAGTGATCGAACCGGTGACCTTCCGGTCACAAGACCGGATCCCTAACCTTCAGGCCACGACTGCTAATAAACTGTGTCAATAAACTGCATAGTTCTATGAGTTTAAAAAAGTATGGACAAAGGCCAAGAATTACAAATGAATTACAAATAATTTAAATACATAACAGTAACAGTATTTTAAAGTACATTTGCTGTTTTTTAGGAGATCAAGTAAATCAAAATGAATGGACCATAATCAGCAATATAGTATTTATTTAAATACATATATATTTTCCTTTTTTTTAATAGCACTGCTAATGTCACTGTTCATAAGCCCACAATCAAGCAAATACTGAACAAGACTAGTATGTATAAAATGATTTGGGAAAAGCCAGTCCTATTTAGGAAGACCATTTATGCCTGTTAAAAGTTTCCTAATGACCACTTGAATGAACCAGAAGATACATAAATATAGATACATCAAGATGAGTCAAATACTACATTCAGCCCTACTGTGTAACATGGCGGTGGCAGTGTCACGCTCTGGACCTGTCTAGCCACTACTGGAGCAGGGCAGCTTACCATCATTTGATGAAGCTGATTCTGGATTGTATCAATAAATTTTAGAAAGATATTTTTACAATTGATCAAATTCATTTGGCTTGTTTAAAGCACATTTCTTCTCACATTTCACCAACATAAGACTCCTCCACATTGATGTGCAGGACTAGTCAAGAGTTACAGAAACCAGGTTTGAGGTCACACCAGTTGAAAACAGAGGTTCACATCAGGGGGAGAGCAGCTGAAACACTCTCCTGCAAACACAGGTTCACATGCTTTTGCTGGCATGATATTAAATGTTAGATTACTTGGTTTAATAGATGAATAAAAACTTTAATGCACATGATTAGCATCATTATGTCAAAACTACAGAAATGAAGGCTTGGACATGTAAATGGTGGATTTTGCAGTTGGAATACTGTATTATGTCATGCCTAATGATGTCTCTCTGTTTTACTTGGCATGATTTCCTGTATTCAAGGTGTCAGTTGTTCATAGATACAGTTCTGAACATGTTTGCTCTCTGAGTGGCCCATTATCCTCACTAACATGCCAACACAGGACAGGACAGGAAAGCCCCTGTGCTTCAGAGCCATGACGAGTGAAGGGAATCTTATCCAGGATATAACACCATAAACTTCCCCACAGTTTTACATTTCTGAGCTTGTTGACTGATTTGCATTTAGAGGAGTTGGGTTGCACTGTAAACATGAAGATTGGACTCATTGGGGTGATTTTCCAGACACAGTTTCTTTTGCAGTTATTTATGTTATTATTGAAAATGTGCACTGAATCAGCAGGACTTAATCTGTATGTGGAAAACTGAGCAATATTATGTGTAAAATTTTCTTTTACTGTCAATAACATGATGTTTATTTTCATAAAGATAAATATCCATTAATGACTGTGAGTACAGGGCTTTATAGGGTGATTGGAAGTTTAAGCTCATGATTGTCCATAAACTGACGTAATGACTTTCTTTTTGCAGCAGCAGCAGCAGTAGTTGGGCTGAAACTACAAATTACGTCTTATGTCATTATGAGTCACATGTGCAGCCAGTAACACTTCACTTTGAGAGTCAACTGCAGCTGCTCTGTAAACACTCACCTTATTGGAGCTAACAACTAGATATGTATTCAATGCAACTGAACTTTTGTTCACTGTATTATATTCTATTTAATCTCACCCTAAACCCAGCTCTAGTCTAACTTCGCTCCAAAATCTAAACCTAATTCTAACCTTGTGTTGATAATCAGGTCACTAACAGTCAAAGCACCAGTAGATAATCTGCAGGGACAGTAAAATAAAACGTGATGGTGCACTTTACTGTAAACCAGTTCTGCTCTTTGAATAGTTAAGAGAGACAATCTGCTGCATTAAATACAGAACTTCTTAGAACATTTCTTTCTTTCTTTCTTTTCTTTCTTTTTCTTATAATTCTTTCCATTTTTCATTTTTTCTTTCTTTCTTACTTTCTAGTTTCTTTTTTCTCACATTTTCACCATCTGGCATGTTTTTTCTTCATTCTCTGCCTATTCTTTCTTTTTCTGTCCCATGTCTCTCTCTCAGTAGAGGTAGTAATGATAGTAGGGAAAGTTCTTTCTTTACTCTCAATGCTACCTTTACTGAGAGAAAGAGAGAGAAAGTGCTCTCTCTCTCTCTCTCTCTCCCTCTCGCTCTCTCTCTCTCTCCCTCTCGCTCTCTTTCTCTCAGTTTAAGTAGTAATGAGAGTAGAGAAAGTTCTCTCTGGCTGCATGTGGGCTCTTGCAGGATGACTTCATGCCACCACTGAGATTTTCCCATCATGCCCAGGCATGGACTCATCTTGCCCCCAAACCCCCTACTCACCCCCCCATACCCCCTCCCTCCTTAGGGCACTCATCACCTCCCTACGCTGTCTGTCACAGCATGTCTGAATCAGCGTTGAAGAGAAGTTCTTCCAGAAACATAAACACTGCCTGAGGCATTCAAGCACCTTAAATAACACCTTTATGAGGAATCGTTATTGTTCATCTATCAGTGCTGGGCTCTCAGTGAAGGCACTGTTCAGTGGATTAGGATCATCTGCACCACCGTCGAGTCGTAATCACTGTTATCTGCCTGAAAAGTGTCTAAGCCCACACTGCGTCCTGTGTCCTTTGACAGGCAGGAGAACAGGAAGGCGGTGGAGGTGTGCAGGGCTGTTCCGGGGCTGCGCGGGAGGGGCTGTTTGTGAAGCAGCGCTGAGGGCAGGTGTGGGGTTTTACCACCACTTCTCTCTGACTGTAACCGTCAGCTTTGCCCTGCAGGCCGAGGGCATGTTTGCAATGTGCCACATAAATCCTCAAAAGGCATTCCACTATAAATCACAGCTTATTATGGTTCTCTTCAGGCTGGGCAAAAGGGAGGAGCAAAACCTGGATCCTTACCCCTATACAGAAGTACAAATGAAAGGAAAAACCTTAATAAATGAAAATAGAAACACAATGAGTACAGATGGTTCTAGATAGGTACAAATCATGATACAATTAAGCCATTGACATTTTGAAATGCTCTGTCTGTGGTTCTGATCATTGCCTCATTAGGTCTGCATCATCCCCTCAAGTGTGATTAGTCCTTATCACTAAATCGTTTGTTCTGAGACTATGATGTGCATTGTGGAACCTCCCCTTGAGTGTGATTGGTCCTGATAACTGCATTATTAGGCGTTAGTGGAGAAAACTTGGTGATGGGAGTGGATGATAATGCCCCCATCCACAGGACACTGAATGTTTTGATGAAGATAAAAATGATGTAAATCAGTGGTAGGTTTCAGAGCAGGATGATGCTCTCACCATCTTCAAAACACCAACTGAATAGTTTTTAAAAAAATGGCTCTTCCACAGATTTTTTTTTACAGATGCATGGAATCTTTGACCCTGAATCTCTTCATAAATGCCTTTATGTTGGTTTTTCCTTTGATTTGTTACCTGACTCTATGCTAATGATATTGCTAATGACATTGCGTCTTAGCAAAACTTCAAACAAAGAAAAATATGTGTACATATATTTAATATAACTCAGCTTTCCATCTTGTGTTGTAAACTTTTCTGTGACCACCTCATCAGCTGTGCAGACCTTTCCAATCTGATCCTCATTTATTAGTCATTGTGGGCCACAGAAAATTCTTTGGTTGCCTCAAACTGGAGAAACTTATTTTTGCAGACTCAGACGTGACAGTTTTAGGTCTTTATTCCATTTTGTTTAGTCTTTTAGTCAGTGTACGTTATGGCTGAGCTGCTCTGTTTAGGTGACAGCCCAATAGGAGAGCGTAAAAACAGTCCAGGAGTCACTGTAGCTTTCTCTCAGTACCTGGAGCTCAACCAATGCCCTTCTAAATATCTGAAGACAAAATAACGCATACATGTGAAGTTACTGTACTCCACGGTGTCCTTTAGAGACTCCACAGAGGATTTGGACTATTTCAGTATTTTTCTAATAGTGAGATTTTGGACTACTGTCATGGAAAAGCAGGGAATTCATCGAACTTACTATGAGCTCCCACTGATAGAAAATAAATAAATACAGACTTTCACAAAGTTAAAAAATCTACATACTTAAACAGTTAACATGTAAACAAAGTTGTTCAGAGCAAAATGCTGGAGTCGAGATTGTTCGCAGGATTCATCCAGCTCTAGTGCTCGTACACAGAAAGTTACAACGTTGTTAAAATGTATTCATGGTGGATACATGCAGGACATTGTGAGGCAAAATTGTCTTAATATTTTCAAATTTTCCACAATTTTACCATCATCCACATCCATATAAAACACATGTAGGTTCACTGGTAGTTTTGGATAGTAAATAAATATTTGTCTTATAGGCATGGTAACCCCTGATTCCTATCACCTCCACTGTTAAGATACCTAAACAATTTTACATCAGACCTCTCTGAATGGCTTTACATCTCAAAGAATTAATTTTATAGATTGAATCTTTAAGCTCAAAGTTTCCATTGGGCTTTGTTTTACTCATGAAACATGTTTAGGACATCAGAAAGGCATTTGTGCTCTATGGGACATCCCTGTTTTAGTAAACATGCCTTTGAGAATGATAATTGCAAATGAGCTGTGTTCTGATTGGCTATCCTGTATTGCGTCTCAAAAGCAGACCAGCCTGAGACACTCTTTTTTTAACTTCAGCATAAATAAGTGGGGTTTAAGTGCTGTAGGCTGAATAGGCTGAGGTAGGTCTATGTGGACCTTTTTGCAGCTTAGTTCCCATACATGGTCTGAGTGGTAAACAGTGCGTATTCAAACAGAGTTTATTTAATGTTTGCTCAGGAAAACTTGTAAAGACAAAGAAATTGTACAGCAGCTAAAGATTGAACACACTGTACAGGACAATAAATTAAAAAAAAATTATGTTTAATTTATTATCTTAAGTAAATGTTTGAATACCCTCTGTCAAATTTCATGTTTTGTGAAAATACATTAACACACATCCTCTACAGAGATCACACTTAAATACAGCAAATCTGAAAGCACAACATATAATTTTAGTGTTTAAACGTAAAATATATAATATGCTATAACTGGCCATATGTTATGTTTAGGTGTTTTCCCTAACATGTTAAATTAAGTAAACTAACAATAAATGTGTATTAATATGTGTAGAAATGTGTGTTATTTACACTCCGGAAAGTAACAAAAACATGATATTTGATTGTGGCACCCAAATGTTTGACAATTATAGTCAATATTTTATGGCCTTTTATGAGCTGACAGAAGCTTGCAGAAAAATCTGTTCTATTTAACTTCACATCAGTTCTTCACAGGCCCTTTGCCAGAGTATGAATCAGTTTGATAGGCCTGCCTTATTACACAATAACACAGACTGAGGTTTCTATCTCTCTTTGAACACCAGTCACATTACTTATGTGTTTAACTGACATGTGTCTGTAAATCCACAATAGAGTCTTTTTTTTTAATCACCACACCTAAACATTTTCTAGATATGCAACTTCAGTAGTTCAAAAAAAAGAGATAGCATCATTAATTATGAAAGAAACAAAACAAATTAACAATTAAAAAAATAAGTCAATGCTACTGTGCAAAATCAAATACGTCCCTTTCATTTAATTAATTACATTTTATTCAATACTCCCAGCAAATACCTGGCCTACATCAGTGTTAATTTTGACAGCAAATTTTGATTTAGTCTTAGTCGTGGTCTTTTGACTAAAATGTCACTTAGTTTTAGTCATAATTTAGTCATCTGAATTGTTTTTAGTTTTAGTCTAGGTTTAGTCGACTAATTATGATAAGCATACAGTCAAGACTAAATCTGCAGTCGATTCAGTCAACTAAAATATAAAGGGTGTAAAATGTAAATGCTTTTTCTTCATAACTTACACTAAATTAAACATTTATTAACCAGTTATGGAATATTACTCATGTTTGACACACACAAACAGATTTAACAAACAACATCTGAGGTCTTCTGTAACTGCAAAGTGAATAAGAGAAAACTGTTATTTTATCCTTGTATCACCTTTTTATTTATCTCTTATTTATTTCATAGTTGTTACTAGTGCTGTCAATCTAATTAAATTACATGCTCTGTGGTTAACTAATCTACATTTATTGCATTTGTTACTTTTTACTATGAAAATATTTTAAATTGTGCAATTCAAATAAATTTTAGCATAACAGTAAATCAATTAATGAAAAACTTCCACATGTCCAGGTCACAGTGTTTACTAGAGACACACACTGCACATTACGTGCACTAATGATTTGTAAATAAAACACGCGAATCTGTTTTGTGCACTTTCTAGTGTGTACAGAGAGATTTGGGACATGATCATCAAACGCAGATGGTTGGAGTTAGCTAGCTAGTCTCCCGACTCTGTCTCTGCACATATAGCGTTTCACCTGCTTCCCACATACCTGATCAACTAATCTGACCATTAACACCACCTTACTGAGTTAATACAACGTTTACAGCAGGACATGCTCTGAAATGTACAGGGCAGTGTGCTTTCAGGACTAGGATTAAGCAAGGCTAAGCTAGCGTTAGCAGCGGTAAAGCTAGCTAATTGTGGTGCTGGAGAGCTGATGTCCAGCGCGGTGTGGTGATTTTCTCCAAACACAAACAATAAATTATCTTTCTCTCTGCTGACATTGTCTAGATAACTTAGTTCCATCATGAGTAGCGACAGTTCACAGGCTCATATGGTCTTCCCAGGTTTAGACCAAATTTGTATAAGTGTGCGTTTGATTGACGGCTACTCGGCTTGTCCCGCCTCTCCATATACAGTATGTAGTAGTTATGATTGGATGTTTTCCTAACTTGTCTCCGCCTTTGACCAAACTAAATCAGTTCTGATTGGATGTCGTCCCTGCCAAACATGTTCGTCTCGTTTTTATTCGTTAACTAAAGTGTCAATCAATTTCATCATAGTTTTGATCCTTTCTGTAGATTTTATTTAGTTATCGTCTCGTTTTCGCCATGAAAGAAAGGTTCGTTGACGAAAACTATGACAAAAATAGTTCGAAATTAACACTGGCCTACACCTGTCTTTAAAATGACCCCAGTTGTTGAGATGATGGGCTCCGCCCCTGCTGTCCCAATCCGACCGGATACATGTGGGGGTCTCGATGCTCCAAGGCTTGGACTGAGGACACTTCGAAATAATTGTATCCTTCATTTAATGATGTCCAGGATCAAAATTATCTTCCTTCACTCCTGGCTGTGTTTTTGACTTGTTGACCAATCACAGGCTGTTTCTTACTTGTTGACCAATCAGATGCTGTTTTCCTGACTTCTTGACCAATCAGAGGCTGTGTTCCTGACTTGACAAGAAAACAATGTGACCATTCTGGATGAAATTAAATTAAGTCTCCGGGATGTGGCATTCCTGAGGGATTTTTTCTTTTATGTATAATGTCCTTTCATATTGCATATGACATCATTGACTTGAGAGGGTTAATAAACCTAAAGGTGGTCTCTGGCTGTTGTGTTATATAGATCACAAAACATTTAGAACCATTTTATTCATCTGCTGTGAACGATTAGCATAGTCTGACCCATTTCTTTCAAAAGGATATACCAGGTGGAATGCATCTAGCCTGTGCACCCCTGCTTTGATTATATACAGAGAATATTTTTCTCATGCTTCACAAGTACATACTGTGGCCCCAGTCTTATAAACGCAGATAAAGCTTGTGTGTGGCATGTTTCCTTAGTGTAAATGTTTACCTTAATCTGTTTACACACAAAAGCACAGTTTCTCAAGACAATAGCAAACCATCCAGCCAAATATTTCGCAACTGATCCTCCATTTATCATGGAGCGCAGAGTTGTGCAAATGGTCTTGGCAGTCTTTTTGCCGAAGCAAGTTTCTTTTGCTTCAAGTTCCTTGTTTGTTGAACTTTCAACCCTCAGGCAGCCAAGAACATAATTATGCCAAAGTGCCCACAATCAAAGCATCTTTCTGTTTTGCCAAACTAAATGTGATGCACTCCAGAGCGCTTGTGCAGATTGGACAGAGATTTGCTACCATTTCTAAGTTACAAATGAAGCAGAAAGGTTAGACTTAAATGCTGTCCAAGCTGTCCCAGGTTCTGTTATGCATCGGCCAAATGATTTTTTCTAAATCAATTTTGGTCTGTTTCTGTTGTTTATTCATCATGAAAGTTTGACACCACGTAAAGGTCAAGTGGCTTTTTTAAATTATGAAAAACAACAGAAATGTGGATAAAAGGTTTTGTCACACAGTTGCATAGAGAAGAGAACACATTTCTGCACGTTTTAATCATAAATACTGTTTCTGTGCTAAATAAAACAATTTGGGGGGGCGGTAAAATATGGCTGTCTCGTATATTTCACACATGAAGTGTGCACAAAGCATGTGTTTATGAGCAATCACATTTTTTTTCATACAATGACGCATTTTTAATACAGAACTGTGT
Organism: Megaleporinus macrocephalus; assembly: GCA_021613375.1. Taxonomy (NCBI): domain Eukaryota; kingdom Metazoa; phylum Chordata; class Actinopteri; order Characiformes; family Anostomidae; genus Megaleporinus; species Megaleporinus macrocephalus. The sequence goes on from CM038706.1 coordinate 31,314,017, forward strand.
GTTTTATTTGTGTGACTTTTTTGTAAGGGATGTTGTATTTTTACCAATATGTTAAAGACAAGATATTCTACCCCTATTACATTAGTGTACATAGCCTCTCTGGGGTCTTAATCACAGGTCTGACATGCCTTGGTCAAAACAGCACAAGGATGAAGAGGCGCAGCTCCTTCTCCCTCTTAGCCCCTTTTAGAATGGCTGGTTTAAATGTCTTTTCCTTTCAATGAAAAAAAGAGCCAGTGCTTGATTGATGCCAGTACACTCTCATTTTACTCTCACCTTATTCACCTGTTGATCAAGTGAAGTTCATCTCACAGACATTGAACTAACAAATGAATAGTTTTAACAGTATCGTGGATCTTGCAGTAAGTAACGGCAAGAACTTTCTAGAACAATACATCTCTATTAATATATTACCTGAGTTCTACCTTAAACGTTTCAATGTATAGGTGTCCTTGGCATACTATACATCAAACAAATTAAGACCGGGACATTGATTTTAACTTATCTGTATCTGTTGACACAGTCACCAACCTGATTGCAAATGTGAGCGCAGTGCAAACATGATAAACATACAATCTGTCTGTCTGGGAAGTATGAAAAATGCAAATACAAAAAATTCAGCTTTTCTTATTTTTCATTTGACTTTGATTTTATTACAAACAGTATAAGCTCAAGATGTTTCATGGCTTGTCTGGTCAACTTCATCTCATTGTTAATATATATCCATTCCTGTATTTCAGGCTTTCACCACTTTCCTTAGGATGGTAAGAAACATACTACTTTGTAATGTTCCATCTCACAAAACTTAAAGGACGTTTTGGCATGGAAGGAGAAGAAGTGATCAAGTGTTTCAGGTGTTATTTTGTTGCATTATTCCTGCAACCATATCCTAAGGTGCGCAATGGTTCGGGGTTGTCACTGTCGCAAAACAAAACTCTTCACCCCTTTTCTACTGGGGATAGGTCAGAACTGCAGACAGGCCAGTCCAGTATCTGTTCTTTCTTCTTATTGTTGAATAATGGTTCCTGGTTCAGTGCTGTCTGGAGTGCTGGTTGGAGATCAGTGGTGTTCAGCTTGCCCTTTACACACTGAAATTTCTCCTGATTGTCTTGAATCGTTTAATGGTATTATGCAGTGTTCACATATCTGTTGACAAAATGGAGATCCTCTGCCCATCTGATCCTTAAAGCCTTTAATAGATATTTTTTTGTACCAAATCAAAAATGCCATCGCTTACTAGCACTAAATTGCCCTCATCTCAACTTTTACTAGAATGTGTTGCAGGTCTAAAATGCAGTAATGGATATATATTAACACATACAATTTGAGGTTGACCAGACTCAACATGAGTAAGAAACATTGCAACACACTGTAACATTTACATTTAACTCTTGCATTAATCTGAGATTTTATATAGAATCATAAATAGCATGTAAGAAACAGTAAGAAACCTGGATGTGATCTTAGACTTTGTTGTATCCCGCATGTAAACAAAAGTAGAATTTTATAATTTGATAGTTAAATAGAGATAAATGTCACTGAATGGTGTTGCCTGTGTTGCATTAGGTTAGGTGACATTTAAAGTGTTCTTAAGACGTATGAAGTCTTTGGTATGAGGCCATGTAATTGCCTTTAGTACATCAGAAAACCAGCAATATATTCCTGCCCCCCAACACACACACACACAAAACCCCCACCATTCTGTAATTAGGAGGCTTTTAACTTTCTTATGCAGGACTTGACCTTTCTCTCACCTCCCTAAACCCCCTCTCACCCCTCTGCGGCCTCCTTATCCCTGGACTCCTCCTCACCCGACTGGTTTGTTTTCGCACCTGGAGGATGACAAAGCTCAGTCGATTCCCCTTAATCTAGACGCATTAGTCTAGATTTATCTCTCCTGTCCTTAGCATCTTTCTCTTCTTCATCTCACTTTTGCCTTTTCTACTCATCGACCTGGGTCAACTGTGCAACGTTCAGGATGTTCGGAGGCAAGCACAAGCAAGCAATACGAGAACAACACCAAGGTTTAGTACTAAAAGAAGCATTCCAGCCTAAACCTACAGCAGTAAAGCATCTTTCAGCTTCAGTGTGACAGACTTCACAATGGGAATCCTTGTGGTGTTAATCAATTCTGACTGCTAGCCTAACCACTTTAGGCTAAGGATGTTTTCACACTGAATCTGGTATGTGCCAGTTGGGCAGAGAAGTGGGCAGTTATCTCCTATGAAACTAGCCTTTCGGATACTAACAGGAACTACTCTATAAAAAAGATGGTTCTTCAAGGGCATTAGTGTTTATGGGTCATGGTTTATGGTTTTATATAGAACTATATCCATTACTAAATGGTTATAGTTCTATATAGAATCATTAACACTAATGTGTAAAAAGTTATTTGCATGCTGATATGCTTCTTCAGATTGATGGAGAATATGTTGTATATGTAGCATCAAAAAGGGGTTCTGTTGTGGTTGACATAGTGGAAAAACCCTTTTTGGTGCTACATGAAACCATTAAAAATGGTTCTTTCACTATGTCAAGCTTGCAACCATAACAGGGTCCATTTGGGCGCTATAAAGAATCATTTTCAAAACGGGTTCTGTTATGGTTACAAGCTTGACATAATGAAAGACCCCTTTACTGCCCCTAAAATGTGCCTCATCAGATTATCTACTAAAATATAATTCATGGAACATCTGCAACACCTTATGGGAGATATCAAATTAAATGCAATATCTGTAACTTCACAATGGGTACATTTCTGCATATGTTCTGGGAATGTTCTAAAGTAGCAGATATATGGATCTCCACCGTGAATATATTAGTCTTAGAAGTTTGGATTACCCCACAGTCAGAAAAAACATGTTATGATGCTAATTTGCAACTGATGCTAAGCTTTTCTTGCACCGTTTCTTTCGTTGTTGGAACAATACAGGTCACAGAAAATGGTTCAATCTGAGAACAGCAACACATGACTCTTACTGATGAACTGAAACGTCTAAACAGCTCAGCTAGGATATCCATGTCATCCCAGTGTGTGCAGCCTGAAGACTAGGTCACCTTTAATGACATAATAGAAAGGTAAACCTATATACCCATATTTCTTATTTAAAACATTCTATGCCCATCCAGAATTATTAATTGTCTCCATCCAAAATATTGGATATTTGTACAGCAAACATAAAACTCAGACCATTATATGTGACATACACTGTTTCTGTGCATTTCTGTTTATTTTGTGTAAGACTGTCATCCTACTGAAGTTGTTATTGTTTCCAATATAGACAATGACTCTTATTCTGAAGGAGGGACTGGCCTGCTGGTTGTGTTCTGAATAGGTTAGGAAGTACTGAGCCAGCTCAGGACTAGAAGCTGACAGAAGATGATATAGCATAGGCTTAAAGTGAACTTTTAAACAAAACTCTCTCACTGTGGCCCAAAACTGCTTCTATCTTAGCACTGAGTTTGGATTAGGTTACAAATCACATTTTAAAGAAATAATTTTTGAAGTAAATAAAAAATGTCAACAAAACAGAAGTTTAAAAAAATGGTGAACAGCTACAATGAAATTGGGACTCCACCTGGAAGAGCTGGCAGACACACCAAAACTGTCCCCATCAGATAAACAGCACTTAAAGGAGAAATGTGTAAGGTGATGCAACCTGTTGAATTCATAGTCCAACATACCACCAGACGCTGTGGTGTCCACCCCTGTTGTAAGAAACATAAAAAGCACTTTACTCTCTAAAAGTGTCTCCAGTGGTGGAAAGTAACGCCAGTGTTATTTATTGTGTTGCTTTTATTTACATCACTTCTTTTGTTGCTGCTGAACGTACAAAGTGATATTACGAGGTGTTTCTGTCCGATCTTCCACTGTGAGCAGACAACTCAGTCTGAAAGCATGTGTAGCAGTAAAGAAGCTCCTCACTGAGAAAAGAAAACACATCAAACCAATAAACTGCTGATGTTCTCAGAACTGACCACCCCAGAGTCCAGACCTCAACGTTACTGAATGTGTTTGGGGTTATTTAAACGGTGAAAAACTTTAGATTTGTGACTCTTTAAGGAACTGAACGTAAGTCTACTGAAAAGTATGGAAGCTGTAATAAACGGCAAAGAGTGGCACACTAAACACTCAAACAGCTGATATATTCAGTTGCTGAGGCTTCTATACGATTTTATGTGTGTTTGCATTAAAAAGAATACTTACTCCTAATGGAACGGCAACAATGTATGATACAACAGCACAACAGCAGTACCATGTGCTGGTAAACCTCTTAACAAGATTCAAGCAAGTCTTCCAACCCAATTGACCAATGAATGCACACTCAAAACAAAAGATATTACCATGTATTAAACATATTATATATATTAAGAAAAAAAACAGAAGGTGTGAGAGCGTTGTGGGTCGGTGTTAATGGGTGGTACTGGAACACATGCAGGTGTTAGCGCTTTAGTGGCTCACATAAAATAAATTCAGCAGCTACGTGTTTGATCTCACAGTCTGATGTAATGGGCTTTCTGTGAAAAAGCAAGAATGTGAGGTAAAGAAAAGAAATGTCATGAAAACGAAATTAAATAAATACATTCGTAAATATGCACAGTCATTTATGGGACAAGAATGAATCCTTCTTCATCTTCACCTTGAAAACACCTACAACATGTTCTTTCCAACAGTCTGCGGGATCCTCTTGGTGTTTTTGGTGACTCGATACTGGAGCCATCATAAGGTTTTCCTGTTTATGCCAAGGCTAAACAGCACCATGACACTTCTGGAGCATGACGTGAGCCTGTGTTTTGCTAGCCGTTCTGGCTAAACGGACGACTACTGGTATAAATGGGTCGTGGCTTAAACTGGTAGCCCCACACGCAGGATGCCTACCTCCCAGACTTACGGAGCCCTGCTGCCTGTCTAGTACTGTATCCTAGAAAGTCTGAACACTGAACATTTCAGAATTTTCAGAACCTCGACATGAATGTGACCTAAAATGTACTCAGAAGAAAAAAAAACAAAAACAATAACAAGCCTATAAAGCTAATTTTAAAAATAATTACTTCCATTTTCACTTATCTGCTGAAAAACAGATCCAACATTGAATGTCTCTGATATCAGTAACTGTTGTGACCTCCTTTAAGCAGCAATGATTTTAGCGAAACATTTCCTGTATCTGTAGGTCTGTACTACACATTCACTGAAAGGAATTTTTTCAGTTTTCCTTTAACAGAACGGCTTCAACTCAGAGATGTTGGTTGGTCCTCCTTGCATAAACTCCATATTTCAGGTTCTGCCACAACATTTCTGTAGGATTAGATCTGGGCTATTCCAAAACATTACATTTCTTCTGATTCCACTGTTTTTTTTGGTAGACTGACTGATGTGATGTGTTTAGGGTTGTTTTTATTTCTGACCCACCTTCTGTAGAGCTTCAGTTCATGGATAGATGCTCTGATATGCCTATGGAATTTCATTGTACCATCAAATAATGGTATACTGTCCTGGTCTAATTGCATCAGAACAGCCGAAAACCATGATCCTACCACCATGACGTTTCACAATATGAATTAGATTCTTAAAATCTCTCTCCCACAAAGCATTGTTTTAGGATAATTTTGCAAAGTATTTCTTTAAATCCATTTATAACATGGTGGTGTAATGCATGCTGGGGATTGTGAATATTTCATATAAAACTCAAAAGGCACATGTGGGTTCACTGGTGGTTTTGGATAGTAAATAAAATTGGCTGAATTTGGTGTAGACATGTTCACCCCAGGTTGAGATTGCCACTGTAAAGAAAATCTAAACAATTTAATAGAAAATAGGTCTGTTTACTAATACAAAAGTAGGGCAGAATCTAAGAAAACCTATTTGCACATAATCTTCCATCATAACTCATATGTATGAGCAGGAAAAACATGTTTCTGTTCCTTTGTTCATGAAGTCTGTGTAACACAGGGGTTTATATTGTGGTGTACTCTGTGTCCCCTGCATTTGTAACACTTTTCATATTTTAAGGGTATAATTTAGTACTTTACTTCCTGCAGCCATTACAGTGAACTGCATTTGTGTAGGGTTCATGGAGTGGGGGATCTGATATTCGACTTTAAGGACGCCTGTGCCAAGCCCCTCAGCGGACCACCATTTCCTGTAATTAGCTTGGCTGTAAGAGCACAGATACTAAAGAGATTGTGCACTATTGAATGCAAGTGGGTTACAGTGTTGACTCACCAACTGCCATTTAATGAGTTTGAATAAATACCTGACAAAATCATTATGTTGTTTCACAGCTATTAAAGCAATTGATTATTAACAGTTTACCAGTGTTCGCAGAGGATTACGTTGCCAAGCACAGCTCTTGAGTTTTACTAAACTACTATTTTAACAAAGGGAACTTTCTGTTCCTTGTAACTTTCTTCTAATTCGTATTGCTTTATGCTCAAAATTTCTTAAACCTTTTCATCATACAGCTTTTGGTCTACAAATACCACACTTATATTCATAGAGCCTATACACTGAATGTGTTTTCTGTTCCATGCTTAGTTCAAATCAGTCACACAGCTCTTATAGACATTACATTCAGACTCATATATCTTTATCACGGTCAGTATACAATATTTACACTATACAAATATGCAGACATAAAATAGTAATACAAATATATTATACATTAATAGAAATAAAGTAATACAGTAATAAACACCCTCTAACCACTACACAAAGACTGCAGTAAGTATATCAGCAGCACTTTAAAGCATTAATAACTTACTGTCAAAGCAACTTTTCTTTCTAGTAACGTCTTTGCCTTCTGAAGGGACATGTATCTTTTTTATCTTTGTTGGTATCCAAATAGAATCTTTTACTCATGTTCCCCAAAAGAATGAGAAAAGCGGCAACACAAAATAGAAAACCAGGATAGGCTTATTAACAGCTGAGACAGCTCCTCATCCATCACACTGATAGCAGATATGGAGATGAGGAGATCAGGATGTCACTGTTTCAGAAAACAAAATCACACTTGTGCTTCGTCTGATGTTGAAACATGAAAACTTTTCAAAACTACTGGCTGTGTTTTTTTGATATGCATCGCTATTAAGTTAATAGCTATACACCAATACAGCTACCTCACACTGAACAACGGAGCCATCTGTGCAGTGAAACACCCACATATACACACATTAGTGAACATACACGCTAGGGGCAGTGAGCACATTTGCCCGGAGAGGTGGGCAGCCCTATCCACAGTGACCGGGGAGTCTTGCTCAAGGGCACTTCAGTTGTGTGCTGTTGATCCAGGGGACCACTGGTGACCTTCTTGTCACAAGACCAGATCCCTAACCTTCAGCCCGGTGGGTGTGCGGTACACACTAATGTGCTCTCTAGTCCTCTCCCGGTGCTGCATCCACTCCCTTAGTAAGTGAGCACTTTGTCCACCTCCCCATTAATGACAGAATGTCTCACTGATGACACGGGGATCAGCTCCATCAGCTGCTGTCTGATCCCTCACCCACCATACCTTTTGCATTAGCAAGGATGTTTTTCATGTGGGCTGAACCCCGAATCCTGCCAGGCCACTACTCTGCTCCACAGCCAGTTCGTCACCAGCCGCCATCTTCCAGCCATGTACACATACAATATATAAAAAAAGAAACTTGTAGAAATTGAGCCAAACTGCCCCCTCCAGAGGACCTGTGTAAATGCAGGAGCTTGCATTAAAGTATTTTGCAATCAAACATCTATGAGCCATTGTTACAGAAGCACTTTACTACATATCTGACTTTACTATGTATCTAACTTAACCTGGCATAACCTGGCAACCCTGCTTATCAGCCATTTTATGTCTGCTTTTGAAACGTAAAGGTGTGAAATCAGAGCTCTGGTGTACTAGGGCTTGTACTGCACTAATGCTGCAGATTGCATCAGAAACATACATTATTTCCAGTGATGACTGGTCAGCTTTTGAGGTTTATATTCACAACCAGGCAAATATCGATCTTGGACATTAGCTCTCTTTTACTGTTGTATCACTGTTAAATACAATTTAAATCAACTGGTATTTGGCAATGCAGATATAATCGGAATTACGTTAAACTAGTGCAATCTCTGTGTGTTTACAGATCTTTATCACAGGAAATCATTGCCGCCCGCTTTGGACAAACCCTGGCCTCCCTCAATCCCTTGTACACCCGATCTGCAAATGGCAGTGGGGTCATCGCTTCAAATTAAGTTAACCAGATAAATATTGTGCTGGCCTTTAGGCCTCCTTCATTACTCTGCTTCACTGATGTTGGTGGCCAGTTAAAATGGTCTGATTGTACCGGGTGCTCCAAGGTGACACTGGACTCTATTGTCCCAGTCTGGGCCCTGCAAGTAAGATCTGCCCCTCTCAGCCATTATCTGATGGTATGGAACATTGATCAACCCTTTACCGCAACTCTGAATTATCCTTGTCTTGGCTTGGCCTTATTTGGTAATTTGATATAAGTAAGCCAATAGTATCAGGCTTGTGGGGTCAGGAAGCTCTTTGGTGCAGCGTCAGGGGGGTGGACCAGGTGGTGCAGGTCTTTTAAAGGTTGTGGAAAGGAAAGGCAACGTCTGTAACGCAATAGCACACTCTTTATTGTATCTTTCAGTTGTGTATGGATTAGCTCTTGTCTGACTTGTTTAAGTGCTAAAAACAGGCTGGATTACTGACCGTCCAAAAGTTTGAAATCACATTTATTAAAAATAAATTTAAATTAAAGTAATAAAAACCTGGCCACCAGAACGTGGATGTTTTACTCACTAATTTGTGCTTTTTAGGAACATTAAATGGTTGATATATTATCTTTACAGCTTCAAGATTTAATCACCAAAATGAAATATTCTGTATGTTGTGTATAACATTTTTAGCACATCGTTCACATTCTAAAAACTTTTGTTTTGTTTACTGCTTCATACCAGTGTTGAAACCTATAAATACATAAAGAACTAGCCTCATAAAATGATTGTAATGATTTAACATGCTGTCAAAAATGCAAAAAAAAATCTGATATACAAAGCCAATTATATGCACATATTGAATTGGTTATATCTTTCATTTTAATTTCATAGAACACTGTCATTTTGTTTTAATACTTTGTGAGACTATGTTGGTTATGTATAAATGGAAGCTCATTTCTGCCAGGCCGCAGTTTAAAATGGTGACTTATTTTCTCCAAAAACAAAAACAAAAAAAAATTTGCGACTCTAAATGATAACTTACCATATTTACATAGTGACTTGTGTTTTAAGATGTTGACTTGGTATCTCAAAAATCTTAAAATGTTGACTCATTATCTTGAAATAATGACTTACAGTAGTCATTTATGTACTTTCTTGAAGTCATACAAACATAATTCTGACATAGTAGATCATTATTTAGAAGTTCTTAAGTAAATAAGTAGTTATTTCAAGACACAAATTCATAATTTTCACATAGTATTTTAAACTAATGACTTACTTTCCTCCTAAAATGTACATGATATCAGAAAATAAAGATTATTTTTAAAACTTACTTTCTCAGAATTGTTCACAGTGGTGTTGATAGAAGATCCACACCACTGTAAAATTCCTGTAAAAGCTCCATCACAGATAGTTATATATGAAATGTTTATGATAAGTTGCCTTATGTCTCAAGCATTCTTTTACAATACTTTTGAAGTCAAGTTGTATTAGAAATTATATATGTTTTAAAGTTAAATGGAGGCAAAAGAGTCAAAGAAAAGGTATTTTTTAACACTAATTCTTGTTCTGGTTAAACCCTCTACAACTTTCTTATAATTTTGACTTAGTAACTCTAAATAATCACTTACTATATTACAATTATGACATATTTTACTGAAATACTGACTTTGTATCTCAAAGTAATGATTTACTTAATTATTTTTTTAATTGTTCATAATAACTTCTTATTTTCTCTAAATGTTAAATGATTAGGTTGAAATAACAAGGTCACAGTTTTGACACGCTGCTGCTAGACACAGATAGATCAGATAAGAAAGAAAAAAACTATGTATGTATGCATGTATTTTTCTTCTCTACCTTGCAGGAATAAACTTCCATACATACCGAATCTTATCAGTTTTTGTCCTCAGTATAGACTGTAGAACACAGACTGTACACATCATTACAGTCATAAAAATGGTGAAGACCAGGCGGAGGAATATGGCACAAGCAACACAGCAACGTCATTCGAGAGATAAATAAAATGAGACTAAACATTTAAGATTTGCTCCTTAAGACCTCATTTGCAAAAATCTCTACTGTTTACAGTTGGCTGAGGATTTGCCGGAGTTGCTCATTCTCAAGAATTGTTGCTGTAGAGGTTTATTTCTTCTCTCGATGGCCATAAACATTTACACACACGCTATTAAACAAATCCAAATTCCATTAGAGGAATAAACAGAAATATATGTATTCTTCTAAGCAAGCACATCCGAAACTAAACAAAAGCTTTCTGACAAAAGGGTTCAGCTGAACACCACCATATGGTCAGCGCCCTGGGCCAAAGTTCAGATGTCATGTTTCATCTTCACATGACAGCAGTTTTTCCAGCTTCAACCACAAACACTGCACACATGCAGTCCTCAGTGAGCTGCTGGCAGAGGGACGCGTGATGTTGGTAATTCACTTTGTCTGTTCAAATAAAATGGAAATAAAATGAAAGGGGGGTCGGGGGGGATGCCGGGGAGGCAGGAAGGAAACTGGAAGTGGTGGAGTTTTATTGGTAATATCTGCATAATTAAAAAATGAGCGGTTTGAAACTTGCCGATTCAGATTTGTTCACAGTGGTGGACCACACGTCCATCTCGAAAGCTCCATCACAGACAGACAGTTTTTATATGAACTGGTTACGAGTAAGCTGTGTGATGTTTCAGATAATCTTTAACAATAGTTTTGAAGTTAATTTTCAGCCATTTTCAGGGTTTTATTCAAATGAAATAGTTTGAGGTGTTTGCATAAACCTACACATATTTTGGCTATAATAACAATTTATTTTCAACATAAATTTCTTCTTTTTTAAACCACAGCAGCCAGCAGCAGGACACTACAACATAGATAAATGTATGCTGATACTGTTTTGTGACACAGAATGCGGTAGCAGTTAACATTCAAGCACCTGCACATGCACTTTCAACTTTTGCATTATTTAACATGAATTCAAATAGGAAGCTAACTTCTACTTTATCACATTGCTGAAGGCTTTTGTCTCATCAGTGCAACCCGAACACGGACACTGCTGGACTTTCACACTTTACAGTTATTCACTATTTAGTACCAGCTGCTCCACATCTGCACACCGTGTACAAAGTCTTCAGAGTTTGCCCTCCGCTGAAGAAGCTGACTGAGTCATGCGGCTTTTAGTGCCGCAAGAGAAAACACAATCAATCAGGTTAGCCATGCTAAGGCTTAATGTCCACTGTCTCAAAAACAAAGGACATTACTTCAGATAAAGTAGGCAAGCATTAGGAGACTGAGGATCTGCTGCATTTGCATTTTGTACACCATGTTGTCTGCTGATTTATAGTTTATCTTTTTTATATACCATCTGTATAACTCTTATGACGTATCTAAGTAAGGATTTCCACAAATATACCGGTTTATACTGCGTCTCACTACTACGTGTAGGTTCACTGGTGGTTTTGGACAGTAAATAAAATGTATATATTTGTGTTGTAGACATGGTGACCCCTGGTTACTATCACCACCACTGTAAAGAAATCTAAACCATTTCACAACAGACCACAAATAATATTAAAAAAATCAATAGGACTTTTAAATTACAAGGAGGTTTGACACTGATTCAGGTCTAATAATGATTCTGATATTTAACCAAAATCAAAAAAGGAAAGAACTGAAGAACAGTAGAGAAACCTTTGGTATGGTGGTATGGCTCATGAATGTGAGGAAAAGTTCAGTGAGCGTTCTTGCTAACCACTTTAGCCATCCAACACCAGAGTAAAAGAAAAAATATCTATCATAGAAACATTAGCTTACCACAAGCCCAAAAGAAAAAGCTTTTCCATAATTTAGACACATGATACACTGCATATCCTCACTGGGTTCACCCCCTCTCCTGCTTTTCTCCACATTCTCCTTCTCTTAGACCCAGAGAGGCTCCTGGTCAGTGAAGAATGCTGTGAGGGAAGTGAGACCATTAGCGGTGGCTGGGCCCATTACCGGTTCCGGAGCACGCGGCACCACGTTGTCTGTGTGGAATGGGCCGAGGAGGCCACAGAGATAGCATCGCAGCAGGCCCAGTGAAACACAAGCACCCTCTTGCTAATCACCCCATAATCCCACAACGCCGGAGCTCAGGATTTATGGGGGCTTGTCGGGGGGGAGTGACATTCTACCCAGTGTACAAATGAGAGGAGAATGCAGTTGTGGGCTGTTGGGTTGTGGTTGGCCATGAGAGATTACACATAACTGCTAATTACACTAGTTATACATACAGGCCCCTACACTCACACGTACAGTATACTGAGTAGGTTAAAGACAGACACAGTTATAACCACCACTTCAATAAGATTCTGTCATTTGTTCATTCTCTTGAATCTTTATTTAACTGACAAATGTATAAATAATTCCTTAAGTTTTTACTAACCAACGTAACTGTATTTGAACGTAACTGAACTGCAGGTATCGTCCACATTAATAGATACCTTCACACATATGCAGGTCACCTCTGCTGTGGGCTTTGATGCCCTTATACCCTTACAGATGTCCACACATTTTGCTTATAAAAGTCTGCAGGGTCCCTTTCGTCCTTGAAACTGAGAACTCAATGTCGATTTTTCCCAAAAACAGTCTGAAACATCTAATCTGACTCATCTAATCACAGAACTCATTTACACTCTTAGACCATCTGAGTCCAGAGAACTCGTTTCTTTGTAGAATTGATGTCTTTCTTGTGTAATAGAGTTGGACTGTGTTAAGTGATGACGGTTTTCCATGTGAGTCAATCAGTTTATATTTAAGAGAGCAGCATGAAGATATCTCATGCAGTGCTGTCTGAAATCTCAAGTGTCACACACATTCAAGTGTAGAGACTAATAACTGATTATCACTTTAATTGACGGCATACTCACACTTTAGCAGAACTCAGTATAGAATTCCTGACTACTAGTAAAGCTTCTGACTACTGTGTTTACTACCTGCAGTGCACTCATTTAAAACATTTTAATAATCATGCACTGAGGTTTATTTTAAAGATTGAATGTTATAGCAATAACTATCCCAGTAGGAAATGTAAATAAAAACATGTAATGATGTGCAAATCATTTCATTGAAAATAATACAAATACAACATATCAAATGTTAAAATAGACAAATAATATTGATTTTGGAAAATTCTTTGTCCATTTTGAATTCTGATGTCCAACACGTTTCAAGAAAGTTAAATCAAGTTAAAACTTGACCATGCAAAGAAGAAATCAGATATAATTAGTTATGATTTTTATGATTGTACACATCTTGCCAATTATCAGAATTGGGATTTTGTGTGCCAATCGAATGTACTTTTCCTGGAGTTGTGGTCAGTTCTTGTTAAATAAACGAAAGGTACCAGATTCTCCTTTAAGAGTCTACAAATGCAAGACTACTGGATTATCTTAATGCTGCTTTTTTAAAGGCCAACATATATAGATATACATCTACGTCTGTACTTGTATTGCATTGCTAATAATATACACTTTTAATTTGATTTATGTGTTGGCTCTTTTACAAAATAATGATCTTTGTTAAATAGTCTAGACTTCAGCCAAAATGTGAAACGAAATGGTGGTGAGTCGGGATCTCTGTTTTCTTTGTGTTTGTGCTCATTAGTTTGCAGCTGTGTGTGTGTGTGTGTGTGTGTGTAGGGCCATGTTTGAGTTGGCTATTTTAATGTAGAAAAAAATAACAGCTCTTTTAAAGCAAACACATATTTCACACGTTCTACCCAAGAGCTGGAGGGAACCCAAACATCCTTTGTCATAAATTTTCTTCCTAACCCAAAGAACCCTTACCCCCACCCCCACACCATTACCACCACTACTAGCACCACACACACACATGCATGCAGCAAGATGGATGAATGCAGACAAACTATACATACACACATTATTGAACTCACTAAATCACTGAAAATGGTCAGAGGGAATTTTTCTGCTGCACATTTATTAAAATCAAATAAGACTGTTACTGCACTTCTCTTATCCTCTTGGTATTCATAGCATGCAATTTTCTGGGGTGCATATTATGGGGTGTATATAGTTTTGGTCTACAACTAATTGAATATTTTCCCAGATTTGTTGGCAAGCAAAGCTTTTCTTTATTTACACTTAGAATCAGATTGAACAATGTTAAACCCTTAATGTGCTGTAAAAAGTATTTATTCAGTAAAACTGTTTTCTGTGTTCTACATAGAATGTATGTGACTTGAAAAATGCCAAGATGTCATTCTACACATCCATGTACACTCTTTGATACCTAAAATGAAATTAGCTGTTTTTCCTTTTTTGTAAGCTCATAAATAATCTGATGAGCTGTGCTCTGATTAGCTGGTTTATACTGAGACACTGCAATGATCACATAGAAGCAACATGTCGAAATAGACAAACTAAAATGAGCCTCCGTGTAAAAAGCTTATACTATTATACTACTTACTTAGCTATGCTAGTTACTTGGAGTTTGCTAGTATCTAATGTTACCTGTACTAGCTACTCGCTTTTGATCTCAACGTCAATTAATGTTATTACTCTCTATGAAACTTTCAGTTTAAGATGATCTGCTGCAACAAGCAAACAGTGATAAATCCACCCAGCATGGCTGCTACTTACAGGTTGTTGTTGGGGATGTGATGCTAATAAAGATGTAACTGCTCCTTTTTTTCATCACTTCAGTGTTAAATGCTGAGCAAACTGCACCACCGTTTGAGAAACTATCCGGAGTGAAATATGCAGAACTGAATTACATTCCCTCAAGCTGTAGTATTGAAGGTAGAAGGAAACATTTGAGTAAGAAGTTGGCAAAAAGCAGGCCAACTTCAGCCTTGTTTAAAGATGAACATCACATGTGTACCAATGACAGTCCAGTTACTTAGAAAGGGAATGAACAGTGCAGCATCTTCTTCACAGCCTGGAATGCTAGATTTTTCCACATAGTCTACCGTTTTCATTGATGTTACTCTGTTGTGGTTGTATGTCAATGTTGTGGGTGTAAATATTAATGAGACTGTTATGTAACAGTATTTTGAATCAAGGTTTTCTGTCCTCTTTGTATATTTGAAAGCAGACCACCGTATGTTTATATTCACAGTATGTCAGTTCTATGTACTACACTCTTATTCAATCATGACAATCTAAATACAGTTTTACATCCTTGCATCATAACCCATTTAGTTACTGATTTATAAGCCTCCCTGGGATTTTAATGGGTTGAAGACCCCATGCACTTAAGAAAATGACATTTTTACATGATTAACTCCTCCTGGAATGTTTATTATGATTATATAGTTTGGTATTTTGTCTCACACATGTTTATTATTCTTTTTGAGATCCACCTATGTTAGAGACATCCATATCTAAAGCATTCTATTGCAATAAGCCTGGCTTAAAAAAGACTGGAAGACTGGAAATCTACAGGCATATATAAACAGTCACGTGACTTCTCAGGTAGTGCTTATTTTTAGTGACCTCTCTTTTTGCTTGCATTTAAACCCTAATCTCTTCTTGGCTTTCATTTAACTGTTCACAGGAGGATACATCCCTTAGAAACAGCCTCCACCAGGACAGACTGTCTGAGAAAAGATGGTTTGTCAGCTGTTTTGCCTGCTTGCCACCCAAGCTCACCATACTACCTATGTTTAAGCTGAAGAAGTCTGCGTGATGTTATATACCACACAATGGGTGTCCTCACACTAACAAGCTGTATGGACAGGTTAACCTTAGGCCTTTCTTCAAGGAAAGGATTGTGTTAAATAGTGAGCCCTGTTAGGCAGCGTTATAGCTATATAGCTAAATAGCAATAATTAAGCTTGTTTTGTCTGGACAGAGGAGGGTTCAACATGCACAGTGAAGTGCAAAGGTGGGATGACAGCAATCCATCATTTAACCTTTATTGAACTTGGAGTACATTGAGGATAACCCTC
Source organism: Megaleporinus macrocephalus (assembly GCA_021613375.1). Classification (NCBI taxonomy): domain Eukaryota; kingdom Metazoa; phylum Chordata; class Actinopteri; order Characiformes; family Anostomidae; genus Megaleporinus; species Megaleporinus macrocephalus. The sequence goes on from CM038706.1 coordinate 31,330,162, forward strand.
ATTTACAATGTAGTCAAGTCAATATGTAAATCAGTTATAGTTCAATGCAAAACTGGATCTAAAAACCACACAGTCTTTCAAAAGTCAAAAACAAACTCAGGTTGAGTGGAAGTTTAAAATGTGTCTAGTGTCACCAGCAGGCGAAGCTACAATGAACTGTAGCTTCCCACAGCCAGCAGCACTCATGCAGCCCCAAACCATGACACTCCCACCATGCTTAACTGTAGGCAAGACACACTTTGTACTCTTTGTACTTCTCACCTGGTTGCCGCCACACACGCTCAACGCCATCTTAACCAAATAAGTTTATCTTGGTCTCATCAGACAACAGGACTGCAGCTCAGTTTCAGGGTGTTCATGCCAGTCGCATTTCTTTTATTCAGATCTTCAGAGAGTTACTTGCCAGTTACTTGAGGTGCCATGTTGAACTTCCACTGACCAGTATGAGAGAGTGTGAGAGTGATAACACCAAATTTAACACACCCGCTCCCCTTCACACCTGAGACCTTGTAACACTAACAAGTCACATGACCCTGGGGAGGAAAAATGGGAATTTTCATGTAGGGGTGTACTTACTTTTGTTGCCAACAGTTTAGACATTAATTAATTAGTGTGTTGAGTTATTTTGAGGGCACAGCCACTTTACACTGTTATGCAAGCTGTACATTGACTACTTTACATTGTATCAAAGTGTCATATCTTCAGTGTGGTGCAATAAAAAACTTTTTACAAAAATGTTAGGTGTGTCCTCACTTTTGTGAGATACTGCATATAGATAATTAATTTTTTTCCTTTGTACATGTACAAATGTACATTGTTCTTAAATGTTTGCTGTCATATAAAATAAATAATAACAATTAATTAGAAATTAAATTGGGGGATTCCAGTAATCTTGGGGAACTAAAGCCGTTTTTTTCAAAGTTGAACCACAATGCTGCACAAAAAAGGTACTTTCCACCACAGGAAATGTGTAATTGCCAAAACTGCTTTGCAACAAAGGACTAACACTACTAATATGTAGTGCTTGAATGCTTCTTGCACACTAACATCTAACGCTTAAAAGCGCTTTTTAAACTTGTCTTTGTTTTGTCTTTCTATGAGCTTATTTGCACTCTAACTTCTCATTTTGAACAGTAAAAATAAATTATGTAAAAACTTGTTTCCCCTTACTGTAGATTTCAGAAAGTTCCCACAACTTGAAAGCAGAAGGTTTGAGAGGTGCTGGAAAGCCTGGGTCGTGTGTAGAGCACATGTATGTGTTGGGTTTCAGGCCCCCGCAGGAGGCCCCTCCAGCCTGCCATAATGATGAAGAGCCTGTCTGCTGACCTGTGTGCTGTCGGGTTCCCTACTCTCTCCCATAATACTCGGCTCTCTCAAATTTACAGCATCCCGTTTTCTCCACAGCACCCCCTGGCCTCCGCACACCATCTCTACTGTTTGCCCTTTTTTCTTTCACCTCCTAGCTTCTTCTGTTTTCACTATCTTCACTATACTACTTCTTTCTTTTCCAGTCTTCTCTGGCCTCTCACCTGTGAGTTTGCGGAAGTACGGTTCCTCTTCAGACCACTAATGTCTTTGTCATAGTGAGATTGTTATAAGAGTTATACCACCTGTTTCTTTGTATGTTTACTATTTTAGGTAACTTTGTCTTTCACTGGTAGATCATTTTGCTGAAAAGAAAAATGTTTAAAACAAATGAAATGATCTTGAAGAAGGATGTGGCACCATACCTTTAAAACTGATGGAGCAAAATTGACTAAAATAAAGTGTGCAGTTTGTACAACTGTAGTCTAGCGGAGCCAGATGTGTTCTTGCGCCGAGAACACATGCAAATGCACAAAGTGTTATCATCCCCCAAACGAAATTACTCAAGCATGCTCTTAAAATAACAAGCAAAGTTAGTGAAATGTGAAATTCTATCAAAAGCTTCTGTTCATTGTTCTGAATGTTTGAGAAATGTCTTTGGAGTTTGTTTTTGTCAAACTAGTACCTGAGGCACAAAATTGATTCTCTAAAAAAAAAACTTTAAATACTTCATAGACGTTAACTCAAATAAACAACAATTTTTTGTCTGTTTGACAACATGATGTGGTAAAAGTTTAGTTTACTAATCCTGGCTTGCAGTGTTGCTCAGTGAGAACATGTATATATGTACTATTAACATTACTGTTCTTCGTTAATGTGGGTCCTATTCAGTGGGCATCACAGCCATGGTTTAGCTCAAATACAAATCTAGGAGCTCCTCTTTCCCCAAACATAGCTGCCAATTCTTTCAACATCACTTGTCCTTGTAGCTCATAGCTCCAGCATAGCGCATCTAAAGCATCCAGCCAAACACCACAGCTGCATTGCAGCATTATCCAAAAGCAGCCATGTAGCTATGATGTAGCTTCAAGCAGGTCCAGACAGCTTCATAGCAGTGATACACTTTTATTCAGGTTCAGGCTGCATTAGAGCTGTGAAGGAAGTCTCTGAGCCACAAGTAGAACAACTCTTAACTGCTATCTCGGTGGCTACAATGGGTACAAACTCGTCAGCCAGCATGGAAATCTAAACATCTAAACATACACACAAACAATACAAAACAAATGAAAAAATCTTTATTGAGTTGAAAGTCAGCTCTCACATGTTGCACATGCATTGCATAAAAGGGGATGCACAGATAGGCTACATAGTTTAAATACACATTTCAATTACATATAGTGATGAAATCTGCTATACGAAAGTAACAGCAATGTGATTATAAGAATTTATTTTGTGTGTTACCGAATTTAGAGTTTAAGGGGTTAAAGGGCTTGCCCGCAAGCAGTGCAACAATAGATTTGCACCTGTGCATGCAATTTTCAATTGTGCGATTGAAAATCTCACTTCAGTCGTCTCCCCAGAGTTGGCAGCCCTGGGTTGACAACAATTATGTGGTCTATGCCATGAAGGCAAGAAGTCATGCGCAACCCAGAAATGTTCCAGCATGAACGCAGCAATGCTTTCTATAATGCCCGGCCTACTCTTATCAGACGGCAGGAAGCGAGGCAGTCAGAGGAACTGACTTTGGGGGAGAAATGCGAAGGTGGGAGTACAAACACACGCACACACATAGAGTTAAGTTATCGCTTATCAGTAGCCTCCCTGTCTGGAGACTCTCCTTCTGGACTGTAACAGTAAGGGCTTTCAAAGATTTACTGTAGATTAAGTTATACACATACAACTGTTAGTAAATCAATAGGAGTTATTCCACGTCTGTATGGAAATATGAGCATAAATTTTCTTGAAGCAGACCAAAATAAAGCAGACTTCAGTCAGACAAAACACATATATTTTATATATAAACCTTATTATTTCTCCATGAATGTCTTTTCAATTGCTTCAATTATTTACTGAATAAATCACTGCAACATGAGGAGAAATTGATATTGATAGTGAGCTTTGATATAACTGCTCCAGAATTGATTTATGAGTAAAAAAAAATAGGCCATTTGCGGTTCCACCAATGTTGTACACATTCATTTTACTGTCTCAACACCTAATGCTTATTCTAGAGGTGGTAGGCTCAGTACTGATGTCAGAAAGAAGCCACTGGTCAAACCTGAAATCTGATTGGCCACTCTGGCCACAGATAAGTGTCTGATTAGAATACTCTTATCCCCTTGAATGGGAGAAAGTGGTTCAGTGCAATATATCACAGCAGGATGACGTAAAAATAAGTTTTTAAACTACAACAAATCTTTACTCGAACTCGGATGTGATAGAACTAATTAAAAACACTGAAGTTGAAATTATGTGAAATTATTTAAATTATTAAAATAATGTGAAATGTATTAAATGTAAGTTTATTTTAGTTTATTTCAGTTAATTTAAATCATTAAATATATTACACATATAAAACGTGCCCAACTTCATCTTTAGTAAAACTAAAATTTAGACATTATCTTGTAATTCTCATTTTGAGTTTGTTCTGAGCTTATTATATTGGAAGATAGCATATTTCCCAAAATAAGCTAAATTATTTTGCTAAACTTGATAAAATTACTTAAACCATAATAAGTTAAATGTTCTGATAATAAGCTTGAAACAACTAAAAAGAAATGTTATAATTCAGTATACATTCATGGATTTAAGACATTTTCACTTACCAGAATACCATTTTTTTCAGTCTAAACTCAAGACTCAAACTCGTTAATTAAATATCTGGTAGTGTCTGGCATCTAAGCAGACATCTTTAGCCTGGCAACTATACTAGCACAGCAAGCTACAGCTCAAAACACTATAGAACAGATTTGCCCTTGCAGAAAAGTCATACAGTGACTGAAACACATACAGGTTTTTTGCACACATGTTGGAAATGTGTTATCACATGAGACAAACTTGTTCACATGTGAAACAAATGTGTGATTACTTACACCTATTTTAACGTTTTTTGCACATTTCACATCACTTCAACACCAGTCACTTGACTTGCTCTCTCAGACATGAGTTTTTATCATCTACACCACTAACAGCAGGGGAGCTAGTCAGGATCAGTCCTGCGCTGTGCTGTGCGGCTCTGTAGTCCACTAGTTAATCTGGAGTCCTTATAAGGAGAGAGGAGCCAGCTGACATAAGCCTAGCCAAGATACTGCAGATCCAAACACCCCCCTAAGTTAAAGTTAAATTTGACTATCTGGTTTGTTTTTCTGCTGTGCTTGCGTAGATATCATGGGCATCGCTAGGCCAGTTTTAGGGCAGCTCTAAAGTACTGTAATAGCAGGGCATGACCCAGGACAGGCATGTCCAATCATATCAGACCAAGTTGTAAGCCAATCATATTAGACCTCGTAAGAACTGGGGATGGTCTCTGGTTTTACTTGTTCTCATCTGTCAGCAAACACTTTTGGCTAAAAGCTCTGTAAAATAAACAGTATTTTTTTTTTCTATAAAATATAGAGTGAAACAAAAACAGGGTGAAGATAAACACCTGCAATATAGATGTAATAAGTAGTCCATAAAAAAAATGTGTATTGAAGTATTGATATGAACATCTACCTACTGTCCATATGTAAACCTACACCCTATTACTTTTTTATTCCCTGTGTGTTCCTTTTCTTGTCTTCTCCACATAATCACACATTGTTTTGTTTTAAACTCAGATACACGTGCACAGTTTTAGAGAGGATAATCCTTGACGTTCAAATTTGCTGCAAATTTACAGTGAGGTTTCACTGCACTGCTCAAGACCAGCACTGACCTCATGCTGAGTCATCTGAATACACCCTAAGAGCCACCTTTCATTCTGAGCCTATGAAATTATCCAGGGTAAGCTTTTTGACTCGTAACATAACAGGTGAAAAGAAAACAAAAGTAAAATGGTAAGAACAAATGGTAACACTGTACTGTATGTAGTGATGTGCTTTTTTTGTGAGAAAAGTAAAATTTATGTCTTTTTTTAAGAAAGTGTAAATAAAATTTATGCTCAAGTGAATCAAAGTGAATCAAGTTAATAAAAAGAACGTTAACGAGAGGTGCAAACAGACAGTCCATTTCACCCTACAGTGGAAAAAGACGCCTCTGATACTGAAACTGCACTCTGTTAGCCCCCCAGCAAAAACTACACAGCTAACAACAAAGCATCACACAATGTGAGTGCAAGCTGTTAACGGACTGGATCGCATTCTTTCTATTATTGATTCATCTCATTCACTGTTCTCAGCTCACATCAGCCCCATAACAACACTAAAATCAAATCAGTACCATTTCTAGTTTCATAAGCAATTTGCTTTGTCCTCTTGGTGTATTTTAGTCCACTCCTGAAATAGAAATATAGTTTATTATTAAAGCTGTGATTGTAATGCCATTCCAGTATTTTCACAGTAATTAGCTGAGACTACTTTAAATGGCTGTCTTTGTCTCCTGAATACTGTTCCCCTTTAAATTTCCTTGGCCAGCACTGATGTGACCCTGAATAGCCTGAATCATATTCTTCATTATTTAAGAGATATTTTATGGAAGAATTAATGAGCTATAAAACCATTATAAATAAAGGACAAGTCATCTTTATCTTATCTGCTTAATTTACAGCATCATCAAAAATATATCATGTACAGAACTCCCCCACTGAGCAGCACAGTTACAGTCAGTCACTGTAATGTGTCTACAGGATTAACAGTTTTGCAGGTCATGTGGAGTAAACATTTTGTAAGGTTCTGCGACTTCAGTGTCCTATATCACTAATTAACATTCATCATAATCTAGTTCACTGAGCCTAGATCAATACAGCATTAGTATGTTTTTCTTTTCAATTGTATTTAAATTATCTTGTTATAATACTGTCAACACTTACACAGCAAGGCTTAATGCAAAACACATTAGCACTGTGCTCGCTGTTATCACTGGGTGGGTAGGATGATCCTGCTTTCCTCCTTAAAACTCAGTGCAGTTCTAACTAACACGGACATCTTTTAGCTCGCACAACAGAGTTAGCGGTTAACATTCTCCTAAAAGTGTATTGCATCAGCAGCACTTTGGAAACATGTGGTAAATCTTCTCATCTAAGCACTCGCTACATTTCACACCCCCAGCTTGGTAGAGTCCTGCATAGACCTACCGCCACTGTTTTCCTAACAACTAACCAGAAGCTGGTTAGACTGCGGCTCGCAATCACAGTCAGCAATGTATCTAGAACCTTGAGAAGTCAAAAAGTAAATCCAACTCCTACAAATCAAATCAATTCCTAAAGTCCTCGTCAATGAGAAGGTTTGCTTGGCTGGATATAACTAAATGCTAACAAAAGAAAAAAAACCCACAAATTTCAATAAACTTTCAAAAATGGTCAAAACAGCGTAGAAACGGAAATATACCAAATCAATGAATTTGTTGTGTTGTGCCATAACCTTTCCTGAATTTTTGCTTAATTTTTCATCCAATCACTGCTTAGCAACCATCCACTGTGTTTAGCATTGAGTTAGCACTAAATTTGAATCTTCAAATATTCAAAAGATGTGCCTTGTGGATCAGTAACAGAGAGACAGGATATTGAGTTCACATTAACATGCATTCCTATTTATGTGTAATGTGTTTTTTGTCTTGATTGAAAAAAAAATCTTATAGCAGTGACATAAACACTATGGTTAGTGTCCTGACACCATGGTGATGCATAGATCTTTTGTCTTTTGTTATGATATCAATACAAATTCACTCAACATCTCAACAAACATTTGTGCCTAGGCACCAATAGCTTGGTGATCCAGTCCTGGGTATCCATTGAGGGCTGTGCTACATGCTTCGCTTCTTGAAAGACCCAGGCTTTTCCTGAGTGTAGCAGGTGTCAAATGTCTGCTATCAACCCACAGCTTGTGTTTATAGTCCAGCACTATGTAGCTCTTAAGTGGAGATTATGTCACCGGCTGGCTCTGAATTGGGGGGGTGGGGGGGTGGGGGGGGGTGGGGGGGGGGGTTGGGGGGGGGGGGGGTTGGGGGGGGGTGTGCACTTCACACTTGACTAGGCAATGAGGAGGCCCTTCTGCTATTAACCTACAAGCTCTGTGAGGACTAGCTGAGGACTGTGGGATAGACAGAGGACTCCCATATGGAGCAGAGCTCGTTTCTACAGGACGTGCATAGCTGAGTTTCCAGGCAGTCTTGCTGGTCAAAGCCCTCTGTGTTAAATTAGCCTCTCTAAAGTTCATTTAGAAGGTGGAAAACTCCATTTTCCTTGCTGTCTTGAATTTAGTTAAATATTGTATGTCCATATATATAAACTAAGCTGCAAAAAAGAGTATTTCAACCCAAATTGCTTTTTAAATGAGCTTTGGCACACTTTGTAGAGGACTAGTGTACGAAACTGTGCAGCAACAGATGATTTTCTCTATTATCTCTGACTTTACATCTCAGTGCTGAGAATGATCCACCACCCCAATAATACCTGCTCTGTGTTGCCCTTTTGGAGTCCTGACTGCTGAAGTACTGGGTAACAAAGAATACAGAGATCCAGCTGGACTGCAGTTTATAATGTAGGTAGAAGTACAAAGTGTTCCTTGCAGTAATGGGGCTGATCAAGCGAACACTAAGTGTAGAAACGAGGAGGTGGTGTTAATAAAGTGCTTAGTGAGTGTATGTGTTTTGATATTTGCCATTAAGACCATAATATGTAAATAAGCTGTGTTCTGATTGGCTGCTCTGAATTGTACCCCATTCTGAAGAGTAAATGGTGTGTTTTGAAACTTGTAATCAAACTCTTTTCTTTTAAGAACGTGAGGATAATTCAGCTCCCCTGACTCTCCTCATTGTTCCAAGATGGCAAAATCATTAGGTGACAAAGTATGAAGCCCTTTCCTGGAGAAAGGAGCCGGTGGTGAGGAGGATGTTAGCCATGTTTTTGCGTGACTGAGGTTCATATAAAAAGATTTTGTCCCATAATTTGCTTGGTTTGGGCTGCGTCCAGCAGCTAGGGAGTTTTATTTGGTGGTGAGGCTGGGGGAGGTAGAGGGGGCAGACTTGTGCTCTCTCGTTCAAACACCCTTCTCAATATGGTTTGCATTTCTCATCCCCCTCAAAATGCACCATGAATTATCCCATACAGCGGAGTACATTGATTTATAAAGGCCTAAATACGCTTGCATACACGACACAAACGCCAGCATAAGATGGCCCAGGACTCACGCTCGCACTAAAACCACAGATAACTGACACCATTTTAAGGAAATTAATTTCTCTTCCTTTTAAACGTGTGTAGATGAAAAGCTATTTGCTAACCGGGAAATAAGTCAAGCTAAAGCAGATGCTGTATAGGTTCAGTCCATCCAGCTGGAATGAAACAGTTGTCTTTGTGGCTGCCATGTTTGAAGCTCTTCAAAGAAATCTGGGGGGAAAAACGAGGAGGGAGCAAGAAAAAGAATCGCCGTTGTTTTATTTAACAGTCTTAATTGCGTTCTCCACGTCACTGGGCTGAATGGGAACGACTGAACTCGAGTCGATGCTGCTGCTCACAGCCAAGTGGAGCGTTACATAAACACCATAAATCACTTTTGATTACTCCAGTTCAGCCAACACAAACTTCTTGAGTTTTCACCATTTTATGTCCCCCCAAAACCCTCCAGTCTGAGACATGGCACAAGCTTTAGCCTCCCTTGTTGCTATTAAGCTCCAAATTTGAGTTTTAGCTAGCCTGCTTCTCCCTGAGCCTTGTCGTGATCTTTGATTTTCCATTACAATGGGCGTGTCTCGTATAACCTTTTGTTGCCTGCGTAGTGAACAATGAGGAGTTAGCAGTGTTTTGGTCTTTGCAAATATAGAAATTACCTGGTCTTCTGAAACATTTGTTACCTGCTGACATTGCCCAATTTCCCCCCAACAACCTTGATTAAATATATGTATGGCCAAGACTTTGTAAGGTGTAAGAAAAAGATGGTTAAGTCTTTATTTAAGTCTTCTGTCCCCTACCAACTTCCCAAATAAATTTGACCCACAACACTCTAATTTAAGGTTCCAGTCAGTAGCTCATTTGATGTGACAGTTCTTCTTTGGTGTCCCCAGGTCCCAGTCCAGTCTACATCTGGCTCCCTTTATATCCATATTAGGTCACTTCCCTTATGGTGATTCTCTATGCACTGTATTAGAGGTTGATCTGAAACACACCCGGATGTTAGAACAATCCAGAACTTCCTGGCTGCATAGAGAGAAGCTTCGCTGCTTCTCCTATGAGACTGGTGCTCCAATGTGGGAATTCGGTGAAGAGGAGTGGTTTGTTTTTCCACCCTCTTTGTGGTGGGGACCAGGACTGGTCTGGGTGGAGGCGATGGGCCCATATGTGTGCGCTCCAACACCAGTGCCAGCAAGTGCTGGCCAGCCGCCTGGAACCACAACCGCTGACAGGCCTGAACCTCCGTCAGCCTGGAGACCAGCACAAAGCACCTTTTCAGAACTTTTTTCTCTCCCTCTCTCACTCTCCATAGCTCTGCCTTGGTCCAGTCACCTCCCAGAGTTTGGAAGCAAAGACATTAGCAGAAGACTCCAACTAGGGTTCATGATTTCCATTACAGCTTACAGAAACATGGGGTCAGGATGGCCCCAGTGAACTGTGAAAGGAATTCTGGGCAACACCTTCTATGAATAGGCCTTTATAAGGACTTTATAATTCATTCATAAAACATGATAACATTAATATATCACATTGTCAGATGTAATATCCCTGGAAAATCTATTCAGTGATGAAGTGAACCTGAAGAAGTTTACATTACAGAAGAGGACAGCGTAGATCCAATCTTCTTCCAGTTCTGCTCCTTTTTCAAGGGCTTGACATAAAGAAACATGCTACGCATCCACTTCTGCTTGCTGCTGGTGAACGTTTCTAAGAAGGAAATGAAGGAGCCATATCCACCTGTGTGGTTGGTTGTACTAACTACAACTTAAAAATAGTGATCTCAGACATGTTCCCCATACCATGTCCTGGTGGGACTAATGCAGATAGGTCACTTTTCACAGCACTGTGCTAATGCTGGCTAGCATATCTGTAGAACAGAAAAACAAAGTGAAATATTTAATATAATATAACAAATATTATATATATATATATATATATATATATATATATATATATATATATATATTCTCTGAGGGTACAATAATATAACTTCTGTTCTTTCTTCTACTTCAGTTTTTTCCCTATTTTATGTTTATGTTTGTTTATTTTTTTCTCTCCCAATTTCTACCTTTTTTATTATTATGCTTTATTCCATCTTGTAATGAATGTTTGTTTGTATGTTTGCAGTTTATTGTCCTCCCTCTACACGATGACAGCATATACAAAATGGAACTTGTAATACTAGAAATAAAGAAAAATAGGTCCTAAGAAAGAGGTGGGGGTGGTGGTGGGCAATAAAAAAATAATATTTCATTGGAAATTCCTGACCTGACGATTTGATATGCAAGCAGGAACCAATTTTAATTTTATTCTTACTATGTTTGTACTTGTTTTGCTAGCTGGTGTCGGTCAGATGAGTATGGGTTCCCCTTTTTGAGTCTGTTTCCTCTCGAGGTTTCTTCCTCCTGATCTGAGGGACTTTTTCTTGCCACTGTCACCTCTGGCTTGCTTACTGGGGGGCTTGGACCTGGATTTTTCTGTAAAGCTGTTGTAAAAGGCAGTACATAAATAAATAAACCTTAACCACTCAGTGGGGTTACTGCAGCAACTTGATGCTGGGAGACTGAATGGGCTCAAGATGGAGCAAATATATTTATATATTAGTGTTCTATGGCAAGCAGAGTGGAGAGATGTTCACCTGACATAGTTTATAAATGACCCAAAGACATTAATTTTTAGTGTTTTTAGTGGTTCTTGCTTGTTCTGCATTATTTGTTCTTAAACGTTTGATTGGTAGTGTACAAGAACGTTTAGCTGGTAGTGTTCTTAAACGTTTGACTGGTAGTGTTCTAAAACGTTTAACTGGTAGTGTACAAGAACGTTTAGCTGGTAGTGATCTAAAACGTTTGACTGGTAGTGATATAAAACGTTTGACTGGTAGTGTACAAAAATGTTTGACTGGTAGTGATCTATAACGTTTGACTGGTAGTGATCTATAACGTTTGACTGGTAGTGTACAAGAACGTTTAGCTGGTAGTGATCTAAAACGTTTGACTGGTAGTGTACTAAAACGTTTGGCTGGTAGTGTACTAAAACGTTTGACTGGTAATGATCTCAAATGTTTGGCTGGTAGTGTACTAAAATGTTTGACTGGTAGTGTACTAAAACATTTGTCTGGTAGTGTTCTAAAACGTTTGATTGGTAGTGTACGAAAGCGTTTGGCTGGTAGTGTACTAAAACGTTTGGCCTAAGTGTAATAAAACGTTTGGCTGGTAGTGATCTAAAACGTTTGACTGGTAGTGATCTAAATCGTTTGACTGGTAGTGATCTAAAACATTTGTCTGGTAGTGTTCTAAAACGTTTGGTTGGTAGTGTACTAAAACGTTTGGCTGGTAGTGTACTAAAACGTTTGACTGGTAGTGTATCTAAAACGTTTGGTTGGTAGTGTACTAAAACGTTTGACTGGTAATGATCTTAAATGTTTGGCTGGTAGTGTACTAAAACGTTTGTCTGGTAGTGTTCTAAAACGTTTGGTTGGTAGTGTACTAAAACGTTTGGCTGGTAGTGATCTAAAACGTTTGACTGGTAGTGTACTAAAACGTTTGACTGGTAGTGTATCTAAATCGCTTGGCTGGTAATGATCTAAAATGTTTGACTGGTAGTGTATCTAAAACGTTTGACTGGTAGTGATCTAAAATGTTTGACTGGTAGTGTACTAAAACATTTGACTGGAAGTGTTCTAAATAGTTTGACTGGTAGCGACCTAAAACATTTGACTGGTAGTATATCTAAATCGTTTGGCTGGTAGTGATCTAAAACGTTTGACTGGTAGTGATCTAAAATGTTTGACTGGTAGTGATCTAAACGTTTGACTGGTAGTGTACTAAAACGTTTGGCTGGTAGTGATCTAAAACATTTGACTGGTAGTGTATCTAAATCATTTGGCTCGTAGTGTATCTAAAACGTTTGGCTGGTAGTGATCTAAAACGTTTGACTGGTAGTGATCTAAAACGTTCTATTGGTAGTGATCTAAAATGTTTGACTGGTAGTGTACTAAAACATTTGACTGGAAGTGTTCTAAATAGTTTGACTGGTAGTGATCTAAAACATTTGACTGGTAGTGTATCTAAATCGTTTGGCTGGTAGTGATCTAAAACGTTTGACTGGTAGTGATCTAAAACGTTTGATTGGCAGTGATCTAAAACGTTTGATTGGTAGTGATCTAAAACGCTTGACTGGTAGTGATCTATAACGTTTGACTGGTAGTGATCTAAAACGCTTGACTGGTAGTGATCTATAACGTTTGATTGGTAGTGTACTAAAACGTTTGACTGGTAATAATCTTAAATGTTTGGCTGGTAGTGTACAAAAATGTTTGACTGGTAGTGTACTAAAACGTTTGTCTCGTAGTGTACTAAAACGTTTGACTGGTAGTGTATCTAAAACGTTTGGTTGGTAGTGTACTAAAACGTTTGGTTGGTAGTGTACTAAAACGTTTGGCTGGTAGTGTAATAAAACGTTTGACTGGTAGTGTATCTAAAACGTTTGGTTGGTAGTGTACTAAAACGTTTGACTGGTAATGATCTTAAATGTTTGGCTGGTAGTGTACTAAAATGTTTGACTGGTAGTGTACTAAAACGTTTGTCTGGTAGTGTTCTAAAACGTTTGGTTGGTAGTGTACTAAAACGTTTGGCTGGTAGTGATCTAAAACGTTTGACTGGTAGTGTACTAAAAGGTTTGACTGGTAGTGTATCTAAATCGTTTGGCTGGTAATGATCTAAAACGTTTGACTGGTAGTGATCTAAAACGTTTGACTGGTAATGATCTAAAATGTTTGACTGGAAGTGTTCTAAATAGTTTGACTGGTAGCGATCTAAAACATTTGACTGGTAGTGTATCTAAATCGTTTGGCTGGTAGTGATCTAAAACGTTTGACTGGTAGCGATCTAAACGTTTGACTGGTAGTGTACTAAAACGTTTGGCTGGTAGTGATCTAAAACATTTGACTGGTAGTGTATCTAAATCGTTTGGCTGATAGTGTACTAAAACGTTTGGCTGGTAGTGATCTAAAACATTTGACTGGTAGTGTATCTAAAACGTTTGGCTGGTAGTGATCTAAAACGTTTGACTGGTAGTGATCTAAAACGTTCTATTGGTAGTGATCTAAAATGTTTGACTGGTAGTGTACTAAAACGTTTGACTGGAAGTGTTCAAAATAGTTTGACTGGTAGTGATCTAAAACATTTGACCGGTAGTGTATCTAAATCGTTTGACTGGTAGTGATCTAAATCGTTTGGCTGGTAGTGATCTAAAATGTTTGACTGGTAGTGATCTAAACGTTTGACTGGTAGTGTACTAAAACGTTTGGCTGGTAGTGATCTAAAACGTTTGACTGGTAGTGATCTAAACGTTTGACTGGTAGTGTACTAAAACGTTTGGCTGGTAGTGATCTAAAACATTTGACTGGTAGTGTATCTAAATCGTTTGGCTGATAGTGTACTAAAACGTTTGGCTGGTAGTGATCTAAAACATTTGACTGGTAGTGTATCTAAAACGTTTGGCTGGTAGTGATCTAAAACGTTTGACTGGTAGTGATCTAAAACGTTCTATTGGTAGTGATCTAAAATGTTTGACTGGTAGTGTACTAAAACGTTTGACTGGAAGTGTTCTAAATAGTTTGACTGGTAGTGATCTAAAACATTTGACCGGTAGTGTATTAAATCGTTTGACTGGTAGTGATCTAAAACGTTTGACTGGTAGTGATCTAAAACGTTTGATTGGTAGTGATCTAAAACGTTTGATTGGTAGTGATCTAAAACGCTTGACTGGTGGTGATCTATAACGTTTGATTGGTAGTGATCTAAAACGCTTGACTGGTAGTGATCTATAACGTTTGATTGGTAGTGATCTAAAACGTTTGACTGGTAGTGATATAAAACGTTTGATTTGTAGTGTACTAAAACATTTGACTGGTAGTCTTCTAAAACATTTGTCTGGTAGTGATCTAAAACGTTTGATTGGTAGTGATCTAAAACGTTTGACTGGTAGTGATCTAAATCGTTTGACTGGTAGTGATCTAAAACATTTGTCTGGTAGTGTTCTAAAACGTTTGGTTGGTAGTGTACTAAAACGTTTGGCTGGTAGTGTACTAAAACGTTTGACTGGTAGTGTATCTAAAACGTTTGGTTGGTAGTGTACTAAAACGTTTGACTGGTAATGATCTTAAATGTTTGGCTGGTAGTGTACTAAAACGTTTGTCTGGTAGTGTTCTAAAACGTTTGGTTGGTAGTGTACTAAAACGTTTGGCTGGTAGTGATCTAAAACGTTTGACTGGTAGTGTACTAAAACGTTTGACTGGTAGTGTATCTAAATCGCTTGGCTGGTAATGATCTAAAATGTTTGACTGGTAGTGTATCTAAAACGTTTGACTGGTAGTGATCTAAAATGTTTGACTGGTAGTGTACTAAAACATTTGACTGGAAGTGTTCTAAATAGTTTGACTGGTAGCGACCTAAAACATTTGACTGGTAGTATATCTAAATCGTTTGGCTGGTAGTGATCTAAAACGTTTGACTGGTAGTGATCTAAAATGTTTGACTGGTAGTGATCTAAACGTTTGACTGGTAGTGTACTAAAACGTTTGGCTGGTAGTGATCTAAAACATTTGACTGGTAGTGTATCTAAATCATTTGGCTCGTAGTGTATCTAAAACGTTTGGCTGGTAGTGATCTAAAACGTTTGACTGGTAGTGATCTAAAACGTTCTATTGGTAGTGATCTAAAATGTTTGACTGGTAGTGTACTAAAACATTTGACTGGAAGTGTTCTAAATAGTTTGACTGGTAGTGATCTAAAACATTTGACTGGTAGTGTATCTAAATCGTTTGGCTGGTAGTGATCTAAAACGTTTGACTGGTAGTGATCTAAAACGTTTGATTGGCAGTGATCTAAAACGTTTGATTGGTAGTGATCTAAAACGCTTGACTGGTAGTGATCTATAACGTTTGACTGGTAGTGATCTAAAACGCTTGACTGGTAGTGATCTATAACGTTTGATTGGTAGTGTACTAAAACGTTTGACTGGTAATAATCTTAAATGTTTGGCTGGTAGTGTACAAAAATGTTTGACTGGTAGTGTACTAAAACGTTTGTCTCGTAGTGTACTAAAACGTTTGACTGGTAGTGTATCTAAAACGTTTGGTTGGTAGTGTACTAAAACGTTTGGTTGGTAGTGTACTAAAACGTTTGGCTGGTAGTGTAATAAAACGTTTGACTGGTAGTGTATCTAAAACGTTTGGTTGGTAGTGTACTAAAACGTTTGACTGGTAATGATCTTAAATGTTTGGCTGGTAGTGTACTAAAATGTTTGACTGGTAGTGTACTAAAACGTTTGTCTGGTAGTGTTCTAAAACGTTTGGTTGGTAGTGTACTAAAACGTTTGGCTGGTAGTGATCTAAAACGTTTGACTGGTAGTGTACTAAAAGGTTTGACTGGTAGTGTATCTAAATCGTTTGGCTGGTAATGATCTAAAACGTTTGACTGGTAGTGATCTAAAACGTTTGACTGGTAATGATCTAAAATGTTTGACTGGAAGTGTTCTAAATAGTTTGACTGGTAGCGATCTAAAACATTTGACTGGTAGTGTATCTAAATCGTTTGGCTGGTAGTGATCTAAAACGTTTGACTGGTAGCGATCTAAACGTTTGACTGGTAGTGTACTAAAACGTTTGGCTGGTAGTGATCTAAAACATTTGACTGGTAGTGTATCTAAATCGTTTGGCTGATAGTGTACTAAAACGTTTGGCTGGTAGTGATCTAAAACATTTGACTGGTAGTGTATCTAAAACGTTTGGCTGGTAGTGATCTAAAACGTTTGACTGGTAGTGATCTAAAACGTTCTATTGGTAGTGATCTAAAATGTTTGACTGGTAGTGTACTAAAACGTTTGACTGGAAGTGTTCAAAATAGTTTGACTGGTAGTGATCTAAAACATTTGACCGGTAGTGTATCTAAATCGTTTGACTGGTAGTGATCTAAATCGTTTGGCTGGTAGTGATCTAAAATGTTTGACTGGTAGTGATCTAAACGTTTGACTGGTAGTGTACTAAAACGTTTGGCTGGTAGTGATCTAAAACGTTTGACTGGTAGTGATCTAAACGTTTGACTGGTAGTGTACTAAAACGTTTGGCTGGTAGTGATCTAAAACATTTGACTGGTAGTGTATCTAAATCGTTTGGCTGATAGTGTACTAAAACGTTTGGCTGGTAGTGATCTAAAACATTTGACTGGTAGTGTATCTAAAACGTTTGGCTGGTAGTGATCTAAAACGTTTGACTGGTAGTGATCTAAAACGTTCTATTGGTAGTGATCTAAAATGTTTGACTGGTAGTGTACTAAAACGTTTGACTGGAAGTGTTCTAAATAGTTTGACTGGTAGTGATCTAAAACATTTGACCGGTAGTGTATTAAATCGTTTGACTGGTAGTGATCTAAAACGTTTGACTGGTAGTGATCTAAAACGTTTGATTGGTAGTGATCTAAAACGTTTGATTGGTAGTGATCTAAAACGCTTGACTGGTGGTGATCTATAACGTTTGATTGGTAGTGATCTAAAACGCTTGACTGGTAGTGATCTATAACGTTTGATTGGTAGTGATCTAAAACGTTTGACTGGTAGTGATATAAAACGTTTGATTTGTAGTGTACTAAAACATTTGACTGGTAGTCTTCTAAAACATTTGTCTGGTAGTGATCTAAAACGTTTGATTGGTAGTGATCTAAAACGTTTGATTGGTAGTGATCTAAAACGTTTGTCTGGTAGTGATCTAAAACGTTTGATTGGTAGTGATCTAAAACGTTTGGCTGGTAGTGATCTAAAACGTTTGATTGGTAGTGATCTAAAACGTTTGACTGGTAGTGATCTAAAACGTTTGATTGGTAGTGTTCTAAATAGTTTGACTGGTAGTGATCTAAAACATTTGACTGGTAGTGTATCTAAAACGTTTGGCTGGTAGTGATCTAAAACGTTTGATTGGTATTGATCTAAAACGTTTGACTGGTAGTGATCTAAAACGTTTGATTGGTAGTGTACTAAAACGTTTGACTGGTAGTGATATAAAACGTTTGATTTGTAGTGTACTAAAACATTTGACTGGTAGTGTTCTAAAACATTTGTCTGGTAGTGATCTAAAATGTTTGATTGGTAGTGATCTAAAACGTTTGATTGGTAGTGATCTAAAACGTTAGTCTGGTAGTGATCTAAAACGTTTGATTGGTAGTGATCTAAAACGTTTGGCTGGTAGTGATCTAAAACGTTTGATTGGTATTGATCTAAAACGTTTGACTGGTAGTGATCTAAAACGTTTGATTGGTAGTGTACTAAAACGCTTGACTGGTAGTGTTCTAAAACGTTTGACTCGTAATGACCATGCTAGGTCATCCTACAAATATCATCAAAAGACAAAGCAAAAAGAAGAATACACTGTGATTGCAAACTGATCTGAATGTTAGTTTTGATACATTTAATGTGACATACTAATCAAGCATAATAAAAGCATATATATATATATATAGATATATTTATAAAGATTACAATATACATTACATGTGATTGGTGAAGGAGCATAACGGCTGGTAAATTCTGGGGCTCTGCAGCTAGGGTGCGCCTAAGTCAAATACGAATTTGCAAGATATCACGATCTGTATCTTCCTTATCATGGTTTTTTATATAACAATAATGCTTCCCCAGGTTTTCACTACCAAAACACAGAGTGTAAGTCTATAGACAGACCCTTATTTTAGCCACACCTCTGCATTTCCGAGCAGGAAGTTCATCCCTGTCCTTCATGGCCACATGGTGAGTAGTCAAGTAAATGTGCCTCAAAATCTGAAAGTCTGTGTGAACCATTAAGAACTGTCACTTCTGTTCTGCTCAAAGCTGTGTTTGCTGCTCATGTGCTGGTTTGCCCTTTTCTGATCTAAATAACTAAAGGTTAGTGTTCTGATACTGATTAAATTTCTGCTCACTGTTCACTGCAGTTTTCAGGATATTGGCACCGTTTCAATACAGTTTTTATTACAATAAATACAATTGAGTGGAATCATTTTAATAACAAAAACATAATGAAGGTATAGAGTCTCTCAAAACTGAGGGATTTTAGTCTTAAGTCCCAAATGTGTTTCAACTCTGACTCTGAACCAATTCAGTAGAATCAGCTGCATAATAACCTTCACCCTTAATTCTTCATGTCTGGTTACGTGAGCACAGAAGCAGGCTAAAAAGAAATGAAGTGGAGTGTGAAAAGAAGTGATTAGTGAAAGACTAGAACTAGACTGTCTTGTCTGAACATGATGGGCTGGGTTCCTGCCTTCACAGGTAGGCAGGTATGGAACTGCAATCAGGGAGAATCCTTTGATTTAATTACATTGTAACCTCAAGACAAGCACAGACATTCCTGAGCACTCTAAATAGCACTCTTCCTCTCGTGGCCTGCAAGCTAATTACCTGCACAATAGACTCTGTGTTTAAGTGACTGACTTAAGCATATAAAAGAGAAAATTAGAAAAAGAAGAAAGCGATTGGAGTGTCGAAGAGGAGCTGGGACTGGGATCTTCTGATCATGTTGACAGTGTGTGAGTGCTTTTAAAAACAAAAACAAGAACGCATCAGAATATTGATCACTTCTTAATGATGCTTCTTCATGTGTAAAGGGTCATTATGTCACTGTGTGAAGTAGAGCAATGATGTTATAACTGAACATGTTTGCTATCTGGTTTATATTCTTCTTATTATCATTTTTTTGCCCACTGTCCACTGCAGTTTTCAGGATACTGGCACCGTTTCAACACAGTTTTTATTACAATATTAAAAGATCAGCAATAACATGATAGAAACCACACAATAGCAACCACCTAGCAAAAACCAAGCAATCACCTGGGATGCAATAGCAACTGCATAGCAACAGCCTAGCTATCACCTGGGATACTATACAATGCCATAGCAATCACCTGGGACACCATAGCAAACGCATAGCAACACCTGGGATACCATAGCAACCGCCTAGCAAAGCCCCAAGCAACCATCTGGGAAATCATAGCAACTGCTTGGCAACACCTCAAGCAACCGTCTGGAATATCATAGTAACCACATAGCAACATCCTAGCAACCACTTGTGATACCTTGGCCATCACATAGTAATGCCATACCAACCACCTGAGATATCATAGTCACCACCTGTCATCACCCTAGCAACTATTTAGCAACACCCTAGCAATCATCTGTGATACCATTGCATCATCCTGGCAACCAGCCAGGATACCATAAATACCTTGTGGTTTACCCTGTAGAAAGAACCTAGCAACCATCTGGAATATCACAGCAACCATATAGCAGCACCCTGGCAAACAACCTAGGATACCATAGCAGCTGTCTAGCAATACCCCAAGAACCATCTGGGATACCATAGCAACCACCTAGCAACACGATAGCAACCACCTGGTTTAACATAGCAACCACATGGCAACACTGTAACAGCCACCTTGGTTACAATCCACAACAACATCCTATGAACCACCTGATATACCATAGCAACAGACTGCCTATCCCAATTCCACGCTTATGTTGGTTTTTAAGTATAATTATGTGCCACGTCCTCTACAGAAACTCACTTATTATTATTTTAGCGCAGAGTTTTTATATTTGGTTTAAACATCTTGGGACAATATAAAACAGAAAACACAGAATGTTAAAACAGTTGAAATGGTATCAGAGAGGAACATTCTGTTCCTATTTTATGTCATTTTCATTATTTCATTATGATTATTTTTGTTTTATACCATCTTTGTTTTTAAGTTTGATATGTTATTGTTCTGATACATGCATCTTAGCTAGTTTAATCAGCATGTTTTAAAGTGTCTATATTTTCTGGTTTTAGAGATATCCTCACACTTATTTCACCTTCTTTGTTGTTACATAATTAGATTTACTCTGCTTGTTTTTGTATAATGCTTGGCTACATTGTAAATGAGGGTCATCTTAATGTGCCCATTTACGAAACAATGACTGATTGATTGATTGATTGATTGATTGGTTGATTGATTGGTTTGTTGATTGATATCCTGCATGTATATTATCCAGGCAATAAATGACTAATTAATTATCACATCCATTTTCCAGCCTACTTAGGGTTTAGCAGGAACATCAGGGTTTATAAAGAAGCTGCAACTGAGTCCCTTTTTAGAGTGTGTGTTACATGTCATGCCTTGAAATACGCCTTTAAATACCTAAAACAAGCAATGATGATGTTTCTTTTAGTCTTTAATTCAACAGATAGATATTCTAAAAGTATTCTCCTTAAAATGTAAAGGGTAACTGTTTGCTGAATACTGTTTTGACAAAATGCAACTTGAAGCTTACTTTGTGTGCTTTAGACTCTGCGTCCCACTGCCTACAGGCGAGTGGTGAAACGTTCACTATTTGAAAAAGGTTGTGCACATTATTTCTGTCTTGAGGAACTAAAGTTGGACATGCTGTTTATATAGTCAGGTCACTTAAAGTGGCCCGGACTACTGATTAACTTTAAATCCCCCTCCCCGTCTCCAGACCCTTATCTCAGACCGCGGGGCCACTCTCGCACTCCCAGCCTGTCCAGTGTTGACATTCCAAAGGACCAGGCCCTTCGCAAACACTTGGCAGAGGAGGCCAGAGCACAGCAGGCGGCTGTTAGGAGTGTGCGAGCGAAAGCTGATGGGATGGCGCTGTCCGGACCAGACATGGAGTAGCCTTTTCAAAAAACAGCCCACTTTTAAATGGCTAACAACTGAAAGCTAGCAAAAGACAACTGAGCATAATGCCGGGTGGCCAGCTCTGGTGAGCATGGCTCATTTTTGCATGCACGACTGTGTATCCACTTGCTGCACTGCTAAAAGTTCTCCGTTGAACGCAAGCTCCAGGTCATTAGCATGCAGCTATGAAGCCACAGCACAAGCCTGCTATCTTTCACAGAGACAACAATCAACTACTACAGCATCCATGGAGGCAAACATCGGGAAATATGTCCTTGTGGCAGCACTCTAGCAACTACCTGGGATACCACAATCACCTTAAAGCAACCTCATAGAAACCATTTGGGAGGCCATAGTAATTACCTATTAATGCTGTCATAACCATCATATCAACCAAGCAACAACACTCTAACAACCACCTGGGATACTATAGCAGCCATCTAGCATGTTTATATACATTGTCCAGTATGATATTAGTTCTTTGTGTGACACAAATAAAAAGATGATATCTGATATCATAGTTAGACTTATTCAAACCTGGATCTATACAAACTCCCAAGCAGTGGAGGGATGATGTGGACATGCCCCTTGACAGCATTCAAATAATGTTAGACGGATACAGTAGCGATTCGTCCATCCTGTATGTAGCTTATCGAGATTAAAATGAGAATATAGCTTGTTTCTAATGGAGCGTGAGGAGAAACGTACACTGAAAACTTTTTTTTTTTTTTAATTCTTAAAAAAGGTCCAGTCCATCTTTGGTGATGCAGCTATCTAAATGGTGCCAGTATGTAACTGTAGTGCAGTGTTCATTTAGGGTGGAACAGAATTCTGAACAAGAAGCTAAAAAAAAATTCTGCTTCATTCTCTTTTAGTATAGAAAACTTTTCTGTGAGTTTGTGCTACAGTGGCTTGTGAGCAGCACTGGCATTGCTTACCCTCACCTCTGTCTGATTATCCCACAAGCTGATTACCATGAAAATAAGTCGAAAAGTCGATCCTTCCACTCTCCATCACTATCCTGGCCACCCTCGGACTGTCCTGCACACAAACTTCTTTTCAATCTCCTCAAAGATTATATATATATATATATATATATATATATATATATATATATATATATATATATATATATATATATATATATATATATTCATGTTCATGTGTTTTTCTTCAAGCAGGATCGTGTATGAAAGCAGAATAAGCTCTCTGAAGCAGATGTCAAAGAATCGCCAGCATGGCCAATGGACCACCTTGCACACTGCTACCTGAGTCCTATTGGCTCACATTCATTGCTGACAACTGTACTCATGTGGTGGAAGGCGTTCATCTAAGTGTTTTTTTCAGCCAAATCTCTCTGCCAATGCTGTGGGGAACTGCTGATGAAGATGTTGATCCAGGCCAGTCTTGAAGACCCAAATCTGTCCACCCCTAAGCCATTAAATAAAGAAACTGCCAGTGTGACGTTTACCCGCACCTGTGAAAACACTTACTGCATGGTGAGGCATTTATGGTGAGGTTTTGGTTGCTAATGAAAGGTGCTGGATTGGCCTCCCAGGCTCAGATTAAGTTCTGCCTTGATCTTTAATGATTCTGAATGAAGAATTACAACTGACCGTGCAGTTTAGCCCATGACTGGACCACATCCTTGTCTGGGCAACTGCAATGAGCTTCTTTTGTTTACAAAATGACTGTGCTGGGTGTTCCTTGACAACCTGCAGAGCAAATGTCATAATCTCCCCCCTTGTGCGAGTTCCATGCAGACTGAATTACGTACTTAATGCTAGTATCAGAGTCTCTTTTATTGAGGACTCATTTCAGTAATGGCAGGTTTGTGCACCTATAGCTTCGTTGCTCCTTCCTGGGAGGTGGCAGTGTTCTCCTGCTTGTTTCAAGAGGACGTGAGGAGACATGTTTGAATGGCGCCAGAAGACCGAGGGGCTTTTTCCAACCCTAAGCTTCGAACTGAGACTCCAGCAAAAGTGGGGAGGGGGATTGCAATCATGCAAGCATGTTTTGCTCATGGTTAACATGCTGGTTTGTGCAGGACATGGTGGAGAACATGCAGAATCGAGGCGACTGATTCTGGAAACTGAATTTGAATTTAAAACAGCACTGATTTCTTAAAACGTCTGCATAATTAAATGGCTCAGATGTAAACAACATCATTCGGAGTGCTTTAGTGTGAAATTGTGCATTTGTTAAGTTACAGTGGTGGTGATATGAGCCAGGCGTTAGTTAAAACTAAAGTGTAAACCAAATGTAAACACACAACATACACACCAATGCACCAATGAATGACTCACGTAATTCAAAAGCTAAGTGGTAAAAACATGTTTTCAGTTGTGTTTTCAAAGCTGAAACAGAGGGGGCAGACCTAACGTCCAATAGTAGACTGTTCCAGATTCTCAGCACTGTAACTGCAATGGCTCGGTCACCCTTGAGCTTCGTCCGAGACTGCGGAACAGCCAAGAGCAACTGATCTAAAGACCTCATAGAACTGGAATGGGCAAGAGGTATTAGTAAGTCAGTAATATATGATGGAGCAAGTCCATTTAGGGTCTTAAAACCAAATAAAAGAACCTTAAACTGGACCCTGCAATGAACAGGGAGCTAAAATCAGAGTGCTATTCTGTCTTTTCCTACTAGTCATGAACAACCTTGCAGCTGCATTTTGCACTGTAACTGAGTCAGAAAGTTTTATTAACGCTAAGGTAAAGTCCATGACAGTAATCAAAGTGAGATGAGGGCATGTACAACAAATCCAGGGAGTAAGGAATTATTTCATTTTAGAGTTAGTAGAAATGCTTTTGACAATACAATTTGTCAGAATCAAAAATCAGACCAAGGTTCTGACCAGGGGCTTCACATATTTATCTTTTAACTGGAGACGCTTATTTTTCATTTATGCAATTGAGTGAGCACAAGTTAGTAGGCTTCAGTGGGATATAAACCTGTGTGTCATCTGCAGAGCAGGGGAACAGTATACTGCACTTCCTAATGATACTGCCCAAAGAAGAGTACAGGCCCTAATACTGACCCTTAAAGTAGCCCATATCTAATGGCGGTAACATTTCTGTGCACGACAGCGATGTTTAAACTCTGACTGAAAATCTTTCTGAAAGACACACATAAGCAATTCCGTAATTCTCTTTTTTCTGTGTACACTCCACTATCCGACACTACCTTCTCAGCTCCCGGGCAGTGTGGTGGACGTCTGGTTCCTATCACCACCACTGTGAACTTTCACATGATAAACATTTAATTAAACAGAAATGTAGCAAAATCGGTGGAATTCCCCTTTTAAACCACCAGCATATCTGATTGTTAAATACCAAATACCGTTTGAAGAAAACAAAAACAACAAGCAAAGTTCAGTTTTCAATCTTTAATTTTGCGAATCTGTCAGGAACACTTGTTGAAAACAATATCATGTCATTTGTCAGGTAAAAAATGAACACAAACTAATTTAATACTTTTGCTTGAGTGAATCCATCTGAAGCTGTACTGTACCTGTAACGGAATTAACGGAATGATAGTGGGCTCAATTTTTGATCTTCTCCCTCCATCACAGTATTTATCCAGTATTTATTAAATTCAAATGCAAACCATGGCAATAGTAAAAGAGCTGGATAAAAAAACAACATCCTCTACAAAAGAAAAGGGATTAGCTGACTATAAAATGTACGTTATTTTATATTTAACTTAATATTCACATTTGTGTATATAAAAAGCACAAATCTCTGAGTACCCACTACAAATAATCCTTTGTACCATTGCCTCACTGAAATATCACTTTAAATTAAAAAATAAACATTATGAATCATTATTGTATCTACTGAAGTCATTAATATTACTATCTCTTTATTATTTTGATCTTTTTCTCCTTTTGATTCATTTTTTTAATAAATTAACATGCTATCTTTCCCTGAAAGCCAATACTTAACTGTGTCAGCAAGAAGTGAGAGTAGTGAGAGTAAGACATGTATGTTCCTTTCTATGTGTGTATGTGTATGTGTGTATGTGTGTGTGTATGGAATGTGACAGAATAAAAAAAACGGTTGCCAGGAAACACTCACGGTGTTAAAAAGGAGGAATTACTGTGAAGTCCATACAAAAAATAATTCACTGTAAATATATAATATATATATATAATTTTTTTTACATATTTGAATATATTTACAAATATACCCAGCACTATATACCGTGTACTACTTATTTTCCTCCATAAGAATAAATGCATGGGCTTTGTTTGATAACTGTGTTACCAATATAAAAGCAGAACATGAAAATCTTACAAAATTGATCAGAGGCAGTGAAGTTATTTCATTTTCCTTTTTCTTAATAGTCCTCGTTTGTTAGTCTGGTGTTTCCTTTTTTCCTATTTTTCTCCTTTTCTTGTAGTTTGCTCAGTCTTTTGCTCATTTTAAGTTTGTGTGCTCCACTTTGTTTCTCTTGGGAACGAAGAGTCCTGGAATGCCAAGCGACTGGAATGGCGGACAAGTCCAACAAAAACACAAACCCAAAAAATAAACAGAAATTACGAGAGGTGGACCCACGTTATTCAGTCAAAGCGGGGAAAAAAGGGGAACACTATTGTTGGGTCTCTGTCCTCTCGTTAAGAGCTTGGTCACGTTTCTGAAAGTGTGTGCGCGTGTATCTTTCTGCGTGCATTAAGTTGAGAACACCGGTTCGTTTCTCGGACAGCAGCATTGCCAGGGCCCCGCTTCCCTCGTTCTGTATGTCCAGCAGGAACAGTGAAGGGGGATGTGGAGGCAGAAGGTGGGGAGACATGCGTTAGAGGAGTCACATGTCTCTCACTGGATTGTTGTGGGTGAAGACTGATTGGGAACTAAAGTCCTGCAGAGGAGCGGCTCATGTTTTGATGCCCCCGTTGATGTGCTGGTACTTGGGGAGGCACGGCTCATCCGGTAAAGGATCGTGGGAAAAGACTGAGTCGTCTCCGGAGGAGCAGGAGCTGCGAGTGTCCGGGAAGCAGGGGGAGTACTGCTCCGTGGGGGCACAAAGGTCGATATACTCCTGTGGACAGAGAGAATACAGTCGCATATTTACAAATTATCTTTAAATACGACTCACAAACTGGCTTAGACTAAAGATCCCATTGTAAAAGGGGAACTCTGCAAACTTGAGTTAAGGTGTAAACTTGTATAGAGGTGTGATAGGGCAGAGGTGATTAGTGCTTGTGTTCAACGTCTACTATTTCAAATAAAATATTCACATCCAACCAGAAGTTTTCCTGTTTCGATTTTGAATTCTAGAGGCAGAGCTGCTGAATATAAATATGTTGACTTATGAATTGCTGTTCTTGTGTATCACAGATTGTAAGAAGAGGATTATTGCTATTAATCTCGTGCTCATGCATGATAAAATGCCAGCGGATTCGTCTGCATTCACAGAATGCTTGAAAACGGAACAAATGTTTCATACAGTGCATTGAGGACGTGTATTGAGCAAACATCATCTTCTGATTGGATAGATGATGATCTGTGAGGCCATAAAAATGCTTTGTGACATGGACTGAGATTTTTTTCACTCAGAGAAACTGCTGTTGTGTCTATGGCCCACACTGTCCACACTGTTCTGTTTCATCATATCCGCAAGCTTTCTGAGAATGTGTACAAATATGGAGTAAATGATCACAAAGTACAGATAGAACCATGTAACCATGTCGTTAAGCATAAATGAGCCTTAAAATTCGCTTAGTTGTATATTTTATGTGGCAGGGCTGGGCAATTCTTATCATGACCAATTTTGCCACAAAGTGTTTTACTTAGCATATTTTAGACACTGTTAGTGTGCTTCCCAACTGCATGTTGATTACAAAAACAGTAAAATTTTGAATATTTGTAATCATTAGTTTTGTTTTTGTCTCAGGTGTCAAAAAAATGACATATTGTGGAGACTTCTTAAGGTGTCATGATATTATATTTTTGCCATATTGCCGACCACAATCACACAATCAGGTAGTTAAAATTACACTTTCTTGTCAAATTTTACTTTACAACAAACATTATATGGGAAGAAGTCCACTCTCCTTGAAAAGGAGTTCCTGAGTTTAAGACCCCAGATATAAAGTATCATGAGCACCCGGAATGAATGAAGACTGCGTTCTCACAGCAAGCACAAAGTAACACGCAGAGAGTTGTCATTCATCCAGAACACATTAGGAAATTCTGGCAACAGCCAACAGAAAATAACCCTAAATGGGATTCGTATAAAAATATTTGTGCAAATAATACTTAATGAAGCATGTATGTACAGGGTATAAGTGACAGGAAACATTCCAGCATGGTTCGCCAGTGAAAATGGTGACCTACTTGCTACTCTCTTGAAACCAAAGTGCTTCAATGTGTGAAACGATCCACGGCCGAACCACGCTGAGAGGATTCTGATCCGTTCAGACAACTGGATAATGTAAGTGAAGGCTAAACAGATGTACGTTTGACTGTGAACGTTTGCATGTGACCTATAGTACGCTTTCATGCAACGCTACAGAGCAAACTGCCCTTCATCTATTATATATATTCAAAAACGGTACAGATAGGAGGTTCATTTTAGCTAACGTGATCCATACTCTCTGTGCTCTCTCATACAGTCTGTGGCTGGTACGGAAATATTTGAGGCAGAGGAAGAGGAGAAGTTTGGGTTTCTGAAAATGAGCATTTGGCTTGGACTCCCCCAGTTCAACACAAGAAGGCTCACATTACTAAAGACCTTCACATCTGTGAACAGTTTAAGAACTTTGGGGATGGAGGAGAGAAGGGGATGGTGGGGGGGTAAAGGGAGAGAAAGCAAAAGACACTTTATTACATTTCAAAAGTTCAGAAACTGTGAGACTGGGGCTCTTGGCACCAAGTTTAAGCCCCATCTACAGGCCCTGACAGTTTGCCATAGCTCGCTCCGTCATGCGGATATGGTGGATGACAGCTCGGGAATGGAAAGAATCGGGGCTGGCACTCAGGCGGAGGGATATGGCTGATAATTGAGCAACTTTAGCGCAGGGGCCGAGGCCTGGAGCAAATCAAAGCCCATGTAACTCTCGACTCTAAATACTGACCGTAAAAACCCATCTCGTGATTTCTCCTCCCCACTAGTATGTCTTGCAAAACCTTGCTGGCTGAAGCCAGAAATGGCTCAAACGGATAAATCCCAGTGCTATAAGGAGACGCTCTGATGGATATGTTGGACCGTGTACGTGTGAGTGTGTGTGCAATGCATTGTCCACCCGCTCACCTCATGGGTTGCCAAGGTGAGGATGCGATCCAAGTCCTCCACCAGCTGTTTGAAAGTGGGCCTCTGCGAGGAGATGGCGTGCCAACAGTCTTTCATCATCATATACCTGTGAAACAGACAAACGACACAAAAAAGAGAGCAAATAGGAAACAAAGTTAAAAATCAGCAGTTTGAATCATCCAACTATGCTCAAAACCATGTTGTAAGGCAAGGTGGTTTATGTAGCACATTTTATATACAAAGAAATTTTTATATGCTTTAGATAAATAAAGACTGAAAGAGCAGTAAACACAATGTGCTTAAGTGCATACAAACAAAAAAACACTGCCAGTAAAAAAAACTGTAAACATGATGGCACATCATAATCAGAACCAATATTATCTCAGTAGGTTGTAGTTACCTATCAACACCTATCAACAAAACTAGTCCTAGTTCTGCTTTTGTTGAATAATAAAACACGTGTTCTGCTTGCTGCTCTCTACTAGCCTCTTAACATCAGTGCCATCATCCTAAAGAGGAAGCATCCAGCTGTAGCTCTAGATTAACGCCAGCTGAATCATCATCATCAAGTAATATCTTCAAGTGAAGAAAATCATCACCAACACCTCTAGTATATTAACCCATTATACTCTAGTTCACATACTATATAAAGATAGTATATACATGTAATTTTGTTTATTCATGTATAACGAAGAAGGCCCTAAGGAATTATTTTGTTGCTGATGATGGTGCCGACAGTACCACTTCAACCTCCTTCATTATGAGTGAAACACAGGCCAGACGGCTGTGAATGAAGCAGTCTACAAAGCTGTACACACGCTATCTCTAAGTGGCTATGGAGAGGTGGCACCCTGCTCTGAGGCACTGATATTAAGAACTTTAAGCTTTAATATAACTACTAAACGGGTGCCTATGAATATTATGGTAAATGCAGTGACATAATGCTTGCTTGAATGGCATTTACACCCAAACAGAAATCTTTTATGTGACACATGAATGAGTTTAATTTGATGCAATAAATTCGTCAATTAGGTGACTGATTTTTTTTTGGTTGGTTTACATGTTGTTTTTTGTAACACTTGCATGCTTTGGCATTTTAAAATGTAGATGTACTCATGTGTTTTATGTAAATTATACCTGTCTTTATAAAAAGGCGGTTGCACGGCAAAAACTGTCTCATAGAATCAAACTCTATATTGCCAATATAAATATACTGTGTTTAACCGCCAGTATTGGCATTTGTGCAACACTAGTTACTACATTAGCGCCTCACAAAAACTCTAGGGGTAAAAAGAAAACCGGTTGAAGACTTACAGTTCATTGGTGCAGTTGGCTGGTTTGTCCATACGATGGCCCTCTTTTAGGAGCTTGAAGAGCTCCTCTACAGGAATACCAGGGTATGGCGAGCCTCCCAGCGTGAAGATCTCCCACATAAGCACTCCAAATGAC
Source organism: Megaleporinus macrocephalus (assembly GCA_021613375.1). NCBI lineage: Eukaryota > Metazoa > Chordata > Actinopteri > Characiformes > Anostomidae > Megaleporinus > Megaleporinus macrocephalus. Next base: position 31,360,198 of record CM038706.1, read on the forward strand.
CAGCTGACACAGAAAGGAAACAAACACATCACATAACTTATATGATCTCATTCATGTTCCACTTTTTGAAACCCTTCCCATACAGAAACCTGATATATGGCAATATATGGATTTCAAATATGTGCCATTCCCTCATATCCAACTTAGAGTACACTGGCCATGTGTGTGATATATGATATAACTTAATAGAATTAAAACTTCCCCTTTTTTAAATATAATGTATATATATATATATATATATATATACGTGTGTGTGTGTGTGTGTGTATTTACTATATCCAACATTTTCTTCAAAAAACTATATTTGTATTTATGGTGAACATGTTTTCCTGTCCAACCTTTCACATTACAAAATACCAACTATGTACTTGTTAAACACTTTTTAAAGAGAAACAATACCATGCCACACTTACATGATTTTACAAATGAAATTTCATTTTACAACAAATACAAGGTGCAAGGCTTTGCATTCACCTACCCAATAAATGTAACAACAGATTCGAGAGATCATGTGATTAAAACAGCTGGTTAGAACAGCCACCTTTTTGACTAATCCCTAAAGTGTTATTCACCCTGCCCCCGACCCCCTCCCCAGCTGAGCAACAGGCTGCTGCCTGAGTCAAATGTCTCATCACTCAACTGCCAGACTCACTGAGCCATCCATATAACAGTAACTTCTACGGTCAGTATGCATCAGTGACAGTAGTCAGTCCTAACAACACGGTGACTGTAGCGGCCTAAATGTAGTCTTTCTCTAGGGAATTTCGGGCTATGAGACTATGCCTGCAGCAAGTGGACACAGGCCTCAATGGTCCACGGACTAAAAGCTGGCCTTTGTCCTCGTTGGACAGCCACAATGACACATATTGTCTGAGCCAAAACAAACAGCAGTTTAGACCCACAGGAAACAAACCGCTGCAGGGAGGGTAAAGAGGGGGATAAAACTGTAGCAGGGGAACAACTTCTCTGCACGCACTAATACTGCATTATATCATCTCAGATATAAATGAGTGAAATGAAGATAGTGTCAAAATGATGAAGTGCTTCTACAGAGGGCTTTTTATTCCCAGCCTCAAACTTTTCACCAATTAGCCAATGCTAATTTGGAGCCAGCAAGTCTTATCATTATGCCTAGACGTTATTTATTCCACCTAGTTAAGGAAAGCATGTCCTCTTTCACAATGGCAATCTATAAAGAGTCAGGAAAACAAGCATTTATCATGATAAACACTGCATTTCACAACACACGCTCCTCTGCGCTCAGCAAATGGCTCTTGGTGTACCAAAAACACACACACAAGGATAACACAAAGAGGCTCTCTGATCTGGTTTACTCTTGTTTACATAAACGGCCACCTTGTTTGTTCACTCTTTTGCCTGGTGAGGTGCCCATTCATCATCTACTGGCTGTGGCACTTTGGAGTTACCCGCTAACCGCTAACCTTTCTGTGATCTATCACCTCCAGGGGAGCTCATCCCACAGGTCCTTCACACATGTCTGAGTGTTAATAACAGCTAGCACTTTGCAAAGATTTAGCAGTCCTCTGATGAGAAGTGGGTAGGTTGTTTTTAATTAGAAATTGTTGTTTTTTAGTTCAGTAGGAATGCTGGAGCAAAACATTTTCTGGAGTGCTCCTAAGAACTACCTTATTTAAGGTGTAGAATACCTACCAAACTAGGAAAGAGCATTTCCAAAAGAACTGTAATATTTTGCTGCCAATGAAGTTAGCATCAGCACAGCTATGCCTAGTGAACAGCCAGCCAACGCTACATTAGCAAGCCAACATGGGAACCCACAAAACCCAGTGGGTATTGTGCACACTACTAGGATTACTTGGATGCTAAGAAAAAAGAGAAAAATCGAGCAAGTCTTCCAAAAAGAATTGAAGCAGTAATATAGGTTAAATAAAATAAATAAAAATAAGAACAGTAAACAATCAGAGACTTGATATTATTTAGCTGTTGAGGCTTATGTTCAACTTCCTTTTAATATGTTTTCCACTCATTTCCTTGAAAAATGAATAATCTGTACTTATCAGCCATTTTGCACATGAAAGCCCAAAAGTTCCAGTCCAGTGTCATGATTGCAGGACAACAAAATGATTAAAAGAAGCCGTGGATTACACCAAATCCGCTATTATTATAATGAACAATTCTAGCATTGTTGTAACGTATAAGGAATGCACTGTAAGTTTCTAGTGCATGAATGTGTTACTGATCGAACTTGGCAAAAAAAAACCTTCTGTGAAAGAAGCATTTAGGTTTTTTGTTTTATTCTACGACAAGAAACAACTACAAGCAGTTCAAATAAGTCAAAAGGAATTAAACTCTGGAAGTAGTCTAGTATGTGTGGTCTTCATTTTAAGCTTAGCTTCACTAAGGAGTTGCATGACTAGAATCGCCCAAGATTGGAATGGACAAGCAAGTGGCAAATGCACAGTTTATTTTGGCCGGACGGTAGTTTTAAGGTGAGCCAGGTGTGCTGTACCTGAATGCTTCTGCAAAACCTGTACTAAAATGTCATGGCATGATCATACATGTCTTGCTGAGTCAGCCACCCCTTATTTTTGATGGAGCACTTTATATTTTTACGCAATATACAGAGTTAATGTTAAAAATTGATGTTAAAATGGTGAAGAAATACAAAATCAACAAATATGAAGATACATGTATGTCTGTGGTTCCATCTAAAGATATTAAAGAAACACCAGCACATTAGAAGTGAAATACTTCAATACAAAACTGAATTCAACTTATAATTGCATAAGAAAGTGTTTTTAAATAGCTTAAAATGCTAAACACATAAATATAAGAAGAAAGTAACAAGCTCATCAATTACAGTATTACAGTACACTAATCATGTATAAATAATTAAATCTGATGTCATGTATGGATTGGGTGTCTAGCAGTGCCTCTACAGTCCCTTCCTCCAGGCATAAGCAGCTAATAGGACAGCCAATAACAACAGAGAGCAATGACATGTAATTAGCAGGGATACCAAAACATAAGGCTTAAGTATTGATTGGACTTCATTACACCACAAGGGCCAACACACATAAATATTACTGCACAGTCTATTGAACAAATATCTGCTTAAAGACAAGTATATTTATGATGCTGTTTAACTAACTGCACTATGGTTTGATTTTGTTTTACTGTATGAGAAACAATATTATAATAATAAAAAAACATTTAGGAGCACACAATAAAGTGATTAAATTTAAATAAACATATAGATGTGTCCAGTTTAACATATTGCATTAGCATTAACCCCAAATACAGAAACTGGAAGAAATATAACATTTCTTGTTTTATTCATGCTTTTGATTTAATGTAAAGTTGTAAAACTATGCAAATATAATACTTTCCCAATGTGAAATGCCTCCACTATAATGATAGAAAACACCTCAATTTTTTATATGTGAAGCGTGTAGTAGCGCCTTTGTAACTCTCACAATCAGGTTTTGCACGCAAATTGTCTTTGAGTTCATCATTTAAATAAGGAACTGCCATGAACCTACACCACAAGGACCTAACCAATTCCCAAATACTGTTTATTTATATGACTTTAAATTAAAATTGTCATTAAGTCATGTTAAAGAGCATGTAGGTTAAAGAGAGAACAGAATGCAGCAGCTGTGGCCTCTGTCTGCGATTCACTGTTGATCTGCTGCTTAGTTAAGTGCCTGTGTTAAACCTCTTACTCTTACTCTTTTGGTGGCAGGGTACATCCTTTTAATACATATTGCTTTTCACTTTGTTCAGAATGACTATGTAGCAAATGCAGTATTGGACGTTTACAAAGTTGTTGTTTGTTTCATTAATGTCCAGCAAATCTGTGTTCTTTATGTTTTTGTGATGCACGTAATATTCCTGCCAAGGATTGTTGTCTATGTAAAGTGGGAAAAGAAGTCCTCGGCTCTGGGAGTGGGAAAATATTAAAAAAGGCACTCAGGAATTTCAGTGTAAGTTCAGTTTGAGAGTGTTGCGGCTAAAGCAAGCTGAGAACCAGTAGTTTACGGAACTACAACTCACAGATGAAAAAACAATTGAGATGGAATTTAATCTGTATTTTGGAGCAGTCAATAGTGAGGTAATCATCTGATCATATACCATGACTAACTGTGTAACTGTGACACCACAACAACCCCAGCACCTACAAAAAGAACTTCAGACAATCCAGTAAGACTACATGAAAAAGTCTCAAAAGACATCAAAACTTTGTGCTTTTACACTCTATGGGAGGAAAACCAAACCTTAAAAGCAACACGGACAAAGCAAGCACTCATTTTAAGGGATAAAGTCAAATTTTATCCTATGGGGCAAAATATAAGGACAAAAACTTTAAAAATCCCCCTCCCCAAAAAAGCAGAAGGCGGATTGAGAGGTCTGAAGAGATAGAGGGAGAGGAGGGAAGAAGGGGTTACTTCCGTGAGGGGCTAAGGGAGGTGAGAGCTCAGCCTGTCCGAGAAGCTTTGAAGCCAGCCAGATTAGTAACACAGCATTGGCCGCAAGTCGAGCGGAACATCTTTCGCTTTTTGCCATAGTTCTGGCTCTGAACACCCTCCTTTTTCACCTTTTCTCTCCATCTGACTTCCTTGACTTGCCCCAACTCTCACTTTCAGAAACCAAAACAACTCTGCTGCTAGTCTTTCGTTCACCAACAAAATGAAACTGATACGTTTTTTTAAGATAACAATGACCTCATTTAGGAGCTACTACACCACATACTCAATGAACACAAGCAATTTTACATATAACAATGTTAAAAAGGCCAATCTTAGATTCTGAGTCACTGTTTAATCAGCAGTTGAATGCTGGGTGTTGCTCAGATACAAGTGCCAAAGTGAAAAATTTACTTACACATCGCTCTGGTGTGTGTATACACGGTCGAACAGCGCCTCAGGAGCCATCCACTTCACTGGCAAACGACCCTGTGGACACAGTGACAAGGCTTTAGTTCAAGGTTCATATGAGGCATTCCATAGTGAATATCCCTGGAGATTTCTCTTATCTCTCACATTTTAGCAGCATCATCTTATCCCAAGTACCCTTATTAGCCTGGAATTTCATTAAATTTCAAGCAGGACTTTCTATAATTACCTGAGCGTTAGATCCATAAGCCCGACCTACTAATCAATATGATTATTCGAAATCACCATTCTTCGAGCGTAGTTATGCACATTTCTAATGCAAGTACTAATGAAGAAATGCTCTGGTTGAAGCCCACAGCCTTGCCGGACTGGTTGAAATAAGTATGTCGAGTACAACTTCAGTACACAACTTCAGTTTTGTGTGTCAACTGATTGAAATCTTGACCATGTGTTAAGTAAACCGATGAAACACTAGTTAGTTCACACTAAAAAAGAGTCACAGATGCCACGTAAAACCTGCCTGAAATTATTTAATTGGCCAAATTATGGTTCCCTTTATCCTTTATAATAATGAAATGTTTAATGTTTAAATTAATTTTTTTGTGTAGGAATTCTCATTATAATGACCATCACACTTCCAGCTCACAGGTTAAACGCGAAAGATGCAACAGTAGACAAAAGTTAAAGAGATCAAATTATGTTAATCTGGCAAATTTTTGGTTTACATTCTTCCGTTTTCTTGCATTGCCAGTCATGCCAGGCTTGCCTTGCCCAGACCAACAAGACAGTGCAGTTCCAGTTTAATGAAGTTCCACCTATCAATCACCATGATTTCCTAGTCTTTTGCTAGTTATGCTGATCTAATCACACAGAGGCATCTAATCACACTTACACCTTCATAATCAGAACCTAGTGATCTTGCTTATTCAGTTAAACTAAATGTCAGTGCAAGCTTTTTTCAAGGAAACTTTTTGGATCCAGTCCAATCAAGGCAAGAGCCATTTAATGCTGTCTTAAGAGAAGATCTTAAAATCACTCAGAAATCAATACAAATTATTAAATGCTTTTTTGAGCTTGGAATCTAATTTAAAGGAGAATTGTTGCATAATTATATAGCTAATATGCATACCAGGTTGTTCAGAGAAACTTGTGATAGGAACCAGACATGTACCCTCAAAAAACTCCCTAAAAGAAATTTACTACATAAAAAAGATAACAAATACAATGTCTGAGACATAGAAAAGGTACTGTTTTACCATCATCAACATTTAAGTTCAGAAGACTTGCGGTAGTTGTGGGCAGGCTACATGGCTACATTTGTGCTGCTCTCCTTTTTAAAACATTGTTTTTTAACGACTAGTCACCTTGACATTAATTACATTGTTTAAAATCTAGCTCAGAAGTCATGTTAACTTTCCAAAGACCTTTTCTTTATGCCGGCTGAGCACCATAGGAGAGGCATAAGCCTGTCTAAACATGTATGAATAGCAGTCGGAGCGAGAGATTAGTATAATGGTGGGAAATGGGAGGAAAGCTGGGCTAATGTGTTTAGGTTTGTGGCTAATGCGCAAGCCCCTTCCTCTCCTGCATTCTCATGGGCTGTTTGGACAACAGGGGCATTGGACAGAGAGCGAGGATGAGGGATGAGGCCTAAATAAGTGAAGAGGGCTCGAATCACTTTACGCGCTTGCTGCCTGGGAATCTGCAAATCTTGCCAAGCCCGGAGAAGAGAAGGAGAAAGAGAAAAGGAGTAAAGAAAGAATAAAGTGGGCGATGGCAAACAAGGTGCGGTGGTTAAAAAGATGTTTTTGTCTAAGACGGGGTAAAAGATGACTGAATATTTGAGACATAATGTACAGCTCTAATAAGAGCAAAATGACTCACATTGGTGGTCTTTTTATAATAATCAATGTTGTGGACATCCCTGGCCAAGCCGAAGTCTGCGATTTTCATCACATTGCTCTCGGTGACCAATACGTTTCTGGCAGCCAGGTCCCTGTGTATACACTGTGAAGGAAAGAAAAGAAGAAAAAGAGGGAGGACAAAAAATAATGTTAGAAATAATTTTAATGACCTTCATAAGCCTACATGAGAAATTAAGTGTGGAACACATAAAAAGAAAGAAAGTAAGAACAACTTAAAATGCTCTCTATAGTAAGGAAAGTATTGAAAATATAGTATTTACATGTATTCAAGTACTGGAAAATAAACTACAGAACTTTTCTCAACAGCCACATTTACTGTTAGCAAATAAACAGTAATTGTGTATTAAACTGTGTAGAGGTGTGTTCTTTGTAGGGGATATGTAACTTGTTTAGAACATCAACATGTTATTTGACCAGAAACAACTATATAGGAATTCCTTCATGCATACAACTATATAGAATCCCTTAACACAGCGTGTGCTGTACTCTCACCTCCTTTACTTGATCAACATTCAGAATAAGACTGTTGGCAGCCATTAAACAAAATGCTGTATTTCTGACTTTTATGAGAGAAAAAAGTTTTATGTAACATGTAAACGCCACAAAATAGTTTATTTTAAATTTACTTTTATGTCACAAAAAACACCTCTATAAATACAACCCTTCAGCCAGTTTAGCTCCACCCATTAACTGTTTCAACCTGGACTGCTTTTAAATGAGGCACAGGTTGCCCAATCAAAACAAAAAAACTATGGCTGTTTTTTAAGGTTGCCCTTTAAGATGAGTCAGACTAAACATCCCAATCTCAGCTAGTGTACTGGAAAACAAATAGGACGGTACAATCATATTAAAAGCCAAAGAAGCAATACAGAAGCCATATGCTCAGTGGACAAAGACGCAACAAGCTTTCCGTTGTCGTCCTGGCTCCACACATGGATGTGTGAATGTAATTGTGTAAGTGTCTGCATGCGTGAGAGAGTGATAAGCACGTCACACATTCCAAGCGAGAAAGGGAGCGTGATGAGGGTGCTTGGTTAGCACGCTCGCTAATGCTCACAGGGAATGAGCTATAACTGCACTGCAGGGTTATGCTAGTCCAATGAACAATGCAACACACTGGAACCACTGAACACACACAAATCTTAAAAACCTCCACAGCTGATGTGAAACTGGTCCTCTATAAACTAACAATTTTATTTAAATGACCTCAACATTGCAAAGTAGTTTGAAATGACACTTATACTAAGATTCACCGGGGCTGGGGCTGAAAATAACTTTAGATATTATCAGGAAAGCAATGTATGGATTTTGCCATTAAAAAGCTCTGTTTTACTTTTAGAGGCTGCCTGCAAAATACAGTGTGCCTCTATGATACCTTCAGGGTGGAAAGAGGGATGGTTTGAAATAGAGGCTGAAATAGAGAATGTTTTGTAGCTGTTGTGATAAATTCTGTGGTCATAATAAACAATATCTAGTTCTGATCTTATTGTGATATCTTCCAAAAACTGAACAATTACATGTTCCATTAAAAAAAGCTTATAATTGGATCTGTTTATTTTGTTTTTGAGAAGTACAGTATGTGAAATATTGAATAAAAATAATATTTATAATGATTTTTTATTTGTTCAGAAATGTTCTATAATTCATTGTCTAAGATGTACAGAGTGATTCACAGTGTTTTTGTGTGAAATGGTTCAAATGCCTTTACAGTGGTTGTGAGAAGAACCAGGGGTCACCATGTCTGCAACAAAAATATAGTTTTATATTTTATTTATTTTTAAACCACCAGTGAAGCTATATGTGAGCTAAATGATGGAAAAAATAGTGAAAAATCTAATATTAAGTTTGCTTTTGCAAAAAGCCCTGTATGTATTTCTAAAAACTTTCACAAAACACATTAACAAGACTGGAAAAATCTTTAGGGTTTTTATTTGTGTTTGTGAGTATGTATATAACACTGTATATAACAATTAAGCATGACTGTGTTGCCAATTCATTATCGTTTCATATAATAACTTTCTGTGAGGGCGCTTTTAGAGATGGATGTCTGGTTCCAATCACCGCTACTGTGAACAATTCTGACTTGGTAAGTTTCTCCAAAAGGGTGTGTTTCACATCAAACCACTCTGAATGTACATGGAAACCAGGAAATATGTAAATGTATGGGTCACAGGAGAGCTCTTGCTTACATTTGGATTGAGCTTAGTTAAACTGAAATGAGCCTGCTTTTTTAAATCTTCTTTACGCATGTCTATGAACGTACCTGGGCTTGTACCCACCTTTTGAGAGGCTAAATACTCCATGCCCCGGGCCACCTGATAAGTGCAGGAAACCAGGTCCTTGAAGGTGAGTGGTTCATCAGACACACGGGCTATATCATATGAGTATTCCATCCCTGGAGGCCGTCTGGCCCTCAGATATTCCCTTAAATTTCCCTTGGAGGCGTACTCCACTATGACATATAAAGGACCTGAAGGAAGATTATGTTATATTAGTATTATATGGCCTGGAATTCAGAAGTAAATCAGCTGAACGACGACGACTGAATGTTTCATGCTTGCCCACTCACCATCCTGCGTGCACGCCCCCAGCAAGTTGATGATGTTCTTGTGTCGGCCAATCATTTTCATCATCTCCATCTCTGACACCAGGTCAGACAGGTCCTTCTCTGTAGCATCATCTAAAAAAGAGCAAAGTAGTTCAGCCTCTAATTGGAGACAGTTGGAGTCTGGAAGAACTGGAGTAATGAACTGTAATAAGCAATTTAGTAAAGGTGTAATCTGAACTGAACTAAAGCCTAAAAGACCTGCCTCAGTTGCGGAACCATCCACTGGAGAGCTATAGTGTTACACCGAGCCACCCGTTACAGAGCCATCCTTTCACTACCTCTGAATTAAACCTGCTTCGTTCAATTTAGCGTAATTACCTTCAGGATAGATGCCTTTTCATTATCTGACTGCTGATCAGTAGAGCGCACCAGACACAAATGGATGGCATGCATTCCTCGCCTCTGTTTACCCCCTCCCTCTCTCTTGGTATATAAAGAGGGGGTTTCTAACTTTTGAGAACTGAAGCTCATTTCAGTATAAAAACATAAAAGATAAAAAAAACCTTATAAAAGATATGGGGTCTACAGTTCATCACAAGTAGATGGAATAACTATACAGAATGCAAAAACAAATAAATGTGTATTTATTTTTTAAACAGGCACACAAGAACAAGTACAGGATTACTGGGTGTGAGCACAAGCCTAATGTTCATTGTGCTTTTATAGGCTCATAGTTCCTGATGGAGGTATTTTTCAGCTGTGTATGTTTTGTAATTGGCCTAATGGTTATGTTGGAAAGCAGCGTTCAATCCCAGCGCAGAGAAGCATTCATTAGGCTTTAACGGTTTGAGCCGGCAAAGTGATGATGTCTTGACAAAAATACAATTTATTTTAGAGGCCTTCTAACTAGGCTAACCACTCTAGCTGATATTAACTTGGTCCAGAAAGAGTGGAAATATATTCCTCTGACAAACATGTTGACATATCATATACTAAGGAGAAGCCCTTCCTGGCAGAAACCCTTTCTGCTTCTCTTGGACCATAAGGCTTATTTGTGTAACTGTACAACCTGTAGTATCAACCTGCAATATACTGTGTATAATAGCTATAGTGTTACACGTCTCCCTATGCCACACATGCATGTCATACATGTGTGCACACCCTCACACTTGGTGAAATAAAATGATTCCTGAACAGCACAGTTAGTTACAACCAGTTAGCTGTAGTTTTAGCATACAGCCTGTGGAACTGATCGACTGCAAAGTTTTTTGTAATGACTGTAAAGCCTCTTATAGTTTTCATTATTTCTTTTAACATCCTTGCCATTATCTATCAACTCTTGCTTGAATAGCAAAATTAGTGGGAATACACATCCACACTCTACAGCTGGCCTGCTTAAGACAAAGTGACTTCTTTAGCTGGATTACTGCCAGGCTTTCTCCTCTGGAGGCCGTTAGGTCACCCCCTCCCGACACACTTGTTTTAAGATGTCTTTTTAAGCACAAGCCCCCTTCCCCCACTCAGTGTCTTTGTGCAGGTGAAGAGAAAGCCTGCTGCAGCTGGCTTGGACGGAGAGGCAGCTATGCGGCCTCCTGACCCAAAGGCCTACCGGCATCATTCAGCACCAGTAAATAAACCTTCAGTGGCCTCTCTCCTCCAGGCCCCACAACAGCCACTTCTCCCGTCAGTCCCTCTTGCTTTATCTTTCTTTACACATCTCCTTGCTCTCTCTTGGCGTTCACTCTATCCGTCAAATCCATTCTTTATTATTTTACTTGATTAATTTGCTTGTCACCTGTCTGTAACCAGGTTTTCATCCAGCCGCTTTCTGAAGAGCAAGTTGTTGTATAGCTTAAAACTGTTTTTATTAATTTATGGCTTTTTTTACCACCAAGAGCACACACGTACTGCCAATCTTCCACCTGTTTACAGTCCAATATCAATGCTGTGTTTTTTAAGTTTGTAAATGTATGTTTATTGGTTCTACAACTGCACATTAAAAATAAACAAACAAACAAACAAACAAAAAAAACATCTGCTCAGTCATGACTTCACATTCACATTTACATAATTTAATCCATCCTTATTTATAGTATTTCTATTCTGTTGGAGCTTCAGTTTTATTTTTCTAAAATCAAGAACAGAACTGAGAAAAGCTTTAACCTAATGTTTTAATGTTCAAAGAGACAACGCCAACATGCACCATCAGCTTTTAGCTTTGCTTACCTTTTAGCATCTTGACTGCTACTGTTACGGCCTCCTTGGGTTTGTCCTTATCAATGCCGAGCGCCTCTGCCATCACCACCTGGCCAAAACAGCCTTCACCCAATGGCTTTCCCAGCGTCAGTCTACAGAACAAAAAACAGCCAACAACATAGAAGGAAAGTCAGGAGGCTTGGGTAAATAAATGCACTACCATAACCTACCATACCATAAACTACCATACCATAAACTACCATACCATAACGGTATTCTTCCGTTATGCAGAATGGTATGAACATGTGCTTTCTACAGTAGAAACAAGCAACATGTAGCATAGTGTTGAAATGTATGCTATATATAAACAGTGGTAAAAGCGCTAAAGTAAGCATTTACTGTCTGAATATGACATATATACCATAATATATCATTCAAGCCTATTTGCTACATAGAACACTGATTTTACCAAAACGCAAAAAGAAGAAGAGTGCAAATACCAGGATCTATAGAAATGTTTGTACAGTTAAGTATCAGAATGCTGTATAGGCAGATACGTGTCGCACAGGAAAAAGTGGTATCGCTACTTAAAATCATCAATTACATTGCAAAGACAGTTTTGAGTTACGAGTCAATTAAAGTTCGCTCATTTAGAGGCTGTCTTGCTGTTACCCTATCAAACTCAAATTAACCCTGCTAATCCGGCCACAGCACTGCTGCTGGTGCCAGGGCCTTGGCAGCCATTAGCAAGATAACACAGTTTCGATGAGTACATGTCTGCGCACTGTTCTCACGCTGTAGTGTTTACCCAATTCTGAGGCGTTAAGTAGATGCCCTTTGCCACCAGCAGCCAAGCTTACATTTGACATTAGCCACAGGGACAGAAGAGATTGCAACTGGGGGATATAAAGTTCTGCTCCCAGGGGTGTACAATAATGCGCCTTCAAGGATTTGGACGATCTTTTGAAGCAGGGCAACGCAGGGCAATGTTTCACTGCCTGATAAAAAAAACCCCAAAAGATCACATGGACAAAAGCAGTCAGCCTGTTGCTTTTTTTGTCTTTTTTGGACCACCTGTTGCACAAAAACCCACTTCATCTTAATATCTCACCACAACATTGCGACCCCTTGCCCTCCGGGTACCCCCTCAGGTCAAGCTTTGACTGACAACCACTGGCCCCGCCCTCGCCTCCTCCGGCTGTGTAAACATTGACACCCGCTCTGGGGCCCGGGGCCAGTCCGTCGCCAGGGTAACACAATCCCTCTTCTGTGCTGTGAGCGCCTGTCGGTCCCTGCCTCTCAAAGGCCGCCTCTGTCTGGCCGAGCCCACCACAGATAATCGATGTTATGTTTTTCCTCCACACCAACCGCAAATGTTAACATTCCACAGCTTTTTGCCTCTCGGAGGAATGCGGCCGGCGGGCAGACGAGCCAGTGAAGGAGACAGTGGCACAAGGAAGTGCAAAGGACAACTTCATACAATTTTTTTATGAAGAATTGGGGGCTATAGATCAAAGACATTTTTCACGTTTGTGGCGACTTGCTTGTTGACCAGCCTTTACATTACTCTCAAAGGGAACGGTCAGAAAAAAGCTCAACTTTCCTCAGAAGGGGGTTTTCCCTTTCCTGGAGAACTGAAATGAAAGGCCTCCACACATGCATGTATGTGGTTGCTATCCACTGAGGGCCAAACATCTAATTAATTGTTCTGTACAGCAACCAAACACTCTTTTTACTGGCTGAGTTTTTTCCCTGTCGCCTCGCTAAATAAAGACTTGGCAGGAAGGCAGAGCTGAATAATAGTGAGTTATAGTCACACTTTCTCTCTGCCCACTCAACAGGCCACACTTCATCCTTTGTTTGGACTTTGTTCTCCTGCCTAACAAATATGAAGGATTTTTTGATTTTTCTAAGAATAAATAAGTTGGTAACCTGTTTTGTTTTAAAACAATGCTAACATGGTAGACTGTATGGTTTGTCATAAATTGTATGGTTTGTCATCAGCTAGCGAGGCACCGATTTTTCCCTTCTTATACCAACTCCTGACCTATTAGAATATACAGAGAACTGATACTGTGTAAAACAGTAATAAGCAGAACTAAACAATCTATAACCAATCTAAAACCTGTGGTGTATACATGTAAGCACCCAGCAGCCTGTGTAGCAATAAAAACTCAAGATAGCTATTATGCTAACTGTTTTACTGTACATTTCTACAGCTAATCAACTTACATAAGCAATAGAGCTGGATATCTCTAAGCCAAGCAGTGAAAATGTGTTGTACACTTAAAGAAAAATGGGGTGATAATAAATGGCGAGTGGCGCTTATCCTAAACAATTAATAGTACATTACTGCAACATTACTTAGTTAATCATTAGACATAATGGGGACTACATCATGTAGTCAGATAATGGTTTATACCTCTTACAAAAAGACGAATAAAGCTAATTTCAGACAGACTCAACAAATCTAGGTCATTTTGTTGGACAATTTAGTTAATGTTTTGGACATGCTTAAATTCAGAAATACTTATTTTGTGATGATAATGTTTTGGAACACTGTTCAACCCTAGTCCTAAAGATCTACCTCCCATGGGGTGCAGTTCCAACCATAATCACCCACACTTGCTCCAGATAATTACATTTCAATTCAGATTTGTTTGTATAGTAATATACAAGTGTTTGGATTGAACAATGATGGCTTACAACTACTGTAAGAGGCTTATAACAGTGAAAAGGTAGAACAAGGTAGGTGGAAAGGTGGAACATGACATTCACAAAACAAGCTAGAATATGAACTTCAGCTCCCTCACCTTTAACCAACTGTAACACCCACTTTAATTGTACATTACACTCCAGACAGTTTCTCAAATCTTGGAAAATATTGAATAAGCTAAAGAGATGAGCAGTTCCACCTTTATTGGCATCACAACCCAAACAGCAACCTGTAAGTAGTACTCATGCTGTTGATTTGATCTTTTATCACGTATTGCAGTGATAATCACGTTTATCACTTTTGGCAGTTTATGTTCATCCTTGGGATTAGACTTTATACCACAACTCACTTGTCTCTGGAGAATTCCCAGCGCGGATCCTCGGGAAGGTCGTACTCTGGAATTATCTGGTCATGGTCAGAGCTGCGGCGGGTCGTGATTCGGACCAGTGGTGTGCTAGAGCTCATAGAGGAGCTAGAGTCAGCTGACACCTGCATGGGATAAGGGAGATGGCTGATCACCTGAACTTTTAGCGAATATGAAACAGAACCCCATCTAAAAGTATGTGCGTGTGTGTGATTTAGCAAATAGCTACTAATACAAACTATCATTACATTTGATTTTGCTTTGTAAAATCCAACATATACATTTGTGTTTACACGCATGTGATGCTAGCTCACATTGATCACTTACTAGTAACTGCTTGCATGAGCCTTTTTTAATCTGGCTCTGGCAGTGAAGAACCACATGATATCTAGCCATAAAACTAAACTTAAACTTAACCCTTCTTGTAAAAAGAAATCAATAACTAACTAACTAAAAATATAAATAAAACAAACAATTTCAGTTTTAGGGCATGACCTGAGGTCAGTGGTTCGCAGGTCCGCAGTCAATATCTGGAAAAGCTCTATACAGCACATCTTACCTTCACACTTCAAACTGCAAGCCTTCAGCGAGCGAGGGAGCCTAATGATCATGAGCCCAATCATTTGCTCACAATGTCAAATGAAGCATTATTTAGTAAAACACATTCTCCACAGCACTATGCACCAATCACGTGCAATTCTTCTGCATTGCTTCCCAGAAGAAAATCTAACTTCATTCTTAATGATAGAAGAGGAATGACATGTAGTGCTATGCAAAATTTAGAGAGCACCTTTTATCATTTTAATTTTCAGTATTGAATTTTGCAGGATCACAAAAAAAGTATTTTCTTTATCAGAAAATAATGCAGAACCAACAATTAAACACAATATAATTTTAAAAATTAAATCTAAATCTACCAGATGTTGCATCGACTAACACTTTCAGCAGCTCTGGCAGAGTGAAAAAGCAAGCTGAGCAATCAAAGCACACAAGGCTCATTGGGAGGCAAGGGCCTAAATGAACTAAAGCATGTACGTCTGTTGTAGCAGATCTGAAAAATATAACTAACAGCTTTAAAAATTAGCATAATAGATCCCCTTTAAATAAATGAAGGTGATTTTTAACATTTAGTGAGTAATTGTAATTAAAGAGCTTCATTTCAAATAGCTGTATATCCATTTGTAACATTTTGGTAATATACACATTTTCAGAATAACAGCTGCCGTATAATGGACGTGACATTGTTATTTTTTGAAGAACAGTAGTATAAATAGTCATATAGGATTGATATCTCTCAGATGGGTATAGCCCATGCCCAATAAGGTTTATTTTAAAAAAAATCCTAAATAGAATTTATAATGCGTTCTGAAACATTAATGCACAAGACCTGAAGATCCTCATATGCATGCACCATACCTCAAAATGAGCTTATGTAAGTTTAAAGCAATGAATCTTCCTTTTCATTCCTGCATGAATCTTGTGTTTGCACGTGCATCTGTGTGTGTGTCTGGTATGTATTAGGGGTTCTGGAACTCTTTATCTACTTTCTGTTACCTGGCGGCGCAGTGGGATCTGTTTGGTAAGCTTGTGCACTGCAGGCTGCCCTCCGAAGTCAGGCTTCTTGGTGGAGGTCCTCATTCTGCAAACAACCACGATCACCACCATGCAGGCAATAAGGAAGACACCTATGCAGTAGATTGCGATCTCCACGTAGTCTGGAGGGTAATCGGGTTCCATAATGCCTGTGTCAGCTGAAGCACGACACAGGAGTCAGGATCAGAAGGTAAAAGGGAGAAATAAGGCGGTTACCAGGTCAGTAAAGAACCAGACTGAGTCATTTTGCACTTAAGCATCAAATATGAAAGCTTAATGTTGGCTTCAGCATGGTGTCGAGATGCTTGGAGCACATTAAGATTTGGTAGAAGAACATTCCAGTGATCTGATGGCAAAAGGAGGGCCAAAAAAGACATGTAAGTACAAAAACAGCAATTAGAGACACACAGAGCAACAAAGATGTCTGAATCGGTCAGGGACTGGTTTTCTTTATACTTTCTTCATCCTTCCTATCCTTAGAAACTTGAAACAATTTTCAGACATGCTGAAGTACATTTATTAAGCATCATGATTCACGAGTCTGGGAAAAAAAAACAGTACAGAAGCTTTCTTTCGACTACAAAATGTCTTCTTGATAAAAAAATTGTGGATGTGAAATAATCCCTTTATATCTAATGTCAGCTTTTTAACAGGCACTGTCCTGTCAGATTTTATTTGGAGTTTTGGTCAGTTTCTAACAGAAATTTGTATGAGACCGAACAGTAACAGTATCAGACCCAAAACTTTTTGAACATTTGAAATGATAAACATCCTTAAAATGTTCTTTGAACAATAAATTAAAATGTTTTGTAAAGCATTTTTACAGCTTGTAGATAACATTGTGTAAACATTCCCTGCTAGCTAGGTAGTCCTTGTAAATGCATATGCATAAAATAAGCCAGATTTCTTACTTTACTTATCTAAATACAAACACCAAATTCCCATTCCTTTTATTTAAATATTTTCTTTTAAATTAACAAAACAAAGAAGACGAAAATGTACAACAAACAACAAATACATTTAATGCACAAAATGAAGTGATGCAGAGTGATGCACAAAACAAGCATTGATAATGTGTAGTATTTCAGAATCTTTTGCCCAAAAAAAGTACACACATTGATGTGAACACATTGATTAAGCATGCACTCTGAAAGTTAGTAAGAGGCGATAACGAAAGAAAGGATGAGAGAGCGGGAGTCACAAGCAATCCAGAGCTACACTTGATACTTAAACAAAAAAATCATTTCTCAAACATCCAGAGTGAAATACTAAAGCTCAAATAAACTTAGGCTTGTGAATTATATAACTGGTAGCAAAACCATTTTGAACCAGCAAAAGTTTTGCTCTGAAATTTGTCTCCCACTCTCCCTCTGACATTCACTGACATAACCAAACACTGCAACAATGTGGATGAATGAAGAAAAGATGGACAGAGCTGCAGAAGTAAAGGACTGTATACCTGGAAGAACCGTCAACCAAGCAGAGTGATAGGAGATCCCAATAGAGTTACCCGCCAAGCACGTATATTCACCCGCATCCTCGAAAGTGACGTTGGGCAGGTAGAGGACCTCAATCTCTTTGTCCGTAGTGTTTACACCTGCCGTCTGAGATAGGGAGAGGAAAGAGGCAAGAAGAACCACAAAAGAGACCAAGGAGAGGAGGGGAAATGAGGAGCGAAGATAACAACAAAAAGGGGAGCAGACAGTAGAGAGATGGAGAAAAAGAGCAGAGAAGAGAAGGAGAGAAATGAATGAGACCCAAAATACCAAGAGGAGAGCCGATGTGGGAGATGGTTTTTGCCGTAAACCTCATCTACACATTCCACAGATGGTAGATGAACGCTTTATGAGAGGGACTCTTGTGGCGAAGACAAAGTAAGGGTTGGGTAAAGACATCCCAAAAATAAATAGGGTTTCTCCGCGCCCACTAGGGTGAGCCCACCAAACCTTCGCAGAACATGCAAACCCCACTGAGCCATGGAAAACAAGTCAACAGCTTCTGTCAGTGCGGAAGGAACAGAAACAGAAGGAGGACACGACAGAAGATGAGATGCTTGGACTTTAAGGTGAAGGATGAAAATAATAAATAACGATAAAACTGAGAACTGAGAGAACAATCTTGTTTCCATGGCTTCTTACTACCCTGTGAAGATCTGGGTGAGAAAACAACAACAACAAAAAAAAAAAAAAAAATCACACCATAACGCTCCACCAAAAGTCCCAGGACCACCACGTACCACGACGAGACGCAAAAAAAGACCATCAACCCAAAACACCAGAAAAAGGAGGTCGAGGTTCAAAATTCACTATTCTTTTTACCTGGTAGGACAGACAGCCAACCTGACTGGTTGACCTGCCCAAGGTAATTGGAGACTTGGCACGTGTATTCACCAGCATCGTCCAGAGAAACGTTGTGGAGTGTGAGCACCTCTACGTCTGTGCTGTTTATGCCTGAGCGCTACAGGGTGCCACGACAGCCCAATGTAGTGGTGGCACAGGGGTGAAAAAACACATACGGCAGCCTGTTAACATTATCCTTTATGTTTAATAACAAAAGCGGATAAAGGGAAAAGAAGAGGAGGTTCCCGCCACCAGCTTGCCAAAAAAACTGAATCAGTATGAAAAATATTATTTCTTTGAAAAACTAAGAAACATCCAATCACAATGCTTTCTGTGCAAAAACAAAGCCACGACTGTTGGATAACTACGTCAAACAGCTCTTACCTTCAACACACGGACAAAGGGATGTCCATCAGGACTATAGCGACTGCCGTTCTTGGTGATATGATGCAGCCATTGGATGTGAGGTTGGGCGTCACTGTAAACCTTACAGACAAAGCGAGCATCCTCCCCTACATGCACAGTGGCATTGGCTGGGAGACCCGCCTGGAGGATGGGCCGGTGAGGTGAACGCTCTAACAGAAATACAAAATAGGAAAAACATAATTGCATCAGTCCACATTGCTAGTTTTTCCTCCACAACCTTGTCAAATAAATGTTACATCCAATCAATGTATATAATATTTCTCGGTCAAAATATCAAGTCATACAGAATTTACAAGACACAAAAGCAGAACATTTTATGAACAATCACAAAAATATGTAACTTCACTGCCCCCTATATTGCATCTTAGTGCCTCGTATCAGCACTCACATTCATTTAAACTCCAATCAGTATGTAGTTGTACAGCAATACTGCAGGAAGTGAGTCTGAGTATGTGTGAATGTTCCACTACTCCAAGCACCACCTGGCACCACTCCTGCATTACTATCGACATACTGTTAAGATTCTTCACACAAAACAAAAGAGGCTCGGACTCTTATCTCAGCCGATAAGGGCAAAACAAAAACCTGTGCCTGGAAAGAAAAAGGAAAAAACATAGCAGTGCTGCAATGTTCATGTTTATGGGCTCGTCACATAGCTGCTAGATGTTAGTCACAGCAATGTTCTGAGTTGGAGCTCAATTGCAGACCCTTTCACAGAAACCAGACAAAATGCACAAATAAAAATTAAAATTAAAATAAAATAAAAATGGACCAGTGCACCGTTAACAACTACCTAGCCAAGCCAATGCAAAGATAGGATGCATGCTGTGAACTACAATAACATATATTGTGATTTATTCCCTTTTTTAGGAGCAAATTCCACCCCAAAGAAAAAAGAGTTATCTAAGTATTCTGTTTATCTCACTTCCATTATTTTTAAAGCCTAAAATTTTCCCCTAACCCTACTGAACGTGATATAGGAACATGAAATAATTACAAGCTTTCTTTATGTTATGTAAAAATAAATGTAACATTTTTTGTATTCAATCATACTTTAATACTTATGGTGCATAACAGCACCAAACAAAGAAAATAGTCAAAAGATTCACTAATTTCAGGATATAATATGATAACCCTGAAACAAGATACAATTTCGGCAAATGTCTAAAATGTCTTCAAATGTTTTGGTTAACCTACATTGTTGGAAGAACTAACTTTCCTCTAATTCTCAGAGCACATTTCGTCAGAAGAACCAGGCAGCTCAAAAACATCACTGTGGAGATGTTTAAGGATTTCTGCTGGCGTGTGCGCTGAGGGGGTAATAGGATTGAGCATTGTGGGGAAGCAGTGGAGACTAAAGGAGAGGTACAATGAAAGGGTGCAAGAAAAGAAGAGAGAAAAAAGAGGGGGGTGGGGTGAGAGAAGGGAAAGACTAAAGGGTGCTCAACAGATGGGGAGTGAAAAGAAAGATGAGGGAAAACAGAGAATGAGTGAAAAAAAGGGGGAAAAAAGGAAAGTGGGGGGCCCAGTACAGTTTTTCTCCTCATCTGTTGGTGTTCAGTCCTCTCCTGCCTGTCTGAACTTTCTCGTCACAATATCTGCTTATACAGCCAACAAAAGTGCCCGTTTTCAGACGGTCTATCTGTATGTTTGTATATTTTCTCCAGTAGAGCCAGAAATACAGTGAAGTGGAAACTGGCCTTTTAGTGTTTTCACAGATTTTTACTGTCTCCTTCTTCCATTCTCATTCCATCTTTCTCACAAATCTTTCCTTCAGGCCCACAAATGCTGACGTACAGTCTTTCGCATGCACTAATTACACCTCTGACTGTAAAGAGGAAAGAAAATAACTAGAGAAACTCTTTTGTTTGGTTTGAGCCAGTGTGCAAGTATGGAATTTGATACTCCACCCTAGGCGCTGAAAATGAAAATGTGCCTCAGAAAAACATGAATTTTTGGTGGTAGGCTTCACTTAGCTGTGGAAAAATCAGTTTAAGGGGTTTGGAACATAAACACCAACTGATAAAGACAAAAAAGTAAGGAGACTGTGAGAGAGAAAACCAGGGGAGCTATTTTTCTCTCTATAGCCCCAAGTGTCTAACGGGCAGTCAGGCAGAACGCTGGGAGTTCACCAAAAGACAGCCACCCACACTAAACGCACGCAGACACAGACAGCCAGGCTGAACTCAACAGATCTACGGAGGCCTGCTGATAGAGGCAAAACCAAAGTACATCAAAACAACACCTAAAAATGTTTATCTACCAGAGATTTCAAAAACATGACATAACCTTCTGTGTATTCCCAGAACCGAAACCTGACTTTTAAAGGACCAATGGAATGTTTAATCAATTTTTTTAACCAAATGTGTAAACACTGTTCAAGATTGTAACATTCAACATCGTGTTGATTTATGGAGAAAGCATTAATCAGCTTTCTGGATACACCACAAACAGGTAGGGTCACTGACACTGTGATGCTAGCAGGGATTGACCAACCTAATTGTGGGGATCATTGTGTAGAGTGCAGTGGTCAGAACAAGCCAAAATTCTTATTTTATTGAGCCCAAATGCTGCAAACCAGTTATCAGAGTTTAGCTGGGTTTAACTTAAGAGATAAACAAAAATTTCTCTTCATTTATGAGATGTAGGTTAAAGATGCTGTTTTCTGTGCTCACCAACCCACGTACTGTTGTTTAAACAGAGCCAGCAACTGCTGTGTTGTCAGATCTGAATTATGCTGTTAAACTACATTCATTCAGAACTGTCACGCAACAATTTATCATATCAAGCCTCTGTGGTGCCCTCTCATCCAAACACTCTCAGAAAGAATCTGATGCCCTAAAAAAACCTGACCACCTTGAACCAGACGTCCTCAAAGCAGAATAAATAGAGCATCGGAGTTGCTATTGGGTCATTTTGTTCGTTGTCCGTGGATCGCAATCTATCAATTAAGTCATTAGCCAAGCATTTACAGCCTAGTTCAGTGTCCCCAAGCGAGACCGCTGAACTCTGGGTAACCCGCTGACTTGGCATAAAGGGCTTGATCAGAGTTAGAATGGGTCGGCGTCAATGATGAGAGACAGGAAGTGTGGGGGACAGAGTGGGAAAAGGAAACGGCATTGCTGCAGTCCAGCTAGACACACACAGAGGTTAACCTATAGACTGTTAAACTTCCAGTTCTCTATAAGAATAAACAAAAAAAGACTGTGAGGCTCTCAATACTGTTTTTAGCTATGCAGTGTAGTTCTGAACATCTGTAATGGATAATAGTGCGTCATACAATCATTGTATGGAAACTGAACTATAAAGGTAATGCACTGCTGTCACTATCCCACTGGGATACAGTAATAAAGGCTGTGAAAAAAATTATAGTTACACAGAATATTAATACAGATTATAACGTATGGTATGATTTTACCCCTAAATCCAGCACAACTGACACAAAATAGCAGTTGCAAATCTACATTTTAGTGCTTAAATTCCAGCTGTTTCGGTAAATTGCAGCAATTCATATAAAGCTGAAGTCAGATTCCCATTCACTAACTTCTTGCTCCCATTCCACCTTAAATGGTGCAGCAGTTTTCATCTGACCTGAGGAGCTAGAACATAACTGTTCCATTATGTAAGGTAGAGGTGTTAAAATGTGTGTTCACTGCAGACTTGGTGAATCCAGAAAATCAACAAAACATGTAACTTGACCAGGGGTGCTTAAACATTTGCATACAACTATATATGTGGTGGGAACGCATGTGCAGAAGGTGGGACTGCTTACAGGAGATCATGTACCACAAAACTTTGCGGGGTCAGGTTTGGCAAAAGGCCATTATAAACAGCAATAATTAGGTTCGCCTAACGGGCTCTGCACAGCTCCAGCACTTTGGACATAGTCCGGCTTTGATGTGTCTGCCAGTTCAGGGCAGCGCCGCTTGCTCTTACATCACCGTCTAGAGGGTCAGTGGGACTCAAATTCCACCAAACAGGCTCATATTTGCTTTCCCTCTACATTTTCTCCCTAATTCTGATACACTGTCAAATAACCAACAACTCCTTTATAGTTTAACAAACAAATTTTCACCTGGGGCCTGATATGGATCAAGAGTTACTTTAATTTAGGGTTGGCTGTTCAGACCCTAGTTCTTTTTTAATAGACTTCCCTGGTCGATCAGTCCAAGAGCAAAGACAAACAGGACAGAAATATGCACTACCCTCCTCAGCCCCTCACTGCCTCCCTGCTTCTTTCTCTCTCTCTCTATGCTGGGGTCACAAACAGGCTTTACTGTTGCGCAGTAAAACAGCAGAGATGCAATTTGAAAGGCTGCTTTTACTTATCCCAGAGCAGGAGTCCTGAATAGGGAGCATTTATGTGTCTCAACCTTAGACTTACAGTCAATGGTACTTCCACGAATACTGCTTTGTAAAAGTGCTCTGCCTGGTCACTGGAGGCACTCTGTCCAGACCTCCAGCATACTGTACATTTTCAAGGACCTTGTTTAATGTAAGGTCTTTCGGAGCTCATGCCGTTTGACCAGGAGTCACTGGGTTCTGGGTTGTTGTTTCTGGACTGATAATATTGCTATATACACATTAAAGAAGCAATTCGCTTGATCTCACTTGTCCACCACAGGTTGCTTACTTAATCTCTGAGCTATGGTGGAACGATTCTGGGAAAATGTCCTGCAAATGTGATTTGAATCGAAGGCCTTTTCTCACCAAGAAGATTGCACTTTTGTGCACTTGAGGTTTGAATGCTGACGGATTGCCAGTTCTTAATAATAACCAAGTTCTTATTAGGTTAAGTTTTCCCAATTAAAACCTAAGACAATGTTAAAAGATGTAGAATCTCATTAAAACTGCTGCTCTTGCATTTAAAAATGAGACTAATTTGGATTACGGTTTTGATCTAAAACCATTTAATAATTAGGTATCCGTACCAATAATTACCTTATTAGATGCACTGGGTATTGGCCAGACATGCCAAATCAACTTAGCTGCTTCCTATGTTTGTTACATTGTCACATGTTTCCATTTTTATCGGTTTAATGTTGGCTAAAAACTGAATATAATAAAAGGCCATGGTTAAGATGTTTATTGTAATCAGCTAGACTTTTCATCTAAAATAAATAAGAACAACACGGTTAAAACAGAGCTCAAAGTGCTCACACAGATAGATAGGTTATGTTTTGGAACAAACTCTTTATATGTTATAGCACATTATATGAGTTATATAGATTGGAACAGTACTTGATATGGAGTATATTGGGTATGAGTCTGGGGCATCCCTACAAGTAAGTGAACATTTTCTTTCCCTCACCAGTTCTTTCTTTCACATACACCTGCCCCTTAAGAGAATTCATTCTGCTAAGTTCCTCTGTTCAAAAGCTGGCACCATGTAACAGCATTCCCTCAACTGACCTGCAGCCTACCTGCACCTGTCTGACCCATGCACCCACTCTGCACCTGTATAATAAACCTGTGGGAAAGAGGAACAGAAAACACACACACACACGTGTACACAAACTCACCGACTACGTCCAACGTGTAGGTGTGGTTGATGGAGCCCAGTTTGTTCTCTACTATGCAGGTGTAGTTTCCTTTATCAGAGGGAACCACACTCTCCATGATCAGTGTCCAGTGCTGCGGTCTGACCTGCAGGAGAACAAGAACAGATCATTGCGGAGAATCCCTCTCAAAACTATCATCACAGACATCAAGGAACATAATCTTAACCATTTCATGCAATAACTGTTTGCGAGAGAGCTTTTAGAGCAGGGGTGTTTAATTAGAGTTCAGTAAGGTCCAGTTGGAGGAAATTTCTTCAGGTCAAGGTCATCATTCCTAACTTGTGTTCTGATTCAGTGTGATATCCTGTTTACTGAAGTAGCCTCATATCAGCATCTTATACCATCAGCAACTGAAAGATCAACACATCACACATACTGTGTGAATGCTTTTTTCTTCTCTTCAAGTAAAAACAATTGCTGCATTAAAAAAACTGAGTGCTTAAAAAGTGCACCATAAAGGGTTTATTTACAGTAAGAGTAAATAAAACATACAGTCCTCTTATCAACTCGATTTCACATCTTAACAGTTTATCTTTCTGTTGCATTCCTCTCTCACACTTTCTCTTGTTCAGTGAGAGAAATGAGCCAGCCAGGACTTTAAACCTGGGCTAAAATGGCATCAGGGCTATTCTCACACACATATGACATATGTGGCTATTTTTAATTTGCCACGGTCTCAGAACATATAAGACATGTTGGTTTGGAGCTGCCTATATAAACATGTTTCAGGCCATTCCTGGTTGAAAAGTCGTTTTTCGTTATTTTTTTAGCACGTCGTCTGAATGAACCTTTCTCAGACTGCTGCTTCTCACTTCGTACCTCGAATGTGCGCACGCCGCTCTCCCAAGTCCGCACAGATCTGATTGGCTGAAGACGCCTTTGGTGGTCTTACAACGCATGCGAGTTTAATGCGCCGCAAAGCCCGTATACTGTTAAGACAAGAAAAGCTCCACCGCTTAAAATAAACCTAAAATTAAACCCTATTTAAATCCTTCTCTATAGTTTATCAGTTTGGGTCCGCATTGGACAACATCTGGGTCCGGACCTGGACCGCATTCTGCCTATTAGTGACCACTGTTTTAGAGGAATCTAACTCTTCAAATGTCCTTTCACCTCTGAAGTTAAAAAGTGTAGAATGGAGCATATTCCACCAAACTGCTCAGAATTACATCTTTATGTTTGTATGTGTTTTTATGTATGTTATTATGTAGAAATGATTAAAAAATCCACTTTAAGTGTTTCATTCGTGATATTGAGGAGCCTAGGTTGAACTGGATTCATCTATATTACTCTTACATGCTGTTCCATATTTCTTTAAACAAATTTTTGACAAAACTACAATATTACAAATAGCCAGCACCTCAAACTCTAGGACAGTAGTTTCATAGCTATTGGGGCAGACATTATAGCAGAAGACACAGAGGAAACGAAAGGAGTGAAGGGCGCAGAAACAGACAGATGAGCAGGCCTTCTCTCAGCGCCTGCCTGTGAGGTGAGCTTTCCAGCCAGAGCATCATGGGAAAAGCAATACAGACGTGCGGACAGACGGCTCAGAGCACGAGCGAGCATGCACTCACCCCCACCCTAGGAATGCAACTCTCGTGACTGTAGGCCATGCTCTAAATCCAACCTGCATCCCTTGCTACGTCTTTCTTTCTCACTTTCTCAGTGCCTTAGTCGTTGACATATACTTCTCTCAAGAATCAAATTGTACACAAACAAAATATCATAATTAAAACGATATAAAGCACATTGTCAATGTGCACTGTTTACCGAACAAGTCTTTGGTTGGACGAAATGTTTTAAAACACCAGCAGAATGCCCTCCCCCTGGCCAAAACGTTTAAACCACATTGAGAAACCAATCAAAACAGAGTTGGTTATATGTATTTAAGCAAAGAAACATTAAAAATCATGTTAAAGAGAAATAAAATAAAACTATTAAGGGTTTGGGTTCTCTTTCTATGACTCTTTCTACAACTTAAACTTTGTGAAACTTTACACGAGGAAATTAAGTATTAAAGCACTGCAACTCAGTGAAATATTTTAACAATATAATATAATAAATTCTAAATGTATAGCAGTCATATCTCTGATATTACGCTGTTTAGTTATTGCTAACATGTTCTGGGTATCTACATGTAAATATGATGCAGCAGAGTTCTCTGACTTCAGAGTTTGATTTAACAAAACTCCTAGTCAAGGAAGTGTAAACGGGCACTGGGCGAGGTACACTGGCCAAGTCCAGTCATCTATTAAACTTTAACCAAAAGGTCAACTTGGGGTCTTTCACCTGAACACTGCTTTTCACTAATTGTTTGTTGAAGTCAATAACTTTAACTCAGTCACATTCAGAGAATTCTGATATTTTTCTGTTGTTGCTGCTTAGCTGGATTGAACAGATTTTAGCATTATTAACATTTCACATCTCATGTTTCCAAAGCTGATTTATTATTAGTGATGCACAATGATACCAGAAACATATGGGCGTCTGCAGATATTAGCTTTAAAAAATATCGCCATAAGTTTGGAGGTGGTCATTATTTTAAACTGCTATTTTTTGTTCTCCTGAAGAGTAGAATGTTTAGATGAAATAATATCTGAAGTAATATCTGCATTTTATTCATTTCATTGCATTTGCAAGCCTATAGTAGCGCTAACCGATTTAAGGAGAATATTGTGAATATTATTTTGGGAACAATACCTTTTTCTGTGTTGTGAACATAAACATAGTGTGTATAGACTGCAAGTTAGTTGTGGTTGTGATGTCACAACTCTTTTGGTTGCCCACTTAAAACTTAAGACAGCAGAGTTAATAGTACACCCGTGGTACTGTAATAGGATAAGTGATATTATTAAGATGAGCAATTCTATAAATGTTGATTTTTATGTAAAACTATCCCAGGTAGTGCTAATACTTTTGTTTATGTATACAGATCTGCATACATTGATATGTACATGATAAACATCAAATGTCGGGCCACAATTCACATGTTCATTCCTGTACATGTCTGCTGAGCTCTTACCTTATAACCGCCCATGCGGTCCTCCTGTCGGAACGGTTTGCCGTTTTTCAGCCAGTGCATTGTAGGCCAGGGTTTCCCTGTTGCCGCACAGCGAAACTTTACAGTGTTGGCTGCTGGGACAGCATGCAGCTTCTTCTCCATTTTGTCTGGCATGGTCCAGCGCGGCACCTCTGTAGACGAAAAAAGGCATAGGTCAATCTCTGGCTTACTAAAAATGCTGTGTATGTACTGTCTAGTGCATGAACCTAAACTACTGTTTTTTTGTTTACCTTCTAATCACTAACTACAATCCATTCAGTGGAAACTCAAGCCTAGCTTTTAAAACTCTAGCTCTGAAGACCTCATATACAGTATACTTCTTTTGTCCTTCCTCTTTATTTATAACATGACTCACAATTAGAGTTAGCCTCAGTAAACCTAAGTAAAGCGAGTACAGTGAGAAGGTCTCATTGCTGTGGTCCTGACAATAATACAGTACAGTAAGTGTGAAGCTTATAAGCAAAAATTTGATAGATTGATTGGTGTTGGGGGATAACTCTCAAAAACAATTCTCAAAAACACATAAAAACTTATTTTATGTTGTTAAAATACCTTAAAGCACACCCGAGTGTAAACCGATTTTTGCTTCCCTAAGTACAACACTTGCATGCCAGCGTACTCAACGAAGCAGGGAAATGAAATCAAGATTAAAAAAAAGAACACCAAGAGCTCCAATGTTTTTCCTACAATAAGCACAGCAGAAGCACACAATGGAAAGAAGAGGTACGAGAAAACACCAAGAGACCTGGTGGAAAAGAAGGTGGGAGGGCAGAAAGGTACGACCAAAGAGGCAAATCAAAAACAATATTCACACTCCCAGAGAACAACAAGGCCCGTCTGGCTAACGTAACCCTCCAATTCTCGCCAAACGGTTTAAATAGAAACATATTTGCTTTCCCCCATGCACGAGGAATGGAGGCAAAAGGGAAAAAAACTCTTTAAATCCATGTGGGAGGGGGTAAAAGAAGAGATGCTTGCCAGAAAACTGGACCATCATATTCCATTTGTTTCCATAAAGATTAATGTTATGCCTTTACCTTGTTAACAGTCTTGCTGCTGTTCAGAAGAATGGTACGTGGTCAAAGAAATGAGAGACGGCTAGCTGAGACTAACCGGGAGCAGGAGGAAGAATGCTCTGGAAGGCCGTGTGGTTTTGATGAAAATCTGTGTCTAAATTCCTTTCTGGGACCCCATCAGCACTTGAAACATGACACTAGAATGAAGCTTATTTTCTTCACCAGCTAATAAACTAATACTGCACTCTTAACTACGTCCAAAATCTAGATTTACTTTGTTCATCTTTATGAAATAATTACAGGGAGAATTGATTGCATATGAGAAAACAAAAGTACACATCATTAGGGCTGGGTATTATTATCAATGTCGCTAACAATAGCAGTACTGACACCTACCTTTATTTTGATTCCTAAAAAATTTGTTTTTTCAGCACCTTCAAAATTTTACTTAGCCAAGACATGTTTATCCAAGTTTTGCTTCTTTGATTCAGAACCAGAGATATGAGGCTGCTGTTGCTGACAATAGAACCAAATAGCCACATCCAGGTCGTCATTACGGTCTTGAATACAGTGGTCATACAATGCCCTGAATGACCACGGAGTTCTAGTGTTTGTTAGTAACACTGGCTTTAGTTTTAAACTAACAAAGAAATTTGGACTCTGTACAAGTGATTGGCTAAGTAAAAAAACATTTTTGCCAAACCACTCCTTTAAATTACAAACAGAAATGAGCGTGAGGCGCTGGAATATGTGGGTATATTTACTGACCACAACAGATTGCAGACTCAATCTAGACGTGCTGTTGTTAATTACATAATCACAGCATTTTTTAGACCATCAACTATCTACAGTTTAGAACAAGCATGCAGAGCGGCTCACGGTCATTGATAAAAGCAATTACTTAAGTACAGAAATTCTAACTGACAGAATTTTTCAGTTCAGTGTTGTGACAATATAATAAGAATGATATATTTAATAATATATTTATTTACAGTCATATCATTTAAAATCATATGACAAAATAATACAAAAATTATGATGCTTAAAAACATTTTCAATATGTATTACAATATTTTGTTTTTCTGAGATTTAATAAGTTGCAACAGACAAATCAGAGCCTAAAAACTAAATACATTGCCTTTATTTAATGTTTGACAAACTGTTGCATGAAATCTAATTAAACAGACCTAATTATGCTAACTTCATAATATCATGTAACTCTGTGATTAAGTACTGCTGATATCCATGATACGCTCAAAAAAGCATAATCACGATTACAATAAAATGTTCAGTCAGTAACATAAAGGTACTGAAATTTGATACCCTGGCCAGCTCATCACATCGCACAGATAAGATACGGAAATTCAGCACCTATGTTTCTCAGTCAGGGAGCCTAGAACACTAAATACACTAGGATGATCAATCAAGCTTCCGCATCTGGAATGGACCCTTTCGCGACATTTCTCCATTTATGGATGTTAACAGGAAGTTTTTAGCGTGCCAACCACAAAGTTATAGCATAACTTGATACCACACATGTAAACAAAAGCCTTCCTTTCGGCCTGATGGAATGCCATTTAGTCTTTGCCCTTTCTGCAATCTGCATTCACTCTCTGATGGCGTGTTCCTCTTTTCCACACTTAATCAAAATCGTTATCTCTTTCCTGTGGATCTGGTCATCTCTGCAGGATCTCTCTCTTTTCTTTCATTCTACTGTTCTGTCCCTTTGACCTCGCTGACCTGGCAGACCAACAGGACACCTGGTATCTTTCTATCAACGTGGCTCCTTGAGTCTTTGTAACGGGTTGCTTCTCACTGCACGAGGGCAGACGACAAGTAGGATGACCCTCAGACCGGAAGGGTGGTGGGGGCGCGTTCCCATGCCCTCCGTCCGGACATGCCAAACTTCAAAGCAATTGACCTCCTAAATCCCAGAGTGAGAGTGAGTGCCCACCCCCTGACCCAGCACTGTGGTTTTCAGACAATCGGTTTAACCTCAGAGCACCAAAATTTCGTTGTCAATATGTTCTAATAACCTGTCGATGGTGCCATGAACTTGTTTAAATCTGCTACCAAAAGAGGTCCATGCTGGCCACAGTGAAACGTATCAGCATATAGAATCAGAGCCTTCTGTGAGCAGCCATGTTTCCTATCACAGCTTAAAAGATGCATTAGACTTTCTTTAATGTTTGATACACTTTTTCTTTCTCAAGAGCTTGATTTGTTTAAGTAGAATAAGGATAAAATGTAATTGATATGAGACATTTGTATGTTTTTTCTTGCTGTATGAATAAAAATAAAGTTGATGACTTTTCCAACTGTGTCACATCCTTTAAATATAAAAACAATTTGGTACAATTTAAAACAGCTCTGACAATATCACTGTAGGAAATGGTGAATCACTTTCACCAGCAAAAAATAAATACTATAAAAAAATGTTGTGATGACAGTAATGACAATGAAAGTAATGAAAGTAATAAAAGCTCAACGCCAAGGTGAGCATCATATGACCACGTTATTGAGGTACTGTGTTTATTGTCACAGCACTATTGAAAAATTTTATTATTATAGCAGAACAAAGAACAAAGCTGGACAACAACTGCCATTAGCTGTGTGTCTGAAAAACAGTCCGAAAAACTGATTGCCAATCACAAGAGAAAAAGTCTGCAAAAAAAGCCCAAGGTTGTCTACTCCAATAAAAAATAAAACATATTGGGGCTGTTTTTCTGGCTGGTGTTGGTGAGGCCCCCTCTGCAAAGTAATATCAAAGAGTTCTTAGTGGTTCAGCTAGGCACAGATCCAACTCAATGAGCCCAAAACCGCCCCTAGCACAATTACTAAACACCGCCAGCCCCTCTTCGCCCAACCCCTCCAAACCCCACCTCCATCATCAGCCAAAGGCCAGAACTCCTCAGCACACACAGACAAGTACTGGTCCTGATCCAAACCAGAGCTTGCTAGTTAAAAAGCATTGCTCCTCCTCTTCCCCCCCCCCTCTTTTAAAGTCAGTATTGCATTGCTGGAAAACGCCAAGCTTACCAAAAGAGCCAGAGCAGATTTTGCTTTGTTTTTGAAACAGCTTGCTCCGAGTAAAGACCTAGAGTACATCCCAGTCCCCATCAATAACTTCCCTTTTTATATTAACATTTGATGCATTTCAAAACCGTGTAGATGCACACGAAAGAAATTTAACAAGACTTTTTGCTTTTTTCCCCCTTCTAGACATCTCATGAAAGAGATCACTTTGCCTCGCCTCCCCACACTTCCATGCAAGTCCCATTCAAAACACATCTCCCTTCACGTAAATAACACAGACCAGATGGGTGGTTTCCATAATGGATGAAGCCGGCTGACGAGCTCCTGATGCGCCAGCTACCTGAGATAGACTGAGAAAGCACAGAAAAAGAGGGAGAAGAGAGTACAGAAGAATGCAAGGAATGTGTCTGTGCTAAAGTTCCACAGAGCAATACGATGAGCCTAAACAGCTCAGTGACACGCAGCTCCTCTATCACTAGGCTGACCACACAAACTGCATTGCTGAAAATAACCAGAAATGAGCTTCAAAGACGAGGTAGAAAAATAAAGGCCTGGAAGCCAGAAAGCATCACACAACCTTGTATGGGTGACTATTAAAGAAGAACATGTCTCACAGCGCTCCTCTGCGCAAAAGGAACACCCTGACTCTGATATTCTGAGTACAAGCAAATTTCAACAGTCTTGTGTTTTTAAACAGGCACTCCAAAGTCCATCCACAGTCGCCCTGGTTCTCGGATACTTACGCATCTGTTCGCTGTCTGCCCCGACATCGTCTGACCGCTCTGCGTCGTCTTCGTCATCGCCGGATGAGATGGCATCTGCAGAAAGCACCGGGAACACTGTAACCTTCCTTTGATGTTTATGCCCCCACAAATCATCCACTACTACCACTAATACCACTACTACTACTACAATCAATACTACCACTACTACTACTACTACTACTACAAGTACTATTACCACTACTACTACCACTACTACTACAACCACTAATACCACTACTACTACTACCACTAATACCACTACTACTACTACCACTACTACCACTACTACTACTACAAGTACTACTACCACTACTACTACCACTACTACTACAACCACTACTACCACTACTACTACATCCACTACTACCACTAATACCACTACTACTACTACCACTAATACCACTAATACCACTACTAATACTACTACTACCACTACTATCACTATTACTACTACAACCACTATTGCCACTACTACTACCACTACTACCACTACAACCACTACTGCCACTACTACTACAACCAATACTACCACTACTACTACTAC
Source organism: Megaleporinus macrocephalus (assembly GCA_021613375.1). Lineage (NCBI taxonomy): Eukaryota > Metazoa > Chordata > Actinopteri > Characiformes > Anostomidae > Megaleporinus > Megaleporinus macrocephalus. The sequence goes on from CM038706.1 coordinate 31,393,164, forward strand.
AAGTACTACTACCACTACTACTACCACTACTACTACAACCACTATTACCACTACTACTACAAGTACTACGACCACTACTACTATAAGTACTACTACCACTACTACTACTACAACCACTACTACTACTTCTACTACTGAAGAAGCAGATATAAAGAAACGTAACAATTAGCAGTAGAGCTTGTAGCTAGTGTAACGGCCCCCATGAATGACCTGCAAGCACTGGACACTGGCTGTTCTGAAAGGATAACCAATCATCACAAATCGCTGCTGTCAGGACAAAAAACCTTGTATCTCTAATTTTATATGTTTATTTGTCTGTTTCATCAGAATTTGAAAACATGAACTATCATACATTGTGTTAACATTTTATGCTCAATAGAAAAATACGAATTCTTGCAAACAAAGCTTTCATTCCGCTGTTAAAGCTATCATGCTGTGTGCTGGAGCACACAGACCTAACAGAAGCAGATCAGGTACATATTTTTCCACATTTACTGCAAGTTTACCATTTTCCCCTTGTGTGACAGTTTAAATGTCATATTCGTCACATATCATTAACTTGTGTATCTTCTAGAATCCAGAGTTTACCAGCTGTAAACACAGCTTTTCTGACCACTCGAACCCAGCATAAAATACTGATGTTTGACTGTGCTTTAAGAAATAGACAGAGCAATCAGCATGTACCACTGCTAACCGGATATTATGTGGTGAGGTCACTAAATATGCAATGGAAGATATGGCTTACTCTTTATCTGAAAGACCTGATATTAGGAGCCATGTCATTAGCTTCTATGCTAACATACATCCACTAAGAAAGTTAGAAATTAAAAGCTATATGCGTTTATAAATTATTCACTAGAGGTTTCTGTCCTTTAAAGTAAAGCAAATTAGCTAAAGGCAAGTTTTAGAAATTGCACAGCCAACCAGCAACACGGACTCTGACATTTGCATTGCCACTGCAAAAAAAAATAAATGCCAAGTTCTCTCGGTACTATAAATCTCCAGCAAAACAGCAGTCAACACAAACTTTATCAACCTTCAAATTCTTGAATGATACTAAGTAGGAGGGACTCGAAATGAAATGAAAGCTACAAGAAATTGTACTGCCGTTTTCGAAGAAATTTTGTCATAGGTGGCTTCTGACATGCACCAGAACTCTAGAGCCCCCCTTTGCTAAAGGACTGAGAGAAAGGAAGGTGATGGTGAAGCAATATGAAAACTCCTGATGGGGATTAGTGAGAAGAGAGGCGTTTCAAGCATGGTCTTTGATTTTGTGACTTTACAATGTTAGGCACCAAAAAAACTGACCAGCACCATCCTCGCCAGCTCCGGGCCACGTCTCACCTGTGACGTTCACGATGAAACACAGCGTGTCACCACGTTTGGTGGCCGCGTCGCTGCACGTGTACAGGCCTGAGTCCCGCGGTGTAGCATCGCGGATCTGCAGCCAGTCTCGCTCTATGAGCGTGCGGTTGTCTGGGCCCAGCGACGAGCCATCTTTGGTCCAGACGATGGCGGCTGCCTCAGGCAGCGGACAGTTGAGTCGCAGCAGGTCCCCCGGGTGCACAGAGCACACAGTGGGCTTAGAGATTTCATATTTGGTCGGTGGTTCTGCGGAGCGAAGGGGAGGAGAAGGAATACAAGCAAAGAGGGAGGGACGGAAGGGATGAGTGTAAACGGGGAAAGAAAAAAGAGGAAGGGTTGCGATGGAAAAGAGGAGAACAGGTGGGAGAGAAGAAACAAGCGAGAGTGTGAGATGGAAAAAAAAGAAAAACACCATAGCACAATAACCCAACAGAGGCCCTGTGGGAAAGATAGAGCACTAACAAAGGAAATCTCTCCTTTTAAACCAAAAATGATGTATTTAAAACTGCTCGTTAAGAACATTTCTTTAAGCATGCAGCTATCGCGAAAGAAAAAGTGAGCTGTAAGCAGTGCAAAAGACATTACTAGGGCTGTCCCCGAATACAAATTTTGGGCTCTGAAGCTTAGCAGGAATTTACAGTTAAGTATTGCACCCAACAACAACACCACCTAAAGGACTTTTATGATGAAAAGCCTGAATACTGGTGGAGTGGTGAGTTACCATATCTTGCAGATTACCTACATCTTGCCAAAAAAGAGTACTACCTGAATCCCAAAATTAACACCTACTCAATTAACACCACTACATCAGCTGACCATTCGGTAGTAGTGAAAAAAAGTTTGAAGGATTGTGAGACAGTGAGTGAGCTGGCTTTAATTTATGCAAATAACATGTGGCCAAACAACTGGCCATTGTCCACGTAAAACGGGGACACGCCTACTAAATTTTATGATAAATGGACAAACAGAAGTGCTCCAGAACAGCTTGGAAAACATTCTGGTTCCACTGACTAACACTGAAAGTAAAGAGTGTTTTTGTTTTCTCCTGTAAAGTTGCAATTTTGGAGATACTTCTTTTTCATTGGACAGCGATGATATATTGAGCCCACAAGAGTATCTGACAACAGAAATTACTTAAAATTCATTTGAAATCCACCACTGAGTGACAGGTATTCTGTAGATTGAAGCCTCTTAAGGAGTGAGGAAAGAGAGAAATCCTTGCCACATGTAGTCAACATGTATCCTAACTATCCACAAAAGGGTACTAAGAGTAAAACTGCTGCAGTACAGTATGTGCAACACTGTATAAAAATACTTTTTTTAATGGCATTTTTGCAAATTTGAATTATGATAACATATTTTTGCCATTTTACCCTCAACTACCACAAACTGCTATTAGTGTCGAGACTGACGGAGTAAATGTAATAAAACAAAAGCTTTAACAGACTGTGCCCGTACCATTGCAGTTATTGTTAAGCAAAAAAAAGAGTTTGACCAGAGTTCTGTCACCAACAGACGCATGTGAGGCAAGCAAAGCCAAGCGGAAACAAAATGAAATGCACCCTCCCAAATACAAAGCAAGTCATGGGGTAGAGACTGCACAAAAGGTAAGAGTGCATTCGCTCCTCGTCTGCACGTATAACTGGGAGTCTGCTCACTGCTCCAGTACTCCAAGAGCGTCACACCCACACATTTAGAAGTTTTAGCTCTATTCTAGTCTTTGTGCAAACTGGCATATCTGAGCTGAGCAATAAACCTCATGTTGCCTGTTGTCTCCAGAATCATGCAGCATTTATGAGTACAGTATGGAAAAAAGTTTAAAGAGAAAGCAATGTGTTTAATACTACATGAGCAGCATCCACGCAGATATCTGTTTTCTGGCCAATTAGAGTATCCAGATGATTAAAAGCACAAACTCTCACTGTGCCATGATTACGTCACAGAGTCAGTCTTTTGAGCGGAGCAAATAAACAATCACAACAGCCACAGCATGGCAAAAGGAGGAGCAGGCAGAGACCTTTTCTCCATTAGAAAGGTGAAAGCTATGTTCCACCAAGCTTAGAGAACGCAGAAAATGTCAGCCTCACAAATGTATGTTTGTTGACAGTGACAAACTTAAGGTATGGCCTAAGCAGTTCAGCTACATTAATGAGCTAACAGGCAAATTCAGTTGAAACAGTTATTGAACGATTTGCCGCATATCTAGAATGCACAAAGTAAAAATAAAGCTGCTAGAATATCTATTACACACTTGTCTATAGTCTATGCATAGAGTTAAATCATGTCAGCATAAACTCCATCGTCATGAGCTTAATACTCTTATATCTATTATTTAACTTCTAATCTAATTTTTAAATTTCTCTGCTAATAAAAAAGATTTCCACATTAAGCACTAATGCTAGTACAAAAGGTACTATATATATATTTGCTTTTCTGAACATATGCTGTATATGGTCAGCACTTGTAGAACACTGACAAACGTAGCATTTCATTGTAAAGAGAGTCAAATTAATCCCATTTATTGTACATGTGAACCCCTATTCAAACATTTTATATTGTTATAAACATACGTACATAACTTGTCCCAATAATATGTTAATTTTGTAAACTGTGACAAATTACCAAAATAACTATTTTACTCATTGTCACTGTCAAGAAATGTTTTGCATTCTCTGCATAATTTGAACTTAGTATTGGTTGTTACACTGTGTAAACATTTTTTGACAAATGGGCCAATAAAAATGCACGTCTTTCTCGTCTCCTGTAATTACTTTTGATACTTTTTTTGTTTAGACAGTGGCAAAATCTCAATTTCCTTCCAAATCAGGAAAAGGCTAACTTAAAAGAATATCCAGACAAATCTTCAACAACGAAGGCCTAGAATGGAAGAAGCATGGCAGAACATGTCTGCTATTGAGAGGCAGCAATAATTAGAGGTGCTGAACACCTACAACCTTTCCTAACACACCTCATCTATAGCACATTCCTGGCCTATTGTGTGAGTCACAGCCCCTACGCAACAAAGGGGGACGCCAGTTCACTTGCGCAAATGACTCAAGGGACCGGGAGTGTGCGCGGGACTCCGAAGCCTGCCCTTCAGGGCTCACAGGCACATTGCCCCCTCTCAGGTACAGTTCCTGTATTGTTACTTTTTCTTCCTCTCCCCACTCCCCTTCCCTGCTTTCCTTCGCTCCGGAAATAATTAAGTCTGTTTTTTTAAGCTCCCTGTTTAAACTGTGTGGTCTTGAGGCAGTTGATTGATGGGAACTGTATTCACTGCCTTATGTTTCCGGAGGCCTCTGTTTGGCGTGCTGTTAGTTAACTGTTATTGGCTCTGTGCTTCCTTCTATTGTGCGATCAAAGCCCAATCGGAAAGAGCACAGCACAGATACACAAGGTCTGTTCAGACAGGACCCTCATTACAAACCTGAGAAATGCGGCTCACAATTTTGTTTAGACAAGCGCAAAATGGGCTTACAGCTGGAGAAATATGACTTCTGAATGCCCCGGACTGCCTACGCATAGGCAAACAGACACTAGGGATATGCACGCATGCTCGAGTACCCGATAAAGATGTACTCGAAATACTCAACGAATACTCAACCAATACTCGACTAATATGTTTCAAAAAGGGAAGATGAAGAAAACAGGCATACTAACAACTCAGGATATACGGTTTTAAAAAAGAATGTACTAATTTGTTAGTTGGCAACTAATTGATTAATTAATTAATTCATACAACTCTATACCGATTACAGTACAAGTTGGAATGCACATTCCTTATAGAAAATAAAAGAATATCTGTGGTGGACAGAAGATGTCTATGCATCTGAAAGAAAGATACAACAAGCGTAGGAGAGGAAAATGCAGAAAAATTTAATAGATGAGCTCTCCAAAGAGGTCAACTCATTCCTAAATGATTCCAGTTTCGGAAAAGTCAACACATATGAATTTAATTTTCAACAGTATAAAAGTGTAATATTTTATAATAATACACTTGCCATGAAATAATATGGGTCCTCATTGTGGACTTGACTGTTCAATTATTATTATAGTCAATTTAATATAAGCAGTGTACTTTATGTTCCCAAGTGTACTGAATGCACATTGTACATACAGAATTTGCATGGTTTGTACCAATAAGTGATGCAATATGGGTGGACAATACATCAAAAATAATGTATCACGATACATTAAACATTTGACATCTATGATATGTATCAAAATATTTTGAGTAGTCGTACAGTATAGACACTGTTATCCAATATTTTGATTATAATGCTTTTTATTAACATTTAACATACTGTGGTGAACTGAATCCAACAGAACAGAGGCAGTTCTGCTCTCTTTTTTGTATGGTTCATCAGCACTCTTGAAGCACAGACGGTATCCACAATTTTGCTCACAAAGTATATTACAAAGTTCGTCACACTAACAATAAAATGCTATTATCTTTTCATCATATTGCCCACCTCCATGATACAATATGCTCAATCTAGAAAAAACAGCGAATAATCCACACATGAATCTCTCAGGTGTTTAGTTGTGCTGATTTCTCAAACCAGCCACCAGCTGAGATCTCAGTAAGGTGCAGAAAGCAAGGCATGGTCTTTCCAAACATTTGCTATTGCTGTCTTTTACCCAGTTTGAGCTTAAAGCATCTGTTCTTCGCCATCAACACCTCCTCGTACTCCTCCCAAACCTCTCACCCCTGCCCTGTGGCCCCATGACCCTGTGACCCTGACTCTCACCCAGTTCAAACCCTCTGCCATCCTCTGAATTCCTGATTCTTCACGGGAAAGCAAGAAGGTTGAAGAAACGTCTGTACAGTGCCTTTATGCCTGGAAGCTAATGCAAATAAAGACAAGCAGTTTTCTTCTGCAGAAAAACAATATCATTGTGATCCAAATACCACACATGACTACACACGGACTAATTAAGTCCAAAACGCCTGGTCAAATTACATGTGCTGCTGAATTTGTGGTCAGTTCTAAGTTCTAATTTCTGTTTACTTGCTGAGTCCAAAACTTCACACTGTTGCATTAATAAAAGTAGATTAGAATGATGCCAAGGTGAAACAATAAAAATATCCCAAAAATCATGTAAGAGAATCAAAAAATATAATGACAGCACAAGGGTGGGCAGGACAATGACATTTTCTTGTTATTGTAATAAATTATCTCTCAATGTTGAGCATATCGTGGATACCAAAAGTAATTAGGGAGAATTAGGGAACACCAACTAACTACATGTTTCGTTCAGATTTATTGGAGTGCAATCTGTGAAACATTGACTAAACATCTTGGAGTTGTAGGTTTATGGTAGTATTTCAGTACTTTTGTTTGTATGTTGCACTACCGGTTCTATTTTGTTAAACGTATTAAAAGTTATGTATTGTGATTGTGAAAATGTACTGAAGTACATTCTTGCTATATCGCCCACCCCCTGTATCAGCAGTTATTAAAATTATCCAAGTATTTGATATTATAAATTATTGGGACATGACTGTGCACATCTGATTCAAGTAAAGGACATGCTGCTTTTTTGCAGCATGTGCTGCAGCAGTTACAACATATCAGCGTAATAAGTGCATCCACACACTTTCTCACTTCTCTTTATGTTATCTGCACCTCTGAGACAGCAGGTAATTAAATTTCTCAAAAAAGGCATCAATGTCTGCTCTGTCCAAAGCACACAATATTCTCCATCTGTAGGACGGAGCCTTGTGAAGAGAACAAAATCAGGTTCATAAGCCCATTACAACATGACTGATTACTTCAAGATAGGAGATGCTGTAGCCATTACGTTCATACAGCTGTCACAGGACTGATTCTCAGAAACACCTATTTACACCCTGGCTCTGCGTGAGCCATGCCCCCCCAACTCACCCACTCATTCCTGTCCCCCTTCTCCTCCTTTCTTGTTTCCTCACCCTTTCTTTTTCCCATAGGCCACTGGGATCGTAAGGCTCTTCCTCTTTCTTTCCCCCTTCTTCATTCTAATCTCTGACGCCTTTTCAAATTCTAATTCCTGCCGGCTTTATCGTCATGACAATGGCATGCCCAGCCAAAGGGCACAAATCTCTCAGGGGCGCCCACGGCAACCGTCAGACAGACAATAATCTGGGCCCCTCAGAGCCGTCATTGGCCAGATTTCCCTCCAAAACCGTTTAGAGCCGGATAAACATTGTGATTTTGCGGAAGTGAGTGGGGTGGCACATGTACGTGCCTCTCTCGCTCAAAAACAGACGCATTTTGCTTAGCAATGCATAAAATTAAAGCGAAATGTCATGTACCGCAGCCAGTAAAACAGACCGCCAACTGGCCCGTGCTCCTGGCGCAACACTAAAAATGCAAAACCTGTGGGCTTGGAGTTGGTCTGCCTGGTGTGCTGTTCATTGGCTAAAAATTGCTAATATTACTCCAGTGTTACACATATTCACACAACCTAGATGATGGTGGTAGCTGGCTGGGATGTAGGGGTCCCTTAAAATACAATAATACATTTAAAAGGGTGGGAATCACTGAAGCCCCACAACACAAGATAATCGAAATACTCAGGTCAGGTTCAGTATTATTGCAATATGCTGAGTACTGCGATGATATACATAATAAAACAATAATTATATACATTGTGATATATTGTGAATATTAATCTGTAATAGCAATTTATATAATAAAATATTGATACTTGGCACCTGTGAATCAATGTGATATTGTCATGATAACAATAAAACTAAGAGGGTGTACATGTTATGCTCACTTAAATGAGTATTAAGAACATTTTTTCAGAGTGTGCAGCATTGCATGAAAGAAATTAAAAATTCTAAAACAGAAACAGAAGCCCTTGAGGCACCATATAAAATATTTTAGAAATGGATGAATATAACAACAGCAAACACTTTGGAAACTGTTTAAATGGGACACTTGCCTCTTAATATATTTTGCAGTTTTGTTGACTACATGCTAAGTATCAGAAACACTGCACTGTGTAAAAACATTTTGAATAAAGTACAGTGTTAAACAAGTTGCCATTTCACAGTGAGTAGCTAAGCAGCACCTTATAATATGAAACTTACATATGTAACTTACAATATGTGACATAAGCGTGGCGCAGCTCAGCATTATATGTTTCTTTAGTATCGAAGCATGCCTCTTAATTGTTAATACAATGCACACATTTCTGTAATTATGAACACAATTCAAGATTCTTTAGCCTTGTGGCCGATGCAAACGTTTATCTATCTACCCCAGCATCCAAATATCCTGAAACTTGCACAACTTACAGCATATGCTTGTCGTGCTAGATCAACACATGCAATACTTTTATTGGATCTTATCAGCCAGGTGTCACATAGCATGTAAGGCCCTACTCAAACAGTGATCGTCATGCCGTCAGGATGCACGTCTGTCAGCGTCAAAGAGCGTTGGCAATTAAACAAGCAGCACACGCAGCTACGACACACCATGGCAGCACTCTAAGTTTGCTTAGTGTGAGAGTGTGACTTCAATTGCTGAGGCACACACCATAAAGAATGGGCGTGAGCAGACACTTTTACAAGAGTCTAGTGTAATAATCAAATGCAGTTTAGCAACAGCTCCCCAGAACCCTCGCCCTCCCATCCCCTCCGTGTGAAATTCTAGGTGGTTCTTTCAAAGCTCGTGTGTCTAGTCACCATGCATTCCTCCCCACAGTACCGGCACTACAGGTTTTGGGCAATCTCAATTTCAACAAGAGCATTTGGGTTTCATGGAGGGGAGGAGCGCAAGACCTGCAGGGAGGGTGGAGGAGAGAGATGAGTGGAGGGAGAAAATATGAGGAAAGGCTGGTGAGATGGTAGGAAGAAGAGGGGGAAAAAGTAATTTGAATCTCCAGCCAAGGTTTTAAACACAATCAAAGCGTGTTTGACCTCATCTCGTCCCATCCGAACGGACAAGACAAACAGACACTGAGGAACTACAACAGCCACTCCAATTACAATAAATACACCACCGAATCCAAAATAACAATGACTTGAGCAGAGTCAGTGTGGTCCCCAAGACTTTCCAGCTCTGAACCAAGCTTGCCAAGAACCTCCAGTTACAACCGCAGACCTCCTGAAGAAACAGGAAAGCAAAAAGAGTTCTGACTTTACATTTGCATTTTAACCATTCTCACTTTCCCACACTTCCATCCACACTGTTCTTTTCTTCTTCTGCCTCCCAGTGACGAACACATGATTCTGATCACATTCCATATCTTTACCACAAATCTTCTGGGAGGAAAAAAGGCAGTTCATAAGAACATCAACAAACTTTAGTGCAAAGACCAAAAAACAGTAGCCAGTCAGACGTAGGTGAAGGCGATGCCTGCTCACCTGAGCCACACCACCTCTACTGTTACTTCCTCACTGGGAAAAAAACAAAGTAGCAAGAGATCTGAGTGCTTCAAGAAGCTGATATACTATCGCCAACAATTACCAGTCATAGAGAAAGAGCTTGGCCCCAGAGGGCATCATCAGTGGTGGGACGGGGGCTATCAAGCCATATCTCCAGGGGCTAATTACCAGACTGAAAGGACAGCCAGTCTGTCTCTTCCTATGTTGTGCGTGTGCGCAGGTGACTTGGCTGAGCTTGCTTATGTGACAAAAGCAAGGCATCCCAAAACATGCATCACAATCTGTTTTGTGTAGACTATTTATATCACAATGAACAATGTATGTGTCTTTTGCTGAGCCTACATGATTTAAAATGTTTCTCATTCATACACACGCATATAAACTTTGTTAAAGTTGCAAAGGGTCCATAACTATTTAGTCCATATGGAAACTAAGCTTTAAAAATAGCCTATTTTAAACTCATTGTTGTGTGATGTTATAAAAAGCAATACTTTTGCTCCACCTATTCGGCCTAAAGCAGTATAGCCCTACCCACTCACACTGAAGCTATAAAGAGTCTGGTCTGTCAATCAGAACAGAGACTATTTACATCTAACAGTCTTAAAGCCAGCGTAACAAAAACAGCATGTTTAATGCTAAGTGATAAAAATAGAATGGAATATTGGTACATTGCTGATGTAAATGTTTTAATACCAAATAAATTACCAAACCAAATGCCTTAAGCATGAAGAATGTTGGTTATTCTGTTTTTTGCCAGCGGGAGAGCTACAATTGCGCAGGGGGCTGATAAACATTGAAAGTTCCCCATTATAGTTCGCCCCAAAGTTTGTCCTCTTTCAGTGGTACGTGCAGTTCCATAAAGCCATACGGATGTAGTAAGTGGGCATTATTGAAAGATAAAGGCCCTTTAAATCAATCTTGTTAGTTTTACCACTTTAGAAGCACTTAAACATTATCGGCAGCACAAGCCAATCCAATCAGGCCGTTCCACCTTTCAGCGAAACCTTCCGGCCTATCCCTATCACATGACTCCCCACCTCAGCCACTTAATCCTCCTTCACATGACCAACCATAATCTCCCTTTATAAGATGAGAGAGAAACAAAGTGCAAATGGACTTTAAAAATGTTCCACAACTCAAACTGCTTAGCATCAGAAGGAGACAATTAAATTATATTAATTAAAAAAATCATGCACTGCTGACTTTGAATATAAAACAGCTTAGACATATATACATATGTACAGAACAGCAATAAGGCCAGCCCCTTTCTGTATGGAAATCTTGTAACCTTAAGGGCAAAAGGGCATTTGGACAGAGAGATAGGGGGGGGGTTAGGGTTCATTCAAAAAAGAATACCCCGCTCCCCCTTAATTAACATAGTGATTTAAACCCTCGGAATTAAAGCAGATTTATTTACACTTACTGGCCAGGACTAACTGCTGAGAATGAAGTGAAAAAAAAGATGTTACTAACTTTAAATAAATATGCTATATGTTCGAGGGTGGTAAATGTGTGCTTACATGCACTGGAATGAAGATGCAGATAAACCACATCCCTTTTTTAGGAAATCAAGAAAAAGAATGAGAAAAAAGGAAGAAAACTTTCCTGTTTCAATTTCACTCCTTTTTCAGTGCGAGTGTGGTTTATTTTCTTCCCAAACAAACTTAAAGCTGCTTGGGCGGCGAGCGCATGCCAACAAGCAGGTATGTGTGTGGTCCATGGCTCAGAACTACATTAAACTCATGACTGCTGGAGAAAATAAGAGAAACAGTGGAGCCACAAGAAACTCAGACTTTTCAAGTCTCGCAAAAGGAATAACACAAAAACGTCAACAATAATTGCACATTCTGTAACGATGATAAAACTGAACATTTCATTCCCTGTCAAACCAAAGCTTCCATCTAAAACGTAAGTGCCAGACCCAGCAGGACCCGTTTATTCTTCAACTAAGTAAAATGTCATATGCAGTTAAATGGCAAGAAACATGTTCTAGTAAGTAAGTTTCCCTCTACCTCATTCCTTCTTCCACCAACAAAAACAAAACAGCTGAGTTGTTTTGGAGAGCGAGCTAGCAGAAAACTGGTACATATTTCACTCCTTGTCACCAAAAGCACATTGGTAGGGTAGGATTCTCTCATTAAGTCTTCTCCAACTTTCAATCTTCTTGCCTATTACATTAGAGTCCACCCCAGCCCTCCTGCCATGCGGCCAGATCACTCACCATCGGTATGAGTGGCCTCTTCCTCTTCGCCGGCCACGATGGGAGGCCGTGCCACAGACGCCGATGCCAGGGTCAAAAGCAGGAGCGCACCCACAAGCCACGGCCAGGCGGACATCCCGTCAGCGGCGGGCGTGCCTCCCCATCCCCCTTTCCTCGACCTCCCCCTGGACACTGATCCCATCTGAGGGGCTCCACCCAACCATGAACTTCAGGCTGTCCTGGCCCTTCACTCACTGGAATTTCCTCCAATCACCTGGGGCAGAAGATAACAACAAGAGGGACGGTTCACAATACAGCAAGAGGAAAGTGGGCAACACATGAGCAAAGTGGGATAAAGTTAGAAACAGAATGCATACTCTCTGACATTTATTTGTAGCACAGTACCACGAAGCAGAAATCTGGACTTTCCAATTTAGATGGTAAATTTAACACTGTTTTTTGCACATCTGAACAGTTAGAATGTAAACAAATTCATTCAAAGTGGTTTGTCTGTCAACTGAGACACTATTTTGTCACAGTTCGAAAATTTAGGGGTATTTCACAAAGCAGCATTTCTTACTTTAGCCAGACAACTTTACCCCAAAATCAAACCTGTCCAATAAGAAAAAAGCTGAGAGACTGCCTTATTGGACAGTCCTCATCTTTTGGCTTACCAAAGTGTATTTTATTCAAACTGATTAATGGCGGTGGGGTACATTACATATCAACACTACATTCAAATCTCAAAAGACATGTGTAAGTCCGTTGGTCACTTCTTGATTGTAGATAAAATAGTTATATTTGCACTGAAGACACTGTGACCCCTGGTTCCTAACCCCACCACTGTAAATAACCGTTTTACATAAAATCACTCTGGATTCATTTTCTTACATCTCAACTACTGAATTATGTAGATCATATGAAGAATTTCCATTACAGCTGAAAGATCATTGTCATTTAAATCACACTATTAACAAGGTGTCAGAGACAGAGCTACCAAGTGTCAAAATGCTGTCAAACAAGACTTGCCACACAGGCATACCAAAGTGACGATCCTATAGAGCAGCCCTACTGTTTTACACCCACACGCCTACTCACTTTATAAAAAAAGTGCTACCACAGAGCGAATCGGTAGCTGTGTTCAAATCACAGCACTTGACAGAGCCAGCGTCCCAACAAAAAAGATTTAAAAAGCCACATGCTTTCAAATACTTTGTCAAAGGCAAGCAATTCACAACCCACCCTCTTAATAAGAGCTGAAGTAATACAAGAAAATACAAAACTAATACATTTACAGCAATTACAGACGCACCCATGTCTGAACTGAGGGTGATTCAGGCACTTATCATACACATAGCGACAGACGCTGAGACATAAACGTTTATAAAATGTAGATACTGGCACTACTTGGAGAGGCTTCCAAATGCAGTAAAATGAATTAAGCACAGACTCTTTAGCACAGTAATGCAGCGTCACCTAAACATTCCAGGCAATAATCACCCAATTTTGGTTTAAAATGTCAGTCACAATGAAATAACCATGCAACATTTGTCTAATATTCCTGTATTATTATTCATAGCAATCTAATACTGCAAACTACACTAAAAGTCCCAGTTTAAATTCCTAAGACCAGTTATTTACCACAGGAAGCACAACACCAATATAATTCTACTGCAATCCTTGACAAGTTTTGTTGACAGGCCTAATTAAAGGCTTATTATTGTAATTTAGTTTACCGACAAACATAATAGAAGCAGTGGCACTGATAAGTCCATCGGAATGTATTTGAGACAGAGATGTTTTATACTGTCCAGAATGATCAGTAAACCTACACGTGTCTGTGTTTTTATATTCGGTGTTCATTCGCGTCTATTTTGTCTATCATTTTATGTACTTTAAATGCATGGAAATACACATTTTGCCTAAAATACTGTCTCAACATTGACTCAGACGTCTCAGACTTCGTTAGCTATCAGTTCTAAGAGTGAGCCTTTAAGGGGGACGTGTGGTTCCATTCACCGGCACTGTGAACGAGTCTGCTTCGGCAAATGTCTCAAAGACGCAGAGTTTCACACCAAACCGCTCTGAACTACTTTGTTTACATCTTGACAGGTTTAGTACGCGGCAATTTTGAAAAAAAAAACCAAAACAACAACAACCTAAATTCTTCTTTAAGCATACAGGTTTGTTTTGTACACGTTGCTAGCGTTAGCAGAGACATAACGAGCCCAGCACTGAACTTATACTAGTTTTGAATTATTTCTTTTATGTATAAGTGTACTTTGAGAATTAACATTACAGAAATAGGAATATTCAATAACTCAAGAATACTCAAACTAAAAGCCATCAAAACGACCTTAAAGTGGGTTTAAATGCGATGGAGAGGAGCTCCTATGTTGTTGGCGAGTCTGTGGTGGTTCGCGCGGGCGCAGCTGCGGCTCGACCCCGCTGTGCTGAACCTCGCGCGCACTGGAACGTGCGGGGACGCGAGAGGAGACAGAGATTTAAGACGGAATCAGGCGGTTTAACCAGAATCTGCTGCGCTCAGTTCACTTCAGCACTTCAACAAAAATTAAAATAATCTTTAATTAAAGAAAACTTTTAAGTACTTCTAGAAGCATAAGTGCTTAACTGGTAAAAGGTTTCTATGACTCTCTGAGAATGTAAAATATGTGGAATTGGCACTAAAAAGTCTTTGCTACAGCTATATAAGTATATATTTATATGACCATGTACAGCACTTTCTCCATCAGGCATTTCCCCATGCAAAGAACCACTTACGCATGCAAATATAAACACCTACAGAATCATCTCTTTGAAAGGAATAAAAAACGTGCACTGGTTGGTTTTCTCCCTTTTCAACATAGCAATGCAGTAAAGCGGTGCCATGCAAATTAATCTCAGCACGTTCACTTAACTGTACAGTCTTCTCTTGTGGGCTGCGTTGCTCATTATTTTAGGAAAACGCAGCCAGTAAATTAGATGACTAGAAAACGAAGCAAGCTAAAATGATGAACGCCTCTCCCGCATTCCTACATATAACTGAAGAATAGCCCAATAGAGGCGTCAGCTACCTCATCATCATCCCTTTCTCATTCCAATTACTCTCCCAGAGCAATCACGACCAATGCTATTAGGAGATTTACGGCCCTTTTCAATGCAAACAATGCAGTTTTGGTGTCAATCAGTAAATCAGCAACCTTTTAAACGTGGTGAATTTGAACTGTTAAAAGGATTAGACTCATCTCATAGTAAATTATGTTATTTTTCTTTACATATTTAACCTATGTAAAATATGCATATATCGTTTTATTTTTTTCTGTCATGTGCAAATTAAACTTTTGCAAACAGAAACTAAAAACCCTAAACTGCTGCCAAATATTTCAACTAAAGTTACTAAAACATCAGCGTCTTAAAAACTGCATGAAAAAAACGTCATAACCAAAAAAGTCATGGTTCCATATCCAGGACGTTTCAACCACTTTCCATGCGTAAACAAACAAACAATCAAATAAACAAGCACTAGTATAAACAATAAACAATCAAATAATCTAGCACTACTTCGTGTCTCGCGCTGATGAACTTTCTGGCCCAGAAGAACTCACCGCTGCGGAGTGAAGCACTGAAGATCCCGATCCGCATAAACAGGACAGGCAGGCGGGGGCATATGGGCAGCTTATTCCCCCACAGGTCACCTCCTTCTCCCCCTCTCGCAGTCCAAACACCCCCGATAAGGCTCTGTGCAAAAAACTTGGGCTATTCCAAAATCACTGGATCCTTTACAGACTTCCAGCGGTAAAATCCCACAATCGCGTAGAAACTTCCCCCTTTTTTCCCTCTTCCTTCCCTCCTCCCGGAGTCGTTCTCTCGTCTCCGTCGGCACCCCCCGAAAAAAGCGACAGCCTCCGTCCACTGTTCTCCTGCCGATAAAAACCGAAACGAGCCGAAGCGTTTCAGCGACTGGCGACGCAAAAACTCGCTCGTGTCCACATCCTGTGCAAGAGTGCGCGCGGGCGGCTCGCTGGCGTCCACAGACGAGTTCTTCTCCTCGCGCTCGCCTCGAGACTCTCCGAGGATCCTGCTTCTTTTCTCAGACACTTTTGTCAGGTTTACGGGATGGCTTTTTTCCCCCTTCCTCCTCCTTCTGCTTTAACTTACTCTCCCTCTCTCTCTCTCTTTCCAGCCCCCTCAAGAAATGTCACTCCCCCCTTGAAACCCGAGCCGTTTCCTCACTGTAGTTTTTCGCTCCTCCGCCAATGAACGAGCGCAGACACCCCTTCACTCTGCGCTCCTTACTCTAAATAACCCTCGGAACTGGTCGTGCAGCAGACCTTCTGCAAAAGAGAGAAAGACGGAGAGAGAAAGAGAGAGAGAGAAAACTTTTGGCCGATAAAAGCCTCCCCCCACCTCTCTCCCCGTATATCATCTCAAGCGCTTTTTCGAGAATGCCGCCGCCTATTGGCGTAAGAAAATATCTTTAAAAGATCCATGAACAGTCAAAGAACCGTTTGCATGACTGTTATTCTGTTAATGGTTCTTCAGATTGACGGAGAATTTGGTTGTATATACAGTGCTGCGTGAAAGTTTGTGAATCCCGTATTATTTTGTGAATGTCTGTATAAATGTAACACAAAATATGATCAGATCTTCATTTAATTCTATAAAACAGATAAGGAGAACCCAGTAAAACAAATGTCACATAAAATAATATGTTTTTAATTAATTTATTGAAGTAAGTGGTCTAACATTAAACATTTTTGTTGGCAAAATGTATGTGAACCTCTGCTTTCAGAAACTACTGTGACTATAACGGTTAATCAACCCTGCACACTGACTTGCTTACTGTGATCTTGATCTGTTCCTCTTTACAGAACTGCTGCTACTCTGTTATGCTGGTGGGCTTTCTAGCATGAATGCCATATCTTAGGTTCTGCCTCAGCATTTCTATGGCATTGAAGATCTGGACTTGGACTCATGTTTGCTACTCTCCCCTTTCTTTGTAAACCCGCTGTGTTTTTGTAGGACCCACTTTCTGCTGAGGTGCAGTACACAGATGGATGCTCTAACAGTGGTCCTCATTCAGCAAGTTTTTTCTTAAATTGTTCCTGAGAAAGACCCTTACAAAAAGCTTCTGTCAGATTCATGACATGTTCTTAAACGACTGAATTTTCCCACCTTTGTGCCCTTGAGTGTGTTTAGATGTGTAGAATTTTTTGTGTGTGGGTTTTAAAAAGTGGGGAAAAAATCTTATTAAGAATGAGGACTACTGCTCATACACATAAAATTCACATACAATTGTATCTTATATATATATATATATATATATATATATATATATATATATATATATATATATATATATATATATATATATATATCACTTCTTTACATAACCCTTCATCATCTCATAAGTCCTCACATTACAGAGTTCCACAATCAGAGTAATACACTGTTTATAAAAGTGAAAAAGTGAGTTACTTTATATCTTTCAAATTTATTTTGAAAGATATATTCCAGGGACCTATACACTGAAAAAATATATCCAAATGAAAACAACGTAGTCGATATATAATACTTTTCTTTATGTTGAACGTAGGGATGCATCGATATCATAGATGCATAAAACAGCACCAACACCAACATATTGATTCCCAAGTTCAAAGAACAGCAGAAATAGCAAGGAGTAAACACAGCCGCACTAAGTTAGATACTAAAAACATGTCCTTAGCTCAAATTTCTAAAATACTGTCACTGTTTCTGTCCTACTGAGTATGTTTTAGTGTACAGATGCTTAATCTCAAACTCTCAGTAAACATGTTGTTTTGAAGAAAGCAGCTTGGATGGGGTGAGTTTCTTTTCTGATGTGGAACAAAACCCTCTCTTGATCTGGGTTAACTAATGTAGCATCTAATGAACTGATGTAGAATCTCTTAAATCTCTTGAAGTTAACTTCTTAAATCATTATGGCTCATTACACCAATAACTAACTGACTTGATTATAAGTGGGTTATTTATTGTATTGGAGTATCAGCAAGTATTACAAGTATATACCTGGTCTGAAAAAATAGTTATTGATGCATCCTTATTTGTAAGATTATGCAAATTATTTCTAGACATCATAATCATAAATATAATTTTCTTGGTATAATCCAGAAGTTATAGCTCAATCAAATGATGACGAGCTGTCCTGATCCAATAACAGAAAAACCTATTCTGTAATTATTTCAGTAGTCTTCTGGTTCATCCAGGTGGCTTTCTCCATGTTATCATTCCATACATACTGTTCTTGTTCAGTGTGGTGCTTAATTGTGGACTCATAAATGCTGATTATTACTATTCAGTGTAAGAGAGGCTTGCAGATACGTAGATGTGGAAGCGGGCCACACTGCAGACAGCAGCACAGCAAATGCTGTCGATTTTTGGAGAGAGCAGGATTAAAAAAATAGTTGCATGCAGAGTCAGAATTTTCCACAGTGGTGGTGATAAGAACCAGACATGATGGTCATGAGATAAGCATATTTTAATTTATTTACTTAAATCTAGTCATGGTGGAAGGAATATACAAGCAAGCTGTTGAGAGGCAAAACAGTCCCTAAAGAGAGTTTCAGACTTTATATCATTAACAATTTACAATTTAACAATTGTACTATCATCAACAACAAACTCAGAAGCTGTGTAGGTTTACTGAGGGTTGGATAGTAAATAAAATGTACAGATATCAGGGTTGAATGAATGTTAAGGGACTAAAATTTTTTTCATAATCTATGACTTGTATATAAAATAAGCGTGTTAGTGACTATTTGTAGCGTAGTTGTAGTGGGCTGGTGCAAAAATGGTGTTTTGAGACCTATATACACACAGGTTGTTGTAAAGGACACTTTACCTGTGTTTAAAATGTATTTTACCTTCATTTGCACTTGTATGGATTAGTGTAATATCAGGGCAAGGCACAGATGTCTCCCCCTCGATTGTGGAATCATACATATAGAAGTCCAGTAAGACTTTAATGTGCACTATAATCCAGTACTATTCACTGAAAAGATGTGATATGTTGAATGAATTGAATGTGTCTTTCATTAGGTCATCAAAAGAAACAAAACATGTCAGTATGGAATGAATGAAGGATCTCTGCTTTCTTTTCTTTATCTTAATCTACTTTATGAGAAAATACGATCTTAACAGAGGCATTTACTTTTACGAGATTCTGTGCTACCTGTCACATTTAATAAAAAAAAAAAATTATAACTGAGGTTAAAGAGGCTTTGTATTTCCTGTTCAGACTTTCCAGCTCATCCTTAAAGAGTGTTGCAGTTGCAGTTTGCTACCTGAGGCATCAGTAGGTCATTAATGCTTGTGTAAGTGGCTGGTTGGCATCAAAGCAGCAATCATAACAACAGTTAACATTAGTTAACATTATTTGCTGCTTTGCTGTTCACTCTGATGTTATATCATGGTATTTATCCATTACCAAAAAAAAACAAGCCCAGTGTTGTTCACCTTTGGAATTTGGAGGGTGAAGCTTCTGTTTTGCTGTTGAGAAATATCAAAATTCTCCAGAATGTTATACTCGGCCTTTAAAACTAGTACAATATCTAGAAATAAGATATTGTACGATATTTGAATACTGCATTCTTTTTGTATTGCTTTAGGACTTGGTTTGCTATCTTGTGCTGGATGGGGTCCTCTTCAGGTTTTTTCTTTATGCCCTAGATTTTTGACACTGTGGCCCCTGGCCTGCTCATTAGGGGCTTGTACCCAGATTTTCTGTAAAGCTGCTTTTTGTAACATCTGTTGTAAAAGGCAATATATAAATAAACAATGACTTGACTTAACAAACAATCTGAAATGAGAAGATTTAAACATGTATATTCAATTCAAAATCATTTTCTGCAGCGTGTAGTGACATTAAAGCTGGACCAACATTCAAATGAGCCTTCTGGGGAGTTCATTTCTTGTTGCATAGGCTGTGCGGAGCCTTGGGGGTTTCCTCATGGGGGCCTTATCTCCAGGCCTTACAGGGTGGGGGCAGATTGATCAATGACCCCTAAACGTCAGAGACAGAGGGGGGCCCCCTACAGCGCCCCGTTCTCTCTCTCCAAGCTGTCTCTTCCATTGGACAGGCCTTTTCAAGGAACAACCCACCACCACCACCACCACCCCAAACCCCTTTCCAAAAAAGTGGAAGAGAGTGGGTTTGAGAGAGGAGGGAGCGGTGGCTAATATGCTTTCGCCTCTTATTTTTCTCTGAGAGCCTGCTCCCCGTCTCTCTTTTTCCCCCCTCCACAGAAAAGAAACGTCCTCTTTCACTCAGAACGGGCCGGCTAATAGGACTGTTAAAGAAAGTGAGAGGGTGCTGTGTCAATGGAGCCGTCCATCTCTCTCTCTCTCTCACTCGCTTTCACTCATTTTCTTTTTCTCCCCCCTCCATTTTCTCACCCTTGTTTGCTCAGTAAAGCCATCAGAGACTCAGTAGAAAAAGTGACAGCTTGGATAGGAGATGGAGGGTGCGAGGAATTAAAAAAAGAAGAGCTACAGGTTCAGGGGCTGCGAGAAAAAAAGGGATGGACGGGCCTTTCAGGAGTGTCCCAGTCTCCTGTCCAAACCTGATTTACACTGGTTTCATGCTAGGCTTCCCAGGCTCGGACACTGCATAAGCCCTGCGGGGGAGCAACAAAGGCCTACAGCGGGGGGAAAAAGAGACATGTCCCTGTCTTTAAACCACTTTTGTCCTCAGTAGAGCTGAATATTGAATGTTAATGCTTTAATGGTATCAAATGACTTCAGTAACAACAAATATTTAAAAAAATATTTTTTCCCAGTAACAAATTTTCCATAGATAGTGTTTGTAAAATTTGGAGTAGGTGTCCTGTGGCTGTATTGTTGGCATTATTGTGTCTGCATAAAATACATGTGCGTTCAGTGTCAGTGCAATAAATATAATTGACACTATAATTGATACAGTCCTTGCGCATGTAGTACTGTAAACATTAAAAGCTGCACTGCAGTATTTATGTGCCAGCTCATATTGTGACTTTTCCATTATACTGCACATTTATTCTGGTGCCTGTACTCATTGTAGTGTTTAAGGTGGAATAGAAAATTCAAAATACAAGCCGGCACATAAATACTTCAGCTCCCACATCTTTAACAGAATCCTGAACAACTTTAATTCAAAGCCTGCACATTTCACTCCATACTGTTTCTCAAACAGCAACCATTCTGTGTGGCTTTATCACTGTTTGCTGGTTGAAGTAGATTTTAAACGTAAAGGTTTTATAGTAAGTAACATTTTTAATTTACTTTGTATCGACGCTAAGATCAAAAGTTAGTAGCTAGTATAGATAACGTTAGCTACTAGCAAGCACCTACTAACTAGCATAGTTAACTAAATAGCATGGAGGCCGAGCTTATTTACACAAAGATTCATTTTATTTAGTCTTTTTTTTCTTTCTTCTGTGTGAACATCATGGTGTCTTGCTGTAAACCAGTCAATCGAAGCAGAGCTCATCAAGCCATTTAAGAGCTCACTAACAAAGGAAAATTTAATTCTAGGACCAAATCAATAGAGTAAATGGGCATGTAAAACCACATCTGGTCATTTTTCATCCCAAACACAGTCGCAGACCTTCTATGTAGAATATCAGAGAGCAATTTATAATGCTGAATAAATGCATTCTGTCGTACCCTTAAAATCTCCAATACTGCGGACACTCTAACGGTGTTTAACTAACTGGTTGGCCCAGAATGAGTGAGCTGATTTTCCCCTGCAGACACCACTGACACATCTGCGCTAATAAACTTCAGCATTAGCATAGCTGCATAATAACTGTTTAAGAGCAGGTTTAACGGTCATTAAGAGGCCATTCTGCCAGTTAGCTAGTCTTTAGTTGTTTGTGTGAGCTCATTGAAGTGGATGAAGAGTTACTTCATTCTTGCTGAACCTGGCTCTGGAAGGCACAAGACCCGGCCGCCATTTGTCTTTCCTTCAAGCCCTGACAGCATTTCATGATTTATTTAGGCCATTTGTTTGGTCAGCTTTACTTTTAAAACAAACCCCCTGAAAATGGCAGCCCAGGCCAGTCTACTTAATTCAGAGGACAGCGAGAAGAAAAAAAACTTTAGAGGGAGTTCTCTATGGCATTTACTCAATTAAACTCAATTATGAAACTGAAAACTGAGTTAGGAGAATTTTAACAGGTTCAAATATGGCAAGTATGTGCTGCTGCAAGTCGGCCTGTAAAACTCAAAATAATGATTTAAAAGTCAGAGGCGTTCATGCCACATCATCAGGGGTGATTTAATGCCCAGGCTCACCTGGGCTGAAGCTCCTGAATAATTCAGTAAATAAGAGTGTCTCTTTTTATGAGATTTAATTATTACCTCTCCACTCACTGGTCACAGATTTATCCAAACAACTGTAAAATACATACTTTAATTAGCTGATTTGAATTGGCAGGTGATGACTGTATTTTGGCCAATCAAATTATCAAGCTCTCTGCCAAACCCCACCTTCTTTTCTCAGCCCTCTAGTCACTGCACAACAACCGATACTAGCCCCGAAGTCTTCAGCTTGTTATCCGTGCGTTTTTAGCTGTGTTTGAAATTGAAGTTCTAGTTGAGGTTAAAAGATAAACCTGCAGCTGTAAAGTATGTGGTTTACTAAATCGTTGTCGTCAGTTTTCTGTGAATTGCAGTGCACTTTTACTACAAAGGCTGAAACAGGCCTTTGGTGTGCAAAATCAAAGTTAACAGCTGACAATACCTGAGCATGTTAAAAGTAGGACATAAATGGACCACTAACATTTCCCATGCCCACCATGGCAGCATGTTTTTAGCTTCAATGGTTTAGTAAGTTTGCTGTGTTTCTCCCTTTGTTTATCTCAGCTGTCTGTTTAAACCTAGGTTGTGGTGTCATCTGGGTGAATGTGTTTGTGGTGAGTGGATGCTGCTTCAGAGTGAAAGTGCTGCAGTGTAGGTTTTTAACATCAGTTTTGATTAATTGAATGGATTTATCATGTTATTCTTTTCAAAGTCACTGTTTTAAACTACCAGCTTCTTAATTTAATTATTCACCTTAACCTCTGTGTTGTCTTAAGGATCAAAAAACTTGACACTATGTTTAACAGCAACACATTTTGGAACCTTTAAAAGGTAATGCCAATATAATTACTAATTATTACTAATTACTAATTAATATATACCTGAATAACACCTGAATTCCTTTTCTTTGTAACAGTCCAATCACAGTTGTTCCAGTGACTGGTATTTTAGGGGATTTCTTCTTCTTTTTCCAGCTTTGGGTACTCGTGCACATATTGCATAGGAACGGCAGACCAAGCTGAGAAACCTGTGGTCAGATGTATTCCCCACTCACAGACTGGCCCTCTTTGGAGAAGTGGTAATTCCTAGTAGCAGAGTTTTAGTGGCGACATTAGCGGTTGTGGCGGCGGTCTCACACTGCTCTCAATCAAGCATTATATAGACCTCTTTTTACTGCTATGGCAAATAGACAAGTGGCAACCTTGGCCAACCTTCCCCAAGGTCCTTTCCACTGAGCAGGTTAAATGGAATCACTTACAATGTACAGTTAACCAATCTGTCATTCACAGACAGTACTGTTCAAAAATCTGAGACCACCCCTTATTTATTAATCTATAATAAAATAAAAAAATGGTGGTCTGTGACTTTTACACATCTGTACCTTATATTTCTCATTTTGAGATCATTGTATGTTTATTTAAAAGGGTCCCCATCTCTGGTTTATTGAAGGCTGGCAAAGCAATCTGGGGCCTGTTAGAAAGGGCACATCGCATGCTGCTGGCCTGCTTCATCATTAATGTTTGAAGTTGCAGTCAGTTGTTCCAAAGCATTGTGTAGGAGAAATATTCTTTATCACACCAGAAATTAGTGTTGCAGTGGTTAAGTCATGGTCTCGTCTCATTTGCACTCGGCCTTGTTTTGGTCTCAGAGTTGTCGATACCAGCTGAGTGCGATGACTTCATCGGAGGTAATTGGAAACTGAATTATTATTGAATATTAACAAAGCCAAAATAAATAAAATAAAATAGCTGTATCAGGGATTCCCAGAACAACCTTAAAAGCTTACGCTGTTGTACAGGTTGAAGTAAAATCTGTTGATTGAGCATCAAACTGATATTACCAAGTTGGCTCAAATAAGTTTTATTTGTTTGTAGATCCTCACTGGCTCCAAAAACGATACATTGTTCATTTTCATACTCTAAAAAAAGACTTAATTTGGTCTTGACTGCTCCTGGTCTTAGTCTTGACTCAGACTAAACTAGCAAATGTTTTGGTCATCACCCAAGCAGCGTGCCGTAGAGGTAGAGCAGGACTGGGGAGGAGACGAGAGCGCTTTTATAAAAACATTCAGAAAGAGATGAGCAGAGAAGACTACAGCCTTTCTGAATAGAAAGAGCTCAAACAGCTCCACATATGGCAGATAACAAAACGTGTCATGTGAAAAAAAATATTTTAGCTAAAAAAGTGTAGAGTGATTACACAGTTCAAGGTGCTTGATGGTTTCTAGGCTGTTGCCGTTACTAGCCGTTACTATGCAAGCCCAAGAGGTTGATAGGGTGGTGCTTTATAGTGGTACTTATTGATTTGTATCATTGTGATCAGAATCAGAATCAGAATCTTTATTTGCGAAGTACGCTCACACATAGAAGGAATTTGTGTTTGGTTACAGAAGCTCACAGTGAACGATAACTGACATTACAGAAGTAGCACACCCAACCTACACACACACACACACACACACACACACACACACACAGTGACATACACGCAGTGACATACACGCACAGACACACCTGTAAACTTAACATGTGCAGAGTTGTATATTTAAAGTAAAGTGCTGAGTGCAGCAGTAAAGGACAGTGCAGACTGAATTAAATAGATATAAATGTGTAGAACAGAAGAGTCACTGGTGGAGACGGTGGTACAGAGTGATCTGAGACTCTATCTGATAAATAAAAGTGCAGAACATGAAGAAGAGTGAGAGAACATCTGGATATGGATGTATGTAGTAGACTGTATTCAGAATGTAGTGTGTGATGTTCAGCTGTCCATAAGTGTGATGGCGTGTGGGAAGAAGCTTCTCTGAAGTCTGGAGGTCTTGTTCCTCAACTGGCTGAAACGCCGACCTGAGGGAAGATACTGGAACAGGTGATGTCCAGGGTGTGACGGATCACGGACGATGTTCTCTGCCCGCTTTCTGGTTCTATGCAGGTCTGGTAGGGAGGGTAACTAACCGGTAGGGATGTAGGTTAAGTGAAAAACGTTTGCCCCTGTTTGTTTGTAGAGGAAAAAAAATCATAATTTTACAATAACTGTATGAAAACCATACATCACAGCAAAAAGCTTTCATAGCCATTCCCAAACAGACCAAACATTCATGTTGGAATAATGCTGATATCTCAAATATTGCAGGACAGTTTACAAAGAAAAGTAAGAAGTAGAAGAACAAGATAACAATAGACAACAATCACAAAAAAAATGAAAGGAAAAATAAAGCAAACAGAATATCCACAGTAGCAGAACTTTCTTCCAGACAGGATTTTACTTGTTTTAAATGATTTTAGTTAGTCAAATTATCTTACTGCGCTGGCACATCATATTGCTTATTTTAAGAAACATGCTTGAAACTATGTGCCAGTAAGTTAAATACTCTTATACTTAGCTTACAACAACCTCAACACCTGAAATCTAAGATTCGTAAAAATCTTAGGGACGTAAGATTCATAAAAATCAACTAGATAAAATATATCATTTTTTGCAGTGTAGGCTTACAATTTTTTATTAATGAACCAAAAAGCAACAAGTTTTTTTTGTTCTATAGGAAGTGTTATGTTTATGTAAAGACTTTGATCTCTTTCTAACCTTCAGACTCCCTGAAGAACGTGAGAGATTCTTGTCTTGTAATGAATTTTTGCCAGGTTATAATTAAAACATCAGAAGTGGATGAGTCACATCCTCCCCAGAATGTGAAACAAATGTCAGACGGTATGCGTGTGTTTAGAACACATGCCCCAGGCTCTAATATGAACCATAACCTTCTGGTGCAGGTAAGACTGGGTACTGAGACCAAGACTACACTGCTTTTCTTGATCTTCTATGATGTGAGATCACAGGATAATGACAATACGTACTCACAGCATCCAAACTGAGAAACTCCTATTGTCCAAGCCCCAAATAAGTGTTCAGTGTTGAAGTCTGTGTGGACCCACAGCACTAAGTTGTCTTCTCACAGTGAAATGATGGACAGAAACACCTGAAAGAAACCTAAAAGCTTTAAATGTGCTATAAAATATTCCGTTGTTCTCTGATGTTCTACATAGGAGGTTGGGGTGAAAAATGCCCAGATGTGGTTTGACATGCCCAAATATCATTTGCTCCTAGAATGAAATGAGCTGTTTTCCCTTTTTGAGCTCATGAATAATTTGATGAACTCTGCTCTTATTAGCTGCTTTATACTGAGATACCACGGTGATCACCAAGAAACAGCATGTTGAAAGAAATTAAAATTAACCTCTGTGTAAATAATCTTGTTTCTTATACTATTTAGTTAGCTATGCTAGTTACTTGGTGCTTGCTAGTAGCTAACGTTACCTATACTGGCTAATCGCTTTCGATCTGAACACCAACACAAAATAAATTTAAGTTATGATGATCTGTTGGCAAACAGTGATATAATCACATGGCCATAATTACATGGCTGCTCCCTACAGGTCACTGTTGGGTTGTGATTGCCCAAGGTTTTAGAAACTGTCTGGAGTGAAATGTGCAGACTTCCAGTTAAAGTTCTTCAGGATTCTGTGGGATGTGGGAGCTGAAGTTCCTGTTTACCAGCTTGTTTTGTAAAATCTTCCATTCCACTGCTGAAGCATTTAAGGTAGAAGGGAACATTTATTGAAGAAGCTGGCAAATAGGAAGCCAATTTCAGCCTTGTTTAAAGATGAACATCAACTACTTAACACTGACAGTTCGGTTCCTTGGAAAGGGAAAGAAAATCACAGCCTGGAGCGATAGATTTCTCCACATAGCCCACCACTTGTGTTGCTGTTGCTCTGTTATTATTGTTGTATGTAAATGTTGGGGATGTAAATAATAATAAGTCTGTTACGTAACAGTGTAGGATTTTGGAGTCTGCCCATTTTTACCGTCCCTCTTTTGTAAATACAGGATTTGTATGTAAAGGAGGAACAATAAGGAGGAACAACAATGTTTGGTGTTCACAGTATGTCAGTTCTATGACCAACTTCTTCTTATTCAACCATGATAATGTAAATACAGTTTTACGTCCTATGGCTGGTTTAAGTGCTGTTTATGTGATGGGGACAGTTTTGCTGGTCTGTAAGGTGTTCCAGGTAGTTGTTAGGCGTTGTGTTTTTTCTGTAAATTTGAATTAATCTTTGAACTCCAGTTTGGGAATCTCCTTTTGACTTGGTCCTTTCTTATGCTTTTGGATTATCTGGATTATGATTATCTTATACTTTATAGTAAGTAGAAAGCAAGAGAAGAGAGAGAGTGGGAAGGCTTTAATGCCACACTGGTTATAAATCCTGGGCTCAGTTTGGAACGCTTGAACTTGGCACGAGTGAGGTGCATCGTGAGGCAAACTGATCTAGACTAGGTAAGCCAAAAGTTTTGCAACAAGATTTTAACATGAGGAACTGTTTGCGCATTGATAAACACTCAAAGGCAAAGTCATCTGTTTCTTTTTTAAGCTCCCCCGTGTCTTTAAGATAGAAATGAGAAATTGATCTTTGCAGCTTTATGGACCTACTTGGACTGGAGTGGACCATCGTTATCATTTGGCATCAGCTTCAAGCGTGTTGAAACACGGTTCACAGGCAGTTACAACAGTGCATTACTAAGAGGGAAGGCAGAGCTCCTTGAGACGTGGCTGAAGACGGTCACTGTGGCCTAAATGGGCCATAAATGTCAGCTCAGAGTGAATTATTTGAAATGTCAGTTGGTCAGACCTCCCCTCACCTGCCCTTATAGCGTCATTAGCACTCTGACCTTCCTCAAACTCTCCAGCAACTCTCTGAGCACCTCACTGCCGTACAGGTAGCTGGTGTGTGCGTGTGTTGGGGCCAGAGGGTTAAGCCTTCAGATTCCTTACATGTTTGGTCCAGTGGACTCAGAAGTGCTTGAAATAGCTTGCATAACTTTCCTTTAACTACTCTTTCTTTGAGGCCAGAGAAAGAGAATCAGAAAATTCACTCTTATAGTGTCAAATGCGTATTCTTGTAATTAAAATTTTTACTCTGCAAAAATCAGAGATCAATTAGTTTAATTTCCAGTCAAAATAACCATCAAGCATGCTATTCCTTTTTCATCATCTGAAAAAAAAACTAAACATATTTAACAGAAAATCACACAGAAAGCTTAACAACTAAGAGTGTGTGGTACATCACTTTTTACCTTCATCATAGCTTCCATTCTTTTCAGGAGTTTATTTTTACTTTCTCAGAGTCTCTGAAGGTCAGTCCTCACTGCCGCTTACTAATTAGCTGTTTGCTAGCTTTGCTGTTTGCTAATTATTTAGCCATTGCATGAAAGCACATTAATAAAGCCGTCTGTAGCCTTAAGGTTTATTTATGCTCCCTTTTCAAATGAGAATAAATATACTTTATTAATATGTTACTTCATATACTGTCACTGCCCAATTGACTATAGTCAATAACTTTACAGGAGAGGTTATTTTCAAGAGATTTATTCCAATCAATTCTGGAGCATTTCTGGTCTCTTTATCATGAAATTTCTACACAGTGCAAATGACAGCTGCTGAATTCAAATGATGTAGAAAAGTCTGGAGATACATGTTTTATCACATGATTTTATCAAACATGTTTAAGAAACATGCTGGAAATAACATACATAATGTCATATTAAGATTACGCTGATTTTACTCATTTTTGCAGTGCACTGCCTTCCAGTACTGGTGGTACCATTTCGTTCCATCTGTATCTGTAAGCTATCAGAGAATGTGAACAAATACAGATGAGAAGAATGCAGAGTATGGACAGGAGGCTCTGTTTATATCTGTATTTAATACTGAGCATAAATGAGGCTTTAGTGTACATGTAGTCTAATATAGCACTCAACTTCCACACCTGAATCATGCAGTTCCTATCTCACTGTCCTCCTCACTATCCAAACAAATCAAATACTTTGATTTCTTCATTTTTCTGCATGCAGTAACTTTTTTATCACAACCCCCACCCCCTTAATGCTCCATTTATTTAATATAAGACTACATTAGAAATGTTCTTGTTCTCACTCTCTCTGATGTCCAAACACATAGTAGCCCACCCAGAGTTGTCCAGTCTATCAGTGCTGTCCTGACAGATTTTGTTCAGTAATATAACAGTGTCTTATTGCCAATGATAGTTATGACATATGTCAAAATGTTTAGTGTTAAGACAGATCACACTATTTTTTGTGTTCTCTAATTAACCATACAATTAATTACATAGAGTCACTGTGAAAAGAAAAGAATGTAAGAAAACATGAGAAGGAAATTGAATGTAAAGAGGTTTTATTCCAAACAAGATTTGGAGCATTTCTAGTAGCTCATTTAATATAATATTTGCACACAATGTAAAGGACTGGTGTTACATTTGAATGATGTAGAAATATAGAAATCCACGCTGGAGATGATTTACTTTGGACAGTCATGATAAACTAGAACATTGCCAATTTTAACATGATACCTCTTTCATATGGTGTCTTCCATTAGCTGTTTATGGTGGAATAAAAAAAGGATTAAAAAAAACATGCAACTGTAAATGAAACATTGCAGATGATTCTGTTCAACGAAACTATATGAACGGTATTAAAATAATACAAGCTGCTCTTTTCGCTAACTGGTGATGTAATGGAACATGTTGCATGCTGTTTCGTTTCTGAATTGCTTCATGAAACTGTCAAGTTGCACTGAAATAATTGCACGCAGTTCACAGCATGAAAGCTTCACTGTGTGAAACCTAGCCTAAGAGTAAGAGTGCCTAAACACCAGACAGTGCAAGGACTGAGTGGTAGAGACATATGCCTGCAGATCCTGTCCATCTAGCAGGTGTGTACATGGTTGGAGCAGGGGCAGAGTTTTCACGGCTCAAAATCCACCGGGAAACAAAACATATGGATCAGAATCCCAGAAATACTGGTAATTGAAGGAAAACAGGTAATTGAAGGAAAGGCAAGCAGGAAGCAGCCGCAAAGAAATCATATAGAACAGGAAAAGATTACACAGTGGTGCTATTGATTAGCTTCCCCTACAGCTTGGATTTTTATCCTCTGCCTGGACCCGCCCATCTAAATTTTTATTGGCTATGTGACTCCATATCAAAGTCTGTTGCAGCAAAAGTTGAAATGGCCTTATTTCTGCATTCGGGCACATTTGTAGTCTGATGCAGCCTCCTAACTGAAATCGCTGGGGGACTGTGTTTCTGACACTGCCACAGCCTCTAGTGTGTAGTCTAACAGTTTTTGCACTTTTTACTGGCAAAATAATGCTAACAAAAAGCTGAGGTCAAAAAGGGAACAAAGGTCTGAAGAAAGACAGTTTTCTGACTGTAACTGCAAACCCCAAGTGCAGCGTTTTCTTGAAATGCAACCGTAAAGCCTGTTTCTCAACACGTGCTTGTGGTCCCAGACCAATGATAAGAACCACTTTATCTCAGCATTTGGTTGTCTTGAACGTATGCTGGTTTGATCCCACTGGTGCAGCATTGGGAAATTACTGGTGGTGAGCAGTAATGCGAGAGCGCTCAGCTTATGCAACATTGGTAGAGGAACATCACAGCACGATTAGAAACAAGAGGTGCTATTAGTCAAGCCAGAAAAAGAGACATGCGAGATGTTTTCAGCCTCCTCCTCAAAACTTATTCTGTGGATCTGCCAGGATTCTACCATGTACTTTCTCTCTTTACTTAACTTTCTCTCTTTACTCTTCCTGAGATAATGACTGTCCTCCCGTCTGTTGAACGCTTTTGGAGGACTGACCATCAGGGCCTCCACCCTACCATCACCAGCCAGCTCACCTGTCCATCTGTGTCAACTGCTACACCCTCACCAGCATTGAGATGGGATGGGACTGTTTCAGCTCACGCCCCCCTTACATAAAGACTCAGTCAGAGACTGCCTCTACATGTGCAGCTTCTAAAGCTTCGCTATCCAGATTTCAAACAGAGACTCTTTTCTTTGGTGTTTAGTTTATTAAACTAAGGTTTACCAAGGTTTCTTCCCCCAGCCTGAGGGAGTTTTTCCTTGCCACTGTTGCCTCTGGCTTGCTCACTGGAGGATATATGTTGTTTCTGTCTTTTTTCCAAAATTTCTGTAAAGCTGCTTTGTGACAACATCGTTGTAAAACACTATACAAATAAACTTAAATTGAATTAAATATATATTTACACTGTGCTACCAAAAGCACAAACCCAATACAATTGCACACAGACCCCATCCTGTTATCTCTCTTGTTAGCAGATATATAAACCAGTGCTTGTATATCTACAGGAAAGCTGTGGAATCAGACATAAACATTTCATACTTTCTCTGCTATCAGCAGATGATAACTCCAGTCGGCCTGCTAATGGCCGCAGAGTCACTGAACAGGTTAAGCATTAGTGCTGACAGCGTGGACCCACCGATCTATTCTGTCTGGACAGGCAGGAAGCAGAGTTAAACATTTCCAGCATCTCTGTGGAAAACAAATCACTAAACGAACGCCAAACTATGTGATCTTACACAGCCGTACGCACAAGTCTGAACACCCCTAGTCAAACAACATGACACATTCTCTGTAGATAACAAACTTAACAACAACAACAACAATAATAATTATACAATACTGTTTATCTGATGAGTTTAATATATCAGATTTAGAACTTTTGCCACTTTTTGTGCTTACATTTTTCTCCCAGTATATGAAATTTTGCCTAAACAGTGCCTAAACATTTGCATATGATTGTATGTCTAAGGTTACAAGATTTAGTAACTTGAACAAAGATTTGAAAAATAATATCTAACACTCTCTGCCTCAGCACACTGCACACAAAGATTACTTGGGGAAACTATTTTTTATTAAATTTAAGTTTTAAAAATCTCACTTAACTGGTCTAAACTAACATCAAATAGTCAGTTAACAACATGTTTTTTTGACCTGTTATGTCATCATATTGTCCAATATTCACTGAACTTGTTTAATGTCATGTTACTTACTTATATAAGTTTTTTTAAATTAACATTTTAAATTCTAAAATGCAATACCCAAAAATGTTACAGTTTTTTTAGTAAATTAATTTATCGTTTTATTTCAGGTGAAATGGACTTTATTTTCAGTAAAGTATTAGCCCTTTTCACACATACAATTCACTACGCAGGCAGCGCAGCAGGTGCTCCAGATGTGGTTGGACAGCAGTCAAGTCTATTTTTTGTTTCACTTGCAGCAAAATATATTGAAATAAAAAAAAAGAAAAGAAACAGAAGCCCAAATAAAAACATCTCAAATTTCTGATATTTATAACTAATATCAAACTTATTACAACGTTTAAAACATCTTTACTCAGTAGTAACTGAAAGTGACAATTTAGTTACAGTGTGTAACTAAGGTGCTTTAAAATGTGCCTCAAACCAACTGAACAAGAATAATGTTACATTCTGAGTAGTGTTCACTCGCATATGATGTTTGAATACAGTGTCAGATTAGGCCTGATTGATCGCAGCCCTGGTGGCAGATTATGATCATAACACTGCTAACAAAGTAGCAGAACTTTTCTGTGGGGATGCTTTCCTGATGACAGCTGACTTTGTTTAACTGGAGTGGCCAGAAGAGTGACCGCTAGCCATGCCTTGAATACATCTGTGCAAACATATCTGTACTAATGGTAAAGTACATAAGAAAGTAATTTCAGTATTTAGCTTAGAAAACATCATTGATAATGACCTCTTAGTATGGCTGTCTGTACACGAGACAGTCATTTAATATTATTAAAAAACCCAGTTGTTCTCATTACGATGCTGCGTTATGGCCTTCATTATTCTGTCTGAACATCAGCCCTGCAGATCTCCTGCTCTGTTAATTTTTCATTACATCTTAGACTTTCATGTTAGAAGCCTTCTACAGAGAAGCCTTGCTGAAGAGAGGGATGCGTGCTGGAGAAGATGTTACATAAGCTAAAGGCCGGATCAGGTCTGAGTGCAGGGTTTGTTGAGCGTCTCCAAGATTGTGGTAGTTGCTGGGTTTGAGTCAGACGAACTTTGAACTAGCAGAATGAACTATTTCAGCATGGAGGTGACAGTGTAGGAGATTTATGATTCACTTAGGTTAGACAATGGTGATAAATTGCTTATACACTGTAAACCCTGATAAGTGAAGTCTACTCAAAATATTAGATGTAACTTGTTGCTTCAAATCAATTAAGTTTTGAAACTCAGTGTTTCAAAACTTAATTATACAATTATACAGTCTAAACACTAACCTTAGAGTAGATGTAAAAATTGGCAGTAATTTAAGTTGTTATTTAAAGTAATTCAAGTTTTGCCTCAACTAAACTGACCACTCAGCAGACACTGAACTCATTCATTGCTAGAACACCTAAACATACAAACGACTTGAAAACAACAACTGAAGAAAACATTAAGAGCTAATAAATAGAAACCAACAAACTTGCTAGGAATTCTGGGTTCTGCCACTTTATTCTTGTCTTTTTATGTTGGTACTACTCAGTAAATTAACACTTACATTTTTTACCAGACCGTACAAATAACTTGCCAGGATGAAGTCATAGCAACTAAATACAAGAAAACAAGTCATTAAAACTTGATCATTTAAGTATAAATAATTTCAAGACTTTCAGTGTAGGAAAGAGTCTAAAAGTCAAAAAGAGTCAAAAGTGTAATTTAATCCATTTTTTTAATCCAAATATACAATTTTTATTTTCATTTCACTTACTGTCATCTAAATAAGAGTAAGTCTGTGCTGACGTGCCTCTGACTTAAATAAGACAGAGGTGTCGAAACCAAGTGAGTGTTTTCCCTCTGCGCCAGAGAAAAATGGGGTTAAATGTTTTGACCGTGACTGAGAATGTAAAGCCTGGCGAGGGGGAGAGCAACCTGAGCCTGCTGACCTTGACCCCAGGCAGCCCAGGCTGTTTCTGCACTTCATCTATGCGTTTCTCACAAAGTCTAAACGACTCACGGAGGAACCGTGTGTACGGGGCAAAATTTATTGGAGGTGTTGAAATTTTTTTTACATAAACCAGGCTGGACTTGTGAACAGAAGGCTCCATGAGGCGTAACCAAAGCTGTTTTTAACATCTGGATTAATAATGTTTTCTTATTTAAGGATCGTTCTTCTAAATTGTTCTTAAAGAACTGAAAACTTGGATGACCCTTTATATTAATTTTGTTTATTTCATTAAAACTAATGACTGAGGATTACATTTTATCATGAGCATAACAATCATAACTTCACCCAAATTTTCCCAAATGTTTTAGTAGCAACTGTTTCTGTACAGCAGATCTACAAAAAGCAATTCATAATTTAACAAAGTTTGCACGATAACAATAGCACTAACTAATCCAGCAGAATGGGCCATACCCATGCTACCTGTCGTTCTCTGTGTTAGTAGTGAGATTGTGTTTTGTGGGAAGAAAGAAACTCCTGCATGTCTCTGCGTGCTTGTGTTTAGTGTGATTTTCTATGCTAGAGAGATTTATAAGAAAGTGCCTTAAAGCTATTCTCTCTTTTAATTAAATATGCCATGGAAACATCCACATACCACCATTAATGAAACTAAGAATGGACTGATATGTTGTCCCAAAGGGTCAAAGTATGACTCTGAGGGGCCTAGCCAATGATATTCCAGCTCATTACATACTAAACATACTCAGGTAGAGACAGGTGATGAACAGAGAAATCACCCACTTGTTCTGGATTAATGTTAGAACTGAACCTCCATAGATTTATCCTATTGTGCCCTGGACTAAAAATGCTGATTTCCAGGACCAAGACATTGGCATCAGATCCATCAGAGTCCTGTATGCTGTGAGACGGAGTCATTGCATATTGGATTTGTGGTACCAGAACATCCCAGAGATTATGGATTGAATTGAGAGCTGGGTAATTTGAAGATCAGCGCAGCACCTTAAACTCTCAAACTATTCTCAAACATCTTACCCTGCTAAAAGAGGCCACTGCCATCGGTGCTTCCTGGTGTCATCACGTCCCCAGGTAAACACATACTCAGGTGTCCACATGATCAAATAAAATAGGACTTATTACACCAGTTGAGCTTTTTCCAATGGTTCAAGGCCCAGTTCCTATGCTTGTGTGTCCACTGCAGGTGCTTTTGATAGTGAACAGGTATCAGCATGGACATTCTGACCAATCTGCAGGGATGAAGCCGCGTACGCAGCAGAGTAAGATGCACTGTGTGCTGCAACATATTCCCCCAGTAAACAAAAAATTCTGTGACTTGTGCCACAGTAGCCCCTCTGTCATTTCAAACCAGATGGGAGTTCCTTCATCACCCTTACGCGTCAATGAACCTTGAGTGCCCACACCCTGTTGCCAGTTTATGGTTATTCCCTCCTCTGTACACTGTCAGTAGGTTCACCCCAAGCTGACTGGGGGCACACCAGAAGCCTTGCAGTTTCAGAGATGCTCTGACTCTGTTGTCTGGCTATAACTGTTTGTTAAAGTCACTTTGGCTTTCATGTATTTTCATTTCTCCTGCATTTAAAACACACCAGCCATGAAAAAGAACTGTTCTTATACCGTCTAACATTTGCCACATCTGCCACTGTTACAGAATAATCACTGTTATTTACTTTATCTAAGAGTGATCATAGTGTTTTGGCTTGGTCTTTTGTAAAAACAGAATTTGTAAATACAGAGTACCACAATATGAGAATGTCTTTGACAATGATAGTATGTACAAAAATGCTGATGTGAACTTTTTTCTCTGGTACAGCTACATCCTACAAGAACATTACAGACTGATTAACTGCACAGATTTGATGTATACTAGTGATTTCAGTATATCATTTCTACATGATGGAACTGCATTATTTATTTTGCATTATGTACACTATGTGTATGATACACATCTCCACATAGCTGCTACATAGTATTATCATTTTGCACTCATATTGTAAGTTCTGCTTTCACGTCTGTATAACTTGCTACAAATACACATAGTATAAAACCTGTTACACATTTCTTAATTTACATGCAGCATTTTTTGGTGTTTTCTTTCTCTGTATTAATACTGTATTTGTTTAGTAACTCGAAGTCCGGGAGGTAGTTCTGAGTAAGAATTTGATTGTACACTAAAACTCTTGAATCTGTAGCAACAGTAAAATCTTTAGTACCTCATGCAAAATATGGCAACACTATACTGCCGCTGTCCAAAGAAAATCTTATTTTTGTAAATGTTTATTTTTCTGCATCATTTGAACACAACAGCTGCCGTTTACAGTGTGTGAAAATTTCATGATGGATGAATAGTGATCTTAATGGAAATAAGAATGAAATTTGCATAAAGTTGAGAAAATTTCAGCTCACTTGTTGTTCTGTCACAGCTAAGAATCACAAACTTTCATATGAAATGACTGGATGCCTGTTGCTTTTTCAGTTACAGTGAATTAAAACTTGCAATAAAGGGGAACTCCACCAGTCTAATAATCAAACAGGGAAGATGTAAACAAAGCTATTCAGAGCGGTGAAAAGCTCAGTTCTAGAGAAAATTACCACATCATTGTTCACAGTGGTGGTGATAGAAACCAGACATCCACCTTCAAAACCTCCCTCACAGAATGTTATTACCTGACAGGGAAGAACAAAGGCGGCGGTGTCTGTGTTTACATAAACAACGCGTGGTGTTCAGACGTAAAGACAGTTGAAAAACTTTGTCTAGCGGACTTAGAACTGCTGATGGTGAAGTGCAGACCCCACTATCTGCCGAGAGAGTTTAGCGTTGTGTTTATTCTGGCTGTTTACATTCCGCCTCGCGCCAACTCCGCTGCGGCGCTGGGGCTGCTGCATGACATCATCAGTAAACAAGAGACCGCGCACCCGGACGCTGTGTTTATTGTTGCCGGCGACTTTAATCATTGCAACCTGAGGACTGTCGTCCCCAAGTACCATCAGCACGTGAGCTTCCCGACGAGGGAGAACAACTTACTCGACCAAGTCTACAGCAACGTGAGGGGGGCCTACAGAGCTGTGCCTCGGCCACACTTCGGACAGTCCGATCACATCTCCGTATTCCTCTACCCAGCATACAGACAACTCCTCAAGCGGTCACTTCCAGTGAGTAAAACTGTTAAAGTGTGGAATGAAGAAACTGATTCAGTGCTTCAGGACTGCTTTGACAGTACAAACTGGGATGTGTTTAGAACCGCTGCTGTGAGAGAGGATGGCTCTGTTGATCTAGAGGACTATGCTTCTGCGGTAACTGGCTACATCAGCAGCTGCATTGAAACCATTGTCCCTTCAAAGTGCTGCATAAAGTACCCCAACCAAAAACCATGGATAAATGGTGAAGTTCGGTCCATGCTACGTGCTCGCCAGACTGTATTTCTCTTTGGCAACGCTGATGACTACAAAAGGTCTAAATACGACCTGCGTAGATCTATCAGAGAAGCTAAGAGACAGTACAGGCTGAAGCTGAAGGGCTACTACACCATAGCAGACTCCCGGCGCATGTGGCAAGGACTGCACCGTATCACCAACCATCAACAAACAAGCACGGCACTCACAACCAGCCATTCTGCATTGCCTGATGAGCTGAATGAGTTCTATGCTCACTTCGATGTCTTCAACCTTGACCAACTGAAGGACATTGCGGCCAAGGAGAGCATACAGAACCCATCACTCATTGTAACAACAGTGGATGTGCGCAGGAACCTGATGAGAATCAACCCACGCAGAGCAGCAGGCCCAGACAACATCCCCGGGCGAGCGCTCAGGATTTGCTCATCAGAACTGGCTGATATGTTTGTAGACATATTCAATCTGTCACTCACACAAGCTTTTGTGCCATCCTGTTTCAAGACCACCACCATCGTGCCCCTCCCAAAGAAAAGTAATGTGAGATGCCTAAATGACTATCGCCCTGTTGCACTCACTTCAATCGTGATGAAGTGCTTCGAGAGGATAGTCAAGACTCACATCCAGAAGACCATTCCCAACACAATAGATCCTTTACAGTTCGCGTACCGTCGGAACCGGTCTACAGACGACGCAATCAACGCTGCTCTTCACAAAGCCCTCACACACCTGGAGGGCAAGGACACATATGTCAGAATGCTCTTTATTGACTACAGTTCAGCATTCAACACGGTCATCCCACTCAGACTCTCAGAAAAGCTCCTCACCCTAGGACTGACACCAGCCCTCTGCAACTGGGTGCTGAACTTTCTAACAGACAGACCCCAGTCAGTCAGAGTCGGCAGCTGCACATCCAGCACAAGAACAGTGAGCACAGGGGTCTCTCAAGGCTGTGTGCTGAGCCCCCTTCTGTACACGCTTTTCACATACGAGTGCGTGGCCTCCCAGAACAACACCAGCATCATCAAATTTGCTGATGATACTACAGTCATTGGACTGATCACTGGTGGGGAAGAGACAGCATACAGGAAGGAGGTGGCTGAGCTGGTGGCCTGGTGTCATGACAACAATCTTTCTTTGAATGCAGAAAAGACCAAGGAAATGATTGTTGATCCAAGGAGGAAGCGAGAGCTACACACACCCCTGTACATAGGGGAGACTGAGGTGGAGAGGGTGAAAACCTTTAAGTTCCTTGGCATTCACATCAGTGAGGATCTCAGCTGGTCCCACAACACTCAGATCATCATCAGGAAGTCCCAGCAGAGACTGTACTTTCTGAGAAGGCTGAGAAAATTTGGTATGCCAACCAAAATTCTCAGCACCTTCTACAGGAGTATGATTGAGAGTGTTCTTACCAGCTCCATCATCGTCTGGTATGGAAACTCTACTGCTCAGGACAGAAAGGCTCTCCAGCGTGTGATCAAAACTGCACAGTCCATCTCAGGAGCAGCCTTCTCCTCACTGCAGAACATCTACCACACCAGGGTCACCAGGAGGGCCCACAACATAATCAGGGACAGTACACACCCCCAGCACACACTCTTCACACTTTTACCTTCAGGCAGACGTTACAGGAGTGTGAAGTCCAGGACCACAAGACTGACAAACAGTTTCTACTCACAGGCCATCAGGCTTCTGAACACCTCACGCACTACCTCTCCAACCTCTCCTATCTGAACTGGTTTTAACTGGTCTGATTTAAACTGCACCTTACACTCACTGTACTGTCAGAATACTGTTTACATTCACTACTCACACAAACATTATTGTTTACATTTGTTTCTTGCAACTTGCACTTTATGGCTGCTGCTCTTCATACTTGCACATAAAAGCACATAACTTTTATTTTTTATTCTTTAACTATAAAAATACTTTTATTCTTCAACTTATATTGTTATACTTTGTATATTTTGTATATATATTTTTTATTTCTTTTATTTGTTATCTTTATCTATTGTGAATGGAGGAGCAGCAAAGTAAGAATTTCATTGTACAGTGTAACTGTCTGTTCTGCTGTACACATGACAATAAAACTCTTGAATCTTGAATCTTGAAATGGCTATGAATACACTGCCTGTTTGACATTAGTTTTGAATAGATTTTGGCTTGAAAATCCATTCATGATGGAGGTATACATGCAGGACATTGTGAGGTAAAGCAGTCCCTAAAGAAAACATATTATTTCAGATTTTCCACAATTTTACCATCCTCAACATCTCATATAAAATTCAGAAGACTTGTAGATGTTCTTACGGGTTTGTAGGTTCACTGGTGGTTTTGGACAGTAAATAAAATGTCTATATTTGTGTTGTAGACATGGTGACCCCTGATTCCTATCACTACCGCTGTACAGAAATCTGCAGAATTATGCAGAAATGTTAGAATTAGAACTGGTCAGCATGAAACACTTGCATAGCACTACGTTGTCTGAAGCAGCTGTGATTCATAATAATTCAGTGATTCAGAATTTCTAAAAAGGCATCTGCTCCTCTCTAAAGATAAAAAGTGACGGAGAGTGCACCGAGTTAAGTTTAAACGTTGACAGATTTGTCCAGTAAAACAGCATTCGCAATTGCTGAACCTTCGAAAGACAAGCTTTTGCTTGCTTGAGATCTTCGTTTCTGCGAGCGCAGTGCTGAAAGACATCTCGCAGCATTGTTTTGATAACTCCTGCTACATCAGTAGTGACCCACTTCATGTGACCCAGAGCCTACACAGTCATAAGGGACTTGTGCTGTTTGCTCTGCGCAATATCTGGCAACCCGCCCCAGCCACTGCTAACAAAAGGCGCTTGTGGTGCAGGTCGGCTCACGGCCGGCTGTCACGTCGCAGCATGCTCTGTTGAAGAAAGAGTGTCTGACAGATTTACTCTGTGGCCCAGGTCCTGGTCTCCACACTCTGCCTGTCTCGCTGCACGATTGTGCAACTGCAAATGGCAAGAATCTATTTCTTGCGTTTGCACTTTATCTTATCATGTTCACTCGCTGCAGTCAGCATCACAGACCACCTGGTCCCCACTTATGTTTCTTTAAGTTCCTCAAGATGGGTGTGTCAGAAGATGGTACATTCAAAGGGCCCATCTCATGGAAATTGTATTTTCTTCACTTTATTGAAATAGAAGACTGTTGGTTTTGCACAAAGGTCCAAAACATGCAGATCTAAATTCTCTTCTTTTATGATGTCAGAAAACCCAACACATTTACATATATCCACCTATTCAGGCTACAGGGATTCCTGGCATAGAGTTGTCGTCACTGTTCTCCATTCCTAACAACTAACTGAGTACAAATCTAGAACCTAGATGTTCTCTTGGAATCGATTCCATCTCTAATTATATTGGTAGTTAATCTGATGTGTAAGTTCTGACCAATAGCAGAGCTTATGTGGCTGTATATATCTACAAAACACAGAGAAAACAATCCTGATTTGATCATTTTCTGTTGGAACTACTTTGTTTCCATCCAAAACTTGACAACTTAACAGCAGTTTTGCTTCAGCACTGGTTTAAATAAGCCAAACACCACAATCATATTAAACAAAAACCAGCACAACATTTGTTCCCAGTTTTCCAGGGAAATCATTATTCCTTCTCTGAGGGTCTTGAAGGTGCAGAAGGTTCCCCTCTGATTCTCAGCCATTCCTATCTATTTCATATCACCATAACCATAAAGGAAAATATGGTATAACTGCTGCTGCAGGTCACGCCAGCCTTAGCCAGAGAATTTACAAGGCAGAGCTCAGCCAGAGGAACAGGCACAGAGGGAACAATAAAGCAGATAAAATATGAACGAGAGACACTCGTGAAAAGACATTGGACGGATACACGCCATATTCTTCACAGTGGATTACTTTAACTCTCTCTCACTTTTTCTCATCCTCTCTCACTACTTCTCTATCTCTATTTGATACACACCATATTTATAACAGAGGATCACTTTAAGGTTACTTTGCCTCTCTATCTCTCTCACTCTCTATCTCTGTCTCCATGGGATCATCAGTGTTGTGGCCAGTTGCGTGATGTCACAGTAAATTACTTTGGCACATTGGAGGAGTGACGCCTCATGCTGGGTGGGATGGATGTGGGGGTGGGTGTGTTAGGCTTTATTAAATACTGCTCTGATGGCCTGATCACACGTTTAATGCCTTTAACATACAGTTTATACAACTTCTCTGTTCTTTCACAGCTGCTGTTGGACAAGCATTACAGAACATTAGTGAGTGTTCATTCAGTCTGAAGAGACACTTTATCAGACAAGAAATACTCTACCTCAATTTACATACATTCATTAGTTTTGTATGTACTTGTGGTTTTGAGATTTAATAAAATGGCTATACTTGTGTTTTGGGGGGATTCCCCTTTAACGTGTTAACTCCTTTCTTGTGGAATCCTGTTTGGCAGAAATATTGCACATACTGTGCAGGGACACCGACAGACAAAATCTTGGATGACGAGGCAGAGAAAAAGAACGAGAGCAAAAAAAGAAAAAGAAAAAGACAGAGAGAGAGAGAGAGAGAGA
This sequence comes from Megaleporinus macrocephalus, assembly GCA_021613375.1. Taxonomy (NCBI): domain Eukaryota; kingdom Metazoa; phylum Chordata; class Actinopteri; order Characiformes; family Anostomidae; genus Megaleporinus; species Megaleporinus macrocephalus. The sequence continues at coordinate 31,435,268 of CM038706.1, forward strand.
GATGGAGCAGAAGCACTTAAAGCTCTTCTGATGGAGGGAAACTGCTGAAGAACACATTCCTCTGAAAGGGGAAGAGGTGTAAATTAGAAATGGCGTGAAGGTTTGGCACCTCAGCCCTCTGCTGCCTTTTTTCTCCACACCTCAAATGGAAAGGCCAAATTGTGTTTGTGTGAGCTGCTGTGAGTAAGACAGATCAGTTGTTTTCTTTGCGTTAGCCTGCAGATTTTAGACAATAAAAGTGTCTTCATTTTCCCACCTAAGCAGAAACATTCCGCAGGGCCTTCACCCCATACATGGCTGCTCGAGAATCACATTAACTCCCACTAAGCAAACCAAAACAAACCGAGATACATTCAGCCAAACTGCCTGAATATACAAACAGCATGACATACACTAACAGATAGTAAACAAAGTACATTTGTGATATTGTTTTCTTTCCTACACACTAAAATATTTGGAGGGGGTTCTTTAGGTGCCCCTGGTCAAATTCCATGTTGTTGTTAAAGGGGGGATTCGGTAATGGTACATTTATTATTTGTATTATTTATAATAATATTTATAATATATATGTTACAGCAGCACTATGTGATATGTTTTGTTCAAACTGATAAAAGTGTCATTGCTGAGTAGAGAGAATATGAAATGGCCAGAATATAGTGAGAAAAGCCTGAAATAATCAATTAAAAGGCCTTATTTCAACACCACGTTGTGCATATTTACACATTTATGTCACATGCACTCAAAAACAAGGTGCAGCTTGGTGTTTAGGTTTCAAATGACATTACAGCAGCCTGACCTGCTAACAGACCTCACAGCCTAACTAGACTTATATTTCATTACAAACTTATTTCTTCAGTGAAAGAATCAGATGGCAATGTCTATTCAGTCATCAGCTGTCTGGGCTTTAACTACAGCTGCTATGAATTGCTTAGATGAACCACAGTTAGTTGGTAATGCTAATGGAACTAGAACTACTCATCTGAAGAAATGCTTAATTTTATTAAACACTGTTTTGCAAACGCTGTTACGCTGTTAATGTTTTGGCGCCCACACCGCTGAAAAGGAATTCCTCAGAAAACCTCTTTGAATCCTCCATTTCTGCATTAAACTCCATTGAGTGATGCTTACTTGTCAACAGGAAGTTATAATACCACATGGCAATGTTACTTAATATTAACGTTGTCAGTACGACATGACAACCTCTGTATCATTGCATGCAGCTTTCGCCTCCGTGTCACAGTGTTCCCACATCCAGGGATCTAGTTCAGTATGCACTGATTTACTACATACAGAACTAGTGAGTGAATCAAAACGCAGCCCAGGGAACTTTGAATACTACACTTGCTTAATTTGCATTTCTTCTAATCCTAATGTATTTCTAACAAATTACACTCACTGCCCAAGACTTTTGCACTGTACTGAAGGCTAACAGTGTCTTTATTTAATGCAGAAAATGTAAAATGGCTTAAAAAATGGAGGATTTCTTCTTACAGTGTTCTGTGTGTGACATGAAGCCAAAATAATGTAAGTCAAAAGATTGTGTTTTGTACGTTTTTCCGCAGTTTGGAATTCCACACTAAGGCACTAATTATGAGAGCTGTGACTCCTAACTCTTTGACCCGGGCCAACAGGACTAAATAACAGAGCGGCTCTGACTGTCGCTACTCATAGTCGGCGTGTCCTGCTCTGCAGCTATGTTGACTTACAAGCATTTTTGTCCCATTGAGAGCTCCTCAAACATTCTATCCCCGAGGCCTGAGCGAGGTTTTTTCTCTTCACAGTGCACCTGCACTCCGGCTCTGTTTGCCTCTGTAGCTCAAACAGTAAGAACGAAACTGCGGATTGACTGAGACTGATCAAGTAGTTGATTGATGAGGTTTAGAATGAAAAGCCTTATTTCATGAATGGGCTTTCATTTATCACAACAACCCGTATGCATGTTTCAAACAAATTTCAAACATTAAAGAGCCCATACCCTACATTCTTCTTGCATTTTTCTTTTTTCCCCTTGATGTCCACTTATAGCATTTGTTTTTATATACCCCAAATAGTCATAATCATTCTCTGTTATGTACAATTAAATGTGCAACAGAATGTTTTTATTCAGTATTTAAATTGTGCTGTAATGTTCAACATAGAAGGTATGTGACTGTGTTTGGGGTGAAAAATGCCTAGATGTTGTTTATCACGTCTATTTACACCCCATAATTTAGTCCTAGAATGTAATGAGCTGTCTTCCCTTTTTTGTAATGCATAATCTGATGAACTCTTCTCTGATTAGCTGGTTTACAGTGAGACACAGTCATGATCACACAGAAACAACATGTTAAATAAGCTCCGTCCTCGTACTATTTAGTTCGCTATGTTGGTTACTAAGAGTTTGCTAGTAGATAATGTCATACTATACTAACGACCCGCTTTTAATCATCAACACAAAGTAAATTAAAGTTGTTACTCACTATAAAACTATCAATTTAAGATGATCTGCTTTAACCAGCAAACAGTGATAAAGTCACACTGCATGGCTGCTACTTACAGGTACTGGTGGGCTTGTGATTCTAATAAAGGTGTAACATCTCCTCACTTCAGTCTCCTCAGTAATAAATGCTGAGTGTAACTGCTCGATATTGTTCAGGGTTCGAGAAACTGTTCAGAGTGAAATTTGCAGACTTTTAAATTAAAGTTGTCCAGCATCTAGTTAAAGCTGAAGTTCCTGTTTGTCACCTTGTTTTTTTAATTTTCTGTTTTTACCTTAAAATGTGCTGCCATTACATTCTGGCGCCTGTACAAGCTGTTGCATTTAAGGTGGAAGGGAACTTTTGATTAAGAAGCTGGTGAATAGGAAGCCTATTTCAGCCTCTGTAAAAGAAGAACATCAACCACACACCGACAGTTCAACTGATCAATGTTAACAATGTACCGCTGAGTCTGGAATGATAGATTTTTCCACATTGTCTGCCATTGTTTTTACTGTTGCTGTATTGAGGCTGTATGTTAATATTGGGGGTGGAAATATTAATGAGTCTGTTACGTAAAAGTTTATGATTTTGGAATTGGCCCGTTTTACTGTTCCTCTTTTGTAAGTGTAGGATTTCTACTTAAAGAAGAAACAACATTGTTGAGGTTCACAGTGTGTCATTCCTATGTACTGAACACTCTCTCTACAGTTTTACATCTTATGACACTTTTAAACAGGCTGTGCCTTTAACACTGTTATATGTAAATGAGCTCTGTACTGACTGACTGTGCTTCGTTCAAAAACCTGTTCAGGCTGAAATACTGCTTATAACTTCAGTGTGAGTGGCTGGGGCTAAACTACTATAGGCTGAATAGGCACATGAATCAGAGTTGGTTTTTGTGACATCCAAAAGTCAATGACTTCAAAACGGGCAGTTCTTGCAGCTTAGTTTTTATATATTGACTGTATAGGCTGACACTTTAAGTACTTCAAGTACTTTTATTATGGGAGATGATCCTGAAATATTGGCAGATAAAAGAGAAGATATAAAAAAAAAATCTACCTGCCAATATATTAATGTAATTTTTATATATTAAAATTAGTAACTTTTTAAGATAAATGACAATAATAAACAATAATTTATATTAACAGCTATTTTTCAGTTATATGTGTATTTTAAAATAGGTTTTTAACATCAACACACACAGTATGTTCAGGGGGCCCTTGATGTGTGCTAATGTGTGCTGTAGGCCGCTACTTTTGAATAGTGCACAGACCGCCCATGTTAGTTTACATATACAGACTGTGTGGAGGGGGAATGAATGAAAGCAAGGGACGTTCGATTTTCACTGATAAGGGCCCTTTAATACATGTCTTCTTAGATTTAATGTTAGAATGTTCTTCATTTTTGAGTTTTAAAATCTGACTGGTAACCCAGTCATGGTGTCATCCTAAAGCTGCCACAGACAGTGACTGTGGAATAGGTATAAAACGTTAAGCATTTGAGACATGACACTGGGTTTTATTTCACTGACCATCCCAGGTTGTAGTGGAGTGAGTCCCAACATGTTTGTAGTTGTGTCTGTGCATGTGGTTTGTTTGTTGTTCCATCTGTGTTCCAGCTTGTGCAGTCAGTGGGTGTAGTGTCCCTGCAGCGAGCGGGTCTGTTAGGGGTTTTCGGGCCATGTGTCCATGTCTGGTCGGGGGGGTTAGACTCCTGGTGAGATCACCAAGCCATGACGGTGCAGACTGTCACCCCTGGCCTGCTTTACGGAGCCCTGATCATATACAGCGAGAGAAAAATTATAAACCGGAGGAAAAAAAACATAATACCATGGCACATGAAAGCAACATAAAGGGGAATTTCACAGAATTTTACAAAATATCTGCATAAATAAACAGCTAAGATGTAAAGTCACATACAGCAACAACAACAACAGCAATAACAACAGACATCCACAGAAGCTCCCCCACAGAAAGTTATTACATGTAATGGTTACGAATATGCTGCCTGATAATTGTTTAAAAGTTACTGTCGGTAAGTTAGTCTGTAAACTGATTACAACAGTAACTTTACAGCACCTGCACAATTACTGCGCAAGAACTCTCTGCAGCCTTTTAAACACATTTCCTCCTCAATTAAAGACACATTCAGGAGAACAATGTCCTGTGAACGAGCACGGATGCACCTTGTTACTGATTGGCTGAAAAATTGTTGCGATGCTCCACTTGAGCCACTTTGTTTATTTTCCTTTTACAGACCCAGGGCTATGTGCCAACAGCAGATTTTCATCCATGGCATACACTGAACTGTCAGCTAGCAGACCATGAGGAGAATGGCTGCAGCAGCATTTGAAGTAAAACAGGAAAAATATATTTTGAAATATGTAATATTATTAATTTAATGTAGTTTACCTTTACAACTTAGATTTTGATTGATCATTTAAAAGGCTATATATCTATCTAATGTTAATCTGTTTTCTTTTTTATTGCACATTTTTATTTTTTTCTTTGCTAGCACTGGTATTTCCTTCAAGATTTTTGCTTGTAGTTTGAAACTACACTATGAAGATATGACATATAGGGGCATAAAACATCACTTCATCTCTTCTTTTATAGTACACAATGCTGGAAACCTGCTATAGCATACCAATCTAGGACAATTAGAATCAGCACATAGGGTATCCTAGTATTATTATTAGTATAGTATTAGTGTGGGATGGGTCCCAGCTGCATTCAAGACTGCCAGAGTGGTTCCAATTCTGAAGAAACCCACACTGGACAGCTCAGATGTCTGCAACTACCGACCGGTATCACTCCTTTCTTTTCTATCAAAAATTCTTGAGCGTGCTGCATATAACCAACTGTCTCTCTTTCTCACCCAGAACCTGCTCCAGGACCCCAACCAGTCTGGCTTCGAACCAGCTCACTCAACAAAAACAGCCCTCATAGCGGTGACTGGTAGCTCCAGACTGCAAGATCATCCTAACTATCATCGGTTCTGATCCTTCTGGACCTCTCTGCAGCTTTCGACACGGTGAACCACAAGATCCTTCTATCCGTCCTCGCTGACCTGGAAATCGCGAGATCTGCATGGAAGTGGGTAGAGTCCTATCTAGAGGGGCATTCTTACCAGGTAACATGGAGAGGGTCTACATCTGCTCCTTGCAGGCTCCTTACTGGGGTCCCTCAAGGCTCAGTGCCAGGTCCTCTCCTCTTTTCACTCTACAGCTGTTCTCTTGGTGATGTAATTACCTCTCATGGTTCTTTTACCACTGCAATGCTAATGACACTCAACTAATGCTTTCCTTTCCACCATCTGATACTCAGGTTTGCAGTCGCATTTCTGCATGTCTGACTGACATCTCTTCAAGGATGACAGCTCATCATCTGAAGCTCAATCCCAGCAAGATTGACTGGCTGTCCGAACAGCAAACTCTCTCGCGGACTTCAAACGCAGACTGAAGACCTATCTCTTTGTAAAGCACTTATAAGCACTAATCTACTGAAGTATTGGTATAAACTTTAATTGCACTTTATCTTCTAGGAGCACTGGCTAAGTATTGCACTTGTACTGTATGTAGTCTTGTATTTATTCTCTTCTCTGTAGGTGTTTCTGTCTTGCTAGGTGTTGCATTGTTTCTTTTTTCTAGGTATCAGCACAGGCACTTGTTTATAGCAGTGTTTGAGTAAAAGAGTAGTTTTGACTTAAACCTGTTTGTACTAGATAGAGATACATACTCTAACCAAACACTAAGCACTTTTGTAAGTCGCTCTGGATAAGAGCGTCTGCTAAATGCCGTAAATGTAAATCTATTAGGTTAAAACAACAATATTGTTGCTAGCTTTTCAGCCTTGGTTGCTTTTACTCTTTTCCTAATTCCCTATGAAGAGCTCTCAGCGGTACAGCGGGCCACAAACCTCTACATGCAGGCCTGTTTTCCACTTTCAGCCTAAAAACAAGCTTACAGTAGTTAATGGAGACGGTGTAAAACACACTAGCCTGCAAAAGCACTTAGCATGATAGTGCACTTGAGAGCGTATTTATAATTCCAGTGGAATGCATAGTAAGCCAAAGTACAGACAAAATGTCATTTTTCTGGGAACAGAAGGACTGTTACCTGGCAATGACTCAGTAAAGTAGTGAGTAATAATGTGATAAATGATAAATCTTGCCTGTAGTAGAAGTTCTGTTCAAAACCCTTATGCTTTACGCTCAGTCAACAGACTGAGATTTAATTTAACATTTTCCACCCTGTTAGCATAACTGAGAAACACATAGCAGAGTGGTTTTAAGAATATAGGCCTCCTTTTAAGACTAATAGAGAAAGATGAGCAGTTATCTAAATGGCTAACGTCCAAATAAGCCACCAGTGAAAACCAATAGGCGAATTAGCAGTTAGCAAATTCTCATTTCTGTGTTGCTACTTGGCTTTTGCTCATTATTGGTGACTTTAGCACACATTTGGGAGAGTTACAAGTTCACATGAATCTCGGTTAAACTCTCCCTGCAGCAGCCATGTGGAAATGAGATGGATGATCTGTGTGCAGGGTGTTTTTAGAGAGTTAAGCTGGCTCGGATTAGAAGTGGAGGGTTCTGTGAGGAAACAATAAGCCAAAGATTTGGGAGTTGGGGGGGATAAAGCACTTAACCAGTGCCCCAAACGTCCAGCTTCAAAGGAACTGTCTCTGAATCAATGCCCGGAGATCCCTTGATAGAACTCTAACAACAAGGGGGCCAAACCTCCACTAGCATCCAAAATCTAGATTTGCCATTTTCACATATCATTTCTTTTTATTTGTTACATTTAACATAATACAAAATACAAAATGTGTCCAAGCTTTTGTGGGTTTTTTTTGTCATAATGGTAAAATCAGCAGATAAACAGTAATTGTGTAGTAAAATATGTAGAAGTGTGTTCTCTGTAGAGGATGTGTATCTTACATACATGTAGAATATCAACAACAACATGGAAGTTGACGAGGGATGCTCAAGTTTTTGCATATTACCATACATGTATTTTTTATTCATACTCAACTTACAAACAGCTGAAAACAAGACCGGAAGCAGTAGCCATGGCTGGGTGGCAACAAAACTCTCCATAATTGGGCCATTTTTTGAAACCTCCAAAGTGTGCTAATGGAACCACAGGTGACTGAAACTTGAGGGATTTTGCTTACTAAGAAAGCACAATTGAATCACTGACTGACTAAAAGTAATGGTCAGCACTATGTAAGGCATATATAATGGCTATACAACAATAACACTCCATAAAACTGTTGATAAACAGTGTCAGTGTTTGTGTTGGACCTACAGGTTCACTGGTTCCACCAATGTGCTCAAATTATAAAGACTGAGACTGGTTGAAAAATGATCAAGATTACTTGAATGAGTAAAGCCATCCACATTGTGGTGATATGCACATTTTTGGTATGGTACTGGTGCCAAATGCTATAAACTGTTTTAGCAGTGATGTTTTGTATATGTTTTTAAACGTTGATGAGGTTTAAAGGGTATTTCCAGCTACTTGTATTAAATATCAGGATAATTGAGGGGTGGGGATACAAAAAGATTCTATCAGAAAATGTTTGATGTGAGCAGTGGGCCCTGAAGAGCTACTGTCCTGCAGAATTGAATCCCAGCATTTAACATGCTGCCCACCCTCTTACATAACACTAGTGTGTCTGACCCAGCCAATCAGGATCTTCTTAAGTACCTCTGAAGAGCAGGTGTGGTATATTGTGGAACCTTGGCACTGCAATAAGGTAGCTCTCCAGGACCCGTGATGGGAAACTATTGTTGTAGTTTACAACAAAATGATGGACATTTTATTTACTATCCAAAATCATCAGTGAACATGAGTTTTATATGGAATGGTAATGATGGTGAAACAGTGGAAATTCTAAAAAAGTTTTCTTTAAGCAATATTTTGCCCCACAAAATTTTTTGCCCCACAATACATCCCTCCACTCATGAATGTTGGAAAAAAGGTTCTTGGCCAAAATCTTTTTGTAAAACAAAGTGATGGACATCAGAAAGAGTTTTCATAACCATTTCGTGTAACATGTTTCTTTGAGGGAGCTTCTCTGGTTCCTACATTCACAGACATAACAGACAGAATCAGTGACTTTTTTTTTCACCAGTTTAGTAAGCTGAAGCTCCTTGCAATGAAAACAAACTCATGAAGGTTTCACTGTTTGAAAAAAGTCCCACCCACAAGCCGATTTTGGTTGGTTTTGAGTTTGACTATCTGTGTCTATGAATGACAAGAGAATTTCGTGGCATACTGAACTGGCAAGAAATGAGTTGAAGAACAGCAGGACGTGAGTCGAATGCCCACTTGTCCCTGTGGTGACCAAAACCTGGAGAATATCTTAGGGAATAGGATGAGAGGGTGTCTGAGCCTCTGCAGTCAAAAATATGGTTTCTCCTCCCATACATAGGCTAAACTGCTAGATAATCAGTTGCAGGAAAAGAGCTGGATGTCAATACGAGGCAGGTTTTAGGGTGTGATAAGATGCTGCAAGCTAAAAAGCTTGTTTTTATCATGAGCAGCAGGGATTCTCCAGTCGCTCACCGAAAAGGTTGGCCTATGAAGCCAGAAATCATTCATCTGCCAGGAACTTGCAACATTTCCACAAGTATTCTGAAAAGTTTGCATTTTTATTACTTTCTGCTTGCTCTCAGACATTTCAGCCTTCAGATTCCCACACTTCACAATAATGAAGATCTGTTCACGAAGAGCCCCTCAAAACAAAACAAGACATTTTCTATCTATCAGCCTATCCTGCTTGGCCTCTATTCTACACTTCCACACATTTGTGACACTGGAGCCAAAGTGGCCTCTATAGAGGCCGGCTGGATTAGGGACAGCCGGGTTCTGGCTACCCATGGTGTGAATAGCGACTGGCTACGCTGTGCTGTCTGCTCGCTTAATCTGCTAATGTATTCCTGGGGTCAGGAGGTCCCCTCGCGAATCAATGGCTAGGATTTACACAGCTTTCCCCTGGAATGTGCCCCATCCGCACTCCTCTCCGCGCCCCAGGAAAAACATCCACCTCTGTTTGCAGCGCCATCCAATTTTCCACAGAATTTGACCACTAACAAGAGAATAAAACACAGGCATGCAGCAGCTCCCCCCTCAAGCATTTATAATAGAGGCCATTTTCCAGGCCTAGATAGACCAAATAGCTCCAAAAAAGGTTATTGAGATCTATTCTGATATATATCTGGACATCATCACTGTCAGAACCTTATATCTAGATAAGGAATCACAATTACAACCTATAAGCGAATTTATGTACCAAGATTTTTTTCTAAGTAATTTTACAACTTTTCTGTTGGTCCATTAGTTTTAACATTATGTAGTTTTTATTTTCAAAATGTAAAAAGTAATAAAATTGTTAAGACAATGACAATATAAGGCCAAACTGTCTATGTAAACTCATTATCTACAGAGAAGAATTTCTATTTGCTGGGTTTAACATTAAAATGCACAATTACTGTTTAACATATTGATGTGCCATAACTTTTGCCCAAGTTACATTTAATGTTTGATGCTCCATAATGCTTAATTCAGTAGATAAATTATAATTGTGCATAAAAAGTGTTTTAGTCTGCAGACAGGATGTGTTAACTGTACACTTAAAAAACAATATTGTCACTGTCCAATGAAAAAAAACTATCTTCAAAATGGTAACTTTACAGGAGAGGACAAAAACTGTCTTCACTTTCAGTGGTAGTCAATGGAACCAGATTTTTTTCCAAGCTGTCTGGAAGCATTTCTGTTGGTCCATTCAACAAGAAATTTAATCAGCATTTAATCGATGTAGAAAAATAGGAATCCACAAAAATGGAGATACATGTTTTTCAATGGACAGCAACGATATGATACCAATAATATGAATTTGATCAGGGCTGTCCAAAGTTTTGCAACCAACAAATACATTTACTACTTGTAAACATGTTCCTGACTTTTGCTGGTTCAGAAATAAATCATCTTAGCTGTGCAGTGAAATGCAACTAATGATTCCAATACTACTATTATTATTACTACTACTACTACTACTATTACTACTCATCCTCCTACCACTACTAATACTACTACTATTAATAATAACAATATATTTATATTTTATTTATACTCTTTTTATACTGGTGGCAGGTGATAAAATTTACAGATAACAGAAGAAATTACAGTTGACTTCTAGACTTTAATGGGTTAAAGCCAGTGGCGAATCATGAGTCATAAATGTCACATTACTATCAGATCATAAGAAATCATCCACCCCTGTCATAATGCTAACTTCTGCTAGTGTTCTGCTAGAGTAAGAGCCTAGTAGGTTGTTAGTGCAAACCCTGCTCTAAACAAGCAGCACAGACCAGCATGTATATCATGTTGGTTTAAGATGGTATAGTACTGGTCCGGTGCTGGTTTAGTTGGCCACTCAACTTGGTCATGCTTGTTGACCAGCATCAACACAGAAGATATTATTTTTCTATAAGGGATGTTAAATGCGATCCACAGGAACATTTTCTGACGAGGCTGAAGTTTCCATCTTATTAGATTTCTTCATTTATGCACCAGCTGCTTGCTACTGCTTAAGGTGAAAAGTAAAATTCTAATAAATTCTTAAGAACTTAAGCCTCATCAGAAAGTGAAACTTCAGTGAAACTATAGATCTAGCAAACACAGACATCTGAAGCTTCTTAAAGATGATCCATGTTTTACTTGTGACAGACATACTACCAAAGAAATGACCCTGTAGTCGTTTCAGAGTGACTCTTTCAGTAGTGAGCTCTGATGTAGTAGTAGAGCTGTCGCTGCTCATATGCAGTCGGTAATGCTCTCAGGAAGTATATCCCTCCCACTGTATATCAAGATGTTAATCAAAATGAAATGTCATATTAAATACAAGATTGTTTAGATACAAGCATTCTTGTTCTTGTTTATTCAAGAGTCTATTAAGTATGGACTATATATATATATATATATATATATATATATATATATATATATATATATATATATATATATATATATATATATATATATATATATATATATATATATGCATATTTCAGTTCATGGAAATCTTCTCCAAAGGTTTTCAGAAAGTTTCCCCCTGGTTTGGGCTATATGCCTTGACCACTGGCCACTTGTCTTGTCATTGCGGTGATGATGGGGGTGGAGCTGCAGGGCTTTTATGAGAGGACTGTCATTCTGCTTGAGTGACAGGCAGACGTTCCGTGGGAAGGAGCATAAAGTGAGAAAAAGGGGGCTCCAAGTGGGAAGACTTTATATGTTTATCACTCTCCTGACCCCTGTGGCCTCCTAGAAAACAATTGCATGGAGGAATGAATGGAGAGATCATGCTAATAAAAGGCTATGTGGATGGGGGGCAGCGATCTGATGAAATCCCTCAGTTTCCATCGACCGTCCTGCTGCTCCTCCACTGTTCCGCTCCCACAGACTGGCCTTCTTTTGACTGGCGCCTCATGTAGCATTTCTGTGATGAGAACAGCCGCAGATTAGCATTTAGACACGAGCACAGAGAACTAGAGCATGCTCTTTCAAAAGGGCATATCCACCCATTTTAAAAAATGGTCACTAGAATTCACCATTCACTCCCCAGTGCATATATCTGCACTCACACTGAACTTGCATGGAGCCAGCTTGTATACTGCTAATTATAAGAGACAAAATACAGGGAAACCAATCAGAAAAGAGCTTATTTTCAAACATTAGTCTTAAAGCCACTTTAACAAAAACAGTCTGTTTAATTATAAGGGATAGAGATTAGTCATGTAAAATTACTTTAGACTGTTTTGAGTACTTCACAAATGCTATACATGAAAAAATGCAAACAAAAATGAAGGTATAAGCCCTATGAAGACTTTTAATTCATTTAGATGTCTGTTTTGTTTTTTACTGAAATATCACTCAATATTCATTGTAGCCAAAAGCCACATTATTTATTTTGTAAAACAGCAGTATGCTTCTGTTGTTTTCACTCACAGACAAGTGCAGGAAAGTCCCACCTAATTGCAATCTGTTTGGTTTCAAAACACAACCTCTTCTTTTTCTCCAGCTGTTGTTATGCAGATGGAATGATCATTGTTACTGATTACTGACAGCATTGTTGCATGTGCCTGGGGCATTTATAGTGGCACTTTCAAAGCCAACTTTAACGAACATTTTGCCAAGAAATTATATAATTAATTATACCTCAGGAGAAACAGCAGCAGGGGTGTATTTGATTGATCAGGATAATCTTTTTACAGAATTTGGACATAAAGGGGCTACCTGGCTAAACACTCTCTCAAATCTCTTAAAAAGAAAATGTACTGTGCCGCATGGAGAGACCACCCTTCATGTTATTAGTTATTAGTTTTTCATTTTTAGATGAATGGAAAAAAGTGCTTCCAAATTGGAGTTTTTAAAAAATAAAAGTTACAGGGAAACAGGACTGCTCACATCCACCAGAAAGATTTAGTAGACCACCAACATTGATCCCATCATACAAACATCACTTAAAGTTCTCATCTTTGAGAGAGAGGAGGACATTAAGCTTCTCTCTTGCTTTACACTCACCCTGCATGTTCATAAGCATCACAAATGTGTTTTAAAATACATTTTAGATCAAATATTTCTCAAAACTATCTAAACACATCAACCCAGACAGCGTCTCATAACATTTTATGTAAGAACTCTCGTGAAGGAGCTCTTAGAGGTGAACGTCTGGTTCCTATCACCACCATTGTGAACAATTCTGACTCAATAAGATTCTCTAGAAATGTGCATTTCACACCAAACCACTCTGAATGACTCAGTTTACATCTTAACCATTTAATTAAGCAAAAGGTTTTGATCTGTGGAATTAGCCTTTAAAGTAGCTGATGTCTCTTGTTAGAAGGGCCGTCTGGATACTTTTGGAAATCTCCTCTGTTGTTTGGAGACACTAACATGACATAAACTGAAATCTGAAAGCCAGAAATAATCGGTATCTGATTACTTTCAATTACATGGCCTTCTTAGGGCTACTGCTGCTTTTTCAGAAAGACAGCATCCAGAATGACAGACGGACAGACGGAGGGATACAAATCCACTTCCCAAAACAAACCCCCCATGAATGACATGCTGAGAATTTGCAGCATTTACCATCATCTCCATTCTCATTTGCACTCTTGCCCTACATGACATTTCTCACCAGTGTGGCCAACACTGAGGGACAGCGTTGGGCACTCCGCCTGTTTAGTTTTTTTTTGCCGTTCCATCTCAATCGTGCCAGGGCCAGACAAAAACAGAGGCTCTACCGCACTGTCTGCCCCAAAGCGTCAGTGAAAGGGAAGAATGTACCATGCTAAATGTGCTTTCTGCCGTGGACAGACAGTTGAATAGAACCAAACTGGTGCCACAAGCTCTTTGGCACACGGAGACAGATGCTGTCCACTGTTGTACAAAGCCATTAGTCGTGGGAGGGTAAACAATAGCTCCGCTGGCCACATTGTCATGCACATAGGCGTTTTTATAGAGTAAGAGTGGGTCTAAGAAGTGTCCTTAAACTGAACCCTCGCCTTAAATCTTTCCGCAACCTCAAAAAAATTGTCTACAGCCTATTCGCAGCCACATCAAATATTAAGCTCTCTAACTCTGAGATCGCCAATTGGCATCATTTATCTTTCGGCTGCTTGTTTCACTGTAAAAACAACCGCACACACTGCATCTCTAGTTTCCAAAGCCAAGGGCGCCATTTCTGCAAACGTCTCTCTGCAGCCACAACCAGCAACACCCTGTCTGGTCTGTGACTTGGTCCTGTGCTTAGTAAAATGATAAGGCAGGGGTCCAAACACCACATGCACTGTACCAGAATGGGAGGCAAGGGGTGGCGGTCTACACACTAAATTATGCAACTCCTAAAATAAGATTAAAAAAGCAATGTTCCAATCTGATGTTGTCATTATATGAGAAAGTTACATCTTATGAAATGACAGCAATATCTAGTGATAGGTGACCGAACATTCTTCTCCTCATTCAACAGCCCATGTTGGCTCAGCATTGATACTATAGTGTATGGAACAACACTTTATGGAGGAATACTATGCTATGTTGATTACATCATGTCTGTAATAAGATCACAGTAATTCACAGCCTCAAGTGGCTTATTGCTTTATTTTATTCTTCATGTAAATGATATGTAAATTAAGTGCTGGTCCTTGATTGTATGCACTGAAGCCAAATCATCAGGTGTGCACAAATCTCTGCTCCCTCTACATATGAAAGTGTCATGAATCAGATGCGGAGCAGTTCATTAAAGGCGCTCAAATCTGCTTTTTTTATGCCGCTTTGACGAATAAGGGCCATCCTCACTAAAAATGACTAAATTGTTCTAGATGCACCTCTGTGCAATTCTTTTCCCCCCTCATTTATTTAGTGAGGGTTTCCTTTGAAGCGAAAGGCCCAACGAGGTGAGACGGAGTGGGGAGACGTGGGCGTGGAGCTCCAGGCACTAGGCCATGTCTCAGCTGATGGATGAAGGAGGTCTAGGCTCTCTCTGAGGGGATCACACTATCACAGCACACATCCATTAAGGTCCAGGCTCAGGCAGAAGAGCAGGCTTTAAAGAGGTTGACAGTAGATGAGCTAATCTCTCCCGGCCTGGCTGCAAGGAAGCGCTCCAAAGCAGGCTGGGGGTCCTCCTCTCTGGAAGGACCTCGGTTTGAAGTTCACATCTTTGTGAGAAAAAGCAAATTTCCACTACATCTTGAATGATGGTGGCACGCATAAGTGTTTTTTGTAACAGGAGAATTCATATTTCACGGGTTTGAAAAAGCATCCTAAATCACAGGTGTGAGTAAGGAATACGCTGATTAATATTAATACAGAGTGTTTATTTAAAAAGTGCAGTACTAGAGATAAGACCAGTATCAATCTAAATGATGCAGCAAACCTTGGCTAGGTCACACAAATAGGGTTTAAATGTGGTGCAGTTTTTAGGCCAATTTTTTATATTCAAGAATTCCCCTAAATCAGTTTTAAAGAGTGCTTAATCCTTATAGATATGAGCTCTGATTATATGTAAGCAATTGATGTTCTTTGAAAACTGGCTTGCAACCTGTCGTGAGGGTAATGCCCATATTACAAACTTATTTCCAAGAAAGTTGAGACAGTAGACAAAACAAAAAATACAGAAGGTAGTGATTTAAAAACCTACTTTATAATAAGTGCACAAACAGTGCTCAGACAAGATATATAATGTTTTATCTGCTCAGTTTCATTGTTTGAGTGTAAATATACACTCATTCTGAAACTGATGTCTGCAACAAGTTTCCAAAAAGCTGGGACAGAAGTGATTTAAGACTAGGAACATCATGAAATGTTAAAAAAAGTGGCATGACTGTGTAATCAGATGCTAGTCCAGTAAGGCTGTTGGAAGGACCTGCCTGAAGTCTAGAACTGTCTCCAACTGAACATAGTGTAACAAAAGAAACTAGTCCAATTGTTGTCTTCCGTTCCCAAATGATTATTAAAAGCTGTTAAGTGATTTAACCCGGTGGTACACCTATTCCTGATGAATGTGAGTGCATTTGCATCTGTATTAATTTAACACAGGTCGGAATTTACTCATCTGTAAATTTTGTATTTTTCTAATTTTGTATTCTTATTAGTGATTGTTTTGGAAAAAATGCTTTGGGAAAAAATGTGCTAAAATAAAAACAGGTCTAAGCAGTTTTCTCCATATGGGAAAATGATATGAAATTGGCATGAATGGCACACAGTGGTAAACTAATGTTTTTAAAAACTGATATGTTTTAATGTACCAACATTTTACTAGGCTATGCCTATTGTTGCTTTCCACCAAAATTTATCACGCCATAAAATAAGAGGTGGCACTTTATTTTAAGGTCTGATTCTTATCAGTGCATTAACTGTAAGCAGCCAATCAAAAAAAGCCCTAATAAATGAAAACATGACATTTGCTAGCAAGTTTCATAATGCATTATAAATGCATTCATATGATGAGTTGATAAAGTCTTCTGTAAATAAATTATATATTCCAATTTTTTGAGTAATTAATTAAATGTTAATTAATTGTAATTAATTAACAGCAAATAAATGTCATTAGAAATCAAATTAGCATGACTGCTTGGCACTGACCTTAAGGGATGGCATTTTCACGTTTTTTTGGTTTTTTTTGGTTATGCATTAGCGGCTACTAGCATTAATCTGAAATAACGCAGACATGGTGGGATTACCGACTGGAGGTTAAGATTTAAACTCAAGACCCTCCCTGAAGCTTAAGCCCTTTAGATGGGAGTATGCATGGCTTCTGAGCCACATTAAGCCCATGTGTTTCTGATTTAGTGCTGCCCATCCTTGTTGGTTTCCCACAAGATGAGGTTTCCCCGTTTCAGCCCAAATCCCCATAGACCTGTTTATCAGACTGTAAAGCAAAGCATCCCTCGGGCCTCCATCATCAGTCTGCACACAGAAAAAAAAAAAAAAAAAAAAAAAAAAAATATATATATATATATATATATATATATATATATATATATATATATATATATATATATATATATATATATATATATATATATGCACCCATCATCTGATATTATGTGCACATCAACTTTTTCAGCCTTGGCAGCAGATGCCACTCATAAAAAAACTGCCTTTGCTCTTGATTGCTTTAAACAGTCACACTCAGAAAACGTTGTGGTCAGGCTCAGCTAATTGGCAAAACCAAAAAATTTCCTAGAGGCTAGTTGTTTTTTGCATTGCAGATGGTAGTGTACAATATAGTTTGGTTAAAAATCACATTAGTCCTGGCCTTTTTTTTCATTCCTACTTTGTTTTCCTTTTTGTGAAAACCAGTAAGTATGTAGCTTAGCCAGTAAGCAGTTAGCTTAACTAAAGTTTCCACTGTTACTTTCTTGCGGTAAAAGAAAAACATGCAAAGACAATAAGCTGTCTTTACTAAAGGACCCTGGAAGAAGCGTGGTTATTTGCATGCTTAAATAGTTCTATGCACTGCAGGAGAAGATGTTGTATATGGTTTCATACAGAACCTTTTTTCCACAATGTTCCACAAATATGACCAAAAAGTCCCTGTTGCAGCCGTACTGACCCATATACAACACATTCTCCATCAGTCTGAGGAGCCAGTTGACCATGCAAAGAACTTGTTAACCATGCAAGTAACTATTTGAGAGTTCATGATTCGATAGTTTAAACTAAAGAACGCTTTAGCAGTACTAGTCAAAAATGCTCTGCGCATGTCTGTTGCTTTTGTGAGCATCTTAAAAGCATTTTTATAACAACTGAAACCTTGTAAACTGTTGAGGAACTGAACAGCAAATATATTCCTAATGTAAAGTATGGGACGGATAGTAACCCGTTTTGCAGTTTGTTAGCTAAGTGAAAGTTAGTTAAGCTGTGAAAAGGTGCCTCTCAGCCTCATGCGGTACTCGTAAGTGAACTGGAATCACCTTTAAATTGCCTCGAGCTCTGAGGAGAAAGAGGCAAAAGAAGAGAGCGGCGTCGGGAGCTTTTTTATTTTTTCTTTCTTTCTCTCTCCTTCGCTCAGAATTCCTGGATAATGACTGGGCTGTAACCGTACAGCGCCACTCGCCGCCAAGTGAAACAACAGTCTCTGCCAGTTTCTCTCTGTTTATTTCTCTCCATTTTTCATCCCTAACCCCCACCCCCACCCCCCTTTTAGGATACACACAAAAAAATCATATACAAAATCTGCATTTAATTTGCATGGCAGGCCACTATGTCTTTCTCCTCTCTCCTTTTTTCTCTCTTCTCTGTTCGACGCTTTCTGTTTTTTCGTGCATTCAGCAAATATTTAGGCCAAGTCAGGGATTTGTGGCTGAGGTTTCTTCACTAGGAGTGCAGAATATTTTCTGAGAAAACGTGTCTGCCAACAACAGATCTGTGCTACGGCCTAAAGCACTGACCTCCTCGGGTTCATTTTAAACGTGCAGACGGAGAGGTGTGCTGAGACCATTGTGGTGCTTTTGGCGTTGTTCTCTAGTTCACGGGTTACAAACAACTGGATAGAGATGTACAGTGCATATGGAGCTTCCACATGAATAACTACAGCACACTGTTGTTGTGGCAAAACCCAAAACTTTAACATAAACCTAAATAAAGCTGCAGTAAGCGATGTTAATCCAATAAACCTCTGGTCAAATTCAGAGAATGTCTCCTCATGCTCCACTAGCTGTCCACTCTTTGTGAGGTTTGCAGCCCTGAACTGGATCCACGCAATGTTTAGAAGGAGAGACTTTAATCAGGCAAGAGTGAAGAGTCACGTTAACATCCGTGAGGTGTTTCAATACTGAAGAGACCTCAAAGAGCAGTCTCTCCACAATTCAGCAGTTTTTTGTTAGATTTTTCTGTTGCGTCTTAAATAGTGCTGGAGTTACAATCTTTGGCCTGAAGCATCTGAATGTTACTGCTGCAACATTTAAGGTGGAAAGGGAAAATTCTAAAAAGAAACAGGTGCACCTGAATGTAGCCTAACTGCTGTACCTTTTAAGATTGAACAGGAAAACTCAAACAAGGAGCTTCATTGTCATGGAAAAGCTGACTTCATTGTCATGGAGAACTTCTAAAAAAAACAGTGTCAATCACCTTAGGAATAAATGTCCATGAATTTGGGGGGAAGAAGCACTGAATGGAGTGTATTTGCTTTGAGTTGAAATATCAATAATCGTTCTTCAGAATGTACCTTTAATCACTGGTATATAAACAAACATTTTTGCATCCTACAGTGGTGCTGCAACAGTATGTTTGTTTACATGCACTTAATAATCAGAAAACTGCAAAAAAAAAAATAATAATAATTGTCCACACTTCAATGCACTTGTGGGAAAACTTCTGGTCTACACAAGTGGAATTTCTTTTTTGCGACCCATCAATAAACTCAAAGAAGGTAAGAGTGTAACATAAAACTTAATTCTGAAACTTTTCAGTCACTTTACAGACAAATTTAAATTTGCATCACTGGGACAACAACTAGTGAAGGTGGATTTTGCTTTTGAAAACTATCAATGTTTTAAAGTGGATTTTTTTTGGCTAACGTTGCTGCTAGGAAGCTGAATATCTTACTACAACTATGGTAACTTTCTTAAAATCATCATACAGTAGAGATGGATGAGATGGAACTCAAACAATAGAAATGTCTTAGAAGATAAGAGCAAAATAAAAAAAAAGTACTCTGGTCTTCAGTTTATTCTAAGGAAGAACGGATAGACCTTCAACCAAACATTACAGTACCACTAGCCCTGTTGTATTTCTTAGCCAGTAGCTCAATGGCTAGGCTAGCAGTCAGGATGGGTTGGCACCACAGGGATTCCCAAAGGCTTTATAATGTAATAGTGTAGTGGCTATCGTATTTGTAGTTATTGTAGTTCACACAATGAAAAGTGCTTTTCAAATGACATAAGCGAATAAAAGAAAAAAATCATGTCAGAGTCTCTGAAATGACAGTGACAATACACAGAGTGCTGGGAAAATGTTCACTAGGTAAGTGCCAGGAATCACCCAGTGAGTATCCATTTCAAGGGAAGCGTGCAAATCAAAGTTTAAGCATGTCAAGAGAAGACATCAGAAAACCACGAGTGAACAGAGACACAAGGGAGAGCGGGTAGTTGAATGGAAGTATGGCAGAACCTTTGTTGTGCTTGGCAAACCAGTCGCTAGACTTTGCCCTGGAACACACAGTGAGTGAGCCGCTGGAAGACTCTTTAAGTCCATGCACTCACGCACCCAGTCACTCCTCCAGGCCAGACAGGAGAGAGTCGTATCCGTACAATTTGGGCCTCCAAGCCCCTCATCTGCTCCCGTCCAAAAGCCACAGCCACTGGGGAAGTGGAGAGATATGTGTGCCCCGGGGCGGAAAGGGGTTTGGGATGAATCCACTCTCCGATTTAGTTCTGCTGGAGCTTCTCCTGCTGAAGGAGCTCCATATTTGGTTGAGTTTACAGGTGCCTCGGCTTAGAACTCACAAACCTGCACAAAACATGTGAATATAATGTGAGCTTAGTTTCTGGGCTGCTTTGAGATTCCTCTGTTGATCTGGGCTTTGGACGGAGAGCAGAGCTTCTGTACACTTTATACCATCTGGGCTTTGGTGTCTTATGAAGCAAGCTCATGTGTGAACTTTCAACAAACGAAGTTGGGTTAAAAAAGTCTAATTCTAATTAAAAAAAAAACGAGAGTGTGCAATAGACTGCATCATCAGTTAGCAGAGTGGAGATGGGTTTGTAACACTTAACACTTTACCGCAGGACTAATGATTCTTTGCATTTTTAAATGGTATATATATAGTTTGAATAGTGTGTGTATATATTCTGTATACTATATGCTGTATATACCTATGTGCAGAAGGACACAGTTATGCCATAACAGGAAGAGATCTTCCCCAAACTGAGGTGAAAAAAACAATATAATTGTGTAAAATGTCTTTGTATGCTGTAGCATTAACATCACCCTTCTTGGAACTAAGGGTCAGAGCTGAAACCCTGTAAAAGAGCCACACCACACCAGCTGACACGTAGAACTGTGCTTAGTGATTTTAGTCTTGTGCGCAGCTGCTTAGCCATGGAGACCTGATGCCCTGTTCTTGCAATAATGTTGCTTCCAGTGGCAGTTTGGAACTAGTATCATAACCTACAGAGGTCTCATCCCTCGAGAGCATTTTTTAAAACAGCATGTTTTAGTGGACAGAAGACCAAAACACCTGAAAATGGCCAAGAACTGTCATGAACGGCCAGGAATTTATTAAATGTATTTTTGTAATGTATAAAAAATATGGTAAATATTTTTTAATTGCATTGTCTTGCATTTAATATTAGATTTTTATAATTGTATGTAGTTTTAATAAAGGTTACAGATATGAATAAATATATATGAACAGAAATAATGGTACAGACTTTGCACTGTACTTTGCATCAACCATCTCACAAAATATTTCAACTAAGTAAGATCATCAAACTGCATTTTCACAGGGCAACAAAACCAACTTGCTTTTGCCAAGAACTACAAACTTTTCTAAAAGGTACTACATAAAGTATAATAATAATTAAGTAGAATAATAAAGTATATAGGTATTTTGACCATTTCCATTAACAACTTTAAATGCATTTGATAAATATATTTGTATGGTACATTTCCATTTGTAAAATTTCAACATTTTATATTTAAATTTAAATTCCATAATATAAATATATTCAAATAAATTTGGTTAATATGGTCACATATTCTGATATGCATTTCAGTGTTTGGAATGGATTTTGACTTGGGTTTAAATTGTATTTAAAATATATAAAAAATACAAGTCCACTTATTTTTAAACATATGAATAGCCCCATAGTTCCAAAGCTACACCCTAAAAAGTCAATGGTTGATGTTTGGGGTAAGAGACAAATTTGAGTAACTTTGAGTAATTTTTAGTAAAGTAACTGGGTTCTTTTTATTGCTATTTTATTTAAGCGTTTTTGCTATTCAGCACATTACACCTGTATCTAAACTTCACACCTGCTACTGAACGATCTCCTGAGCCATTACCACAGCAGCAAAAAAACCCTTTAGCCCAGCTCCCAAAACGGCCCCTGGGCCCATACATTTAACAAGCCTGAAACGACAAGAAAGTCTTACAGTGTTTTTACAAGGCCGGAGAAGAACTTCTCAGCACCGGTTTAAAAGACTCTGAGTAGTTGGCCACCAGTTCTGGTGTGCTGTAAAAGAAAATGCATTTAAAATGGCCAGAAACTGCAGAGGAAATCAAAAGAAGATGTCATTTTTGCTCCTGGTCATGCTGGATCTTCAGGCTTTTTTCTAGCCCGGGGCCAGACTTTCATTTCATGCGCTCCTAAAAATAACTTGCGATGCCCTGCCATCTTATTCTACCCTACTACGGTAAACAGCCTGACAGACAGACAGACGGTGTTGATGAAGGTGTTGTCTTCCAGCCACGCTTCCCCACATGCTTCAGTGCTTTCCCATAGGCAGGAGGTGGAGCGGCTTTATGGAGCATATCTCTGCTTTCTAATGACTTTTACGGAAGAGTGTGACCTCACTAACTCAACTTGGAGCAGCTAGAGCCCCCTTTCAAATGCCTCACAACAGTAGGGATGCTCTGTATCTGGAGCTGAATCTTTGAGAAAAGTAAGTAACATACACCAATGTTCATGAAAATGTATAATATGAGCACAAAGTGCAGGATTGCTTTAAGTCAGCTTTAATTTGGGGGGACTGCCTCCAAACTGAGAGTGTAAAACATCCTCATGCATTTGCTGTTACCACGGTAGGGGCTCAAATGTGTTCTTTAGGGTTCTATTTAGATCTATAACTTGTTTTTAGAACTGCTTGCCTGCTTAAATAGTTCTCTACATAGTGGACTAGTTCTTGAGATGGACAGAGAATGTTGTATATGATGCTATAAAGCACCAAAAAGAGTTCTGCTGTTGTTTTGATGTTAGGCAGGTCACAGTAGAATGCTATACAGAACCATATACAACACATTATCCATTAGTCTGAAGAACCATTTCAGCATGTAAAGGCAAAAGAACAGTTGAAGTTCTTGAAGGGAGGATTTGCAGTAATGTCTGAAAATGCTGCAGCTCATACTAACTAAATGGATTCAGAGTGAAAGATCTGAACTGTGAGACTACTGAATAAGCTCTAATTCATTTACTTTACTGAGTGATTTCATTGTGTGCTGTGGGCAAGCAATGACAGGGTTGTCCTTGCTCAGCGGCTAGGCCGTCTCACCACACCCAGAGAGACAGAGCAGAGAATGAAAAGTGTAGTTTGTTATTCTCGTCCTCTACCATGCAAGAAGTAATCACAGTTGTAGGTGTTCTTGTAAGACTCATAAACTCAACAAAATTTGGGATGGGGGTTTTGAGATGGGGCGGGCGAGGTGGGGGTTTTGGGATGGGGCGGGCGCGGTGGGGGTTTTGGGATGGGGATTTGGGATAAATAAATACTTTGAAAGTGAAATATATACTGAAGACATTCTATGTTGTTGTTGATGTTTTAAAAAACAATCAAACAGTGTTCCCTGTGCAAAAGCTATAGCACATTTTATATATTTTTAATATATAAAACAAATGAACAGCAAATGAAGAAACAATTTGTGCTAAAATCTGCATAAAATGTTCATATTTAAGTGTGTTCGCTGTAATGGATGTGTTGCCTTATTTACAATGAGAAATTTTATAACAACATTTGACTAGCCCCAACTTGCATATGTCTCTACCCCAGGAATAAAAGAGATTCAATCATAGTTTACTTGAAATTATTTAATTTCTAAATTAATAAGAAATCAATATTTTCTGAAACATTAAATAAAAAAAACAAATATTGAAATATATACACATTGGGTATTAATAAAGTATTGTGATCTTACATGTATTACCCTATCGTCCACCCCAAACACTGTCCCACAAATGCTTCTTTTAAATGTCAGGCTACTGATCCTCTTTTTTTATACCACATAAATACTGGACTTTGCAGTGCTTTAAACATTTCTGACATTTCTGAAATGTGTGGCAAATCAGGAACGCCAGTGCAGAACAACAAGAAGAAACCAGCCAGCTCTGGGCCAACAGCAGCAATAAAAACACAGAGTGCAGTTATATATAGACATACAAGAATACTGTATGGCATTTTTGCCTGCACTGAATAGTACAGTGTAACGTACACATTACAGTAAACTGCAAATCTATCTATTATCTAAATATCCATCCATCCATCCATTATCTTCCGCTGTGGTCACGGTGGGGCCGGAGCCAATGTCAGCGGCATCAGGCGTGGCTGGGCTACACCATGGACAGGTCGCCACATGGGCAACACACACACCTATAAGCGCTTTTCAGTGAGGATCAACCTAACCAGCATATCTTTGGACTGTGGAAGGAAACCGTACAGTATATGCAAATACAAAAATGTATATAATGTATATGTATATAATGTGTATATATATAAAAATGTATAAATGAACATTTTTTTATATATGGGAAGATCTTTCCTTCCAGGAAGTTTAGAAAATAAACTGTAACTGTGTATTAAAATGTGCAGAAGTTCTCTGCAGACAACAACATGGAATTTGACCAGGGGCGCCCAAACTTTTGCATGCGACTGTACGATTTGCGGTGCCTGAGCAGGAAAAGGTTATTCTGCTCAACGTGTGCTGTAAAGGAGTGAAGGAATAATGAGGTAGCGTTTAGTGTCCAGTTGGACCCTTTCGCTGAATCCTATCACAGTCAGCAGTTCCAACCCAATTACAATAAATTTCACATGCATCATTACCTTCCAGTCTCTCAAAAACACAACTGTTCTAGTTCAGTCCAAATAAACAAATAAAACTCTCATAGTAAGATGCAGAATGAATATGAATGGGGTATAAAGTTAGAGACGTGGGGAGTCGGCTGAAAATGAATATACTGAACAATAGCAGTGCTTGGAAACAATTGGCCATTACAGGCTATTAGTGGGGAAAAATTACAGTTTACTAGATGAAAATCAGAGCCAAGCAAATTTACAGCATTAAATGAGGTGTGAACAGCTGAACAACAACACTAAAGCAGAGTGAGAGGGCTATAAGTCTTTGGTAGGGGAACAGATTTCTGAGTGAATATTTGTTTTACTAATCATTATGATCATATACATTATAATATTATAAGAAATATATATTGCGTATACTTGTTAAAGATGCATGAGATATGAACCATTCAACACTTGAAAACCACCTTTACACATTTATTATCATTATTGGATTAAACGATGATGGAACGTTCCGTTTGGTCACTATTAAAAAAACACTGTATTGGTACTGACCTTTAATCTGACTTACAAACACAATTTTTAACATGTTTTTCATTGAAACACAAAAATGGTGTTTCGTTCAAGACAGTTATCTGTGTTTTACACTGATTTTCAGACATACTTCGAAACTAAAAATCTCTGACTGCTTGCCATGCAGTCATGAAGGACGGGGATGCAGTTTCAGAAAGAAGCCCTGCGTGTGTTTTTATCATCATACCGCGCTCAAAGCGCCTCTTTTCATTCTCAATTCGATAGCTGTCCTCGCGTGAATCCTCGCTCCGCGCCGTGCTATGCCATGATGCACTGTGCCGCCCCACCGCAAGGCGTTGCTACTCAAAAAAATTCCCAGGTTGGCAGGTCTGCTATTTTAGTTTGGCTTGTTTTCATTAATGTACAATTACATTCCAATAAAGATTATTGATAACGTGTCTTTGAAGTTTGATTGCACCATTACAATACTTATAGGCAACTAGTCATCATATCTTTCTCTCTATGAAACACATGTTAATGCTCAGTAGTGCACAGATATGCTTCTTTAATATATTTGCATTGTACTAAAATACATTCATTTTCAATGGGCGTATATGCGGCCATGTTTCAACATTCACTGGTAATTATAACATTATAGTCATTATATCTTTTAAAAGAATGATTTTGGAGAGGTGGGCAAGTGCACTATAGACCCCTGTGGTGCAGCCACAACACTGATTTGGGATTTTTTTTATGATCTGTTCTCATTTGATTGCTCAGCACCCCTAAACCTCTAAGCCTACAATCGCTTTCGTTCTCACTCAGTCCACCTATAACAAATAGACATTTTTGTCATGTGTTTTAGCATACTCCAGCGGTTCTCAGTCCTCTTCCCAGAGTTCACCTGCGCTGCATATTTCAGTGTTTTTCTGCTCCCAACACACCTGATCTAAAACAAAACCAACATTTACAATAATTCACTATTTAAATTGTTCTCTGATGTTCTATATAGAAGGTATTTAACTTAGTTTAGAATTTTTTTTTTTAGACACTCCAATTAGCCACATGTGTTTATACACAGCGGAATTTGACCTCTGCATTTAACCCATCTGTGCAGTGAAACACCCACATATACACACACTAGTGAACACACTAGGGGGCAGTGAGCACATGTGCCCAGAGCGGTGGGCAGCCCTATCCACGGCACCCGGGGAGCAGTTGGGGTTAGGTGCCTTGCTCAAGGGCACCTCAGTCGTGGCCTGGGGATCCCAAGGATCGAACCGGCAACCTTCCGGTTACAAGACCGGATCCCTAACCTTCAGGCCACAACTGCCCAGTTGTGGGGTGTCTTCAGTTTTTTTTGATGAGCTCATGAATAATTTAATATTTTTAATAATTTTAGTAATGAGCTCTTCTCTGATTGGCTGGGCACAGAAACAACATGTTGAAATAGATCAAATAAAGCTCTGTGTAAATGAGCTTCGTCCTCATACTATTTAGTTTGCAGTGCTTGGAGTTTGCTGGTAGCAATTATTACTTACACTAACTACTCACCTTCGATCATCAACACAAAGTAAATTAAAGTTAATACTCACTAAAAACTTTCAGCTTAAGATGATCTGCTTCAACCAGTAAACAGAGATAAAATCACGCAGCATGGCTGCTACTTACAGCTTACTGTTGGGTTTGTGAGGCTAATAAAAGTGTATGTGCTCCTTTTTCAGTCTCTTCAATGTTAAACACTGAGTGACGCTGCAGGTTTAAAATGTGAAATGTGCAGCCTTGAAGTTGTTCAGGATCCTGGGCTTGTACGTGGGCTGGTGTATGTTGATGTTGTGGGTGTAAATACTAATGAGTCTTTTGTGGAACAGTTTAGGATTTTGGAATCGGCTTATTTTATCATTCCCTTTTGTAAACAGAGGATTTGTATTTAAGGAAAGAACAACAGTGTTCGGGATTTACAGTATGAACTCTCCTTATTCAACTATGACACTGCAAATACAGTTTTACATTCTCTGAGCACCTACTGTGTGTTTCCAGCTTCTGTCCACATTTTACCCCTTCCTATTTATTTACCTTTACATTCCTGAGCAAAAGTGATTTTGTGAAACAGGCTGAAGATCCATGCTCAGTGTTTAAATGTCTTCTGCTCACACAGAGTTATCAATTTTGGCCACAACAAGGTGGTGATATATACTGGTTATTGTTACCTGTCAGAGAATATTATGTCAGTGCAACCCTCTTCATGTTCTTCCCACATGAGGACAGAGCACAGCTCCTGCAGCCACCTCGGTGTGTGTGACGTGAGTAATAAGTCGCCACTCAGTCTCACTGAAAACAGCAAACAGTCGAGGCAAAGATGAACACATTAACCAAGTCTGAAACAAAAAGTGGTTTGCGTTATTTCTGAACGTTAACCTGCCCCACTGGAGCAGTGTAGCCTAGCTGGGCCGTAAATATGGAGGCTTTAATAATCTTAATTATACTAGGCCTTTTTTTCTATTCTCATCCCCAGGCCAGCTCCCCCTCAGACTCAGCGGGCTGCCGTGCCAGTGCCAAGCGCCGACTCAACAACAACAACAGCAGCATTCATAAGGAGAGAAAAGATTTAAGGCTATATTTTTTAAATATAGACTTCATTTCATCAGGCTCCTTGCAGGAGGTTGGAGGTGGATGGTTTCACCTCTACCTGAGCTTTTACGGGCAAAGTTTTGGAGTGAATTCTTTTCAGGTCTCTCTCCAGACTGGCGGACAGTAAGGAGGCAAGGAAAGTTCCAGTCAGCTTTTCAAGGGAGTGGAGGAGGCTGTGGGGGAATTTTTGTGCTGGGTTTGGATTGGAAAAGCAAGAACAGGATTAAAATGCTGAAGAAACATAGAGAGTTTTCTTCAGGAGGTTTTGATTTCTGTTTGGGGGTTGGGGGGGGGTGTTATTGGATGTTCTAAGGGACAAATTAATAAATCCTGGGCCACTGGCCACAATCAATCCCCTCCTCCTGTTTTAAGTCCACATTGCTGTGTTTTACTGCAATGCATAACACACAAATGAATGTATTACTATTAACATGCAAAGCTACTCATAAATGATCATATATCAGTTATGTAGACAACATATGAGAGTAGCAGTAATCGTTTAACGAAGGAAAAATGGTACAGCAGGAACTTTAACTATCCCAGCCTTATCGATGGCTACATGTTAACTATTTCCTTCAGCGTATTCCTTCATTCCTCTCAAATTAAATGCATTTTTGGCTCGGAATTAAATTATAGTGGAAGCTTTTTTAATAAATGTTGAAGAGATGTAGATAAAAAGAAAAGCAGCTTTATTTAAACTAAATGCATAATTTTATTTAGAATTGCACATTAAATAAATTTTTACATATTTCTATAAGAGTAGCTAGATTTATCTGCCTTGCAAAGTTGCTCTGATTAAATGACCTAAACCTTGTCTTCTTATTTGAATTTTCAATTCCATCTTAAATTGTGCTGCAGATACATTCAATTACATTCTCAGACTTTATAATATCCTGCTGAGATTGCACAGTTCAATTTGTGGTTCACTGCTCAAAGCCAGATTTGCATGATTCTGTGGGTATTTACTAGATGTGCACCAGACATGTCTTTGTTTTGTTTTTACAAATTGGAACACAGCACATAGTTTTTATGTGTTTATTGCTATTCAATATGTAACTTCTCTCTTGGCATGACTTGTGCTAAGACTACATACCATGTTTTACAAAGTACCCATGCACTCCAGCCACTGAAAGATTGAGGGAGTAGTACCAGAAAGTGGATGTGGATGAAAATGTTGGTCATTACTGTTGGCCTAGCAGCTCCAGTTCTAAAAAAATAAAAATAAATAAAAAATTAGAAATCAAACGTCTAAGCTCATTTGGAGTAAATAGAGAATCACATAAATCAGATTTTTTGGCCAAAATCTTCCCTAAAAGTTTGTCTTTGTTTATTATTCGATTTGTGTACATAGCAAAATGAGCTATATTTCAAATTATTGTTTTCCGTTGCATCCCATACCTACATACAGGCCCAGTTGTGATAAAGCTTAGTTGTTTAAGGTCCTCTCATTGGCTGCATATGTCTAGAAGGCCTGGTGGGTTACCCGCTGCTCATTCTCCACCAGAAACAAATGAAATTCCACAGAGGTGGGCTGGAGGTGACCCCGTACCATCTCCACCCATTCAGTTAACCACTCCAGGCCTGCAGTGAATATGCATGAGTTTAGAAGTAAACAGCCATCTGGGATCTCGCCAGATGAACAGAAAAGAACATTGTGCATATAGCGAGGGAGATTTGAAGGAGACACCGTTTTTTTTAATAACCAAGAGTCTATTGTCTTGGTTTCCATGCCAACACCAAGGCACTTCTTCAAATTCTTGGTGCTCTTCAGCAAAGTCCTTCATTATCTTGTGGCTCCAGCTACCATGTTTATACAGAGCACCAAGTTCAACACTCTGCACAAACTAAACACTGGAGCAACTAAAACACTAACACTTCTCCACAAGCAGCCTGAACACACGACTCGCCTGCTCATTTAGGAACATTTCTCTGAAATATCTGCTAATGCGAGTATTGAACTTGTTCGCTTGCCTTGGCTTGCTTTAAGTCAGCTTGTAAGACTCGTTTGGAATCTAAATCCCCACTATGCACTGTGTGAAAGTCTGAGAACAGCCAAGAAAACTGTTTAAAAGTATTTTTCTCTGGCAGGAGGCGTGCCTTAGCTTGTAAAACGTTGGAATGTGCATAAATAAACATTCATACATAAAAGAAAGTAGCAAGTATTTGTTTTTCAAAAAGATTATAAGCATTTGGGAGTAGGTCAGAACTACACCGGTTGGGTTTTAGGTTTCTTCTCAATAGTTTTACTGAGATCCATCAGCTACTAATTTGATTTAATAAAGCATTGATCAAATAATATTTGCCTTACATTTGTTTGCCTCAACCTGCTACAAATGACAGTATGCCATCTGCTGAGGACTAGAAGATTAAGAGGATCTAATGAAAGCTGTCACCCACTGCACAACCATTTCTCTTCACAAAGGAGGCAAGAAGAAGCCTACAACAATCCAACCCTGGTTTATTATTTCTATTTACTACTGTTTCTTTTTTAACACCTTTATCCATGAGCACTAGCTGATATACATCTCATTTTTAAGTGTGGCCCATGAGCATGTTTGATTTGGCCTGGCAGACAGTTTATCTCTCATTCAATGAGAAAAAATATATTTGTGCTATTTAGAAGATTTTACTGAAGTGGTAGCTTTAGTGTTGAGTGACTCAATTCTTTAATTTGTTTTATTTTATTAAACAAGTGATTGAATATTTCATTTATTGTCACAACCAAAACAACTGTTAGAAATGTTCAAATAAATGTTTTAGTGGCGACAATTCTAGCTTTTAAGCCTTTTTTGAGCCCAACTCAAAGACACTAGCTGGTACATAACTGACAAACACAGCGTTAAACAGTTATACACACCATATTTTTCATAAATTATTTACTGAACTGCAGAATATTTTATAAAAAGTTTACTGAACTGCAGAAAATCAGTGTTTGAGTAGTGACAGTTCTTATATACCCTTTGAATGAGGTATATATTTAGTTTATTACTATCTCTTTTTTTATAGGACTGCAGTTTAAGCTAATTTGGTAGAATGGTCCGTATGTAGTGTATTAAATTCTTAGTTTCCTTTTTAAATGGTATTTCTTACTTTAGTGATAATACTCATATTTGTTTATTTTGTATTCTGGCTTTCTGGCTTTTGGCCTACCACAAATATGTTTCACCCAGTTTGGACACGACCACTTCTTCTAATATTGGGTGTCAAGTCAACAATACATCACTAAGTAATATTAAAGAAAGAAAGAGGGTTTTAAAGTCAGTGGCAGTGATGAGAACCAGACTGCGAGACTGCTACGTGTTAGCACAAATCTTTTTCATCTGTGTTCGCTCACAAAGCCGGGACATGTCCACGCTTCTCAGCTTTTATAAGGAAGAAGGAGACAGTAAGAATAACTCCCATCCATCTCTCTGAGTTTAAACGTTCTCCACAAGAGAGACAGGAGTGCAGGGAGGGAGGAATGGAGGGAGGGAGTGCTTTGTATGACTGCAGTGCTGTAGAGTTGAATGCACAACTGCACAGTGGATAAATGACACAGCAAACAAGCAGACAAATGAGTTGTGTAAAAGTGGAAAAAAGACCAGATCTAAACGCTTCACACTGATACTAAGCTAATAAAGACGGGGTGATGAAAAAAAAAGCTGGGAGGAGCTATAAGTAAAGAGAGAATGAGGAGAATAGTACGTTTGAAGATAGCTAACCTTAAAATACATAAGGCAAAATATCTACAAAGGTTTTGTTACAGGTGAATTCCACCAATGCACAGATGTAAACTTAGTCATGGTCTGATGAAAAATGGTTGATGGTAAAATGCATTTACAGTGGTGCTGATGGGAACCAGGTGTCAACATGACTACAACACAAATATAGACATTTTGTTTACTATCCAAAGCCACCAGTGAACCTGCACATATTTTGGAATGCTGATGATGGTCAAATAGTTGAAAACCTAAAAATGAGATTTCTTTGGGGACTATTTTGCTTCACAGCCCCTGCATGTATTCCTCCATTCATGTTCCGGCTTTACATTAGTCAGGCAATAATCTGATTTCTGAGAAATCTGAAAGAAATCAGAGTAAGAGTATATATACACTGAGAAATCTAATAGAAATCAGAGTAAGAGTATATATACACTGAGAAATCTGAAATAAATTAGAGTAAGAGTATATATACACTAAGAAATCTGAAAGAAATCAGAGTAAGAGTATGCATAGACTGAGAAATCTGATAGAAATCAGAGTAAGAGTATGCATAGACTGAGAAATCTGATAGAAATCAGAGTAAGAGTATATATACACTGAGAAATCTGAAAGAAATTAGAGTAAGAGTATATATACACTGAGAAATCTGAAATAAATTAGAGTAAGAGTATATATACACTAAGAAATCTGAAAGAAATCAGAGTAAGAGTATGCATAGACTGAGAAATCTGATAGAAATCAGAGTAAGAGTATGCATAGACTGAGAAATCTGATAGAAATCAGAGTAAGAGTATATATACACTGATAAATCTGAAAGAAATTAGAGTAAGAGTATATATACACTGATAAATCTGAAATAAATTAGAGTAAGAGTATATATACACTGATAAATCTGATAGAAATCAGAGTAAGAGTATGCATAGACTGAGAAAACTGATAGAAATCAGAGTAAGAGTATATATACACTGAGAAATCTGAAAGAAATTAGAGTAAGAGTATATATACACTGATAAATCTGAAAGAAATTAGAGTAAGAGTATATATACACTGATAAATCTGATAGAAATCAGAGTAAGAGTGTGCATAGACTGAGAAAACTGATAGAAATCAGAGTAAGAGTATATATACACTGAGAAATCTGAAAGAAATTAGAGTAAGAGTATATATACACTGATAAATCTGATAGAAATCAGATTAAAAGTATACATACACTGAGAAATCTGATAGAAATCAGAGTAAAAGTATACATACACTGAGATATCTGATAGAAATCAGAGTAAGAGTATATATACACTGAGAAATCTGAAAGAAATTAGAGTAAGAGTATATATACACTGAGAAATCTGATAGAAATCAGATTAAAAGTATACATACACTGAGAAATCTGATAGAAATCAGAGTAAAAGTATACATACACTGAGATATCTGATAGAAATCAGAGTAACAGTATACATACACTGAAAAATCTGATAGAAATCAGAGTAAAAGTATACATACACTGGGAAATCTGATCAATCTGCTTATTAACTACTAATGCTTATAAATTCAATCATAAACACATTAAAATAATAATAATAAAAAGTTATAATATAGGCAACGCAGTGTAGCCACATGCTGAGCTAACACCACAATTCATAAACAACTTTGACCTTTCAATGATGGTAAAATAGTGAGGTAAAAGGTGGTAAAAGGGTCTTTGGGACTAATTTGCCTCACAACACCCTGCATGTATCACTCCACCATGACTCATTTTCAAGAATATGTTTTACAGCAAAATCTTCTCAGAACTTTCAAAGAAGAATGTTCCCATAAAAAAAATAATGTGATAACTTTCTTTGAGGGGTCTTTTTAGAGGTGGACATTTGGCTCCTATCACCACTACTGTGAACAATTCTAGAACATTAGGTGGAATATATGATTCTTGTCAGAGGAGGAAAAAGCAGAGAAGTTGTATTGAGGATGGAGACTTAAAACAAACATTAACATTAATGAAAAGCTTTCTCTATTCTGCGGTGTGTAATGTGGGAGGTACTGGTCCTTGCAGAAAGACAAATTTGCACAGTAGTAGGCAGTCTCAGTTTTATTTTACACTTTATTTGGTTGAATAAAAAATAATTTCAAATAAATGCAAGCTCGACTGGCCTTCATTAGACATTCTCTTTGAAGGTGTGACTAAAACTGTAAGCATGTTTTTCTTTGTGGAAGAAAATATTGCACAATAATATTCAAGTGCAGTAAAGACACACAATAAAATTTCCACTGCTGTTCTTTATTATTGATAATACTACAAATCGACCAGGCAAACAATTTGTTAGTATGCGTTAGTATAATAAAAAAAAAAAATCTAGGAGTCGCCAAACTCACTGTGGACTGCGCTTGAACAGTAGACGAATTTATGTGACAGAACGTGGTAAGGGTGGGCGTCACTCTGTCCCAGAGGCTAATCCCCGGGTGAAAGGCACAGTATTTAGGCGATGATACGCTTAATGCAGGGCCTCAACACACAATGCAGCGCTGCACTTCCTGTGGCCTGGGAGGTTGTGCTGCGAGCTGGGGCCCTGCCTGACTGCCCTGCGAAAACACACCGATTCTCTACACTGGCCTCCATACTACTGATTTTAACAACCACGCCTAAACTTGTAAAAACCTAAGGTGCCTCACATATCCAGTAGTGTACATAGCTTTTAATATAATGCAGTTACTGGAGAAACCGCTGTTAGGTGCCTCTGGCTGCTTCACTGGGCTACATCAAGCAACATGCTTCAGTTACATGTCTTATTATTAGTTAAACAACATTACTGTTATCCAATTTCTTTTTTTCCTAATCCTTTTCAGATTTTTTAGACAAACTGGTCTAGCAGTTTTTATGATATCAACACCAAACCAACTTCACAATGTTTGCTTATGAGTTTTACAGCTTTTTCACTGACTATACAGATTTCACATAGCAACTGTTTAAAGTTTTATAGACGATATGCCTTATGCCATAGTGATACAAAATCATTAGCCAGATCCTGACAACCACCTGAGATAACATAGAAATCACATAGCTATATCCTAGGAACCACGTGCAATTCTATAGTAAGCGCCTGGAATGCCATATCAACCTTTTAACAACATGCTAACAATATGCTAGCAACACCATGGCAACCATCCGAGGTAACACAGCAACCACCTAGCAAAACACCTGGAACATCACAGCAACCGCCTAGCCACCACCAAAGAAACACTAGAATACTACAGGAAATGCCTGGGACATAAGCCTCTTGACAACACCCGAGCAACCACCTGATGTGCCACTGCAACTGCCTACCAACACCTTAGCAATATCGTAGCAACCACTTAGCAATGGAAACTGACTAACAACACCCTTACAACTACCTACAACAAATGCATGGAATACCATATTCACCCCTTAACAACCCTAGCAACTACCTAGCAACCACCTGCAACATCATGGCAACCATTCAACAACAATTTTACAACCCAATTAGTAGCACCCTGGCAACCACCTGGAATACTAAAGGAAATGCCTAGCAATTTCCTGGCAACCATCTGGAACACCATAGAACGCATCTAGCAATACATCTAGCCATTACACTGGGCAAATGCTTGTACATACACTGAATCTGGTTAGTATTACTATGTCAAAGAAGCACAGCCAATCAGAACAGTGCTAATTTGCATACATCAGTGTGTATCGCCAGAGAGGCTGAGAAATGATTTGTTTATTGGTACATAAACTGACAAGTGGCCTAGAGTAAAATGGGATACAGGCGCTTTAACAACACTGATAAGAACCATAAAGGCTTAAATCTGCAGGCGCCGCAGGCAGAGGATCCCTCTCTCGCACAAACACGTACACAAGCCTGACGTTCTCCTGGGGGTCTGTGTGGGTGCCAGTACAAACATGTAGAAAGAGCACGTACGTATCTGAGACGGTGGGGCGAGTGGGCACAGGGAGTGTTTAGATTGAGCCTCTGCGCAGAGAGGAGAAAAAATACTGCATAAGCGCTCAGATAAACAGTGAAAGAAATCTCACACAGACCACGACAGAGCCCGTGTTTACAAACACAGCCCGAACAGGAGGGGAGTTGTTCAGCTTTTCCAAAAAAAAAAGATGATTTCTGTCCCGGGACGTGCCTCTTCACCCCATCCTGTCTGCTGCTCCAGCATAATCTGTGTTTTCAGAACAATGAAACAAGATCAATCAGAGTTAAACACACAATAAGGGCAAATTCATAAACAGTTTACTGTGTTGTTATTGTTTTTTAACACTGAATCTAAGGAAATGTCCATTTTAATATTAAAAAATCTCCAATTCTTTATGAGATTTCTGTGCTGATAGTGGATTAAAGCCCTGGAATCAAAGCAACCATCTAGAAAACATATATATATATATATATATATATATATATATATATATATATATATATATATATATATATATATATATATATATATATATATATATTATATATATATATATATATATATGTGTGTATAGGTGTCTGATATATAGGTGTCTGATCTCTGATCACTTGCTGAATTTAAAAACATCCAGCCACTTTTGTTCAATACAGTAGAAACTGTCTGCTGAAACTATCAGTGTATTAAGAGGATGTAACTTATTTTCACATGGAAAATCAGTACAACATGTAATTTGTGTAATTCTCTCAGTTCCTCCGGTTTGTGGACGAGGCTAATATTCCCATCAGCCTCTCGGGATGGAAGCGGGGAAGAGGAAAAAGCCACCAGTTGCACCTCAGAGAAAACACCAGCCCATAGTTTCCTCTGATGGCAGCAGGGAGTCTGTGTTCATCAGCTGAGGTTGGTGACTGGTTGCCATCCAGCAGGCTCTGTATTTAAGCAGAGCACTGGTACGGTTTGGTGAGGGTTGGAAAGCTCGGCACACGCTCCAGAAAACATTTCCTCCACTAATGTGTTGACAAATGAGGGGAAAAAATTATTTGGATGGGACGGGGACATGCTAGAAGCTGACCACCGATGTGGGATTAAGCAAATGGCAAATAGAATGTTCGTGATCCATCCTTCGGCAAAAAAACCGAAAAGAAATCCACCACATTGACTGCTGTGCAGAAAGAACAAGGATAACAATGCTCTAGAACCAACAAACACTTAAAACACCCTATTTGTATGCTCAAATGGATCTTTGCATGGTGTAACAGTTCCTTAGATGAATAATGATGTGTTGTATGTTTCTATTATATAAAACACCAAAGAGTTCTATTACTGTTTATAAGCCTGACATAGTGACAACAGAGGAACCCAATCTGAAGAATGTACATACAAATGGTTCTATACAGAACTCAAGGCTCTACGATGACCCATTGTCTTCACCAAAAGAAACTTCTTTTTTGTTGTGTCCAGCTGAAAATGTTCTCATGGTGGTTTTGGTATATGGTTCGGACAAGCTTGACATCAGAACAATGGAGGAGTCGATTCTGGTGTCATATAGAACCATTTCCACAAGTGTTCCATAAAGAATAACAATCTTCATTAAACTGAAGAACCATTTTACCATGCAAAGGACCACTTATGCATAAAATTATTCTTTCAATGTTTATGTGTCTATACAGAACCTAATCAACAGAGGTATGAGAGAAAAAGAGAAAAGTGAAATAGAGAGAAATGACATAATACAAGAAAAAATGGGTAAGACAAAAAAGAAGCTAAAACAAGAGAAAAGCAAAGATGAGAGATGTGGTGAACGAAAGAGAAAGAAAATGGTTAGGGTTAGGGTTGGTAAAATATGGAGGAGAGGAATAAGGGAGTGAAAGAGAGCAGTGCTAGCTGGGCAGATGTAACAGTAGCAGATAGTTCAGACTGATCATGGTGGTGTTTGTGAGAAGTTCACGACTGATCTGATCAGAACACAATACAGAACTGAACTCTGGAAAA
This sequence comes from Megaleporinus macrocephalus, assembly GCA_021613375.1. Lineage (NCBI taxonomy): Eukaryota > Metazoa > Chordata > Actinopteri > Characiformes > Anostomidae > Megaleporinus > Megaleporinus macrocephalus. The sequence goes on from CM038706.1 coordinate 31,472,800, forward strand.
GATCAGAACTCTTTAAAGAAAACTTTCATATTTTCATTCTCAGACAGTTTGTTTGGAATGGACAGCAGCGACATGCTGGCAGAAAAACTTGTGTAATTCAACTTAAAGCTTCAAAGCAACCACAGAAGTAGCACTGGAAGAAAGAAGAATTTAATCAAGTCCAACTTATATATGAAAAAATGACTGAGCAGGGCCGGCCGAGCCACGGGGCACAGCGCATTAACATGCTGCCCTGAGCTGCGGTTGGCTCGGACGCTTGGGTTTCCACCAAGGCCACCCACTCTCTGAGCTCGGCAGCCAGTGCCAGGCCGAGGGAGCACACTGCTTCATGCTTGGCTGAGGAGTCAGCCACCTTCGCAAGTGTTCACCCTCCATTAGCTCAGCTTGACAGGACTGTTGGCCTAGACTGCTTCCACAGGCTAGCCCTGGCTATTACTGGAGTTAAGCCCAGAACGCTGCCGCTGCCTCTTTGCAGGAGTGCATGGCAAACCCCAACCCCAACATTTACACCAAAACCTACCTAAACCATGCAAACAATACCTAAAATAAACCCTAACCCCAAGATTTACACCAAACCTTACCTAAACCTTGCAAACAAAACCTAAAATAAACCCTAACCCCAAGATTTACACAAAACCTTACCTAAACCTTGCAAACAAAACCTAAAATAAACCCCAAACCCAACATTTACACCAAATCCTACCTAAACCCTGCAAACAATACCTAAAATAAACCCCAAACCCAACATTTACACCAAATCCTACCTAAATCCTGCAAACAATACCTAAAATAAACCCCAAACCCAACATTTACACCAAACACTACCTAAACCCTGCAAACAAAAACGAAAATAAACCCTAAACCTAACATTTACACCAAACCCTACCTAAACCCTGCAAACAATACCTAAAATAAACCCCAAATCCAACATTTACACCAAACCCTACCTAAACCCTGCAAGCAATACCTAAAATAAAACCCCAAACCCAACATTTACACCAAACCCTACCTAAAACCCTGCAAACAAAACCTAAAATAAACCCTAACCCCAAGATTTACACCAAACCTTACCTAAACCCTGCAAACAAAACCTAAAATAAACCCTAACCCCAAAATCTACACTAAACCTTACCTAAACCCTGCAAACAAAACCTAAAATAGACCCTAACCCCAACATTAACACCAAACCCTACCTAAACCCTGCAAACAAAACCTAAAGTAAACCCTAACCCCAAGATTTGCACCAAACTTTACCTAAACCCTGCAAACAAAACCTAAAATAAACCCTAACCCCAAGATTTACACCAAACCCTACCTAAACCCTGCAAAACAAAACCTAAAATGAACCCTAACCCCAATATTAACACCAAACCTTACGTAAACCCTACAAACAAAACCGAAAATAAAGCCTAACCGCAAGATTTGCACCAAACCCTACCTAAACCCTGCAAAACAAAACCTAAAATAAACCCTAACCCCAATATTAACACCAAACCATACCTAAACCCTGCAAACAAAACCTAAAATAAACCCCTACCCCAACAATTACACCAAACCTTACCTAAACCCTGCAAACAATACCTAAAATAAACCCTAACCCCAAAATTTACACCAAACCTTACCTAAACCCTGCAAACAAAACCTAAAATAAACCCTAACCCCAAGATTTACACCAAACCCTACCTAAACCCTGCAAACAAAACCTAAAATAAACCCCAAACCCAACATTTACACCAAACCCTGCCTAAACCCTGCAAACAAAACCTAAAATAAACCCTAACCCCAACATTTACACCAAACCCTACCTAAACCCTGCAAACAAAACCTAAAATAAACCCCAAACCCTACCTAAACCCTGCAAACAAAACCTAACATAAACCCTAACCTCAAGATTTACACCAAACCTTACCTAAACCCTGCAAACAAAACCTAAAATAAACCCTAACCCCAAGATTTACACCAAACCCTACCTAAACCCTGCAAACAAAACCTAAAATAAACCCCAACCCCAAGATTTACACCAAACCTTACCTAAACCCTGCAAACAAAACCTAAAATAAACCCTAACCCCAAGATTTACACCAAACTTTACCTCAACCTTACAAACAAAACCTAAAATAAACCCTAACCCCAACATTTACACCAAACCTTACCTAAACCCTGCAATCAAAACCTAAAATAAACCCTAACCCCAACAATAACACCAAACCCTACCTAAACCCTGCAAACAAAACCTAAAATAAACCCTAACCCCAACATTAACACCAAACCCTACCTAAACCCTGCAAACAAAACCTAAAATAAACCCTAATCCCAAGATTTACACCAAACCTTACCTAAACCCTGCAAACAAAACCTAAAATAAACCCTAACCCCAAGATTAACACCAAACCCTACCTAAACCCTGCAAACAAAACCTAAAATAAACCCTAACCCCAACATTAACACCAAACCCTACCTAAACCCTGCAAACAAAACCTAAAATAAACCCTAACCCCAACATTTACACCAAACCCTACCTAAACCCTGCAAACAAAACCTAAAATAAACCCTAACCCCAAGATTTACACCAAACTTTACCTAAACCCTACAAACAAAACCTAAAATAAACCCTAACCCCATTAACACCAAACCCTACCTAAACCCTGCAAACAAAACCTAAAATAAACCCTAACCCCAACATTAACACCCAACCCTACCTAAACCCTGCAAACAAAACCTAAAATAAACCCTAACCCCAAGATTTACACCAAACCTTACCTAAACCCTGCAAACAAAACCTAAAATAAACCCTAACCCCAAGATTTACACCAAACCTTACCTAAACCCTGCAAACAAAACCTAAAATAAACCCTAACCCCAAGATTTACACCAAACTTTACCTCAACCCTACAAACAAAACCTAAAATAAACCCTAACCCCAACATTTACACCAAACCTTACCTAAACCCTGCAATCAAAACCTAAAATAAACCCTAACCCCAACAATAACACCAAACCCTACCTAAACCCTGCAAACAAAACCTAAAATAAACCCTAACCCCAACATTAACACCAAACCCTACCTAAACCCTGCAAACAAAACCTAAAATAAACCCTAATCCCAAGATTTACACCAAACCTTACCTAAACCCTGCAAACAAAACCTAAAATAAACCCTAACCCCAAGATTTACACCAAACCCTACCTAAACCCTGCAAACAAAACCTAAAATAAACCCTAACCCCAACATTTACACCAAACCCTACCTAAACCCTGCAAACAAAACCTAAAATAAACCCTAACCCCAACATTAACACCAAACCCTACCTAAACCCTGCAAACAAAACCTAAAATAAACCCTAACCCCAAGATTTACACCAAACCCTACCTAAACCCTGCAAACAAAACCTAAAATAAACCCTAACCCCAACATTTACACCAAACCCTACCTAAACCCTGCAAACAAAACCTAAAATAAACCCTAACCCCAACATTAACACCAAACCCTACCTAAACCCTGCAAACAAAACCTAAAATAAACCCTAACCCCAATATTAACACCAAACCCTACCTAAACCCTGCAAACAAAACCTAAAATAAACCCTAACCCCAACATTTACACCAAACTTTACCTAAACCCTACAAACAAAACCTAAAATAAACCCTAACCCCAATATTAACACCAAACTTTACCTAAACCCTGCAAACAAAACCTAAAATAAACCCTTACCCCAAGATTTACACCAAACTTTACCTAAACCCTACAAACAAAACCTAAAATAAACCCTAACCCCATTAACACCAAACCCTACCTAAACCCTGCAAACAAAACCTAAAATAAACCCTAACCCGAACATTAACACCCAACCCTACCTAAACCCTGCAAACAAAACCTAAAATAAACCCTAACCCCAAGATTTACACCAAACTTTACCTAAACCCTACAAACAATGCCTAAAATAAACCCTAACCCCAACATTTACACCAAAACCTACCTAAACCCTGCAAACAAAACCTAAAATAAACCCTAACCCCAAGATCTACACCAAACATTACCTAAACCCTACAAACAATACCTAAAATAAACCCTAACCCCAAGATTTACACCAAACCTTACCTAAACCCTGCCAACAATACCTAAAATAAACCCTAACCCCAAGATTTACACCAAACTTTACCTAAACCCTACAAACAATGCCTAAAATAAACCCTAACCCCAACATTTACACCAAAACCTACCTAAACCCTGCAAACAAAACCTAAAATAAACCCTAACCCCAAGATCTACACCAAACATTACCTAAACCCTGCAAACAATACCTAAAATAAACCCTAACCCCAAGATTTACACCAAGCAAAGATTTAACAGTTTAAGAGTTAAACAGTTTAACAGATATCTAACACATTCCAATCGTGTGGGAAAATGAAAAATCAACAACCCCCCAAAAAAGCCCCCTGCATGAACGTATATGCTGTAATATTGATCACTGTTCAGCACTTAGGATTCCGTTTAGTGATCCACTGCCAAAGCTATGCTATTGCTTTCTTGTTCATTTCTCAGAAAAATAAACTCTGACAGTTACATCAGTTGATATTTTTTTTATTTTTGAGAAAGAAAAATACATTATAATGTCAAAACAACTAGACTACCATAATGAAGACAGAATGAGCTACAGAACATGGAAATGGTGATGTTGCACTGGATTTTTTACGTCATGGACGAGTCTGGAGTTGTGAAGCAGCGTTCGTCTGGGTGCTCCTTTCTGACATCAGTTCTGAACACAAGGCCTTCACGCTTTGGGCACGAGTATGACTAATCAGCTATATGTCAAGCATCACATCATGATTAGTGGTTTTATGTCGTGCAGCCATCTGGACAACAGCACTGATCAATGGCTTGGCACTAGAACGTAGCTGCTGAACCCAACATCAGCACACAGTTATTCATCATAAGCGTCAGTGAGTAGGCTTCCCCTAGCGGATGGTCTGGATGCTGCTGTGGCCCTCCGTACAGACTTCGCACTGGTACAGTGCTATGATTTTGATGAATGCAGAACAGAAGAATAGTCATCCAGAGCAGATAAAGGAATTCTCTAATGTTTTTTAACCTAGTTTCTACCGCTGTAGCATTCGCTCAACTCCCAGGGCAGAAGAAAAGCCACAGCAAATGTGTTTCAGTTTCTGTTGTTACACTAAGTGCAGGGAAATACATCCATACTCATGATTATACAGATGCTGAAGAGCTTTGAGGCTTTTCACTGCTGCTCTACGATAAATCAGTCACACTACACAACCAAGCTTTTCACTCTGTCTTAGCATCAGCGCCATGACTGTAAAAACTGTTAGTGTGGGCAGCAAAATTGTGAGGACTGATGGTGAGGGGCATGAGTCAGGGGAGGTTCGTCTTGCAAGCGAGCAACAAAACCTTGTATCTTTCTTTTTGGTGTTTTTCCGTTTTTGACATAATTTAAGCGTACCTGCTGTTCTTTACATTGAGTTACAATTCATAATAATAAACCAAACAGAAACAGCCCAGAAATAACTTCACATCAGGTTCCATTAACATCCATTAAATGTATAGTAGTTTATTTTCCTCTCCAGTTTGGAGATACAAGGTTTTGTTCTGATGGCTGCAATATGCAAAAGTTTAAACACCCTTGGTCAAGTGTCATGTTTTACTGTTTGTCTAGGTGAAAACTGATTAACACATGCTGGTAACAAACAGGACACTTGTAGCAATTTTAGTGCACAATTTCAATTTACCACACTGGAGAACACATAAAATAGAAAATGCAGCATAGCATTTAATACAGGCTGCATTTTATGTTTTATTTCTCCCCCCAGACACAGGACATTCAGTAAATAAACATTAATAGTGCATCTAACGGTCAGAAATGTGTCTCTGTAGAGGATGTGTGACACTTAGAAACTCAACAACAACATGGAATTTCATCAGGGGTGCCCAAACTTTTGCATACAATTTTAATACAGAGCTGTACAAAAGTCACGCAGATTATCTTGGCATATACACAGAATACACAGAACACAGCAAAACAACTAAAGCAGAAAGGAAAGTTCCTGCAGGCATGACGATCCCATCTGTACACACAGTTTATGAAATAATGAAAACATACAAACCACAGACAAACAGCCAATAATAAGTACCATGTAGTGGAACTCATAGCAGTGTATGGTCAACTTTGCTGTCAAGGATGCTAAATGTCACTGCTCTTGAATTAGTTCTAAAATCTACAATATGCTCCTAAAGCCTGTGTAATTTAGGAGGCATCATTCCAGGGAGAACATCTGATTTGAAAATGAATGCTGGTGTAGTGTAAAGTGAACATACAGAGCTAATTACTGTGGAAATATTGAGTTCACCAGATTTAACAACTATGCAAATACAGGTTCTTATTGTTACTCAGGTTTTTTGCGGGTTTCTTATGATATTAAGGCCAACAATGCAACGTCTTTTTTGTTGGGAAGCCACATTTATTATAACTAGAGCCCTTTAAAAACATAATTCTTGTTCTACTGGCACCATAATGGCATGTTTTTGTTGATGTAATTTGTAGACAGGCATTTAGCTCTGCAATGCATCTGTCTACATCTACAGACGCTGCAGACAGTGATTGGCCTAAAACTGCAGAGGCCTTTCACATATTCAGCAAAAACTGGTATCAAAAATCTGTAGAAAGAAAAAAGAGTGCGATTACACGGCTATAAAATAAATTGTGGGCTCATTCTGTAACACTATCTCTAACACTATCAAGGACACAGCAATAGGCTTTTGGGTTCTTGTTGCTGGGACTCAGCAAACCATCAGCTTGGTTGTTGCCATGCCAGCAGTAGAGGTGACAGGGGTGAGTCAATGAGGCATCTGGGAAAGTTTGCATTGATTGTGTAAGATGTTATCACATGTTCTAATTCGTTTACTGTCGTCCAAATAAAGCAAGTCTGGCAAAAGAATGATCAGGACTCCAAGGCCAAATGCGACCTTTTCTTAAACTACACCTGCAGCTACATTTATTCTAGGCAGCAGCCATAAAGCACAAACGTAATACTGAGAATGGACAACTTTAGAGAATGTGAATACTTATTCGACAGAGAAACTGCAGCTACCCAAACCTCACAGCACAGAGCTCTTATCAGCACACATTCAGTACTAACACTTTCCTATTTATGCTGTTTAATCTTCCACTCTGGTTAAATATGGTGATGTCTGAATATGGTTGCTGTGTTTATTTGCAATGTAAAGAAAAAAATTTAACAAAACCAATTTATAGATTTTGGTTTAGTTTGTCAAACAAATTATGTTTTTAAGCAAATAATAACTAAACAGGAATATAATTAATATATTAGACATTTTATTGTACTTTTAAACAATTTAAGCACTTACCAATCCAATATTGTTCTGACTAAGCAATCCAACAATAAACAATAAAAACCTTGTGAATTTTTAACACAGTGGTAAGAAAACACAGTAGCTCACAGAAAACTCACTGATATTCCATAAACGTACTTAATATTTTGAATCATTTGTGAGTAATATTTTGGCCCTCAGGTATTTTGACACGTTACGATCAGGACACCCCTGGATGAGATAACCTTAGTACACACTGGACTTCCACAAGAATAGCTTTGGAAATGCTTATGCTATACTGTATATTTATTTATTTGCAAAGACCTACTTGCTGCACAGATAAACAGCTTTACATCATCTCAGACGTCCTAAGACTTTTGCACAGTTCTGTACGAGGCCTACGGCATAGACTCTCTTAAAGAAGCTATGTATGGAACAAGAAATAAAGCTCTAACAGAGGTGCAGACAGAAAACACAAGACGGAGAGGGAAAACTGAGACGGAGGAAGACAAACGGCATTTTGTGGAAGAAAAAGGCAAAAAAGCAGACAGGCTTCTTCCTGCAGGACAGACGACAGACAGGTGTGGAGCTGGATGATGCTGGACGATGCAGTGCCTCAGGCCCGGTACAGAAGAATCCTCTCTGCACACGTCTGGCCCACCAGACCAGCGTATTGCTCCACCTCTCTCTCATCGCTGGGGCCCTTGCGTTTTCGGGCGTAGGCAGCATAGGGCATGACAGTCCTCCTGTGCAGCACCAGTGCCCTTCCCAAGTCTTTGAGGGCACGAGCATCACCTGGACAGACAAACCGACAGGGTAGTATAAGGAGTGATGAACAGATAGACAGACAGATATTCTTTTAGGTTTGTGTACCCATTTCAGGGCTGTGTACTCAACTATGTACATTATATAACCTCAGTCTAGTTGGCAATCCATTCCGGGAGTTTGGTGACACTCCATACGCTCATTTAAATCTGTCTCCAGAAGGGTTACTCGTTCAGAGCGCAGTGTAGAGTAGTAAGACCTAACCATGAGCTGAGCTGTCTGATGTTTCACTTTCATTCATGTTTTTATTGTTTAAAAATATAGTTTGTAACATATGGATTTTTGGATTTGATGCAATATCAAATACATGCAACAGCTTTATTTACCCACCAATCAGTGAGCCCAATTTAGCGGCTTCACCCACCAATCAGTGAGCTTTTATATTTGGTATTCTTATCTAACTAGAGCTGAAGCTCTGGTCTGGCTCAGGTTGGCACTGATGGTTGTTCATAGCCTAGCAACTGTAACACTAAAAACTTTACAGTATGTTGTAACATGTTTGTAAATCTGAAATTGTACTCAATTTGCCAAGAGACTGGAGAAAAAGAGTGAAATATTCTAATTATTGTTCTCAGCAACTAAAAACATGTTGTCATTGAGCTAGCATCAGTGTCGCTACGGTAAGCAGTCAGCCAATGCTGGAGGCGCCAGCCAACATGGTTCGACATTCCCATGGGTCCCACCACAATATCTTGCAGCGTGGAAAGTCATGCGTGGCAGCGCCAGCCATTGTGAGTCCCGATTATTTTAAGAGAAAACCATTAATTACTGAAAAGTGTATTAAATACTGGATGTCATATACCTTCGTATGGGACTGCAGGCAGGAGTGGATCAAAATATCTACTTTACAGGTGGTAGTGGGATGAACTCAAGTTGAATTTCGAAACCTTGAGTTAAGGTGCCCGCAGTTACTGAGCTCTGCTTTTGGATACATGCTCAAGGAAAACTCTGATTGGTAACATGAAGTACAACTTGCAAGCCATTGTTTACTTCAGAGTTAACTGAAAAGTTAATCTCTGATGCAAGATCTACTGCTGATGCTGAAGGCCAGACACAGAGTCATTCTCAGCCTTTCACATATCAGTTTTACTGCATTCTTTTTAGCAATCGTTCATGTTTTAACAGCTCTCATGGGAGACTGTTGGCTTGTTCCAGGATGCCTAATAAGTGTTTAAGTTTGGCAAACGATAGAGAAAACGAGGCCTTGCAAGCTAAGAGACAGCCAAAGACTTCTTTCGACGGTGGGGGGGTTCAGGGTAGGATGCTTTTTATGGGGGTTTTGCTGTAAGCCACTGATTCACAGTTATGCTTCTATGTTTGCAATAGTTAAAATGATGCCGTGTTCTGCTAAGCTCATCCTGACTCAGTGTTTTTGGGATGAAAGCTGTGGATCAGCATATGCAAGCATTTCTAATGTTTCTTTTGGAAGCTCTACTGAGGTAAAGCCTTATTTTCAAACGTTAGTTAATGCTTTCAAAGGACTTAAGAAAAAAAATACAATGACCACAATTTTCTACAGGTTTATAACAGGAATCAACTTGTTATGCTGACAGTGAATGGACTAGCCACCTTTAGAACTTCATTCAGAAGATCACACCAGTACTTCATATCTATTAGAATTGGCATTGTTGTATATGTTAGTAATGGAGTATTGGCAATCGATTGGGTTTGAGGATCAAATTGAGTTAGAGTTAATATATGATCATAGGCCAAACAATGACAGCCAAATGTGAAGATATATTTTACTGGAAGACAACATACAAGAATTCACAATAAATAAACATTAATGTATTGCTACATTTTATTTAACCTGTAATGTAACCAAGCAAATAATTAAGAACAAGCAGCCACTTCAGGAAAAGCAGCCACTTCAGAAAAAGGGATACAATAATCATCAGTTAGCAAAATAAAAGCTATAATAAAAAAAGTCTTTTTATATAAAATAAATCAATGTAATAACCTGAAATAACAAACAGCAAAAGTAAACATGAGTGCAGTAGATGCATGATGAGCCTAAAATAATCCCATAAATTTGGGATGATACAATTTTACATTATCAAGCCTTGCAGAGCTCACCAGAATTTTGATTTTGTAAAATTCAGGAGGTCACAGCCTCCACAGTACTCCATATATTCTGCACCTGAGGGCATGTCTAAGATAATTTGAGGTGATTTGCATCATATTTATAACTATTACAAAAAAATATAAGATTAGTAACAACTAAAGTGTAAAACAAAGTACACCGTTGGATAATCCTGCAACTAGTACTATTTTATTAAAACCAAGAATTAGAAACAGTTTCAAAGTTTCAATGGCACATCTATCCAAAACCCAGTCTGTTTAATGTGCTGATACTGTGATCCAATGTATTCATTTGGAGCATTACTATCAATAACATAAGTCAAAGGTCTTCAAATTGTGGCTCCTGAATCCAGTTTCTGTGTGAGTCTAGGTGGCCAATCAGGTACATCAGCAGTCATGATTAACTTTTAACATGATTAACAATTCTGCAAAGGGAACTAAACTCAAACTAACTTTAACTTTGATAGAGAAAAATACTTTGGTGTACAGCCTCTGTCATTTACAGACTAAAAATTAATACAACAGAAACATCTACACTAATGTTGTCGATTAAACACTAAGTCCAAATATCTTGTATTTTCAAACTGGGTTAAATTACTGACCAACAAAACTCATAAGCTCATAATGTTTGCAACTGAGCATGGGGAACTGTAAAATAAATAAAAAAAGGATATAAAAACAGAGAGCTTGTTGATCTAAAGAACAACATCTGGCAACTGCTGAACAACTTGGCATGTCAAATGGCGAGTCCTTTATCCATCACTGTTATTATCTAGCAAAGACCGCACTCATTTCTGCTGTTCAAAACTGGGTGGGTCCAACAACAATGTCTTTTCCTCTGCTTTACTAAATTAAAACCACTGCAAACTCATCTGGACTGGAACTATACCCACTCACTCCCTCCCTGTTTCACAAGAATCTGAACCATAAACGTATTGTTCTCTTACCAGGAATCACACACACATATATACACTATCCTTCCTTAAATGGCAAAAAATAATAGAATAAGATCTTAGAGTCTTGAGGACTTAAGTTTCAGCACTGGATCTGCAGCTCTTAACACAGGTAGCAAACACTAGAAGTCATTAGACACCCAAATCTCTTCTGTGCATTCCCAAAACTCCGCCCAGATGTTCATTATGGTGATGCAGACTTGTGGATTTGGTGTAGAGCACAACATGACTTACTGTGAGCTATAAAAAAACACAGGTGTTATGTCAAATTCTAAGTCTTTGAGTGAACACACAACTCATTGGCATTCCTGCACTACATATAGCATTCATGATTTCTGTTGGTTTATAACTGTTAAGCTTTATTTTTTTTGAAGATTAATGTTTATTAATGAAAACAACAAACTTTGTAATCATAATCTAAAGTGGCTGTCTAGTCGTACCATGTCATTAACCACATTTGCAAGTCTTTACCACCTTAAAAAAGTTTTGGGGACATTACTGAAAATATAGGGTAACTACTGACTAGCAATGTTTGTCAGCAACTTTACCCTCCAGTACTAAACTAAAAAAGTTCATCTGGACATGAGACATGTCGCGGCTGATTCATTGTTCTCTGCTGCTGAAATATATTTTATTCATGCGAGTGAACGCAGGAGAGTGTCTGCATTCCCTCACAGGTGAATCATTGTTGGGATGGGTTTTAGAAAATTTAGTCCAGTTATTATGTGTCTGTAATCCTCTTTTTATAAATATGTAAAAATAGTTTAACCTATTTATATACAGTGGTTACTTGTTTTAAGTCGTTTTATAAAGTGAATGATTTCACTACATTGGCAGTTAATTTCATTTGTCTCAAGAAAGTTTTCTACAACAAAGTAAAATGATCGGCCAGTTCAGTAAGATTATTTTACTTTTCTTAAAATGAGAAAAAAAATGTGCAGGATGTTTCTGTAATACAACTCTGGGGCCTCAATAAAGCTGCACTATGTGCGATCTGAGAATCTGATTCTGAGGATGTGAGTGAATGATATACCATTGTTGTGATATCTTCATCAGTGTGATGTTTAGTCTTAAAATGCTTTGAGACTTATCGAGTCAGACCTTCTTTACAACGCATGCCAATAATGAGAACATATCCTCAGATTGCCCAGCCCTACAGCACGCTGGCTACTCCCCCAATAGGACTATTCCCCCCCTACGCTTCTGCGGCAGCAGAGCAGAAAGGGAATGTAGTTTTCACAGCAATGTGGCTCCATCACAACCTGACAGAAAACATAAACCAGCCCTTCCGGCAGCCAGCAGCTTTCAGCGCTCGCCCTGAGCTTGCAGCCCACCTCCTCGCACTTAGACCAGCACAAACAAACACAGAGACTCGGCAACAGATGAGCGAGCTGTTTTTAAAGTTATGATTGTTATTAATAGACTGACTGCACCCCCACAACCCCCACCTCCACCCCCAACCCCGAAATCCCTTTCTTTGTCTCAAAATGCAGTCATCTGGAGACCAGCTGAAAAAGACTCAGGGAATGTTTTTTGGGGCGGGCGCGCAAATTAGCCTCCGTCCTTTTGCACATATGGAGACTACAGTTTCATTTTCAGCTCATTCCTCAAATATTACCACCCAAGCCCTTTCAAATCCCACCCCGACTCACAGCTTTACCAGCTCAGACTGAAAGAAAAAGAAGGAGGGGAATGTTTATAGGTGTCTGTACACACCCGTGGCAAAACAAATATTAACCTACACTCTTGAAAAAAGATGTTTTTAAGGGATCTTTAGTAAAGACAATGGTATTATAGAATTTGAACACGCAAAGGCTTAAATGGGTCTTTGTATGGTGAAATGGTTCTTCAGACTGCTGGAGAATGTATAAGAATCATACAGATTTTGAAGAAATGCTAGTTCGGTTCTATAGAACACCAAAAAAGTTTCTCCTCCTGTCACAATGAATAAAATACTGCCCGAGCATGCTCATTAAGTAAATGTGTTCTGAAGTCTGAAAATCAGTGTGAATATTAAGAACAGTCATTACTAAAATGCAGATAAAAAAATGTTTTCATGTTATATATATATAAAAAAAAAGCAGTGTTTGTTAGTCACGTACAGACTAGCTTATTACTAATTGTCACTACAGAAACACTAAAGTTTGGGTAGTGTTATGATTGTTAAGGGTTGTTTTCAACTCCTACTTTGAACCAGTTCAGTAGAACGATACATATACCATGAACAAATCATTATTAACGTAAGAATAAGTAAATAACTAACACAATCAAACCCTAACCCTAGACTTAAGTTTTGTGATTTAATGAAAAATAGAATGATTTTATGTGTAGACAACAGTTTAAAGTTTACTAGTGAAACGTTTTTATAGAGTTATGATGTCAGTGATAAAATCAAACCTTAAAAATAAACATAATTAAGGTATAACGATCACTTAAGCTAAAAGATTTTACTCTAAAGCCCCAATGTGTTTTCAACATGGCAGAATGATCCATATAAAACTTTTGGAATGTTGGAATCAACCAAGAGAGTCCAAGAGAAACAGTATGGTCAGCTTCTTCTACACATAGGGCCCCCCCATAACTGTTTCCTGCTGACCCCTTCTCTTCATACAGTATCTGAAAGAGGTTGACGCTTAAGCTCCTTCAGTTTCCATAGATAGCTAAGAAGCAAAAGCTGGCAGTCCATAAGAGAGTTGGAGCTGAATTATGACAAATGAGGACCAGGCCGGCCACAGAGAAAGAGAAAAGGACAGTCTGAAGTCTGAAGGCACGCATCTGCTAAAGCAGCACTCACTCTGGATATTCTCTCAGAGTGGTAACGAGGGGCTTCTCCCCCCAAAACTAAACATTCAGTGCTTTTGTTATTCTCCTCCAAAAAAAGAAAAAAGAAAAAAGGCCCCCCTCCAGCCCCCTTCTCTTCTGCCTCAATCCGAGAAAATGTGTATTTATTCCTCTGGAAAAATTTTTCTATTTTTGTGTCGTCGCGTTTCATTTAAACAATCCTACATCTTCATCAGGAACTCTGGCTATCTCGGGATTTTTCCACCTACAAAACAGACGGGTACTGATATTGAACTAAACTCGAGTTTTGTTTTGTTTTTTTGTCTTGAAAATTGAAAAGTCAGCAAAAAGAACAAAATAAATAAAAAATAAAGGGAAAATCTTCAAACAGTGTCCATAGTTCTCTGGGGATAAACAAGTTGCATAACTCACTCATATTTCAAAGGAACGTCCCCACATCTGAGCTTTCTGCAGTATTTCTCAGTGAGTACATGGTATGTGAAAGCTTGAAATGAATTTGAAAGAGGAAGCAAAAAGAGAGAGAAAGACTTTCTGACTGAACACACTCGCCTAGAGGGACCAATAAAACACAGCGGCTTTGATTATTAAGCCTAAATAAACACTAAGGGTGCATTTACTTTTGTAGTTGGGCTCTTAGAAAATCACACACTCATGCATGCATATATATATATATATATATATATAGCTTTATTATGCTTAATTAATATATAAATTACTACTAGCATTAAAACTGCAAGGCAGTTTCCAGCAGTTAAAGAATAATTTGGATGTGTTAATAGTATGAATCATAGTATGAAGGGAAGTAGTGATTACTAAGTTATTATTAAAAACATAAGATGATTAAAACTAGAGATGGAAGGAACGATCGGCTATGTATCTGGTGTTACTTAATCAAAATATGTGATCGGTGATCAGACGATATTTCTCCAATGTAGACGATCCCGAGAGCCGACTGATGGCGTAGAAACAAATTAGCTTAATTTCTGTATTTCCAGCTAGCGTTTCGTTAAAACCCCCTCTGGTCAGCTCCCTGCAATTCTTATCTGAACCGCTAGGTGGAAACACATACCCTTTAATTTTCCACAGACTGACTAAAGCGCCGACCTGGCGAGAACAGTTTGCGTTGCGTTCGTCTTGCGGTTTGTTACCGTATGTGACACAGACTCATCCAGGACGTTTAGTAAAATTTGTAAAATCAGCGTGTCTCGTTGGGGAACCAAGACAAAGACATTTAACACTTATAATCTGATACGGCTTTTAAGAGTACCCCACTCGACTGAATACAGTGAGTATCAGCAAACAGCAGAGCTAGCACGCGCAGCTAGCACGCGCAGCTAGCACAAAACAGATAACCCAGAAAACCAGATCAGACCAGAAATGTAATGATTGCAGTATTGAGGATATTTGTTTGATTTACTTTGTTTATTTACTGCTAATTTTGTTTAAAATATTATGCTGTTTCACAGGAGCTCATTAAAAATGGTAATAAATCAGTTTCGCCCATGTTTCATGACTTGCTTGCACTAATAATTACATGCAGCCCTGCCGCGGCGTATACCCCGCTGTCGGTATTGGCTATCGGCCAATCGCGCTGAAAGGTGATCGGCGATCGGAATCGGCCTCAAAAACGCTGATCGGTCCATCTCTAATTGAAGGTATTATGCTTGACTACTAAAATAAGCATGCTAGGTTGAACCGCTTGATAGGTAGAATAACTAGCTAGAAGCAAAATTTTGACAGATGTAAATTTGAATTTATTATTTAGGACAAAACACGAAAAAGTAAAATAAAATATACCTTGTTAAAGAAGAGAAAACTAAACTAACTTGGGACAGACACAGACGCAACACCTCTTTTTTAACATATTTTTCTGAGAAACTGTTGCACAGTATGGTATAAAAGTATAAAAGAATATAATATAGTATAAAAGAAGATAATATAATGACTAATTCAGAGCTCAAACCATTCTCAGAAATTCTTTATGAACTAAAGCAGGACTGTAAAAGACTTTTATTCGTTTTATGCCATATCTCCTGTTCAGGGGGTCACAGTTCACAGGCTTCCAACTCCAGCGTTCACATTTGTTCTAATGAACCACACTATGAGGGCAACTGCCTCAGGGCTCACTCTAACCCAAAACCATTTCTAACCCAACACTGCCAAGTGTGAACACGGTCTGGAAAGTTGAGGATTCTTTGAAGTCACCATAGAAGCCATAATAACTTTTGGTTCCCCAAAGAACCCCAAAGAACAAAGAAGTGTAAAGATATGAACATATTAAAGGAGGCTCTTAGAACTGAATGTCCAAGCCAAGAACATTTTTTAGGAATGTTTAAATGCATACTTTAACTGAGCCTCAGTACATCTTGATATTTTTTGATGGAGAGAACAATGGCTACCAGCATCAAAGGCTCTGAGTCGTGAAGTGCAATAAAAAAATGAAATGAAAATGATGAGATTGTCAAATAATGACCATAAAAAGGGCAGAGAGCGAAAGGCTTTTAGCTTTCCAATTAAGCATGCCAATAACACTGAGCAGAACTGTCAAGGGTGTCAGGCTCTCTCTCTGTGGAACAATCCAAACATCCGCCCTGCGTATAAACACCCCCCCGCCCCCCGCTCCATCCATCCTTTCACTCAGTTTACAGCTCACGCCAAGGGGCACCAGGCCTTCACTCGGCTGCACCGGAGGTTCACCGACTCTGCGCTGCCGGAGCCAAATCCCTTCTGAGGTCGCAGGTCAAAGGGAACTATGAAGAGGACTTTCTCCTTATCACCCCCTTTGACAGGCCTGACCGCAGGGTTTCGGACACCCCGCCATGTGCTGTGGCGAGAGAAAAGCTACGTCAGCGGTAAACTGAGGACATTGGGCAGATGTGGACACTGTTTGATACTTGATCCTTTTAAGCGACCATTCAAATGTTCCGACTCGCCTTTCAAAATGCTTCATGTTTCTAAAGATTAATAATACTTATGAGCAACTAACCTGTCCAAGCTCTTTCCACAAACATTCTCTTTTCTAGCTACTGCCGTAAACTCGAAGGAAATATTGGCAAAAATCTCACTCCGTCTGATGAGAAACTCTGGCTATTGTTTCAATGTTTTTTTTTTAAGATCACAGTAAGTCATACTGTGTTCTAAACCACATTGTGAGGTGTGCGCCACCTTAATGATGAGTTGAATGCAGTCTGAGCGGATGTTTTGAAGATTCTAATGATTTACTTGCAGCTGTTTGGGTGACTTCCAGTAAACTTAACTTAAACTAAACTTAAATTTAACATTCCAGTAAAGAAGCAAATTTTGACAGTTCGAGTTCAATTTGTGTAAAACACTGTCCATACACTGTGTTTGCACATCAGTCCTAGTCGTATTCTGAGCTACAGCTGCTGCTCAGGCACAGCTTTGTATTTACTGGCTATGCTGTCTCTTGCCTTTGCACTGTTGCTTATTTATCTAATCTTTAGCACTGCACTGGATAGTAGCCTGATAGTGTTTCATCATACTGTAGAGTGCTGTTCTGATAAAATGATAAGGAAGTTTAATAAAACTGGGTTATCTTAATCAACTTGAATCAACAACAGCTATTATTAAACTTAACTAATTTAACATTAAAAACTGGTTTGAAGCACTGAGTTACAGCACTGTCCTAAAGATCTGATGTTTGGTAGAACCACTCAAGGTGTAGAATAACTAGCCAGTACCATTTTGTCTTGAATTTTGAAAAGCCACATTTTTCCAAATTAAGGACTGAGCTTATTATTCAGCACAAAAAAGTATCCTTACCATCAAAGAAGAGAAAACATGAAGATAAAATATTTTAATTTTGCCTCACAATGCCCTGGACACAGCCCTCCACAAGAAATAGATTAAAACAAATTGATAAACAAGAAACATCTCAGGCATTGTTTATTATCAATTTGTGAGAACCTCTTCAGTTTTTTTGTGAACTGCTTTTAAGAACAATAGGTCTCTTTCACTAACCGTTCTTAGGAACAAATTCCTTCTTAAAATCCACTAACACAGTTTTTGTAAAAATTTGGACACTTAAGTTTGTTTGGAGGTAGGAGCACAAAGGAGCCGCATCTCAACATCTGGCCCCTGATCAGAAAACCTCTGCTTTTACTGATTAACTGCTAAAATTCTTAATTTAAATATGGGATGTTGGCAAATAAGCTAATATTAAATATAGTCCATATATTAACATTTCCCATTTTGACATTGTTGTATGCTTATTTTTAGGAAGCTGCTCTTAGCCATTGCTTTGGTGTTTCAGGTGGTTGATAACTTGTTGCCAGGCCATTATTAACAGTATATATTAATGGAATGACTCTGTAACAGGGTGTTGAGCATTTGCCCAGGCAGCCTGGACTGAACGCCTGATGAATGTGGCAACAGAAACCAAGCAAGGCAAACGTTCAGTTAGAAGCAAGATAGAAAGATGTACATAAAACACTTTTCAGAAATGTTCGCAACATTAAACTGAGCTGTAGGTGATTCTAACAAGACTAAATTCCCAGCTGCATGAAAATGTTTATTTTAAACATACAGTTGTATGGTAAAGTTTAGGTGCCTCTAGTCAAATAAGTAAACACCTCCTCTTCAGAAAACACACATCTTCATGTTATAATGTATAATTACTGATTACTGTATTTAACAACTTGGAGGGTCGCATTATATATTTTATTGTTTTGCAATATGTTAAAGTCAGCAAAAGTACTTTTGCACTAAATTTACAGGATGAAAAACAATGATCAATGTCAAGTGCTCGAGAACCTTTGATCAGCAGTGAAGCTACTAAGAGAATGCAGCAGTTTAAATTTGCACCATAAAGTTGCAGAAGAAGTCTACAGACAACCTGGAACCAGAACAATGTCTAAACTCACTGGAGGTTGCGACTAAGCTGCATGTAGCATCTTCCAAATCAGGTTTGAAGAAGTAAACAGCAGTTGCTGACGGACAGAAAAGAGTCAGGATTTCATTAAACCACCGAGGGCTGTTGATCAGGCGTCTTTCTGTGCAGAGTCTCCTCTCCTGCTCAGGAGG
The DNA here is from genome assembly GCA_021613375.1 of Megaleporinus macrocephalus. NCBI lineage: Eukaryota > Metazoa > Chordata > Actinopteri > Characiformes > Anostomidae > Megaleporinus > Megaleporinus macrocephalus. The sequence continues at coordinate 31,491,850 of CM038706.1, forward strand.
ACAGCTTGGCACTCCGTCGCCTCACTTAATCTCCACATACGCTTTTAATAAACACAGCCAGACACACATAAAAAAAAAAAATCAGCCCTGTTCTGACCGCAAGCTCACAGCAGCAGCTACTATTCCCGACACAGGCTGATGTACTGGCAGGGCTAAGCCTGACCTTAATAGCCTTCGGGCCTTCTGCAGATCGGCACCAAGGCCACCATAGCAACCGTATATAGAAAAAAAATGTGGAGAAATGAAATAAACAGTGCTGAAAATCGCTGAAAGTCATGTATGTATGTCTCAGTGTATGTATAGTCTTTCTCTCTTTCATTGCAGCCATTTGCTAAAATCAAAAACTTTTATTTCTCATTAATGTACACTTTTGCAACTGTATTAAAAAAGACTGAAATATCACATGGTTATAAGTATTCAGACCCTTTGCTGTGGCACTCATATTTAACTCACATGCTGTCCATTTCTTCTGATCCTCCTTGAGATGGTTCTACTCCCTCATTGGAGTCCAGCTGTGTTTAATTTAACTGATTGGACTTGATTACGAAAGGCACACACCTGTCTATGTAGACCTCACAGCTCACAATGCATGTCAGAGCAAATGAGAATCATGAGGTTGAAGGTACTGTCCAAGAAGCGCAGAGACAGAATTGTGGCAAGGCACAGATCTGGCCAAGGTTACAAAATAATTTCTGCAGCACTCAAGGTTCCTAAGTGGTCAAAGTGGCCTCCATAATCCTTAAATAGATGAAGTTTGGGACTTCTTCCTAGACCTGGCCGTCCAGCCAAACTGAGCAATCGTGGGAGAACAGCCTTGGTGAGAGAGGTAAAGAAGAACCCAAAGATCACTGTAGCTGAGCTCCAGAGATGCAGTAGGGAGATGGGAGAAAGTTCGACAAAGTCAACTATCACTGCCACCAGTTGGGGCTTTATGGCAGAGTGGCCCGATGGAAGCCTCTCCTCAGTGCAAGACATAGAGTTTCCCAAAAAACACACGAAAGACTCCCAGACCATGAAAAATAAGATTCTCTGGTCTGATGAGATAAAGGTTGAACATTTTGGCGTTAATTCCTAGCGGTATGTGTGGAGAAAACCAGGCACTGCTCATCACCTGCCCAATACAATCCAACCAGTAAAATATGGTGGTGGAGGTGATTTTCAGCTGCAGGGACAGGACAACTGGTTGCAATTGAAGGAAAGATGAATGCGGCCAAGTACAGAGATATCCTGGAAGAAAACCTCTTCCAGAGTGCTCAGGACCTCAGACTGGGCCGAAGGTTCACCTTTCAACAAGACAATGACCCTAAGCACAAAGCTAAAAAAAACAAAGGAGGGGCTTCGGAGAAACTCCGTGACCATTCCTGACTGGCCCAGCCTGAGCCCTGACCTAAACCCAACTGAGCATCTCTGCAGAGACCTGAAAATGATTGTCCACCAACGTTCACCATCCAACCTAATGGAACTGGAGAGGATCTTTAAGGAAGAATGGCAGAGCATCCCCAAATCCAGATGTAAAAAAAAAAAAAAAAAACTTGCATCATTGCCAAGAAGACTCATGGCAGTACTAGCTCAAAAGAGTGCTTCTACTCTATACTGAGCAAAGGGTCTGAATACTAATGACCATGTTATACCAGTTTTTCTTTTTTAATAAATTTGCAACAATTTCTACATTTTTTTCTGTTAAGATGGGGTGCTAAGTGTACATTAATGAGAAATAAGATGTACTTTTTTATTTTAGCAAATGGTTGCAATGAAACAAAGAGTGAAAAATTTAAAGAGGTCTGAATATATTCCGTACCCACTGTACAGCCTTATTTACTATACAAAACAACCAGTACACCTACATGTGTCTTCCAAGAAATATTGCTAATGGTAAAATTGTGGGACCTCTGCATGTAGTTCTCATCCTTGAATGGATTTTAAGGCAAAAATCAACTCAGGGAAAAAAAAATCAGGGAGCTTTCAGAGGTGGACGTCTGGTTCCTATCACCACCACTGTAAGCTACTAGTTTTTCTAGTATGTAGCATTTCACACCAAACCATTCTGACACACTTCCAAAACACGGTGTAACTTTTAACACTGACACAATTCAACCCTGTAAGAATCTTGTGTCAACTTTTGACAGAGTCAGTTATATTCATTACACGCGGAACATCTCCCATACAAACACATATCCTGGTGTTTTTCTGTTGAAAAGTTGTTTTCGATTCAATTGCATTCCATACATTTTCCAAGCCCAGCCTTGGCGGGAATGCTGTGTGCTTTAGAGTTCGTATGTTTGTGGGCTTTGTAGACTGGGGTCTGAGGAACCACAGCAGAAAGGTGAACTTTCGGGCATTTTGGATATCTTTAATAATTACACTTGACATTTCCCAACCAGCAACCATTCTTCTCACTGCCAACTTGGAGAGGATACAATGAAGGGACTGGGAGGCAGGGAAACCGTGTTTAGGTAAGATACATCAAGCACTCAATTCAAAGCCTTCATGCAAGTCTTGAGAGTGAGACTTCTGCGCTGGCTCTGGGGCCCTGCTGAAAAGTGGGTCTGAAATAGCCAACCTCCTCCGGCCAAGAACAACAGGCCAAGCAGGACTGCAGGCACCACCAGATTGATTCGCAAATACTATGAGCAATGACAGCCTTCATCTGACTGCCAGTCACCACCGAGCAGGATCAGAGCAACATAGAGCAAGACCAGAGGCGTTCCGCAACAAGACCTAGAAACCACAGATGGCCAGAAGATTCGTTTTCATGGGTCAGGATTGTTTACAGTTCAGCTATATTGGATGAGATTGCCAACTTCTATTTGCTCATAGATCATATATATTTGGCATATAATTTGTACCATGCAAAATACTTTACATTGTGTGGAACTTGAATGAACCAAAAGAAGTATTGTCAATTTATTTTATTTATTATCAGCTTTTATTGTTTTCAGTTTCTGTTTTTTAGGTAAGGATTTTTCGTTTTGGCGCATTGATACTGAATGTGACTTCTGATAAAAAACAAAAACTGAATATTATTCACTAACTCAACACTTACATGACACTTGCAGGACACCCTCTTTATCAAAGGTCCAGGAAGCCAATGTCAAAACTCTTTTAAGTGCCGTAAGGATCTGGTGTATGTGAACTTAATCCATCCTTGACCTCAGCCCAACCTCCTTCCCCCGACGCTTCATCTGACACCTAAATCGCTGATCTATAATGAAAATATTTACCTAAAGGAAAGTACCAGCTTTATGCTCATCCTAGATTTTTAAAGTCTGAGGTTGTGAAAATGGAACTTAGTGGAGAAGCGCAAAGGTAACACTTTAATACAAAACACAGCATGTTAAAATACTCAGATTTAAAAAAAAGGTAAAGTTGAAATATGTCATCTAAGGTATTATCACACAGGTATTTTTGGAAGAATACGTAAACTAAACAAAAATAGGACACAGAAAGGTCACCCGGCCAAATGTTTTCCTATATAATCATAAGCTGGTTAATGGTGTTATTTGTTTTCAATTTAAAGATGTAAAATTGTTTACATTATTTTTCTGTCTTTTCCCGTTGATTATTATTCTGTTCAGCTGCATCTGATATTTTAATGATGTCGATGCTTAAATCAATATAGAAAAAGAAAAGAAAAAGAAATTCTTCCAGCCTTCCAAAAACACCTAGGGACACAACCAAGGGAAACTACACAGGCAAGAAAATGATGGATGAACAGCAAGATGCAGGACGAGACGAGAGAAAAAAAATAGGTGAAAGCGCCACAATCGGTCCAGGGATGACTCGGCAGGCTCAGTTTTTCCATTCCTGCTGGCGTCCCAGAATGCTCTGCAGTGGAGCTCCTACACTCTTACTTTACCTCCCAGCATGGCACCGGCTCCAAGTATGACCTCATCATGTTGACAGAATACTAGTTAAGTGCTCTCACTGGCTCTTAACTGCTCTTAACAGTGGAAAACAAAAGGCTTTGTGCTGGGACAACTACTAAAACTACACGCCCCTTTAACGTCGGCTGGAGCCGTTGGTCCAAATTCAAATATACAAACAGAACCTGTCTGTCTCTCCGCTTACGTAGCAGTCTTACAGAACACAGCACCACATTCTAAATATCTTCACCTGTCACAGCACGAACCGCTAAGAGCTTCTCGATGTGAATGTATGCAGTCCAAACATTAAATGAAAACTGAAAACAAGCAAAATAAACTGATTAAAGTAACAGATTTTTATTTCATCAGTTCATTGAATGATTTAGATGAAAAAAGGTCTGCAACTTACTGATCTTTGTTTTATCATATGTTATTATTGTACTGATATATTTTTCCACACAGAAAATGAAAGACTAAAACATGATCAAAATGGGTCACAAGTGACCTCTCTCGCACCTCACTGGTAATTTCTCTCAGATTTATGTACACATAATAACAGCACTTCAGCAACCACCTGAGATGCCATGGGAATGGCCAAGCCACACCTTATTAACCCCCTGGGATGTGATGGGAATGACTTAGAGACAACATGGGATAACACATCGATGGCCTAGACACACTTTCGCAACCCTGGCCAAACAATACCTTAGCAACTTGAGCTTAGTTTATTAGTAAGAACCTGATCATATGATCATATGATGATACCAGAGGTACGAAAAATTACAAAATTGAAATATTGCAATATTGTAAGCAAGATGATATTGATTTTTAAAATCTAATTTCAGAAACAATATAGTATAAAGAACATAAACATAAATCTAACCATAAAAATAGGTGAGGCAATGGTACAGTTAGCAGTGCACCCCTACACTACTTGTTTATGTTGGAGTGGAAGAGTCTGATGGCTTGAAGTGCTATCTGGCAGTCAGGCATTTAATCAAAAAACAAAATGATCCACTGTTTTAACATTGAACCACTAATTACTGTTCGAGAATCGATTCAGTAATATACAATATAACATTAACATACTTAAGTCTATAAATATTTTCTTACATCCCTATTAGCAGTCATTTGGGATATGACAGCAGAGGCCAACCATCTGGGATACCATAGCAACACCTTAAAAATCACCTAGGATACCAGATCATAGGTTTGTCAAGCCAATTTAAAAGGTTGCTCATCAAGAAAATCATTTTTTATTCTGCCTGTTGTATTTAAACTGCTTTTATTTTAAAAATACTCTGATTTCATTGTACAGTTGTGCTTGGAAACAAAAGGGTTAACTTCTTGTCCAATCAGGATTGTCCAATCAGGATTGTTTTCTCTGTTGTATCTGGGTAAATACAACCAAAGCAGGACTTTTACAGGTTGGATTAACTTCCAACATAATCAGCATGTAACAGGAACTAATACATCATGTTTTGATTAAGAAAAAAAAAAAGTCAGAATTTGTGACAAAACACACTGAAGACCCTCTACACAGTGGAAATATAAGCAGTAGCCTCAAGGTGTTCCAATTTGTTGTTAGGAATGTAAAACAGTATGTAAAACTCATAAAAATACACACACACACATAATGACAACACCTTAGCCACCACCTAGGATAATATAACAATAGCAAAGCAATAACTAGCAACGATATCCTAGCAACACACACACACACACACACGCACGCACACACACACACACACACACACACACACACACATATATATATATATATATATATATATATATATATGATTAGTGATATATGTATATATCACTAATCAGCAATAACATCACAACCACCTCCTCCTTTCTTCTACACACTACTTTCCCACTACTGCTTCTCTGCATACTTTGTTACCCTGATCGGGATCCCCACAGGACCACCAAAGAGTAGAGAGCAGGTATTATTTATGAGGTGACTGACATGATGGTGGCGTGTTAGCATGTGTTGCGCTAGAACTATTGAATCAGACAAAGTAGTGCTGCTGGAGTTTTTAAACATTCTGTACAACATCCTCTAGTCCTTCATCAGTGGTCACACAACGCTGCCCACAGGACACTGTTGGCTGGATAGTTTTAGTTGGTGCACTTTTCTCAGTCCAGCAGTGACACTGAGGTGTTTAAACACAGCGGTGTCTGATTCACTTATATGGTGCTAGGGCTGAGCCTAACAATTAACTTCATAATCGATTAATCAAAGCAGCTACGTGTGTTTTAAAGCTCCCACGGAATCAAGAACAACTTTAGGCATCTACACTGGGTGATTAAGAAACGGTTAGCGATGCGTAGTCAAGTGACTACTACTGAAAGAAACATTAATGCTCAACATTAAAAACGGCTACGCACGGAACCTTATGTCTGTACTCTGCGTTCATTTCAGACATGCACTGGTTTTTGGAAAGTTTACGGATCCGGACAGGATGGAGCAATACTGCTGGAGACCATGAGGGCGGTGCAAGACGCGACCACTTCTATAGGGACACGATGAAGAAGAAACGACAGGACTTCTTGAAAAGAGGTTGTGCAAGTTTATTAGAAATTCCAAACAGTCGTTTTGTTTTTTTTTCATTTTTGAACTGAATAAAGAACTACGAGCTCATCCACCTTCGCCATGTTTGATTTACTCCAAACTGCCCTCTACTGGACATGTTGCTCAGCAACGATGTCAACGAAGCTGACGCAGAGAACTTAATGGGCAGTGGCGGCTATATCGCTTCAAACGCACGCAGACAGAGTATAAATCAGCTTTTACATGTGTTAATAATTTTAAAATCTGTGTTTCTGTATGAAATACTCCCACAATTTTAGATGCACACAGATAAATCCATGCTTTCAGTAGGCGAGGCCATCTTATGCTAATCGACATAATTTTGTAATCGATTACGTTGACATGTCGCCCCAGCCTTATATGGTGCAGTGCTGAGAATAATTCACGATAACTGTGTGCATATGTATTATATGTATTATTATATATAACTCTTACTGTTTGGCCTTTTAAATACATACTCTGAATGACCGTTCAATCATCAGGATAATCGGTAACGCCATCAATAGTGATAGTGCTAACCATATATATCGCACTAAACCTGCCCAACTGCAAAGTCTGAGAAGTTTCCACACAGACTACTCAGAGTGCACAAAGACCCTTTTCTCAACAGACGTGTGCGCGTAGTTAATGTGTTTTTCCAAGGAGTGAACAAAAACGATTAGAAATGTGAGAACGAGAGCAAGACAAGGCATCCAGAGAGAAGGAGAGAGAGAATTAGAAGCAGAGACACAGAAAAACAGTCAAAGGGGCGGAAAAAAAATTCAAGTCGTCAGACTCTCCCTCTCTCTTTCTCTCTGGCGTCTTCTAGTCGGCAATGATATTATTTCTATTATTATTATCGCCATGGCCATTATCCCCTCAGTGTTCGGGAATGACCACTGCACTGACCTCACTGAACTGCCAGTACTGGGTCATTTCAACACAAACAGGCCCTATCAAGATCTTGCTTCACTAACAAAGCATAAATCTGTAAATACAGGCTTGCAAATCAAGAATGACATGCAGGGAGCGGGTTTAGTGACTGGCTACTACAACACGGTTGACAAGGTTTGAGTGTATGTACTCCTGTCATGGGAAAAAGCTCACTGTAGTCTTTGCGCACTGATACATACAATTCTATTTCAAGGTGTTTGACTAATATGAGGATAAAAACAGCCAATGCAAACAGCATAGTGAGCTCTTTTAAAGTGAGGTCATGGGGTGGGACTACGCAACTGACAAGCTCATGCAATAGCTGCAGAGTTACATGATTCATAGACATCAACTGAGTTCATTAGAGTTTTTCAGTCATCATATGCATGTAAGCACATGTAAATAATCTAATAATAAAGGCCTGAAATGGAGGTTAATAGGGCTGCGAGCTTCACCTGCTTGGGTGTCTTCATTGAGGCGGGCGTAAGCGGAGGTCTCAAGGCGAGGGATGCATGTTTCAATGGGCATCCACATGTAGGTCTCTGGGCACAGGAGGTCTGAAGGCTTGTACTGACCCTGGAGAAAGATAAGACAGACCTGGTCATCAATACTGAATAACTTTTTATCAAAAATCTTTACATAATTCAGATGTAATTCATCCATTTAAAGTCATTCAGAATGGTTGGTGTGAAATGGTTCATGTGGAAGACAAGCCACATTAACATCCATGTGAAACCGCATTTAAAACAGATACAAATCTAAGACATATCTGAGCCACATATTACATAAGTGTAAACACGTCTGTCTCTCCAAGGTATATTCTTCAACCAAAATCCCTCCCAGTACAACCAAAACTCCTCCCAGTGCAATGAAAACCCTTCCCAACATAACTGATTAGGAATGCAAAGCAGCAAAGCAGTGTAAAACTGAAACATACTAAATTAAAGAAATGGTGAAATGGTTCTTTAGGTTGATGGAATATGTGCTTCCCTTTCAATAAGGCTCTGTATAAAAACATGCATAACACATTTTTGCCATTAATCTTTACCAAAGAACCCTACAGAACCTACAGAATGTACTTTAGCTATGTTACTAGCCTGGTCACCTAGTTACTTTCCCTCTTACCTTTTAGCTGTAAAGCAATATGTTGATGAAGAGATAATAAATACAATACATGATGTTGATGGTTTTATTTCATTTAATCTATACAAGTAGAAAATGAAATGACCCTGAGTTTGACATTTATTGGTTACTCTTCTTATGAGCTATAGCTGCGCTTTGTACTATCTGCTGCTCAATGTGCCTCATACTATGTGGGGTAGCCTTAAGACAGCAGCAGTAGTCTTTCTGTGTTTATTCAGAGAAAACAGCTTTGAAATTCTAACTAAAACATACAGATGTAGACTGCCCCCTGGTGGAGCACTGAGATCAGACATCTCACAGTTATTAAATAAGACTAAATATTAATATTGAACTTTAATGACTATTCAAACATTTTGACTTATCCGTATCAATATAATTAGAGTATCATTTCACTTTTAAAAGTCTCACAATCTGTTTTCCATTTTGACAAAGACGTCTGCTCCCAACTCTTGATACGACTGATGCCTGTCCTGCTGATTCCTGCCAAGAAAGGTACTAAATCTCAAAGAACAGGTTGTCTTACCACTCCCATTAATTAGAGCTTCTTTTGTGTCTTCGAAGAGCGCTTTATTAACCCTTACAAACCACCACCTTATATCTACACTTCATCAGCTCCATTTACCACATAAGAGCACTCTGTAGTTTAACAATTACAGACTGTAGCCCATCTTCACTGCATACATGGTTTATCCCCTTTCACCCTGTTCTTAAATGGACTGACACTGACATGGTGGTTGTGTGTTATTGTGTGTTGTGCTGGTATGTGTGGATTAGACACAGCAGTGCTGCTGGAGTGTTTAAACACCTCAGCAACACTGCTGGACTGAGAATAGACCACCAACCAGCAACATCCAGCCAACAGTGTCCTGTAGGCAGCAGCCTGTGACCACTGAGGAAGGACTAGAAAATGACCAACACAAACGATGTAGCATGTATAGCTGATCAGTATATTATAATGTAAATACATAATTACATATTAATTCACTAAAGGACGCATTAACTTTTTGTGCTTAAATTAAACTAAGAAATGTTTTAAAGAGCTACAGGTGAAACGGGTGACATCAAATAACAATATGATTAAGTTATTTATCTGGGGAGTACGGCTCCAGTCCCGGGGGGCTCAGGTGTCCAGCACAGATTGTCAGGTATAATGAGTGGTAGATTGTCAGGTTGTCAGGTGTAATGAGTGGTACCCACCAAACTGTGCTGGACCTTCAGCTATGACCTCTGATATACACTAATAGAAAGTTGTATGCTTGGACTGTTTTAAGACTTTTTAGGCAGTGCCAAGGGCCAAAAAGTGAAAAAAGAAAATCTAATGATGAAGGTAAGTTTAAATCAAGTTTTAAAAAATAATTTCACCGCATGGTATCGGATCCACTCTACTCTCCACACATATCTTTATCATATCAGGCATCATATCTTTTGGTATCAGGTTTCAAGAGACCTGAGTTTATAGCATTAGGTGATGTAAAAATGCTGCAGTCAACTGATTGGCTGGAGAGAATCATATGCTAATGCTAGCTACCAGCTTAGCTTCCTCTCTTGCATCGCCAAACAGAATTGTTTCTTGGTCTGAGCTGTGGAATTCCCAGCAGTCTTTTGTCTTGCTGCCTATTCTGAACAAAAATGTCGTCCTTCACACAAAAACAGTTTTAAGCAGCTTCGCTATGATGCCCAGCTATGTTGTGGAGGTCCTATATCTGCAACAGAAAACGGAGTAGCTATATATAAAAAAAACTCTTTTTCTTCTACAGCCCTGTTAGTTATATGTATTAATCAGATACTGTATGTGTGAGATACAAACTCTTAAGTTCTAGGCAATTATTATTTTAAGTATCACATGATGGTGAATTCCAGAACAGTTTTACTTTATTATTTCTTAGTACTGAAATGTAAGGCTTTAATATCTAATCAATCTGTGGAGTAGGCTAAACTACAGTATCTTTCCCTGATGATATTTGTATTAATGCACAATGATGCTACATATTCATTTAAGTACCTATTCTGGTCAACGGTATGGGTTTAATATCTCTATCTATTCAATAGAATAAACATCCCAAACAAAATATATATGGGAACAGAGCACATATCTAAACAAAATATAAATCAGTCATACACAGTAATGTAAAGTCTTTGTATGTACATCTACTGTATAACAGAATAAATACAACTAAACATAAAATCACAAGATGATTGCCAAGTTGGTCAGTGAAATTGCTACTTCACTAGACCGCAGCCTCAGTGGACTTAATCCGGCTTTAACTGATCACACAATGTATATGTGACATTGTGGATTCCCATGGATGCCCAGTGGGCGCACTTAGTATCCCCTGCCTCAGCTGCTGCTAAAAATCCTAGAGAAAACACTGTACCTTTCTCATCTACAGAACTGTGGAGCAGTGACCTGTTAGTGTGAAATAACCTGTAACTGAGAGCTGAAATACATAATTAAACTAATTAAAATATGTTTAAACAACCTGGTAGATAAGAGCTGCATACGTAGTTTTAAGCAATTTCTGTCTCATTTTACATGTTTTGCTCGTTCTAGATGGTTAAATTATTGTACCTTTTTTTTTTTAAATGTCCCTTTTTGTTTAAATTGTTTTTCATTTCCTTCAGGACCCCATAGGCCCCACTACATAAGATCCAGGTTATAATGGGCAAACATGCCACTGTTTAAACAAACAAACCAACTTTGGCCACACTCTGGGCAGCCCTGAGATTAATTTGAGATGAATTCGGCTTAGGCTTTACTGGGAAGAGAATAAAAACAACACATATTCTCTATTTAACTAAAAAAATGATTGAAATGATTGCGAGTAAGCACTAGAAGGGATGTACTAATGTCCAGTATAGGGTGCAGACGGCTACCCGGCCATGAGAGAGCAGAATAAACACAGAGCAGAATGAACTCTCTCACATCCCAGAGTGTCCACTCTGTAAACAAGACGATGCTTCCAGACTTCTGCCTTTCTTCAAAACATATATGCATCAGCACCCTACACGCATGGACTTGCACCCAAGGCAGGATATAGCGGGCTTAGCCGAGCGCCTGGTCAAACGAGAAGATCTCCAGAAAGATTCACTATTAAAAACAGGATTTGTCTGTCATTATCCCAGGCTGGAAACTATGTGCCGTGTTTTCAGGAGCAGGAGGCCGTGAGAATAGGGGTGCCTGTGCCCCTGTTTCTAAGTGGGCTTACTATTCTGTGAGTGGTGAAGGTGAGGTTTTCACACCTCATCTTTATCAATGCCATTCTGTCAGCAGGTGGGAGCAGGACAAGGGTGCTATGACAACAACTGAGGGTCAGTTGTTCTGGGTTTCCACCTCATAAATGATAACGTGAGCATGAATTTGAGAACATTGACAATTAATAAGATTGTTTCTTGCACGTTCATCTATCTTTCGCAATGAAAACAGACATTAAAGGGAACTCGTTAAATGTTTGGAGCTGAATTGTGCCAAAATCTGTAGCGAACACAGTACATCGCCCCTTAACCCCACCCCCAAATTCCTCTAGTCTAATCAATTACACAGACAAAGCTAAAGAAAGACACAGTTACTAATGGAGCAGAATTTTCTTCTAGGGGATCATTTTCATTTTTATTGTTTGTAATAAGCTCTTAGTACAGATGCCACTTACAGTATGTGATCTAATCCATTTTGTATTATTAAGCATCTCTGCTTTCACTTCATTCTTTTCCTATATAGCACATTTTACAACAACAGACATCAGTGAATTACCTTTATGCATCAACTGATAGAACCAAATATCCAAGCAGAAACATTCTGACAGCTCCTGCTAAAACTCTACAGGTGTTGAAAGAGCAGCTACAACTCCTGCCAGCCGTGACCCTCTTTGGGAATGTTAAACGCACCACACAGCTCTCTCCCACTTTACGCTTCCTTGCAAACGTGTCTACAGACAACAACCTACAGCACGGATGAGTAAGAGGACAGGAGGCTTGTGAGGGAGGGCTGATGCCAGTAACTAGCCTGTGGACATGCTTCCTGCACTCAGAACCATGACATGAGGGAAAGCTGGCCTGTTCCAACAGGTCTGGAGTCTAAGTGTTGGGAACAAATCTGCCCCCTCATACAGCTGTGAAAAAGACACTCTTATTTATAAATGTACTTTCCATAAAAGTCGAATTAAATGTCAGACTCAGTGCTAGCTTCCTAAAAACACATCTTCTAAGCACTAGATTTGGTTCTAGACATTATAGTAACAGGGAAATGTAATTTTGATTTGAGTAAAGTCAATGTAAAGTAAAGTTTAATATCCAGTCAAACCAGCTATTTTGTTTAAAAACCTATAACAGGAAATTCCATAGAAGAGCAGCCTGGACATCCTTTACCATTATTATAGCTTATATTGCTTGTCTTAGAAGTTGGTTAAGCATTTTTTTTTCTTCTCACTATCCAAATAATCCCAAACACATTCAGCCATGTTGAAGCCTGGACTCTAGGGTGGTCAGCCTATTGTTTTGAGAACAAAAGCAGCTGTGTTGTTTAATATGCCTCGATCTTCTCAGCAGTGTGTTTGGGGTCATTATCTTGGCATAGAATTAAACCCTTCCCAATCATGAAGAGATTTCCAGAAGATACTGAATGATGTATTTACATTGGTTTGCAGTTATTAGTAGTTGTGATGCCTTCAGCAAAAACAAATCACCAACTCCAGATGTTGAACCTATCTAGTTGTGGTCCTCCACCACGCATGACTGATGGTTCGAAGACTCTTTCATTGCCTGGGTGGCGTACTTGCTGCCTTCTGTCACTTGCAAAGATCTTAAATTAGGACCCATCAATACATAAAACCTTCCTCCGCATCTCAGATGTGGTTTGATGTTCTAATTTTCCTCCTGCTTCCTTTTCTCAGTGTGGAGCTTTTTGAAAGCTGCACATCCTTCCAGACCCACAGATTTGTCTTCTCACCATGTATCTACACCAGTGGATGATTTCAGATCTGAAGCATCTTGCCTCCCTCTCTAAGAAAACTTTAAGTGCTGTTTATCTGATCTGGACAGTGTTGGAGCATCTACCAGGTCTTCCAGGTGGTTATGAAATGTCCCATGTTCTCTTTCTCTTTGGGTTTCTCCTTCCCTATGCAAGTGAATACTCTCACAGTCCAGATTAGTCTGGATTAATAGTAGAGTAATTGATGTTTTAGGGTTGTCTTTATGCAAAAACAGGTTGAGTCTAACGGCAGCAAAACAATCCCAAACAGAGATACTGCCAACACCATGATTTAGTACGGTTGAAAACTATGGATGGATAAAAACTACAAAATTGTTTGTGCTCCCCGTCTTATTGAGTTCTCTGTATGTATTATAATGACATCAATAAAGATCCGATCATATTTTAGGTCACATTTATGTAGAAATTCACAAAATAATAAAGCGTTCACAAATTTTTTTGTTGAAATAATACTCACTGGAGTGGTAAAGGGTACGTCTAGATTGGATACTAAACAAGTTGCTTTTAGGAATCACGGAGCTTCATGAAGAAGAAAGAATTGCATAAAAAGCAGAATCAAGACAGAAAGATGGAGTCTGGCTGCTCATTATCTACACAGTCTGTTCCACTTCCTTCACAGCTCAGTTGGCCACACGTCCAGAGGCAGAAGGCATCAGGGGGCGTTAGAGAAGGAAAGAAGTTTGAACCTAGAGAGACTTTTGGACTGCATAAATCAACGGGTTCCACAAGCTCAGCTAAAGCTCTGTCAGAGAAGGGAGGATGTGATAATAAAGACAGAAGGCCAGGAGATCTAAAAAAAAAGGATAGAGGCGAAAAGCTTGGTCACGCGCTAATCTCCTCATCAAATCCACAGCCAGTTAAGTCCCATGATTAGGAGCTGAAGAGACAGAGCTCATCAATCAGAAGTTAATGTAAGGATAGAAGTGGAGTATGGGAATCAGTTGAATCCTTTGAACGTGCAAACTGCAAACCAAAAATAATCTCAACTTTTCTGGGGCCATTTCTCATTTTCCAAAGTTGATTAAATAGAACAGTGTGACTCTTGAAGCTTCATCCATCTTCTAAACCTCTTTCCATCCTTCGCTTGCACAGCAATGACGGCAACGATGACAGACAGACCACCCTCTTCAAGGCTCATTAACATCCCCATAGCAAAGCAAAAGACGGACAAAGAAAAGCAAAAACTAATTTTGTTTGTGTAGCACCTCTCATACATAGTGCTCGGCTTACTTCACAAAAGCAACCATTCAGACAAAGACAAAAACAAACCAGTAGAGAGAAAAAAAACAAAAACAAATCTTGCACTAATAAAACATGGATAAGGTTGGTGGTAACCCAAGGGTGTGGGAACAAGAGCCGGAGGGATGTTGAAAAAGCTGGAGGGTGGGATCTGATGCAGAAGAACGCGAGGATGGAATTTCAGGCAGGAGGGAAGTGGTGCACAAGCCAGCTCTTATCATCTGGGCATCAGTGACACTACCACTATGTTGTAGTGGATGCTTAAAAATCCGACACAGGTCATGGACCATGTAAACGTGAGGCTAATTAATCGTGAAGGTATGCTGTATGAATCATTTTACATCTCAGTTTTAGGAAACATAACTAAGAACAAAGGTATTTAATCACTACAGTCACTAAGTACAAATACAGAGTGTTGTAAGATAAATACACCATAACCTTACAAACAGATCTCCCTCCATTCACTTCATTTCCATACAAAAAGACATTACATACAAGTTGAAAAATCTGTTGACAGATGGGTCTGCCAAGTCTTCCAGGTGGTTGTTAGGAGTCCCATTTTTTGAACTTCATCTGTGTTTTTCCTTTAACTCTTTTCCTTACGATAATGGATTATTTTATATTTTTCATGATTTTATCATAGAAAATAAATAAGGTGCACTTAAAGACTGTTGACTGGAGAAACAATAAATGAAAGGGAGTAATAATGTAGATGTGCTAATAATATGGCTGGTGAGTGTACACAGCACAATCCAAAACAACACTTGCTGTGCTTCAAACACACTGCAATGCTTGGTGGTCCACCACCAAAATAATATCTAATCTGCAAAGGGCACCCAAAATGGCATGGGTACGAGCCTGGGTGATATCTTCAAATAATTAGCGAGATAATTATCATTTATCTATTATATTTTTAATCTAGGGTTAGGGTTATATTTTTAATCAGTATCTGTACATACTGCACTTAATCCAGTTAAGGTGGATTTATTTTACTTTCTAACAAAACATGTAGTTGGTCAGGGTTCCACAAGCACTGACCATATAAACCATAGGCTCAGAAAAGTGTATTGTATTATAATGTGATGTAATTTAGCACCATAACGATATATATCTAAACAAGAATAAATAAGTGAATGGCTGTTCTGAGGGTAATAAATGAGGAAAGGGTGCTAATAACATGATAAAACACTAAATTAGTGTCACAAGTAATGTAAATGACGAGCACAGGACAGAATTAAAAGGCTAACAAAAAAAGACTTTCAGAGCAAGAAAGAATTTAAAGCCATCAACAGCTAAAACACACTCGAAGCTCAGAACCCTCCCCTCGTTTCTCTGACTCGCACTGGCAACAAAGCACTGATGTTGTCTCTCGGACCAGAAGAGAGAGCTGGAATCAAGCAACAGCTAAAACGCACTGAAGTTTGTGTCACTTCATTTCTTTCTCTGAGCGGCGCCGGCCCCCAGGCCCATACCTGAGATTTATTTGAAGAGCAATTAATCAGGAACATAAATCCTCCACCTCACTGCTGGCCTGGAATCCTTGTGAAAGACAAAACCTCCCATTGCTGCCCAATTTAAAGCCTCAGGCTTGTGTGCACTCAGGACCCTGAAGAGGTTTCTACGAACTGATTTGTGATCAGAAAGTCCTTCAGAAAACCTGGTCTGGTAAGACAAACTGCAAAACTGATCACAAATAGGGAACCTGTGCTGCCTTCGGGGAAAATTCATTAAAGGTTACACAAAAGGTCATCCTTCTATTTCACCCAGCAGATGTACTGTGGAGGCTTTGCACAGAGGTTAACTTCTGCACAACTACCAAAGAAGAGTGCAGGGCAGCATGAAGATCTCCCACTGCGACAACCACAATTATCATTGATTTTGTATATACTACCTCATTTAGATATGGTACATTGTCTTAAAGGCACAGTAACAAAACGGCCTGTTTAACAAGAGACAAAATTGGTTGTTCTGTGCCATCATATACAGAACTGCATGCAGCACCTTTATTCACTCTTTTTTTTTTGAAGGGTCGATACCCTACATTTATTTCTTAACCATAACCTCCACTTCTGTGACATTTCTGTGCTTTTATTTCTGTGCTTTTAATCATTGTGTACATAATCATTTTCCAGACTCTCTTTGACCCTTCTGAATTAAACAAGCTGTTTTGGATACTGTGCCTTTAAGACTGATACAGTGTTCTCTCCTGTATTGTGCCTTGATTCAAAATGCATGGCTGAAACTCTCCCTATAACTTCACCACGAATGGGAGGTGCTAAAGTGGTGTAAGCTAAATAGGTGGTTATATGTAACTGTGTTGGTTTTTGGGAAAGAGTGAATATAAGGGCTGTTCTTGCCGGCTAGCTTTCATAAATGGACTGAATAAATGGATTTGAAAGTTTAACAATGCCTACATACCATATCAAACCTTTTTATTAAAAAAAAACAACGAGAAACATTAAGTTTTCCATGAAAGGGCCTTTTTAAAGAGTGTGGGAGTGAACATAGAGCAAACAGAGAGCCCAAACTCAACACCTCCAGCTCTGCCCCGCCTACCGCACTTCAGGGAGGGTGTCCGCATCTCACTGGGGGAGGGAGCTGGCTTTTTTTTTTTGTTGCTCTCCACAATTTCATGCACATCTGGCGCTTATTTCCTCCACAAGTCTCTCCGCGCAACAGCAAGACAGAGCTCGACCAGAGCTCACTGTGGAACTTATGCAGAGTCTAAGTCGGTTATGGATGGAGGTAAACAAATCTAGGTGCATTAATGACAGGAGGGATCTGCTCCTACCTCACCTTGCATTAATCAAACATAAGCCCAGGCTAAAGCACAAAGACAAACCTTAGACAATGAGGACGATTCTACACCCTTAATGACTACACAACACAACCTCAATGCTAAATGTCACTCAGCAGAGCTACAATACGCCGAGATCAGGCCGTAGAATAGCAACCTGTCTAAACATTTACTGTGCCGCGCCGAGTTCGCCTCCTCTACACCGCCCGAACAATAGCTGGCCCATCCCTCCTGACATAAAGGTAAAGGACTTTTGGCGCAACCCAAGAGCACACAGTGAAAAATAACAAGGATACGCTTCTGCACAAAGACACAGGCGCATGTGCTCACTTGCCCGTGAGCGCTCTCACCCTGGCTTTAACCCACAGACAAAAGGGGACAAACACTGTTGCCATGTTGCGCCCTTTATTTGAACTGGAATAAATGTACAGGATGACATGTATGACTGAATAAGAAAGCTCAAAGCTTAAAGAGGCTGATAGATCATCACATAGCCACTTCACATTCAACTGCTACAAATAAAAGAAAAAAAAAATAAATAAAAGAAAAAAAAAATAAATAAATAATAATAAAGAACAGATTCCTAATTAGGTCCCTAAGTATTGATGTAATATTTATAAGGTGTCTGAAACAGAGATGTCATAATAAAATAGTAAATTAGAGCATTCTGGCAATTAAATGTATTGCTGTAGCTCCTACTAGGTATATAGGATTCACTTGGAGAAGCCAAAAGTACAACCAAATTCTAAGACACAGCAAGTTAGTACAGCAAGTAAAAGTGGCCCAGATCTTCACATGTGACACATGCGTACCTGTATGTCAGTGTGGACGGCAAAAACACGCTGAGTCTGATATTTTCAGTTACAGTTTGGGATACTTTCCAATGTGGTATTGAAATCTAATGCATATCCCATATGCAGCAATGCAACTCAGTCTGAACAGCCAGAGTTTATGGGACTTTCACATCAATCGAACTCGACATCCGTCATATTTTTTTTTTTGATGACAAGACCTAAAACATCTGGGCTGATGTTTCTGAAAATTAGGAGGTGTTTTTTTTACATTTGCTCCGTGCTTGAAGAGATTTCTAAACGTGGCTGTAGGACAATAAGACTGCAGCGTCAAAAGAAAGTTGAAAGTTTGAAAGCAATTTTTTATGAAACCAAGAATAAATGAAAGCAGTAGCCATGGTCGAAAAATGTGCCCTTACTACAGCGAGCTGGAACATGTTCTGTGTAAATCTGCTGTCAATCATTGGAACTTCGTGATCGCTCCTGTGATGCTGGTGAAGATGAACCTGGAACTTCGTAAAGCGCCCTGACTTGCAGGTGGGTGGTTTGGGATGGGAATTCTATCAAGTTCATAAAGATTTGTTAGCCAGATGTCTACATACTTTTGACTTTTGCTGTTCTCTGTCGGTACAACCTGATTCCAGAATTTCTCCATCTAAGCCTCGTATTCCGCAGCAATGAAGGAACGTGATCTAGCCTGAGTTGTGGGAGGGGGTCTATAGATCCAGTACAAAGAGGGTGATGACCTTGCCCTGGACCAAGACCTGGAGCTGCATGCAATGACCTGAGGGTCAGTTAAACAACCATCATTTGGTGAAAGAGGTGACCTTGTCTGTCTCACTTGTTCCAGCTTGTCCTCTCCAGCTGTGTCCACTGGCCAGCTCACAAAAACCCCCACTTTCATTAGCACTCATACACACAAATACATTCTTCAGACTTTCCAATAAGCTCCACTTCAGACCAGAAGCTGCTGAGTGACACGTATAAACACTTGTGTGAGTGCACACACACATATACACATACAGTGGTGTGCAAAAGTCTTACGCTTATTTTTATCAACCATGTATCTAAACAATATTGTGAGAATAAAAGCACGGGGAGGGCTACAGAAGTCACACAGGTTATTGTTCACTTGTTAAATTTTCACAGCAGCACACTTGACAGCATGAAGTAGGTTCATTGAACCATTTGCAAGCCTTGCTGAAAAAAAATGGTTAAACAAACATGATGACATAGAAACTCACTACATATATTGTATTAATTTCGTATGTATTTATGGTAATATAATTCCTAAAAAACAATAAAATGGCTTTTTAAATGCAATTTTCACAAAAATGTGAACTTTATGTTTTTGTGTTTTATATTGTGTCAAGATGTCATGATGAATGCACCAATAAAATTGCTCAAAAACTGCTTTGCCAAAATATCTTTGGATTAACTTTTATTTTAATCATTTTGGAGTGCTATTATGCAATATATATATGTGTGTGTGTGTGTATATTGTCGCTGCCAAATGGCAACTTTACAGGAGAGGACAAAAACGGTCTTTACCTTCAATGTAAGTCAATGGAAGCACATTGTCTGGGGCTGAACTCTATCCTCCTAGATGACAATGCTTGCCTCCATAGAGCCAGGTTTAGCAGAGACTTCCTCCAGAATTTAGGAGTAAAGAGTATAGAATGGCTTACCAGC
This sequence comes from Megaleporinus macrocephalus, assembly GCA_021613375.1. NCBI lineage: Eukaryota > Metazoa > Chordata > Actinopteri > Characiformes > Anostomidae > Megaleporinus > Megaleporinus macrocephalus. The sequence continues at coordinate 31,511,870 of CM038706.1, forward strand.
AGTCTTGACCTCATCCCCACTAGTGGGATCAGCTTGGGCGTCCTGTTCGTGCCAAAGTCACCAACACAACCATGTTGGCTGACTTGCAACAAATGCTGGTTGAAGAATGGGATGCCATCCCACAGCAGTTTGACCAGGCTGGTGACCAGCATGAGGAGGAGGTGCCAGGCTATATGGCTACTGAGGCTCCTGTTTGTTTAATGAATAAATTGTTAAACTGCCAATATGTCTCATTTCTTCAAACTTCAATCATCCAGTCCACCAAACTCCAAACAAGTGAATGGCAGAAATAAACTTTGGCAATGGCAGAGGATTTGGCAATTTTTCATGGGCGCAACACATACTCAGCTCTACTGCTCATCCATCAAATGTATGTTCCTTACAAATGTGGCACCATTTAAAAAATAAAACTAAAGGCTTTCCAACGATATAAGATTTATTTCCAAGATGCATTGTTACAACCAATAAATAAGCTACCAAACACAAATGTCCTATATATATATATATATATATATATATATATATATATATATATATATATATATATATATATATATATATATATATATATATATACACACATACACACACACCTCACTGGTTGGACAGGCTGCAGTAAATAGACAGAATGAAGTCAGTTTTAAAAAGAGACAAGTGTAAACAAATGTGTCCTTCACACCACCTCCCACACTGACCTGCAAACACAGACACACACACACACACACACACACACAGACAGACACACGCACACACCTCTCTGCTCAGCACAAATGAGCTCCACTCTTCCTGGCCGTGACTCGAGTCATGTTAGAAACAACACTGCTCAAACACACAGTCCCGCCAAGACCGTTCACGCACTCCACACAGTGCCCAGGGACACATTTCAAATAAATACAGCATCCTGGCTGCAAACTGAGCCCCTCACTCCTCTACTCCACACATACAGGCCCGGCTGCGTGTCGGGGGCTTCATGGATGACAGCTTAATGATGGGAAAATATTTTTACGGGATCGCGTTTCGTCAGGGCAGTGTTTTACGGGCACTGGCTTCTGAGGCCCGTTTTATCTATTTATCTCTCTGGCCAGTTATTGGCGCTCAGTTAAGTCCTGAGAGAGGGTCTTTACTGCCAGGGTCCCGTTCTGACTCTTAGAGAGGCTCCACCTCCATCAGACTGTTCTTTCACTCTCGTTCTGACCCGGGACCTGTCTGATGCTTGTCCAGAAAAGCTGTTATTACATAAAATAATCCCACCATGTACCTTCCGCATCGAAAAACAGTGGGGACCCACGGGGTGGCCATGGTGGTCTTTCAAGTGTGGGAATGGAAAGGAAAATCGGGGGCAAATAAATATATACGTTTTATAAACAGACAAAAAACTGACTGGGGTTTGAGACAATTTGTCACTACTGTGATTGGGTTAACATTACCAGTACACAAATCCCACTTCAAAGGGCAGGACCACCACAGGGTGGTTGGTCATTTTCAGCACTGTAGTGACACTGACATGGTGGTATTGTGCTAGTATGTGCTGTGCTGGTACAAGTGGATCAGACACAGCAGTGCTGCTGAAGTTTTTAAACACCTCAGTCTTACTACTGGACTGAGAATAGTCCACCAAGAAAAAATATCTAGCTATCAGCGTCCTGTAGGCAGCGTCCTGTAGGTGGTGTCATGTAGGCAGTGTCATGTAGGCAGCGTCCTGTAGGTGGTGTCATGTAGGCAGTGTCATGTAGGCAGCGTCCTGTAGGCAGCGTCCTGTAGGCAGCGTCCTGTAGGCAGTGTCCTGTAGGCAGCGTCCTGTAGGCAGCGTCCTGTAGGCAGCGTCCTGTAGGCAGTGTCCTGTAGGCAGTGTCCTGTAGGCACTGATATAGGCACTGATGTAGGCTAGAGGATGACCAACACAAACAGTGTCTTTGACTTTTCATCTACAAGCTTGAACAACAAGTTAGGAGTGTCTAATAGAGTGGACAGAGAGTGGACACGGTGTTAAAAGAAACTACAGCAGCACTGCTTATCTTATCCAATTGTGCCAGAAAATGCCATTTTATACCACATATACCTCCTAATAAAAACACTTCCTCAAACTAACGGAAAGTTTTGAAAATTGTTCTACATGGCACAGAAACGAGTTCTTCTACTGTAACAAGATTGTCAACATAACAAGCTTCCATACACTCTGGTTCTGTATGGTTCTTAGTTAAAAAAAAAAAACTGTTCAGTACAGAACCATGAACAGTCAAAGAACCCTTTGTATAATGAAGGTGTTCTCTGTGTTGTGAAAGCGTTTCTCAGACTGATTGAGAAAGTGTTGTATAAGGTTCTATACAAACTGTTTTTGAAAAGATATTTTAATTTAATTTATTTTATGCTTGACATTGTAAAAAAAGTTTTGGTGCAACATAAACAACACATTGATCTACGCAATGGTTTCACCATGTATAGGGCCCTTTTGGCATAAAACAGCTTTCTTAAAGGATGTGTTAACTTTTTCCCACTAAGAAGCATTTGTTGATGGGTTATTAAGTCCAGCAAAGATGTTCACATGTTTGTATACAACCACAAAACCTGTGCATTTTTAGCTAGAACAGTCAGACTTTGTTGTTCCATGCGGTACCATATTACAGCAGACAGATCTTGTCAGGTTTCCCCAAAAAGCCCAAAAATAAACCTAAGGTGAGCTAATGGCAATACAAACACATTGGCAGGGCAGCAGGGCCACTCTGGCAACGATCATCCTGACATCAGATCTAAACTCTCGCTTTCTGACCCTACAACCTTCACACCTCCCTCTAGCCTTTCCCTCCATTCCTCGTTTAGACTCACTTGCCTCGAATTCAGCCTGACTTCTGAATTCTGCCCCCCCGAGTCCTTGACCCTGTCAGCGCCCTTGACGGGAAAGCTGGAGTAACTGCTCAGAGACTGGGCCCCAATCTAAACACATAAGCCACAGCAGACAACAGCGGCAGCCATGCCACGACCACCTTTAAAAGAACATGCGTCGTAAAATGTGAGCTCATCAGGGCGCTTTGTGAACACTGATAGTCCAGACACTGGAATATGTTACACTCAGTCTGAAGTCTGGGGCTGAACAAGTTTAATTAAGAAACACAAGAAAATATTTATGTTTTTAATGAAACAGCACAACTTCATTATTCATAACTAATCACTATTCAGACAGGATTAGTTTCAGGGATTAGGAGGCAGGTTAATAACATTTTGATTTTAGTCCAGTCTAAATCTGCCATGTCAGTCATTTTTATGGACTACGCACTCCTGCATCTTTTAAACCTTTTAAACAAAGCATAAAAATAACTGAACGTTAGAAGGAAATAAGCCCAGTATATGTTACACATGTTCTATAAAAAGAGATGTAGAAATCAATCCATTGACTGAAATGACTGTAGATTACATTTATTCCATTTTATAATTACATGAATAATATCTCTGCCTGCAGCGGTATATGCTCAAGGACCCTACACCATAATAATAAAGGTCATGGGGCAAGACTAACATTTTCTTCCGTAGAGAGTTCATATGAATCTAATTTTATAATACACATAAAGTGTTTAACATATGCTGCACAAATGACCCCAGATTATATAAATCCTGTGCTATAAAAGTGCTGTACAAACGACCCCAGACTATATAAATCCTGTGCTATAAAAGGTGCTGTACAAACGACCCCAGATTATATAAATTCTGTGCTATAAAATATGATGTACAAACGACCCCAGATTATATAAATTCTGTGCTATAAAATATGATGTACAAACGACCCCAGATTATATAAATCCTGTGCTATAAAAGGTGCTGTACAAACGACCCCAGATTATATAAATCCTGTGCTATAAAATATGATGTACAAACGACCCCAGACTATATAAATCCTGTGCTATAAAGTATGATGTACAAACGACCCCAGATTATATAAATTCTGTGCTATAAAAGGTGCTGTACAAACGACCCCAGATTATATAAATCCTGTGCTATAAAATATGATGTACAAACGACCCCAGACTATATAAATCCTGTGCTATAAAAGGTGCTGTACAAACGACCCCAGATTATATAAATTCTGTGCTATAAAATATGATGTACAAACGACCCCAGATTATATAAATCCTGTGCTATAAAAGGTGCTGTACAAACGACCCCAGATTATATAAATCCTGTGCTATAAAATATGATGTACAAACGACCCCAGACTATATAAATCCTGTGCTATAAAATATGATGTACAAACGACCCCAGATTATATAAATTCTGTGCTATAAAAGGTGCTGTACAAACGACCCCAGATTATATAAATCCTGTGCTATAAAATATGATGTACAAACGACCCCAGATTATATAAATTCTGTGCTATAAAAGGTGCGGTACAAACGACCCCAGATTATATAAATTCTGTGCTATAAAATATGATGTACAAATGACCCCAGATTATATAAATCCTGTGCTATAAAATATGATGTACAAACAACCCCAGATTATATAAATCCTGTGCTATAAAATATGATGTACAAACGACCCCAGATTATATAAATCCTGTGCTATAAAAGATGCTGTACAAACGACCCCAGATTATATAAATTCTGTGCTATAAAATATGATGTACAAACGACCCCAGATTATATAAATTCTGTGCTATAAAATATGATGTACAAACGACTCCAGATTATATAAATCCTGTGCTATAAAAGGTGCTGTACAAACGACTCCAGATTATATAAATCCTGTGCTATAAAAGGTGCTGTACAAACGACTCCAGATTATATAAATCCTGTGCTATAAAAAGTGCTGTACAAACGACTCCAGATTATATAAATCCTGTGATATAAAATGGATAAGATATACTTTACAAATGACCCCAAATGCCATGTTTGTGTGCAGTAACATTATGTAGAAAAGCACAAAGGCCCCAGGTGGTGTTTATTGGTATTGCGTGTGGCTCAAATCATGCTGATCTTTACTGTCTCACCTTAACAGTCTGTCTGACTCTAAACAACAAAACATGCATAAAGTTAGATTTAATGCAGCGACGTTTACTGCTGGCTATAAATTCAACAACGCTAATGACCCTGCATTCACAGCTGTGTAGGTGATTAGGCAAAACCAAAATATGGCTAAACAGTTTTTACGTTTTCTCATATTTAGAGTGAAGGCAGTGATTTGAGCTTCCATCTCTGTACACTTTGGTATCTCAGGTGGTTTCTAAAGGCCTTTCTTTAAACATTCAGCTAAGTGACTTTAAAAGTGCTGCAAGGCCATTTTATAGTATCTGTAACGTCTATTATAGATTGTGTCTGAACAAACAGTGTATTAAGTCAAATCAATTCGGGAGAATACCTATTGGGCTACTGGCTCTACAGGCCTGCAGAGTGTCTGGTTCTAGCTTGAAAGCTTTAAGGGGAATAGCACTGCAAATGTTTAACCAGCAAGCTGACTTTCTCAAGGTAACTTAAATTAATTCAGAACATACAAGCAATCAATTAGTCGGCATACATTGGTGAAGTCATTGTAGAACAGTGTGGTTGTGTAGAACAAGAAGCCCAGCTGACTGCTAATGATTTACCAAAATGGCGACATGAAGAAAAGAGAATGCAGAAGAAAGAGCAGTAGAGGAGATTCCCAACTCAAACAAACAGATCTACTACGGCGGCTCTGTTGGTGGTCCTTTTGAAACCGAGCAGAAAAAGCCAGCTCCTGTCAGGTTGGCAGCCAGCAATAGACGGGAAAGATGAGAAGGAGGGCGGGAGGAGCGTGCAGGACCTGTAAATTTTACAGAGCGAGAGAGAATTGAGGGCGCACTGAGTCTCGCTGGGTGCTGCTGGTTTTTCCCCAAAGGCGGAGTTTGGGGCGCGGCCACTTTTAGAGATGCAGTTGGCCAAAGTTTGCTTTTCTCAACTCAAACAGCTACAAATCTTCGGGCCTAATAGCAGTTCCAAAGAAAAGGGGAGTTAACCCTTACAAGTCCAGATATATTACGGCTGGTCAGCTATGCTACCTACACCTCATTTCAAAACTATATGAAGAGGTGCAGCAATAAGAAACACACAGCAAATGTAGAAAAGCACCAAGCAGACCAAGCACAAGAAACTACAATTCAAATTCAAATCACCATAAAATATCTCATCTTCTACATACAAACAAAAATGGGTTCAAAGTTTTTACACAGGTCCTCCACCGTGAGCTACAAGAGAGGGAATAAACATTGTCTGAAAACTGTGCGCTCTGGTAACAACAAACCAGTGTGACTGTAATCAGTGGGAAGACAGGGATCATTGTATATATTTTTAAAGTATTAGCATTCTTTAGTTCTCTGTCAGTTCTCTTTTCCAAAATGCTGATTTCTGCATTTGCAGCATCATCACTGGATTACTTTTCAAATCACCGTCAATGTCCAATAACATTCTATTCAGCTCTATTGTATTAATACCCCATAAGATAAATTTTTTGTTTTTTTATTGCAGATTTTCTGTACTTTGTTTTTATTTCTACCTTTAACAGAGTGTGCGATCACTGTCAGGTAATGTTCTTGAGAAATGCTGGTGGAGCTGTCAGTAGTTAAGGTGTTTACGTGGGCAAAGTTAAAATACCAGAGCCCAATGCTGTACACAAAGGTGCCTCAACTGCTGAAGGCTGGACACCTGAAAAGGGCTGTAGCTTTTTAGCGCTTCCCGCAGTCTGTCTTCTGCTAATGCTTTATTGGAGCTTATGCATGTACGTATGAATGAATGAAGAACTGACAAGCGGAATCAAAACTATATTTTTTCATATTTAACAGATACCCGGTACCTGGAATTCTGGTACCTATCTTTGATACCCATCCCTAGATGGTTTTTATTGTTATATAAGAGGCGCACAGGAATTCAGCTTTCAATACTTACTATTGTTTAGCTAACTGTTAAAAAGTATTTTATATGATATTTTCACTAGTTCCCTTCTGAAACATTTTATTAATAAAAAGCATAAATAAAATTACACATAAACTATGTATGTATGTGCAAAAATCTTGGGCACATAAGCTCATTGTTTAAAACTCTTTATCTTAGCAATAAATGTATTTTCACCAGTAAGAGCACCAGAAATCATTTGTAGATGTAAAACAGATGTAAACAATACAAAGTAGCATAAATATCTTATTTTAAAAGTAGATAATATCTTATAAACCAGTTTAAAGAAAGTTTAGTTCCAGCTTTCTCCTGGACGCCCCAGACGTTTTATAAATTTGTTCCATTCCTTCACCATCTTAATCAAAGTATTAGAAGATAACTGCAAGTTGAAAAGCTTGGAAGGGTTTAAATAAATACACTGACATATCTTAAACCACTACTTTCTGTATTAATACTACATGGTTTTATTATAAGTTTTGAAATCAACGCTACATTTAGCAATGTTTTGTTTTTAGAGATGAAAGTTTTTGTTCTGAGTAATGATATGAGAAGAAGGCAGAAGAGTGAACTGGCAGAGCCGTCTGGGTGCCACGCCTGCATCCTTGTCCCGACATGCAGAGTCATCTCAGATCTGATCTTCCATCTCATACACCCTGAAGTGTGAACTCCATTAAAGCAAGTAACTGACGACGGCAGAGAACCGTAACGCATTAATGAAAGGACAACAAATCGAAGAGATTACACGGTGAAAATGACTCTCCTTCAAAGCCAAGCGGCGCCGGGCGCTAGAAAAAAGAAAGAAAGGAGGGGAGCGCCTGCCAAACAAAACGTGCGGTAATTGTTTATCTTTACTCTGCGAGCCGTTCTCTTCCATTCTGTACCCTTTCTGCCCCTCCCTCGCTTCCTAGCGCTTTGATCCAGCACACTGTGCTGGTGGTGTGCGGTTTATGGGATGGCTGTGGAGGAGGAGAAGAGTGGAGAAAGGGAAGGGAGAGGGAGAGTGCTTGACTCTGTAGGTTTGCATGAGCAAAGCCCACGTGGTCAGTAGCAGGAGCTGAGCTACGTGTACCTTACGGCTAGCAACCTCTGGCTCCTTTACTTTTAAGTGAGGGTTCAAATCAAACTGATACGATTTACGATAAAAATGTGCCCTAAATATAATCCGTCAATAAGGAGAGTTTATTTCACAGCATTTTTAATCTATACTAATTAGTTCAACCAACCACACAGCAGCTCTTCAGCACAATGTTTATAATCTATACTGGTTACTACAACCAACCACACAGCAACTCCTCAGTACAGCATTATTAATCTATACTAATTAGTTCAACCAACCACACAGCAGCTCTTCAGCACAATGTTCATAATCTATACTGGTAACTACAACCAACCACACAGCAACTCTTCAGCACAGCATTATTAATCTATACTGGTTACTACAACCAACCACACAGCAGCTCTTCAGCACATCATTATTAATCTATACTGGTTAATACAACCAACCACACAGCAGCTCTTCAGTACAGCATTATTAATCTATACTGGTTACTACAACCAACCACACAGCAGCTCTTCAGCACATCATTATTAATCTATACTGGTTAATACAACCAACCACACAGCAGCTCTTCAGCACATCATTATTAATCTATACTGATTAATACAACCAACAACACAGCAGCTCTTCAGCACAGCATTATTAATCTATACTGGTTACTACAACCAACAACACAGCAGCTCTTCAGTACAGCATTATTAATCTATACTGGTTACTATAACCAACCACACAGCAGCTCTTCAGCACAATGTTCATAATCTATACTGGTTACTACAACCAACCACACAGCAGCTCTTCAGCACAATGTTTATAATCTATACTGGTTACTACAACCAACCACGCAGCAACTCTTCAGCACATCATTATTAATCTATACTGGTTACTACAACCAACCACACAGCAGCTCTTCAGCACAATGTTCATAATCTATACTGGTTACTCCAACCAACCACACAGCAGCTCTTCAGCACAATGTTCATAATCTATACTGGTTACTACAACCAACCACACAGCAGCTCTTCAGTACAGCATTATTAATCTATACTGGTTACTACAACCAACCACACAGCAGCTCTTCAGCACAATGTTCATAATCTATACTGGTTACTACAACCAACCACACAGCAGCTCTTCAGCACATCATTTTTAATCTATACTGATTAATACAACCAACAACACAGCAGCTCTTCAGCACAGCATTATTAATCTATACTGGTTACTACAACCAACAACACAGCAGCTCTTCAGCACAGTGTTCATAATCTATACTGGTTAATACAACCAACCACACAGCAGCTCTTCAGCACATCATTATTAATCTATACTGATTAATACAACCAACAACACAGCAGCTCTTCAGCACAGCATTATTAATCGATACTGGTTACTACAACCAACCACACAGCAGCTCTTCAGCACAATGTTTATAATCTATACTGGTTACTACAACCAACCACGCAGCAACTCTTCAGCACATCATTATTAATCTATACTGGTTACTACAACCAACCACACAGCAGCTCTTCAGCACAATGTTCATAATCTATACTGGTTACTACAACCAACCACACAGCAGCTCTTCAGCACAATGTTCATAATCTATACTGGTTACTACAACCAACCACACAGCAGCTCTTCAGTACAGCATTATTAATCTATACTGGTTACTACAACCAACCACACAGCAGCTCTTCAGCACAATGTTCATAATCTATACTGGTTACTACAACCAACCACACAGCAGCTCTTCAGCACAGCATTATTAATCTGTACTGGTTACTACAACCAACCACACAGCAGCTCTTCAGCACAATGTTCATAATCTATACTGGTTACTACAACCAACCACACAGCAGCTCTTCAGCACAATGTTCATAATCTATACTGGTTACTACAACCAACCACACAGCAGCTCTTCAGTACAGCATTATTAATCTATACTGGTTACTACAACCAACCACACAGCAGCTCTTCAGCACAATGTTCATAATCTATACTGGTTACTACAACCAACCACACAGCAGCTCTTCAGCACAGCATTATTAATCTGTACTGGTTACTACAACCAACCACACAGCAGCTCTTCAGCACAATGTTCATAATCTATACTGGTTACTACAACCAACCACACAGCAGCTCTTCAGCACATCATTATTAATCTATACTGGTTACTACAACCAACCACGCAGCAGCTCTTCAGCACATCATTATTAATCTATACTGGTTACTACAACCAACCACACAGCAGCTCTTCAGCACATCATTATTAATCTATACTGGTTACTACAACCAACCACACAGCAGCTCTTCAGCACATCATTATTAATCTATACTGGTTACTACAACCAACCACACAGCAGCTCTTCAGCACAGCATTATTAATCTATACTGGTTACTATAACCAACCACACAGCAGCTCTTCAGTACAGCATTATTAATCTGTGTTGAAGAGCTGCTGTGAGGTTTTGTTGAAGTAACCAAAAATTATTCTGTACAGAACTAAAAACAGTCAAAGAACCCTTCGTATAATGAAGTTGTTCTCTGTGTTGTGAAAGAGTTCTTCAGACTGATGGAGAAAGTGTTGTATAAGGTTCTATACAAACTGTTTTTAAAAAGCTATTTTAATTTAACTTTTTTCATGCTTTTCATGCTTATTTTATGCACCATGAACAACTCATTAATCTATGGGATTGTTTTTCATCATGTCTTCCAGCTTTATATAAAATATTGGTGATGGTAAAATAGTGGAAAATAGTGGAAAATCCTGTAACTCTCAACCATAAATGAAGGATTAAAATAATTTTAGGCAATTTTATTAATAAAACAAAACAATGTTTTAAACATCAGGAAATGTGTTCAGAACCATTTAATGTTATAACTCTCTGTGAGGGAGACTTTAGTAGATGTCTGGTTCTCATCACCACAACTGTTCTGACTCAGGAAACGGTTTCATACAAAACCGCTCTGAATGACTTTGTTTACATCTTAAGCATTTATGTAGAATGTTTCTCCAGCCAGTGTAAACACACCGCTTAGAACTTTACGCAAACTAACAATGAACCAACACAATGTTACGGGGCAGAGAACACATAGGATTCTGAAAGGTGAAGCGAAACCAGGACCTCCTGAATGCTCAGACTCAAAGGCTTTAAGGAAATGATCTGTAGAGACACAAAGTTCTGCGCAGAAAACACTGCAAAAGGGAGTGAAAGAGGGATAATAGGGGAGAGAAAAGCAACGCATTTCTCTTCGGAAGCACTTGTTCCCACCTGCCTCAGCATTCCTGAAGATTTACACAAGAGCGAGGGAGACAAACAGGGAGAGCAGTGAGAAAAACAGGACAAGGACTGCACTACAAGGATGTGTGGAGATCTTGGTGTAGGCCTGCTGAAAGGCTTTCCCAGAGAAATAAAGGTGAAGTTCACAGGGGAAAAAGGGGATCCCATATTAACTGACTACAAAACTGGGCTTTAAATTGCTTTTCAAACACATTATCCCGTCACAAACACTGCAAAATAACTTCTCCTTTTTAGGTTACGGGATAAAGGAGCTCGGAAACAAGTCTTTTTTTATGTTCAGGTTGTTTTTCAACGCTCTAAAATACTGCTCTTTAGTAGAGAACGCTGAGGATCGGCTCAAATAAAACCTGATCAGTGACCGGACTGCAAATATTCCTCTTTCTCTCACTCTTGGCCGGCGAGTCGTGGCTGCGTCTCTCACTGTTCTCCGTCTTTCTCTTCCTCCCTCTTCCTTTCTCCGTTGCTTCTTTCTCCCGATCAGTGGAAACTTTAATGGCTTCCTGCGCTAAATACGAGACATTCTTTCACAAAACAATAACAAGCGGGGTAAGAAGAGCCTTTATAGAGCTGCAGCCACGAGACGGGTATGTGTTAGTACGTGCGAGTGTGAAAGAAAGACGGGGAGCGAACTAACACCACGAGCCAAAACGCATCCACCCACTCCACGCGCTACGCCGTAATTATTCGCATTGTGCCCATAAATGCATGTATGGAAAACAAGTCATTAAAACACAACGCAGCAAACCACAAAATGAGGCCTGACAAGCCAGCTCCTTCTCTCCTCCTCTTCCTCCAACAGGACAGTCATAAAAGAGCTTTATTAAGTACATTAGAATAAATAAAGCGCTCTCATTTGATTTTAACAGCCTACAGATAATCTACAGATGTTTAAACTATTAGCCAGCTATCTGGAGAAATTCAGTTCATTCTCATTAGCATTATAATCAGGATTCGGATTAAGACCAGGGCCAGATTTGAACCAGGCTTAAGGTTTGGGTGGGGTTTTGTCGAATTTGAATTAAACGCTAGTTGCTCGAGTCAGTGTGGAATGATCTGCCGAAACATTTAAACCAGAGCAATTTATTAGACTTGATGGTTATTTTTTGCAGTGACTGTGAGTTTTATTGTATGATATTGTTGTTTCATGTGCTCATGGTGACTATCACAGTTAAATTAAAGGACAACAAAATCAACAACTGATTACCCAAATAAATTGTTACCAGTAATTTTTAAGGCACCACACAAATCTTAAAATCTTTAATCTTAAAACTCAACAAAACTCCATCGGGCTTGTTTTAATCAAGCTTGTTTGGTCAACTTGTGTCCACTCTCTATTTCTTAAACTTTTGATTACCAGAAAGTTAAGCTTCACACTGCACAACCATGTTATTTTATAAATCTCTGAAAAGCTACAATTTAAATGGAATATTTAAATGTGTCTATTCTCAGATGACAGGTTGTGTCATCTTGCAAAGAGTTCCTTCTAAACAATCTGATTCTGAAGGATAACACAGAAAGGTGCTAATTAATGGCTTACAGCTGCATATATGCTAGATTTACAATATGAAATGATGCTTTATAATAACAGAGCATGGTGTTTTTAATGATCAAACAATGAGATTTCAATCTTTTTCACTGCAGTGTTTTCACCATCTTATTCTAACATCTCACATTTCTATTCTTATCTCCTATAGGCTAGATCTTTGGTTTTTAAAAATATGTAAATATATGAATACAGTGAGGGAGGGGTAACTAATGTCTCATTTGTATATAATATGTAGCAAAACATCAATAAAAAAAAGATATCAGTGAACTGGCAAACACTTCCTCATATATATTACTGCAGATAATCTGTAATGTGGCAATATGAGAATGCTGTGCAAAGTCGCCGCTACCGGTGGCACATACATTACTCACTGGCTTCTGTGAAAAACTAAAGAAGCAAAATTCAAAAACATCTGGCCCGACTGAAACTTAACTTAATCTGGTTTCTTTACAGGTGTTTGGTCAGTTTTCGGGGTCAGTCTATACTACATTGAGAATAAATCACCTGGTCCTGGAGCAAAGCTCCAGAGAGAATGAGTCTGTTCTTACAATCACAGCTAAACGTAACCACAGAAAACACCATACAAACAAACCTGAGACTGTGTGTCAGCATGTACAGCTTACACAGTACAGAAATGACAAAAACACACAAAAACTATTTTTCAATGTAAATACAAATGAAAAACAGTTCTGTTGTAATGAAAATACAAACAAATTTAATCTTTTAAATGAAGACAAACAGAGTCCCGGCAGATTCGCTTAGATGGATGAAAACATGCTTTAAAAGTGTTAGAGATGGAGAGCTCCGCTGTGCACGTCTTACAGCTCAGCCTACATCAAGGAATCCAATGCAGTACTCATCTGTTACACAAGAGGGCTCTTCACTAAGGCACCCCTATGTTCTACAGTCTTGATAAAAATACACTGATATCTGTATCAGTCCAGCTCTAAAACGAGGGCAAATTATCAAAAAAGGAATTTTAAAAATTATATCAACAGTTTTGTGTGATTTTATGTATGAAAACTAATAAAGCGAAAATAAAGTGACTTTGAAAGTACTCGACTTCACCTCTGCAAGATCTTACTTCTTTGAATGTCACAATCAAAAACAAAGAACTTTTATTTTGATACAAGACCCCAAGTAATCTGTATGGTGCAAAGCAGAGGTCAGTTTGCATTAAATCAGATCGTTTTGGTGAGAATAGTTCAGTTTAGCATGCACTTATGATAATAAGGTAAAAAGTATGAACTGAAGTTGAAGGACGAAGGTTTCTATAAGTGTCTATCATGCCTTGAATTAATTTGAATTAAAAGTGCTGCGCTTCCTGCCTTATATAGTCGTACAGCGCAAACAGACCAGAACAGATCAATAACTGAAATAAGCAATGAAAAACACAAAGTATATTTAAGATATAAAGTGCACCAAGATACAACTATATATCCACATCAGATTCCTTTTGGTAGGATTTTATAAAAAACTTTAATCATTTCAAAAACTGTATTGGTTGCTGACACAACTACGCTTACAGTCCATGTATTGTAATGTTAAGTGAAAGCAGGCCCACCTCAGCACAAAGCCACAACAGGTAATGGACTTCTGTCTCTGCTCTCTCTTTCTGCTGAATATGCAAACAAGCTCTCTTTATTTTTTAGTTTAAGTCAAAATTATCCTTGAGCTCAAACACTGCCAGGAAGAGGGGCCAATGCTGATACCCAGAGAGAAAACAAGACACAGTCAGAGTACAATTATAAGTACAATATCTAGAAAGACTGTTTCTGTTCTGTTTGTTCTGGCTCAGCTGAAAAAAAACTTTATATGAAGGTGATCAGAAGACTGTTGTTTTCACTCGTCCTTCTTCACTGATCCAGTGCTAATAATCATTTCTTATGACTTACTAGTATATTCAAATAAAATAGTCCAAAATGTAACAAAAGGTTTCAATGTAATGTAAAATATTGAAGGCCTGAACTGAACTGGCTCCAAAACAGCCTAAAATAACATTTTATGGTAAGTGTGAAAGGGATTAAACATTGTTATCAGGTTCAGTTTTTTGTTTGTTTATTTATTTGTGACAATCTGTCAATTCAAACTACTCTACAGATTAAAAATAAATCAATACTGTGATGCATACTATGGATCAAATGCCTTCAAGCTGCCATATTGCCAGACCCTAAACACCGCCATGATGGTCCTCAGATGACTGTTTCCTTTGCCTGGCTTTCTGAATGAACAGGAAGCAGTGGGGAACACCTGGCTGAGGGAGAGCCAGAGGGAAGCTCTCGGCAACACTCTGGAACGTTCTCCAGCCAGAAGCCCACAGCACAGCTCATTCCACTCCATTAGAGCCATTCAGCAAGCTGGAAACAGGGTGCAGAGAACCGGGGGCCAAGCAGCCGTTAGTCCCCCCAGGCACAGAGCAAAGGCAGTCAAGGCCAGGAAGTCACGTCTCAAACTGGACAGCACACTGTCCAAGCTGGACTAAAAGAACGAAGCTGGCTAGCACTCGACGCACCCCTCCTGGAGAGGCCACAGCCAGTGCCTTTGTGTCCACTGAAGGGGGATCGTTAAAGCTCTTGGCAATGGGCTCGGCTGTTTGGGTTTACTGAGTGACACAGTTTTTTAAAACATTATGTTCATAACTGGTAATGAAGTTCTATTTTCTTTAGTTGAAAACAGGACTGTTAATGAGGTAAAGGTGGGCTATGGAAGCTTCATCAATATTGTGGAAACACTAGTCATAAAAACTGACTGACCGAACGCTTTCAACAGGTGTTCTATTTAAGTTCTATGTTCAACATTTAGTTTCAGGTGATATTTCTGAGGAGATTAGATATAAATCAAGGTTGTCCAATTTCAGGATTTTTTTTATGCTGAAAGTTAAGTGATGAAAGTCGAGTCGATTTCATCCAATCGCTAAAGCTGATGAATAAAAGCAAAAGAGAAGGCAATGATCGACAACAAGCGACTTTCAAAATGTATTATTAAAACTCCACAGATCAGTCCAGAAATACGGACCCCAGGTTGCGTAGGTCCAGAAATTTAGCAGCACAACAAAAAGAAGAGTAACCGACTCAATACTTAAAGGATTGTAGAGTGTAAAGCTTCCTCTCCAAGCACACATGAGCTTTTAATGTAGTCGTCAGGAAAACAGAAATGTTCAATATCCAATCTTTGAAGCTCTGTAGGCCAGCAAAGAACCAAACTCCACGAGTCAGTAAACTGTGATGAGTCCTTTCCAACGAGCTCCCGATCTGCACTGCCAGCATTCAGGAAAAGCCTGAACCAGACTCCTCACCTGTTGTTCTATCTGAGGCATCCATATTGTTAGTATCATAATCACATAATCAGCAACTAGTCAACATTAAGCGGCATCGCTGAGCAGTAAAGTCAACAAGGCTGTGTACCATTAAGGGGAAAATGGGGCTCCTAGTGACCACCTGAAACACCTAGCAGAACACCAACACTGTTCCCATCAGATAAACAACTTTTTGGTATTTAAGACAGAGGAGAACATCAAGCTCCACTCCTGCTTCAGATCTGAAAACATCCACAGGTGTTTCTGTCTACACTTGCACTGTGAGAAAACAACGCAGTGCTGTGGGTCTGAAAGGATGTGCAGCTGTGAAGAAGCAAAGAAGCTTGAGTCCAGACTTCAACATCACAGGACAGCACTGCAACATGCAAGCCTCACATTAACAACTACTTGGCCTAACAGCACCTTAACAATAGTACCCTTTTACCAACACCTGGAATTATTATACAGTATAAACCTAGTTAAGTTATCAAAAAGTTACCAACTTTTAAAGCAATATTAAATGTCAAGCCAACTTGAAGTCTGTTAAAAAATTTCCTTTTCTAGTCTACTTTCATCATCACTATTAGGTTCCTCAGTATGATGTTGATTTTGAGACAATTTGAGACCTAAACGTCAAGCTGGACGTTCTTTTTAAGCCTGTATGTATGTTTTAATGCATGCCAACGTACAATGTGTTGTGAAAGAGTCCATTTAGAACTGGTGCAGCATTATACAAAACACTATAACAAGGTAACAGATGGTAATCAGGTGCCAAATGGGGCCAGACCACTGTATAAAAGCCATCCCTAAACAGGGGACCCCGCAGTTTTTATCTGGATCACTTTGTATGTCTAAGTCAGTCTAGCCAACTTCCGACTGCAGCTCTGTAAGGAGAGTCACTTGTTCTGTATAATGTTCAGTTCAAGTCAAACCGCCAAATCTAAACAACAGAAACTTGGCTGGACATGCAACATGCTGGAATTTCAAGAAAAAACATAAATACGATTTTTTAAAAAAAGTAATTTGGTTGAAAAACATTGAAGCAATCACTTTCAGACCAGAACACTAGTATTTGCACATACTGCAAGTACATTCGTTGCTCTGGCTCTATTCAAAATGGAAGAATGACTATGAGGATAAAGTGCAGGATGTCAGCTTGAATTTGAGGATAATTCATGTCTATGGCAACCACAGACCTTTTTGTACATAGTGACCCCATTTTTGGAGTTTATATGTGATTGAACGCAACATAATATTAAATAAAATGATCCTGTTTAGTACATCAGCATTCTTCTGTCCATAAGAACTTCCTCTGAACTTTCTTACAGCCTCTGACGGAGATACAGAGTTTGCTGAATGAAGGTGCAATGACATCAAGAGTTGGTCTATGTGGGAGGGTGGCTAGAAAGAAACCATTACTGAAGAAAAACCACATCAAAGCACGCCTGAAGGTTGCCAGAAAGCATCAGAGTGACCCAGCTAAAATGTGGGATGAGGTTTGGTGGTTAGATGAAATGAAAATGGAGCGTTTTGGCCAGAATTCTAAGCGCTGTGTGTGGTGCCCAGTCATCAGCAAACACCATCCCAACAGTGAAGCACAGTGGTGGCAGCATCACGTTGTGGGAATGTCTTTCCTCAGCAAGAACTGGATATCTTGTTAAACTGAGGGATGAAAGATACAGAAAGATACAGCAAGACAACACGCTTCAGTTCACTAAAAACTGGGGAGAAAATTCAGCTTTAAGTAAACTATCAATGTAGTGGTAATTCTTAAATAAAATAGTTCAGCATGACTTTATGTTTAAAAACTTTAATCAACGTATGTGGTTGAGAAGATGAACCATCTGACAAGGAACCAAACTTAGATTTTTTTTATGGATGAACTGAAAACTGCTGAAAAAGATACTATTCAATAATATATGTATGTATTTAATAAACTATTAGGCAAATAATGGACATGGATACAAAAATGTACGTCATATTAAAGCCCCATTTATTAAAATGAGTTAAGTCGTTTAATCTCTCATTTTTCAGATTAACTTACATTTTGATCTGTGACATTGCATTTTTTATATAATTAGTTCTATAATGTTTTAACTATTGGTTTGTAGTGCATTGAGTTTAAGAAATAGCATCACAAATGGAATTTATTACTATTATTACTTCTAGCGGTCTAATTACTGACATTCTTTACTATGTGAAAACAATCAGATGAGTTATTGGAAATGTTTTCTGCCAGGCTGCTTTCCATCGTGAATTGCTGTATCTTTGATTTGTTCGGATTTGTCAACTTCATGCTGGCCAGCATTACTGCCACTGACCTTCAACAAAGACACTTGCAGAATGAACTCTCGAGCACTTGATAGTCCTCTCATGTATGAAATAATGATGCAATTGAGCAACCAACTGTCTGATTCGCTAAAATACAAGGTGCTCTGATTTCCCATATGATTAACACAACACAGATGTGCACCCCCTCAAATTACTGCTGACTTTCTGCTTTCCAACCTCATAGTCAATGTTTAATTTCAGATCTGATACGCAGGAGCAGAGAGAGCAAAAACAATCCTGTTACTTAAAGATCTCAAAGTTTGAGTCACTGCACCACCTGAGTTTAGAGTGTTTGGCCACTGTCAGGAGTGATCAGCATGAAAATGGCTTGCTTTGCCAGCAGGTTTAAGTGAGAGAGTACAGAGTGTTCCCCCGTGCTTAAAAAGAGGCAAGCGACTCTCGAGCGAGGGATTTAGGGCCTGCTGAGAGCCTTCCAGCAGGGCTCAAGTATGAGAGCTGTGGAGTCTTTGATGAAGGAACAGCGGGTGCTGGGCTTTTCTCAAGGGCCAGGCGCCCGAGAGGACGTCTCTGAAACGGAGGCTCTGATAGGAATTTCAACAGGGCACTGTGGGGGCATCTCCAGAAGGGCACAATAACGCAGTACGCCTGTGCATTAATGAGCAATTGAAGCATGCTGGAAAAGCTGGGCGTGGGCGTGTGGAGGCGTGAAACGGAGAACCCCGTCAACATGGCATAATGAGATGAGCGAGCATGGACATCTCAGATCTGAGGAGAGATTAGTACAGAGGAGCTGCGGTGAAGGACACAGGGATGAGTATTTAAATATAAGACATTGCAGTATAGACCTATCTGTGTTGTTTAAGTTAAACAAACCACATTTCAAAACAGAAGTTCAGTTTTTTTTAATACAATTATTTAAGAACCTGCAGCAGCTCAGACTCCAACAATATTGCCCACCCTACCTAAATTAGGACAAAGTGTAAAAGAATATCTTTAAAGTTTAAATACGAAAGAGGGTGATGGTTTATTGTTTGTACAAATAATCGTATAAATAATCATATAAATTATATAAACAATTTATCAAACTAGCATTGATGTGCTTGTAGGGACAGTAAGTACTTACACTTCGATGAAGACCTTGTTTGTTTCATTCTTCTGGACAAAGGTTTAGCTGGAAACCATAAGTGCTGAAAATTTGTGGGCCAAAATTTAAATGCATTCTTACCCCACAGGAAACTCAGCTTTAAAAAGGTTAAACTGGAGCTCAGCCTACAGCAGCTACTCTTACAACTACATTAATTTAAATGGAAGAGAGTTAGAATTCAGACCTGGACAACACGTACCTAGACGTTTCAGAAATCATGTTTTCAGTCACCGACAACAGTGGCTTTGGAAAACACTATCCAGGGTGGAGATTTTGAAAAGTGCTGAAAATTTGTGGGCCAAAATTTAAATGCATTCTTACCCCACAGGAAACTCAGCTTTAAAAAGGTTAAACTGGAGCTCAGCCTACAGCAGCTACTCTTACAACTACATTAATTTAAATGGAAGAGAGTTAGAATTCAGACCTGGACAACACGTACCTAGACGTTTCAGAAATCATGTTTTCAGTCACCGACAACAGTGGCTTTGGAAAACACTATCCAGGGTGGAGATTTTGAAAACTGGTGCATGCCTGTAGTTTGTAATTTGTGTATGTGAAACCCAGCTGACAACTGGGTTAATATCTGCGTTTCAACTGAACATAGTGTTACTATTTCTTTAAACGGTAGAGCGTCAGAATGTTTTGTGCTCAGTTCTTTTAAATGATAAGTATAAAGACACATCAATGACTCCAAGGATATATAATATAAAGATCATTAATTGAGGTCAAAAATCAAAGTGATAATGTCGAAAAAAAAGATGTGGTTGTTTTAGACTGTGTGATATAGCCAGAGCAACATTAACACACTTAGGGAAAGAGGTAGGTTTCTTCTACTTTTTAAAGCTTTTATTTTCTTTCAGTAACTTTGAACCTGCCTCCACTCTGCTTCAGCTTCACACTCTATTTGTGAAATATGCAGAGAATGTGTTTCTGCATTTTACATGAAATCTAATGAGTTATTGTTTTCCAGCTGTGCAGGCTGAGTCATATTTACGGTCTTGCATTGTCTGAGAGGTTTTAAAAAATTCTTCTGGTGTGAATGAAGATTTTTCTGAACAGAGAATTTGAAGGTTTTAAAAATATCTGAAAACGAACACTGTCAGGAAGTTTTGCTTCTCAAACGCAGTAACTTGGAATGGAAAAAAATGTTCTTTAGTTTGAAAGGATTTGCAAGAAGTGATTGTGGAGCAATTTTTTTGCTCCCTTCACCGTCAAACATTATAAAGGGTGAAGTTTCGTCCCGACAGTGAACTGCTGCTTAAAACTACAGCAACTTTCTGCATCCCAGGATGGCAAAGACGAAACTGATCAGCTCCTCACTTTTCAACATTCCAGGTACACAGCTTTGCAGAGCGGAGAGCAGTATGCAGCAAAACTCAGAAAAGACGACGTATAGGGGCCCAATCGTGGCTTGAGGTAACACGGATAAAAAAGAGAAAAGTATTCACACTCCCCGCCCCCTCTTACTCATTCTCATTCCCTCTGCAGCAACAGGAGGCTGAAAGCGCCCAGGGGCTTCCCTTTCGCCGCAATGCAGAGACATCGGAGACCGAGAGAAAGTACGGAATGATAATTTTCTCCCACGTACACATACAGGCTCCACGATAACAAGCAAATATCATTTCCAACGAGAGATAACAAGAACTGAGCTGAAAGCAGAGAAGCAGAGCACTGGTAGTGGATGAATGAGGGGATGAAAGAGCAAAATGGAGTGAGTGAATAAAGGAGAAGATGAATGGCTCGATTCTTGGCACAGTTTAGAAGTTTGGAGGCTTTTTTAAAAAAGTAGACGACCGGCAATCGGATGGCGTTTAGAGGCTCTGCGAGTGGAGTGCCCGCTGCAGACAGAAGAGAGAAGCGCTCTGGAAACGAGGGAGGGCGGTAGGAAGAAAAGAAGGAGAAGTCTGTGTGGGGGGTGTGCATGTGTGAGAGACACACTCTCGGGTGACTCTATGAACAACAGTAGCAGTCTCTATCGTGACCTCTTCTTCAACCACTAATGGCTTCTCCAGTCTCGCCTGCTCTCTCGCTCACTCTCTCGCCGCACTGGGCCGATCTGGGCCAGTCCATCACTTTTATTTACATTTTTCTCCTCTCTCGCCCACTGTATATGAATCAGCTGTTCGGCGGATTTCCCTTTCCTCAATGGCGCAACGGCCAACACGTCCTCCGGTCGGCTGCACCTGCATTAATACTTATTCAGTTCCTCACAATCCCCCCGTCTCGTCGCTCTACAGGCCTGCTTTATGGTCCAACGTGATCCTCAGTGAACTGTTCTCTCTGCACACAGGCCAAACAAATGATCTAAAACTAAACGCTATGGTGCACGATATGTACGAAAAGGCAGTTGCTGGATATCAATATGAAAGGTCATAAACCATCCTTAACTATGTACTAATTCTGTGTTTTCTGGACTGAGCTGTACTAAGACATGTTTTGTTGTTGCATGTTGAGCTGAAGTAAAAGCTGCACTATGTGAGATTTTTGATTAGTTAAAACTGAAAGAAGTGTTGTTATTGAGTGGGGAGAATAAAAACAGGCTGTTGGATGTCAGGCCTCTGCTGCTGCGAGTCCTCCCACAAAGCTTAAACACATAATTTAGGTATTCATATCTAATTTTATGTTAAGGCCTCAAGTTATCTCAAAATCAACATCACACTGATGAAGATATGAGGGCAGCAGTCGATCATTCACACCCATCCTCAGAGGACACATCCTTCACCAACTCTAGACTAAATTCTCTTTCAAACAGCAGATTTATTCACTACATGTTACGGAATATTCCTCTACACATTCTTCCTCAACGTACTGTATTACTGTAACCCGCAATTATGATTTTGGGTGCAGCCCTACTACATGCAGAAAGCTTGTTGGCTGATGCTGGACACGGATTACTGACAACCTTCACAGGAGCAATCATAAAGTTCCAGTGACTGACAGCTGGACTTCCAGCATTCAAGCTTGCTGTAGAACATGGCATATTCAGCCTAAAAGGGCAGCGCTAACAGAAAGGCTGCAGGAATTTCAATCTGGCTGTTCAGAGTCAGATTGCTGCATATCAGCTCTGCATCGAATTTCAGTACCACATATGAAAGAGTCCCAGAACGAAATTGAAATTGTCAGATGTTTTTTTCTGGTTACTTTGACCCACATATACACATCTGAGTCACATCTGAACATTTGGGCCACTTTTACTTGCTGTACAAACACCCATATATTTATACCACTCATACATACCACTACCAATTTACGCTACATCTTGTTTCAAACATGCTTAAAAATGCTCATTTTAAAAGGAAAATGATGTAATTTAAGTTATATAAAATATCAATAGATGTTTGTCCTCTCACTAAATGCAGGGTTTGGGTTACTTTCTGGTGGATCAAATCAAATACCATCCACTTTTTGGGCTGCTCTGTTGTATATTAGTCCTGTAACTACATTTAAACTACAAAGCTGCGATGGATGTATGGATACGGAATAATTCCACTGTGATATTACTGAGATTGAGTCGGACTAAAAACAACCCAAGCCTAAAGCCTACTTGTCAGAGTAAATGTGGATGAGGGCCAAAGCAGCTGTTGCTGAGGCCATCGACTCAAAATGCAAATGGACTGACACAATGTATGTCTCTTTTATTAAACTTGACTCCAGACTAGAGGGCATAGAGCGGCGTTCACAGTTATAACTGAAGTCAGTTTAAAGAACAAACATTGAACAATTTTGCACTATGTAACCAGCCAAACAGATATGTCTTTGTGCTGCCCTTCAAGTTATCACTCCATCGCGTGGTTATCAACCACCACCCTTCACTTGAAGTTCTTCAGAGTGTCTCACCTACTTTACAAACAAGCCAAGAACTTTTCTATCTCCACTTCCAGCCAAACGCGGCCCTCAAAGATGCTCTAGGCTACAAACATTAACAATACAAGCACGTAATTCAGGCTGAAAACAAGCACAAGCCAGCGCAAGTTTTCTGACTTAAACCACATAAAACACAGCTCATAAAATCATCTCCGGTCTGTCTTACAGAATCTCAAAGTCGGCTTGCTTCAGGAGGTTTCCAGGAGAATTTTCTGTTAATAATGATATCAGCCAAGCAATACACAGTCTCTTTTGGCAATAAACACTGACTAAAGGGTGAAAGAACGACAACAAGGCTGTGCTGAAGGTCTGCTCACCTGCTTTGCGACATCACACACCTTTGCTTAAGGGACGAAGTTTGGAGACGCACGCAAACAATCTATAAAGCAGCCGGAGTACATTCTGAATTCTGAAGGAAGACTGCAGAGACTCTGATCAAAGAAATGCAGAGTGGTGCAATAGGCTTGTGCAACATCTGCAGAGGTGCTGAGAGTCTATGGGGAACACATCTAAAAAAGAGCACATGGAGGAAGACTTGAGATGTGCAATCTGACTAGCTCTGGCATTCAGGCATCTGTAAGAACTGACGAAGAGATATTCGGTTAATCATGGAAGGGGGTTACAGCTGCTAATACCAGACGGCACAGCATGTTTTTTTATATAACACCTTTTATACACTGTGATATAAGTGCTTTACAAACGAGAAAAAACAAAGATAATAACTTTTTAAAAGATCAGAACAGAAATTTAAACATGATTAAAACCTGATTAAAATAATAGATTGAAAAAACATTAAAGGAAAAAAGTCAATTTTAAATATATTGAATTAGGGTAATAAAGTGCAGTTACAGGACAGAAGTGCAGTAGAACCAAGAGCATTTTAAGTACAGTAGCTAGTATAGTAGCTAAATGTAGCTACTGCCTCTACTTTAGGCAGGATTAGTTCTTAATAGTCTGAGAATTCTGCTCAGTTCATTACCGCTGCAGCACATCAGATACATATGCTGGTCCTATACCACTCAGCAATTTCTAGACCAGACCAGTAGTAGAACCTTAAAGTCTATTCTGTAATGTACTGGTATCCAGTGTAAAGACTGACACAGAGAACTCTGGCAGCTGTGTTCTCAATCAGCTGAAGCTGAAGCTAAGGAGAAATTAGATTTAGGATTTAGAACTACTTGCCACTGGCGTTTGCACGCCGAGGAATTTGACACAGACGTTTAACCCATCCATGCAGTAAAACATCCACAAACACACACACTAGAAGCAATGAGCAGCAATTATCAATAGTTGAATCATTACAAAATGGTGTTATGAAACAGGGACTTTTCAATGCTGGCTATATGAAGTGCTGATTTTACATAGAACTGCTTGGTTTATGATGTATTAACTATTTTGGTGTAAATATCTAGTCTATTAACAAAAACTTTGAAAATAACTCATCTGTTTTTAATCAATCGTGGTGGCCATTTACACATACAGGCAGTAAGAGTCAAATCAGTCACTCAGATGAATAAAACCTCATTTATAATAGAGATTCAAGATTCAAGAGTTTTATTGTCATATGTACAGCAGAACAGACAGTTACACTGTACAATGAAATTCTTACTTTGCTGCTCCTCCATTCACCAATAGATAAGATAACAAATAAAAGAAATAAAAAATATATATACAAAATATACAAAGTATAACAATATAAGTTGAAGTAGATAAAAATATTTTTATAGTTAAAGAATAAAAAATAAAAGTTATGTGTGCTTTTATGTGCAAGTATGAAGAGCAGCAGCCATAAAGTGCAAGTTGCAAGTAACGAATGTAAACAATAATGTTTGTGTGAGTAGTGAATGTAAACAGTATTCTGACAGTACAGTGAGTGTAAGGTGCAGTTTAAATCAGACCAGTTAAAACCAGTTCAGAAAGGAGAGGTTGGAGAGGTAGTGCGTGAGGTGTTCACAAGCCTGATGGCCTGTGAGTAGAAACTGTTTGTCAGTCTTGTGGTCCTGGACTTCACACTCCTGTAACGTCTGCCTGAAGGTAAACGTGTGAAGAGTGTGTGCTGGGGGTGTGTACTGTCCCTGATTATGTTGTGGGCCCTCCTGGTGACCCTGGTGTGGTAGATGTTCTGTAGTGAGGGGAAGGCTGCTCCTGAGATGGACTGTGCAGTTTTGATCACACGCTGGAGAGCCTTTCTGTCCTGAGCAGTAGAGTTTCCATACCAGACGATGATGGAGCTGGTAAGAACACTCTCAATCATACTCCTGTAGAAGGTGCTGAGAATTTTGGTTGGCATACCAAATTTTCTCAGCCTTCTCAGAAAGTACAGTCGCTGCTGGGACTTCCTGATGATGATCTGAGTGTTGTGGGACCAGCTGAGATCCTCACTGATGTGAATGCCAAGAAACTTAAAGGTTTTCACCCTCTCTACCTCAGTCTCCCCTATGTACAGGGGTGTGTGTAGCTCTCGCTTCCTCCTTGGATCAACAATCATTTCCTTGGTCTTGTCTGCATTCAAGGAAAGATTGTTGTCATGACACCAGGCCACCAGCTCAGCCACCTCCTTCCTGTACGCTGTCTCTTCCCCACCAGTGATCAGTCCAATGACTGTAGTATCATCAGCAAATTTGATGATGCTGGTGTTGTTCTGGGAGGCCACGCAGTCGTATGTGAAGAGCGTGTACAGAAGGGGGCTCAGCACACAGCCTTGAGGGACCCCTGTGCTCACTGTTCTTGTGTCAGAAATGCAGTCTGGCGAGCACGTAGCATGGACCGAACTTCACCATTTATCCATGGTTTTTGGTTGGGGTACTTTATGCAGCGCTTTGAAGGGACAATGGTTTCAATGCAGCTGCTGATGTAACCAGTTACCCCAGAAGCATAGTCCTCTAGATCAACAGAACCATCCTCTCTCACAGCAGCAGTTCTAAACACATCCCAGTTTGTACTGTCAAAGCAGTCCTGAAGCACTGAATCAGTTTCTTCATTCCACACTTTAACAGTTTTACTCACTGGAAGTGACCGCTTGAGGAGTTGTCTGTATGCTGGGTAGAGGAAGACGGAGATGTGATCGGACTGTCCGAAGTGTGGCCGAGGCACAGCTCTGTAGGCCCCCCTCACGTCGCTGTAGACTTGGTCAAGTAAGTTGTTCTCCCTCGTCGGGAAGCTCACGTGCTGATGGTACTTGGGGAGGACAGTCCTCAGGTTGCAATGATTAAAGTCGCCGGCAACAATAAACACGGCGTCCGGGTGCGCGGTCTCTTGTTTACTGATGACGTCATGCAGCAGCCCCAGCGCCGCAGCGGAGTTCGCGCGAGGCGGAATGTAAACAGCCAGAATAAACACACCGCTAAACTCTCTCGGCAGATAGTGGGGTCTGCACTTCACCATCAGCAGTTCTAAGTCCGCTAGACAAAGTTTTTCAACTGTCTTTACGTCTGAACACCACGCGTTGTTTACGTAAACACAGACACCGCCGCCTTTGTTCTTCCCCGACGCTGCCGTGCGGTCGCCACGGTGAACGGAGTGAGTGTCTAGCTGGATCGCTGATTCTGGCGTGTTGCCAGAAAGCCAGGTTTCTGTGAAGACCAGAGCACAACACTCTCTGATCTCACGCTGAGCTGTTATTCTGGTTCTCAGCTCATCCAGCTTGTTTTCGAGGGAGCGAACATTAGCTAGCAACAGGCTAGGTAGCGGTGGCCGCGTAGCTCTCGCCTTTAGCCTAGCATGTAGCCCACCTCTCTTACCCCGCTTCCGTCTTGGCCGCTCTGTTTGTCGGCTGCGCCGCTCACCCGAGGCCGGTGCTGCTGGGCCTTGCGCGGAGCTGGTGAAGTGCGAGTGCGAGCGTAACAGAAAGCTGAAGTCAGAAAGGCTAAAGGTAAGTTCATGTCGAACTTTACCAATCTCCAGGAGTGCCTCTCTACTGTAGCTAAATGTTCCGGATGTATACTGTACATTTAAAATAAATACTAAAGACAAAATAAATAATAAATAACGCTGGCTTCCGGAGGAACACACAAAGACGTCTGCCACGGTGGGCGCCATCTTGTAAAAGCTCATCTGAGAGCCCATCTGTTGGTGTGACTGAGCCTGGTAGACCGGCCGGGAATTCTGTCTGCAGCATATTAAATGGAATTGCATTCAAAGTTCATGAGTTAAATAAAAAAAAAGTCTTTCATTAGTTATTCAGTTTTCTGTTGAACTGTCATTGCAATGAATGGCTTATTTAAGTGTATTTTGTTATGTGGCGCATGTGGAAAAAGACAGCATTCCTTCAGGGCTGCATCAGGACCGCTCTACCGCTCTGTTTGCAGAGGCTGCATCAAAGAGCTAACCCTCAACATGAGAAACGGAAATGAAAATCAAGACTTTCCTCGCATCACACCGAGGCAGCGTGGGCGAATCAGGACTGATAGCAGCTGCTCCCTTACTCTCGCTCACCTAGTCACTCACTGGAGTGCAGAAAAATGAGTGAGGAAACACGCCCCTTTGAAAAATAAATGCTTATGCAGAGTCATTAATACATATTGTTCAGCTTAGCTGAGTGCTTCAGTTCTTTAGTCTGGCGTCTAAAAATCTGAGCCAATGTTGCAAATGAGAATAGGGATAAACGACTAATATGGACCAACTGACAACAGGCAAGACTTCAGCCATTAGATTTGCCTATGTACACTGTTAGTCTGGGACACCTCTAGTATACACAATAGAAAATATATAAAGATAAATATCACCAAACTCCAGCAGAGTGGACACGGCTAGAACGTGAAGAATGGCACCACAGTAACTAAAGCGCTGACACAGAACGAGTCCAAAGGGAGCAGCAATGAGAGAAACAGACTGTACGAGGAGGTGTGAATCAGAAGCAGAGGAGGATTAACACCTTTTACAGGTGTTCGCCATCACCTACTCCACCACAGGACATGAGCCCCAAGAACCCTCTCCGGTTCTGGCACTTGCGTTCCTGGTCTACGAGCAGGAGATGCTGGATCACACTGGCTGAAATGAAATGAGGAAATCTGTTTCACAGGATAACCATCTGAATGACATTTCAGTCTAATGTCACGTAATAATAAAAGTCTGAGTTAATGCCATTAGCAGGCACTGTTTTGCATTAACCCCATTAACCAAACAAACCACACACAAAAACAAAGAACGCAAATTCCTCGTAATGAATAAAAACAAATTAAGTACAGACGGAATAAGACCATCCCATACTAATGGCTGGCATGTAGCCTTTCGGTGAACAGTTGCAAAAAAAAAAAGAAAAAGAAAAAAGATAACAAAAACAACATAATACAAGAAGAACGCTGCAAAACACAAAAGTGCAAAAGTCAGAGACCACCCTTCATTCATCAATTTCCAAAACAATTTGGAAAACTGTAAGAAAATTATAGGAACTACTCCAAACCTTTCCAGAGCCACCATGTTTCACAGAGTTCTGCAGTTTTTCATGAATGCCAAAAGTATCTCAGTCCCGTTTCAGACAAAGAAATAAATGCATCTCATGTCTTAAAGTCTTTGTGAATATTACACAAAATACGCTTTGAAAGTAATAATTCCTGTAAAACTACTCTCCAAATGGTTCTTTCTCTTCCCATACCCTCAGAAGAATTTCCCGGCAGAATCACAGCATATGGACACTACAGGTTACCGTGGAGATTTCAGTTATTTCCCCTCAGAAACAATAGAAATCATGAGACCATGATTTCTGTACTTTCAGCTCAACAACAAATGCATGTGTACGGCTGACGATGAGTCTGTCCCACGATCTGCATTTACAGCAGTCGCGTATAAGAGAATTACACTCCACCCTGTAGGGGGAGCCCAAGAGCAAAAAATAACAACCTCACTAAATGCTGCTTTAATGGCCATTTTAACTGAAAATTAAATAAAACAATGTGTCTTGTGTACTGCACCATAAACCTCGTATGTCGACTGTTATCTGAAGAAATGAGACGTTTAAGAAGAATCTGTGTTATCTTCAGAATATCAACAACTTTCCAATCTAATGCGAGCTGGATTATGCAATAAAAGGCTAACCAACATTACACATGAGAACTGCGCCAAACATCTGAAGTAAAGCGGCGTAAGGAGAACTGGGCCCTACCTTATAGCGCATCTTGGGGCAGGAGTGGATGTAAAAGCCCAGGTAGTAGTAGGACAGTTTGGGCGACTGATTCTGCAACTGCCTGGTGAAGGCGATTTCCCTGAAACAAGAAAGATCAGAAGAGCTTCCGTCACTGCTGCATGAAGGGGTGGCCAGCATAAGACAGTTTCATGACACATGATATCTATCACGACAAACTGTTTTTCTGAGGTGGAACACACACCAAGCAAAAGTAAAACAAAGGTACAACATTAAAACAGTTCAGTGACTTCTTTTCTCAGGGCGGCGTCACTACATCAAATAGATAAGAGACACTCTTCATACAAACGACTTTAATATTTATTCCTGAATTAACTTTTTTTAATCCCTTCTGTATAATTAATAATCTGAAAATGGGTGTGGCTTAAACCAGCAATTAGCATGAAGTACTTGAAGAATACACTAACTGAAGACCAATCATAAAGTTCTGATCTTACAGAACATAGTGGTACAGAGTCTAGACTAGACAGCCAAGCAGAAGTCTCACATATTAAAGAGTACACTGAGGTACTGAAACTGGGAAGCAGAGGACCACAGAATTTTATAAAACCACCAAAACAAGAAAAGGCCATTAAAATGTCAGTATATTACCAACCAAAATGACTTATTAAAGCAAACCAATGGGCCATGTTCACCAACCAACCTTACAAATACAGTTAAAACCCACTTAAGAGAGTTTTCAGGAAGATTCTGATCGTTCACCACTGTTTTCTTATTTGGGATTTGTTGCATGCGAGTGTGAACAATTCTGTGTTTTTTAAGAACAAATTTAGGAAAAAAATATGGGAAGATATGACTGGATGTCCACAGAAATAGAAATATACTTTAGTGTATGGCATAAAAAAGGAGAAGATAAACAAAGTTTAAAATTACACTCATTTAGTCAACTGACTAATCAAAATCTTGGACCCTTGAGCAGAGCAGCACTGCCAGACGTGACTGTTGTCTGTGCTGCACTGTCCACTTACACATATTAAATTATTTTCATTTATTTACAGAAAAATTAGTCAAGAATCAATTTTCCAGACGTCCTCTACTCTATGCATACAGCCTGCAGAACCACACAGCTGTCAGAAAGCAGGCCAGAGGAGAAAACCGAACCGGAGGTGAGGAGAGGGCAGAGGAAAAGGCTGAGGAAAATTTAAACAGCATCCCTGAGCGCAGTCAACGAGCTCTCACCCTCGCTTTCCTTTTGCTTTTCCTCATTTTCTGCCCCCCCAGCCCCCGCCTCCCTTCATCACGCATTCTTCTCAACGTGCTTCACTTTTCCATAAATAAATTCCTCTCTTTTCAGCCTCTTGTCTCTTTTGTGCTCTTATTCTCAGTAAAACACTCTTTCAGCCCTGCCCCAAATTAGGGGAGCGCTGCTTTATCAGCACAGAGAAAGGAAAGAGAGAGTGTGAGAGAGTGGGGGAGAACAGAGGAGCAAGAGCAAGAGGGGGGTTAACAAAAGACTGAAAGACAGAACCCAAATAAAAATACAATAATACATCAATACACATATTCATACATGCGAGAGGGATGGGAAGGGGAACACAGAACCAAATAAAAAAAGAAAAACCACAAAAAACTACACATACATACAGTATATTTATATGTATGTCAGTATGTTTATTTAACCTTTACTCCTCTAGGAAGCCCAGTATTACAGGTTATTAACCAATTCCTACCTAACCAATCAAACCAGGAGCTGCTGACAGAATACCTGCTGATAGCAGATCATATTGGGTCGGTGGGTCATTCTCAGCACTGCAGTGACACTGATGTGGTGGTGGTGTGTTACTGTGTGTTGTGCTAGTATGAGTGGATCAGACGCAGCTGGAGTTTTTAAACACCTCAGTGTCCCTACTGGAACGAGAATAGTCCACCAACCAAATCTTTTCAACCAACAGTGGTCTGTGGGCAGCATCCTATGACCACTGATGAAGGACTAGAGAATAATAAACACAAACAGCGCAGCAACAGATGAGCTGTCGTCTACACTGTAACTGCAGTGTAGACTAATTCATTTTGATATTGAATTTACACACAATATAAAAGACAATAGGCCTTTGGCAAATTAGGGCAAAAACTGAAAAAACAGATTTAACCCTTCCAGAGAAAATACGCTCTCATTTTAAACACGAGAGAGAGAGAGAGAGAGAGAGGGAGAGAGGGGGAGAGGGAGATAAAACAGATATGGAAAACAAAGTATGCTGGACTGAAGGGGAGGGAGAGCGAAGGAGTGAAGGGGAGGGAGAGAGTGAGAAAAAAGAGAGAGGGGCGAGGAAAGGAGGAAGGGCAAACAGGGAGGTGCTGGAAGGTCAGGCACTGGCTGCCAGGTTCCTGCGTTCCCAGCCTCTTCTGACAAAGCCTGCAGAGCCATGAATGAGGGCCGACGATCAGGAGAGGTTTGGACACCCATTCACAAAAAACAGAGAGAGTGAGAGAGAGAAAGAAACTGCGGGGCTCCCTCGTCTTAAACCCCTCGCCCCCACCCTGCTCCGTTCTGGCAGCAGCTTGAAGCCCCCCATTATCTCCTCTTCAGCGAGCTGACACTCCAACACAAGCCAATTATGTCCCAGCGCCTCACTGCGGGATGAGAGAGCAGCTTTATATTAATGCACACAGGCAGGCTCTCTCACCCTCTCTCTATCTACCTATATCTCTTCTTTTTCTCTCTTTTTTCTGATGCCTGCTTTCTTTTCTTTCTTTCACTTTTTCACTTTCTCTTGCTCTCTATCACTCTTGTTTGCCCTCCTTCTCGATCATTGACTCGCTCTTTCCTCTCATCCACTCTCTTACTCTCTTTATCTCTGTGTTTCATTCTCTCCCTCGCTCCTTCTCTCTCTTTCTTACTCCTTCTCCCTCTTTATTGCTCCTTCTCTATCTCCCTCAGGCTAGTTATATTTACCTGAGCTGGGTCTAAGAAAAAGGACTAACTCGAAAACACACCGAAAGTTCTAGTTCATCCCACATCAGGATCTATTTCTTATCCGGTGGAGGAACGACCACAAGGCGGCCTGCAAGAAAAGCTTAAATACCATCACATCCTCTCCGCAGACTCATTTACACACTCCATCAATCTATGTCTCTCGCACAAAGCCACTGAGCCACATGGCCAACGCCATCTGCTTTGGGCACAACAGAGCTTCAGGCCAAGTCTAGCTCTACCTCTTAGAAGGCCTCCGGGCTCTTCAAGGCTCCTCATCCTCTCTCTCTCTCTCTCTCTCTCTCTTTCTCTCTCATATAAAGCTTTGCACAAACACGCACACATCTGCATCCTGCAATAAAGCTAACATAAGTTAACATATTATATTCATTTGAGCACAGATGTGCATGGCCAGGAGACACAGCTCACTCATGATGGACATATAGGACACAGCTTGTGGAAGCACTGGAGCTAACTGAACTCCTTCAGAACAGATATTTATACACGGGGTAGACAGTAATAAAGTACATTTACTTGAGTACTGTACTCAAAGCTAAGGGAACCTAAATCGTATTAAGTTACTCTTATAGTCAAGGAAACATTTGACTGAACAAATTTCCACTTGGATATCTGACTACAACTTTTTAAGCTACAGAGTTGTGTATTTTTGCTCACCTCTGTTTATCTGGCAATTTTTCTACTGTATATCTTTAAGTACAACTCTGCACTCATTCCCACCCTCTGATTCGAAAATCCCCACGAATATCTAAATAAACAAACCACCAAACAGACCACTATAAAGTAAAAAGCCCCCTATCAAGTATTTCTGAATAACTTTTCACTGAGAACTTGTTAAAACCTAATTAAATCTATGGGAGGTGAAATACTGCCTGTATAACTGGAATCACCATCCACAGCAGCAGTCTTAGTCTCATCTCAAAATATTTTCATTCCCCAAAAATCAAAAACATTACAGATGAGCATCTGAGTCGAACCTGATATTTGACTCGCCGCTTTAATAAAAACAGAACTAACTCCTCAGAAGCGTCTGGCCACCAGACACAGCAGTCAGTATCTTAGTATTGCTGTACTATATTAAACCCAGATCCAGGCCACAGATCCACAGCAGATTAAATGTGGCTTGAAATTTACACCAAGGTAGAAGTAGAGCTTTAATCAGGCCTGACATTTTGGTCTGAATCCGAATCCAGCCCGAGAATTTTCTGTCCGAACACGATCTGAGCCCAATAAACATCTGTCGGAATTCGATCTGAAGCAAACTATCATGTTTCAAATCCAAAACTGACCAAAGTACAGCAAATATCTGGCCAGAACTGACCCCAACCAGTGATCAGGTGCTAAATAAAACCTGGTCACACTTTGTCACCGGAAAAACACAGATAAATAAAAAAAGAAACAATATTTAATAACATGCTATTAAAAATGAACAGCTGAAGTTGGAAAATCTGTTTATAAATGTTAACTGTATTTATGCCCCTGTAACAATGTACAGTAATACTTCGCTCTTTACTGTACGTTATGCTGCTGCAATACATGACTCAATCTAACTATTTTTCAGTCTGACCTCACTGATGCTCAATCAAATCCTCACCGCAATGTACTGACATCAGTACCTGACCCCAGTAATGCTCAATCAAATCCTCACCGCAATGTACCGACATCAGTACCTGACCCCAGTAATGCTCAATCAAATCCTCACCGCAATGTTCAACGTTAGTGTCTCACCTCAGTAACGCCTAATCAAATGCTCACAGCCATGTTTAACATTAGTGCCTCACTTCACTAATACTCAATCAAATCCTCACAGCGATGTTTAACATCAGTACCTGACCTCAGCAGAGCTTAATCAAATCCTAACAGCAATGTTGAACATTAGCACCTGACCTGACACTCAATCGAACAGTGAGTTCTACAGAAGAGTGAGATGTTTGTGTGCAGGGAGTATCAAAGGCACCTGAGAGCAGAGTAGGAGCCCAGTGAGAGTGAGGCGAAGTCCGGGTGGTAGTAGAGGTAGACTGAGGAGACACAACTAGGCAGGATGTCGATGACCCCCACAGCTACAATGCACCCGTCCAGCCAGTACTGCTGGTGGAATGAGCCGTATCCTGCATCAGGTCCGTCAGGTGACGTCTCCGCCTGGAGATGGAGAGAGATTCAGATTTGTGCACATATACTCTATATACATATACTTACTGTCTGTAACACCATTACTGAGACGTGTGTTTCTCTCTAATCTCGAACTTTAAGCAGTCAGTGGTTGAACTGCTGCTCATTCAGCTTGTGGATTCTTGTTTAAACTGGAGGATCTCAAGAGGAACTCGTTCATTTCTCCACAGTTCTACTGCAGGCACTGTCCAGCGTAATGCTCTGAACTACTGACACATCAGTGCTGTGTTTTTCTTGAAAACTTCAAACATATTTCAGTGATAAAGAGATACAGTGTTGTGGTAGCTAGGTATTACTTGTCAAGACAGCCATCAGACAATGTGCTATTTAAAAATGTGCTATTTATATTTGAATGAGAATGATACAGTCACGCTAGCAAGTCGTAGCAAAGAAAACACACACATATACACACACACACACACACACACACACACACACACACACACGTCACATCACGTCACGTCATGTCATGTCATGTCATGTCATGTCATCGGGCAGCTTCAGGCTGAAGCTACATTACGAAATTAAACTGTAAAATGACATTACATGACCTATGTGTTACCAATACAAATGTAGTAACATGGAGTTACTGAGGTAAACCTACTTCAGATCAGTTCATCTGGATTAGAAATCAGAGTTATAATTTTAAAAGCTGAAAGTATGTTGTTAATGTAATGGAGCTGTTTTAATTGGCTCAAACATGGTACACAAGGAAGAATATTTGATTTCAGTTCATCTAAATAATTAAAGATCGAAGAGACTGTACTGTGACTGTTTGGGCCTGTAGCATGCTCGCTAAGCTAACATTCAGATCCAAAAAACACAAAACAGATTTAATATCACTTTACTTATACCAGTTTCAGTCATTATTTTTAATCATTTAAACTCAGCATCACAAAGCTAACGCTAACCAACTTATCTCTAATAACTAGCAGCACTGCTTGACATCTATCAATTGATGAATGATTTGACATTTGAAATTGGGGGCTTGAAAAATGTGCATTGTTTGTTTGGTTCTCTTGAACAAAAAATAATGCAGGCTAACATTTTGTGTTCACTGAACATGAGATTTGCATTGTTCTATTAACTTGTTATTTGATGTTTGGTGAACACAAACAACCAAGTTACTTAATTAAAATAAAATTTTGAAAAAGTAGGTTTAGGGGCAAGTTTAGGGGCAAGTGGTACAATAGGCTATTCATCTGCCTCATCATCAGGAGATCATGAGTTTAAATCCCATCAGCACCAAAGTCATCTGTAACTGGTCAAAAAGGGGGAAGCTCATGTTAGCCTTCATTCCCCAAGCCTGTCCCACCCAACAGGAAACTTCTTGTAAAGGCCTGGGTTTTGTAGTTTTAAGTAATGGGTTGGTTCTAAAAGTGGAGGTTAAAGGTTGCTGAGATGAAACGGCAGTAAACAGCAGGCTGGGTTCTGGCAACCATACCTGGCATTCTCCTGGCCCGTTATTCCATGTGGTATATGGGCCTTAAGTGAAGGTGGGGCGTGGCCCAGACGTGGGCTATGTCAAATTTGCTAACTGGGTTTATATTTTGAAACAACACTAGATGAGATGGCCAAAGTGACTCCTATTACCACTAGCTCAGCTATCATGTCAGATAGTCTTATACGCCAGTGAAATGTCAAGAAGATATGAAGGTGTGGAAAAAAACAAATATGGCTCAAAAAATATCACCTAAGTCAAATATGAATGCAAAATTTATAGCTTTCTACATACCGTGTGACATTAAAACATAGAGGTTTAGGTGACTATATTTTAGTTTTTATAATTTTTTGTAATAATTTGTTGCCATTTTGTCAGTGCAGCCATGTTGTAACTTTCTAACTGATGTGCAACAGAATACACAATACAGCCAATATGAAGCTTATAGAGTTGTTAGAGATGCAGATGTGAAACATGCCTGGTGTGTTTCTAGAGTGCAGGAAAGAATGAATGTCCAGATAAGTTTAGAAGCTGGATATGAGCAGCCTGCACACGGGACTATACAGTAGCCTGCTAATAGCTCCCAAATGTGGGCTAAAACCTTCTGCTTGTGTGTACTGGGCGTCTACTCAAGCCACACAGATGTGGGGGAGAGGCGTTTTAATAAAAGTCCCTGCATGAACAAAATCAATCTCCAAACTGAAAACCAACAGGCAGGGGGTGTAATGGGACCCAGCTTTCTGGGTTACGTGTACTTAAAACAAGAGAGAGAGGGATAGCGAGAGAGAGAGAGAGAGAGTGAGAGAGCGAGAGAGAGCGAGAGAGCAAGAGAGAGAGCGAGAGAGCGAGAAAGAGCAAGAGAGCGAGAGAGCAAGAGAGCGAGAGAGCGAGAGAGAGAGCGAGAGAGCGAGAAAGAGAGAGAGGAAAATGACACTGTATTTCTAAAAGAAATAAACAGTATTTTTCGCGGTGACACTGTTTGACATGAGTGCTCACTATTCACATGATGTTTTCAGGATCCTGCCGCAGTAAAAGGTCATTACCAGCTCAAGCATTCACTCAGGACTTTTTTAATCAAGTGGCTTATTGGCAGGGGTGGGCTGGACTTCTCGCTCAGGTTTTACCCCTGTGACTTCAAACAGCTCAGAGGGTGGGGGGGGGTTGGGGTAGTCGGTCCGCACTGGTAACGGGATCTCCTCCGCGGCCCCTTGGCCCATCTGGGCCCAGTTAGCCCTGCTGGAACGCAGCTCGTTATCACGCCACCGGGGAGTCAGGCAGCTAATCCTGCACCCCGAGAGCCCGCCTGACCATACCACCATCGCTCCTCCAGCCAAATTAAAAACAACACACACTTAAAGATATTAAAAATATTTTTTTCACCAAAAAATACAATGTAACTACAATATGGACATATTAGTTTTACATGGGCAGGTAGGATACAAAACATACCGTAGGAAAGACTTAACTAATCTAAAGTTATAACCCTAGATTAAATTAATCCAATGCTATTGGTTTAGAATTATTCTGTCACTTGTGTTTTGCACAAAGCGAAATTTGACCTCCGCATTTAACCCATCCGTACAGTGAAACACCCACACATACACACACACTAGTAAACACACTAGAGGGCAGTGAGCACACATGCCCAGAGTGGTGGGCAGCCCTATCCACAGAGCCCGGGAAGCATTTAGGGGTTAGGAGCCTTGCTCAGGGGCACTTCACGTGCATGCTGGTCCTTGGGATATTACCGGCGACCTTCCGGTCACAAGACCGGATCCCTAACCTTCAGGTCATGGTTGCCCCAGACGGCTATGAGACAAGCCATAGAAATGACTGCAGATTATTTAAATATGAAGGTAATACAGCAGTGTATTCACTTCCTCTTTAGACAGCAGTATGTTATGCAGTGTCAGAAGCCACAGAAGTCTGTTAGGGATCACAGTTTGAGGCAGTATAATGGTTAAAGCAGAAACTTAGCTCAGTGCTAAACAGAGAACACATGCTTTAATTACTTGCCAGCTATACTTGCCTCTTGACTCCAAAACTAAAGAAGCAATCTTTACACACCAAACAAATCTGGGCTGATTGACTACCTTTTGAGGTTGGTGGAAAATTGTGTAGGTTTGGCTAAATCATGACTTTAGGGATGTTGTGGATGCCAAACAAGACGATGGAGTACAACCTTTATTAACCTTTATAGACTAAAACTGAAATTAAAACTAAACGACTAAATATTTAGACCTAAAAGCAAAGGCACGGTGCACAAGCCCTGCTCTTCTAGTTCCCATCGTCAGGAACAGAGTCACCCCAATATGCCACTGACTGATTTAAAGCTCTGAAGACATGGTTTGTGGCCAGTTTGCTCATAATTAGTCATACAGTTAGCGCCATGCTTTTTATTCAGTACTTGTTATCTATGCTAGCCAACTTAGCTACAGTCCACAATAAAGTATGCTAACTTTGAACAGCAAATGCATCTCCAAAACACAGTGGACCATTCTTGAAGTTGGCACGGTGGAAAGCGGTCACCACATATATCCCCCCACATTTCCTACCAGGAATGAAAGTGCATTCCACATGTGTGCTCTAATTATTTTCATACAGCCGGCTTGTCAAACAGGCTCGCTGGTAAAGCTATTGAAGTGGCTGTTCAAACACGCGCGTGCATTAAAGGACATTTGAGATGAAGTGGGCTGCCTCGGTCTGGCCATCAGGTGCGATTAGTGCTTTCTGGGAGCCGTGGGCTGGCCTGTGGTAGCCAAGTCAGAAACACTGGTATTTCCTCTGTGCAGGACAGGGTGCCCCTTTATTTCTGTCTGGACCAGGTTAGCTCTGACGGAAACAGGCAGGCAAAGAGTTGCTGAGAGATTTTAAGGCTCCACCATCATACTTCTCGTCCATAGTGATTATAAAAGATGGGTGAAAGCGTTTAATCTTCTGTACTTTCTGTTCAGTATGAATGGTTCAGTATGAGTCATTTAAATGTTAGCCACTTTCAATTTGCACCGGTTTCAAAGTAGGCACCATCTTTGGACCCATGTTTACATAGCCATGACCTTAGGGAGAAATCTCCACACTTTGACCCACGCGCCACCTCGCTGGACAGCCTAATGACCAGACTTCTGCCACTGTGACGACCAGAAAAACACACATAAGAGGACAAGGGGGGAATAAAAACACCAGAGCACTAAATGGGGCACAAATCACTAACATATGGCATCCTGGCTCTGTGTGTTTGTCTTTGTTACTCATTCCCAGCCTGTTAGGCTGACTGACAACTGGTGTAGTTAACATTCCTCCAGCCCTACTGTACAATACACCATCTATGTATCTATGTTCTATGTACAATACCAGCCAAAAGTTTTAAAACTGTTCTAAATGTTTGGCCTGTAATGTATCTTTTCACTGGCAGTATTCTAAAACATTTGACCAGTAGTGTTCTAAAACATTTGACCAGTAGTGTTCTAAAACGTTTGACCAGTAGCGTTCTAAAACGTTTGACCAGTTGTATTCTAAAACGTTTGACCAGTAGTGTTCTAAAACTTTTGACCAGTTGTATTCTAAAACTTTTGACCAGTAGTGTTCTAAAACGTTTGACCAGTAGTGTTCTAAAACTTTTGACCAGTTGTATTCTAAAACTTTTGACCAGTTGTATTCTAAAACTTTTGACCAGTTGTATTCTAAAACATTTGACCAGTTGTATTCTAAAACGTTTGACCAGTTGTATTCTAAAACGTTTGACCAGTAGTATTCTAAAACGTTTGACCAGTTGTATTCTAAAACATTTGACCAGTTGTATTCTAAAACGTTTGACCAGTTGCATTCTAAAACGTTTGACCAGTAGTGTTCTAAAACGTTTGACCAGTAGTGTTCTAAAACGTTTGACCAGTTGTATTCTAAAACGTTTGACCAGTTGTATTCTAAAACTTTTGACCAGTTGTATTCTAAAACTTTTGACCAGTAGCGTTCTAAAACGTTTGACCAGTTGTATTCTAAAACTTTTGACCAGTTGTATTCTAAAACTTTTGACCAGTTGTATTCTAAAACTTTTGACCAGTTGTATTCTAAAACATTTGACCAGTTGTATTCTAAAACGTCTGACCAGTTGTATTCTAAAACGTTTGACTAGTAGTATTCTAAAACGTTTGACCAGTTGTATTCTAAAACTTTTGACCAGTAGCGTTCTAAAACGTTTGACCAGTTGTATTCTAAAACTTTTGACCAGTTGTATTCTAAAACTTTTGACCAGTTGTATTCTAAAACTTTTGACCAGTTGTATTCTAAAACATTTGACCAGTTGCATTCTAAAACGTTTGACCAGTTGCATTCTAAAACGTTTGACCAGTAGTATTCTAAAACGTTTGACCAGTAGTATTCTAAAACGTTTGACCAGTAGTGTTCTAAAACGTTTGACCAGTAGTGTTCTAAAACGTTTGACCAGTAGTATTCTAAAACGTTTGACCAGTAGTATTCTAAAACGTTTGACCAGTAGTATTCTAAAACGTTTGACCAGTAGTATTCTAAAACGTTTGACCAGTAGTGTTCTAAAACGTTTGACCAGTAGTGTTCTAAAACGTTTGACCAGTTGTATTCTAAAACGTTTGACCAGTAGTATTC
This sequence comes from Megaleporinus macrocephalus, assembly GCA_021613375.1. Lineage (NCBI taxonomy): Eukaryota > Metazoa > Chordata > Actinopteri > Characiformes > Anostomidae > Megaleporinus > Megaleporinus macrocephalus. The sequence goes on from CM038706.1 coordinate 31,552,555, forward strand.
TAAAACGTTTGACCAGTTGCATTCTAAAACTTTTGACCAGTTGTATTCTAAAACGTTTGACCAGTAGTGTTCTAAAACTTTTGACCAGTTGTATTCTAAAACGTTTGACCAGTTGTATTCTAAAACGTTTGACCAGTTGTATTCTAAAACGTTTGACCAGTAGTGTTCTAAAACTTTTGACCAGTTGTATTCTAAAACATTTGACCAGTTGTATTCTAAAACGTTTGACCAGTTGTATTCTAAAACGTTTGACCAGTTGTATTCTAAAACGTTTGACCAGTTGTATTCTAAAACGTTTGACCAGTAGTATTCTAAAACGTTTGACCAGTAGTATTCTAAAACGTTTGACCAGTAGTATTCTAAAACGTTTGACCAGTAGTATTCTAAAACGTTTGACCAGTAGTGTTCTAAAACGTTTGACCAGTAGTGTTCTAAAACGTTTGACCAGTAGTATTCTAAAACGTTTGACCAGTAGTATTCTAAAACGTTTGACCAGTTGCATTCTAAAACTTTTGACCAGTTGTATTCTAAAACGTTTGACCAGTAGTGTTCTAAAACTTTTGACCAGTTGTATTCTAAAACGTTTGACCAGTTGTATTCTAAAACGTTTGACCAGTTGTATTCTAAAACGTTTGACCAGTAGTATTCTAAAACTTTTGACCAGTTGTATTCTAAAACGTTTGACCAGTAGTGTTCTAAAACTTTTGACCAGTTGTATTCTAAAACGTTTGACCAGTTGTATTCTAAAACGTTTGACCAGTTGTATTCTAAAACGTTTGACCAGTAGTGTTCTAAAACTTTTGACCAGTTGTATTCTAAAACATTTGACCAGTAGTATTCTAAAACGTTTGACCAGTAGTGTTCTAAAACTTTTGACCAGTTGTATTCTAAAACATTTGACCAGTTGTATTCTAAAACGTTTGACCAGTTGTATTCTAAAACGTTTGACCAGTTGTATTCTAAAACGTTTGACCAGTTGTATTCTAAAACGTTTGACCAGTAGTATTCTAAAACGTTTGACCAGTAGTATGCATCTATACAAGCTATTGGCTGTTCATTCATAAGTAAACAACTCACAGTAAGAACTCGCCAGACTAAATTGCAGCCTCCACACAAGGGGGTAAGGTTTACACTGACTTACAACACCGCCCACCACATTCCATTTTTTGGGAGATTGATTAAAATAGCTTTATAGATGAAAAGTTTTTAAACATAACCCTCCGCTAGAAAACTCATCCAGTTAGCATAGTAGCAGCTGAATTCATGGCACAATATCAGAGCGATATTGGTACAATTACGGTGTTTGAGGCTGTAATGTCAAATATAATAGGTTTCGATTCTTTACTGCTCCAGCATTACATTACCAGTATGACTACCAGAATGTGAACTAGGGTGGTGTGTTGATGTGTTTTTTTTTTTACTTTGTAGAGAGCACTACACAAGCTAATTAAAAACTAAAGCTATTAGCATGTATATTAGCAACCACTCAACAAATGATTCTGCTCATGTGTTTACACTCGACAAATAAGTAAGTCTGAGCTACACATCCTGTCAAACCTGTAATGTTAAGCTGTCTTCTAACAGTAGACGAATGGACAGAAACACCTGATCTGAAGCAAGAGGTGAGCTTGATGTTCTCTTGTACCTCAAAGATAAAAGCTTTAAGTGCTGTTCATCTAACAGAGACAATGTTGGTGGATTTTTTTTCTTTTTGCCTTTTTTGGGCAAAATAAGTACCTTGTATTTAATGGCTTGAAATGAATTAAATGGTGGTCTCTGACTTCTGCGCATGGCTGTGACCTGCAGAAATGTGAGGGGACTCTCAGGACATCAACAACAGGTTTTTCTCGGTCAAGCAGAAAAAATGGGAAACCACACTTGAGGTTGGGGTCATGGACACACAAACACAGCAGCCGTTTACCGGAGCAATCAGTGCTGGCTCGTTTAACCTGCCGTGGAAACGTCAGGGTCCGATTACAGCTGCTGTCCGTCTTACAGCCTGACCCAGTCTCCATTAGCATCCCATCGCTGTCCCGCAGATCTCTGTTCTACCAGAACCAGGCAGACACACAGAGCTCCGGTTTCATTACCAATCTGCCCGGTCTAGAGTGAGGTCAGAATAACTTCTTACAGATCAGGAGCACAGAGAGAGAGAGAGAGAGAGAGAGAGAGAGAGAGAGAGAGAGAGAGAGAGAGGGAGAGAGGGAGAGAGGGAGAGAGAGAGAAAATATGGACACAGAGATGGAGTAACAGAGAGAAGACAGAGAAATCAGGAAACAACACAGAAATAGAGAGATTGAGACCGAGATAGAAAGCCAGATAAATAAGACAGGAGATGGATTTATAGAAACAGAGAGCTGAAGAGAAACCGGGAGACACATACAGAGAGATAGAAGGGTTGGTGAGAGAGAAGATGGAGGTTATGTGGTGAAAGTGGTACCCGATGTCCATAAAAACTCTGACGACTAATTACACAACATGGCTGTTAACGAGCGTTTCCCCCTCAGGACAGACACATCACACCAATAAAGAGGTGTTTAACAAAGCCAAACAGAAACAGCCTCTCTGAACAGGGGCGTGGCAGGAACCCCGGGGGAGGGGGCTGCAGAACGCCCTCCACACACACACTGCCCTGCGTAAACTGTACCAGGTGAAGGCTAGAACCACCCCAGAAGCTAAAATTACTCTGGTTTACTCCTGACCTTCTGAGCAAAGTTCAAACCATGTCACTGTTTACGCTTTAGACTGCAGATGCTCGCATACCACAACATTCACTGAGCACTCCACATCTGAGCTCAATAGCCGTTATAAATCAGCACGCATTACTGTAACTTCCAATGAACACTGCAAACACGCAAACAAACACAGACCTGAGGTCACCTGGGGCCTGCCTGACGAGTCACGGTCAGCTCAGACAGGGTTCCTCACTACAGGCCTGCTCGAGCTGGATTAGTGTTTATCGTTTATAGGGAATACACTGCACCACTCATAACATCCCAACAGACTTCTAAAAACATCACAAACCTAACAACACTTTTCAACAGAATTTCTCGTCTTTGGGACATTAGGCTACTCACAATAGATCGGGGTCGGCCAGACGTATGATTATCCACAGCAGGATAAAATTTTTATAAATAAATAATAAAAAAAATGCACACAAAATGTTTTGGCTTTCAAAGTGGTCTGTTTTGTTTTTTTGTTAAAACGGGGTAAAATGGCTCTTGTGCTCTCATTGACTGCTGCCTAAATTACTTGGTAAATTCCGTTGTTGATCATCTCACGCTACAAGAGATTTTGAGTCATAAAAATCTAACTATAGATGGACTAATCAATGCTTTTGGGGCCAATGGGAGATGGAGGGTGGGGCTGGACTGTTAGTCTGTGTTCACATGTTTGTTGACATGGTGACAGTTTTGGTGGTGAAAATGGATGATGATCAGAGGAGAGCGTTATCAGTGTAGACTGTTTATTTAAGGTGGAGAAAGGCAGGGGGAGCTCTGCAGTTCTTTCTTGTTGCAAATACTGGGTTAATCTGGAATTCAACATTGGGATGTTTGGTGTCAAAGTCTCCCAAACTCTTAACTAAACACTGTTCACGGCAACAAAGTTGCTGCTTAGGGGAGCAATGGAATATCCCTTTCACCATTGTCCACTACCACTATCACTTTGCCAGTTCTGATATCTTCTGATACTCAAAGCACTGGATCAGTGTCTCTCACTGTGATATCACGTCAGCTTTACACATATTACAAGTAGCTCTGAATCAGATATGGTAAAATACCACAAGATCGACTTGATGGCAAGACTGAAATGTAACCATTTAATTTTAAAGCTTAAATGTTTTATGCAAGCAACCACTGAATGCATCAGTCATAGGCTCGAGCTAGAAAACTGTGACCCCTGAGCAGCAGATGTTTGTATGTTATATGAACGGTTAAATGAAGAGCTGTGGAGGTTAACAGGGCGAACTGCAGGAGCACCTCTATCTGCACATGTGCGAGTCCACGGTGGCGCTGGGCTGGAGGCATCTGGCTGGAGGGCTTGACGAGGTGCTAAAATCCCGGCACTTTAACATTAACGATCTTCATTAGCGGGCAAGTAGGGCCGTGGGCTGCTGGGGGCTAGGAAGGAGCTCATACACCTCTTCTGCTCTTTGTTCACTCCTTTAAAAACAGTTTAAGTTAAAAAAAAGCCACCTGCCACCATTACTGGCATCCAGCTGAAAGCGCAGAGCGTGACCGCATCACTGCCCCGCTGATACTGCCACTTGTTTCCAGGCATTTAGGAAAAAAGAAGCTCTTAATTTCTCAGCAATTGAGGGTGGATTTAAACAGGACAGTGCAACGCTCCGCACAGCAGGTAATGAGGGACAGAATGTAAACAACTGGCTGTTTCATTTCTATCTTAGCATGACTTGGCCAAGCTGTGCAGAGAGCTTTGTTTATGGTCGGGCAGAGCGGGACATAAACTAACACTGACCTTTTTGTATAGTTAAACAGATTCAAGTGGAAAATTTGTTGGCAGCAATGGGTGCGTCTGAAATCGCCTACTTGCCCACTACTCAGTAGGCATAATCAGTAGGCGAGCACAGCTAGTATGTCCAAATACCTATTAGGCATCGAGTAGTAGGCAAATGGTGGATGACCTACTGAATCGGCACCCATTTTCATGTAGGCAAGTACAGCACATCATGTGTTATCCCATGATTCACCTGGAGCCACGGATGAATGAAACGCAGATCAGTGTCACAAAAAGTATCCGAATCTGTCAGTAAACAGGGCTTTTAAATGAATAGCAGGACTTTTACGGTGATGGTCTGACATCTTGCGTCACAGGACGCTGGCAAGATAGTGGATGTAGTACGTCCGAGCTTGGGTGGCTACTAAAACTCGCCTACTGAAATGACCTACTAGTCTGCTGCTCAAGCAGTACGTACAGGCTCTAATTCAGTACCTACTGACTAGTAGGTGATTTTGGATGCACCCAATGTCATCTATGAATTTAGACAGCAAACAGACAGATATTTCTCAGTTTAGAACTATATTTAACTATATATGTAAATGTTTTAATTACTAAGTTTGCAGAATTACCTTTTATACATAACGCAGCCGTGTTAACTGGGAGCAGCACCATCAACATGATAGACAAATAGTTAGAATATGTCGTTGTGGCAGCGTTACTTCTTCATCCTCTCATGTTGGAATGATTCTATTCCACACTTCAGTGACTCACTATCACCTCTTCGGGTTTAAAGTTGTATTACAAGATAAGAAGGGCTGAGGCTAGCTGGTTAGCATGCTACCTTTATCTGCAGCATGATACACAGACGTCTTTGACTACCATCGAAACTGCTTTTCTTCACATTCTGTTGATAATTTTAGTTCATTTTGGAAATTTTTAAACGAAAAACCTCTAAATATGTTCATATGTTTTGACTAGTATCTGGAAAACAACGTTTTTCTCCCATATTTTAGTTTACTACACTAGGCAGCCCTGCCCAAGGTCTTCTATTCGTTTAATACAATTTAATCAAACTTGAATTCTGAAAGCTCACTGAAAGGAACAGCTGGCTGCTGAACCTCACTCTCTCCCAGGTGCATGTTGCCTGACACTGGTCACAAATACTAGAGAGAGGCTATTTTCCACCTGGTTCCCCTTCAGCTCAGTCCACACTCCCTATTTGTTTTCTTCCCCTGTTGCGTGTGTCTGCCTCAGTCACGCTCCAGAAAGACACGCTGCTCCAAGTCTTGTCTGGCCATCACATTTTCCACTGTTATTCCTCTACTGGACGGAGAACAATACCAACGGGACAAACAATGCCAGTTCCCTGGAAGTATAACCAACATGGAAGGAAACTCAGTGTAACAGATTACAAACGTCTGTACAGTACAGTAAACTTTTCACCAACAACCTAATTCTCATGCTGAAAACGAGACTAACGAGAACTAAATCAAATATAACAGCTGAAAACCAAAACTATGACGGAATGTACTGCACTTTTGCTCAACGAAAACAGACTAATTTCTTTTAACCCTTATGAGTCATCCATCACATGTGTCTGGTTCAAGACATCAGAGCATGAAACTAAGTCACATCGAGCATCACTTTCTATTGAAGAGCTGGTTTAAAACGCTATGCTAGTTTTTGTTTGAAGATGACAGAGCAAATAGAAACAGAGTTAGTTCTTCTAGAGTTAGGATAGTATAAATTAGATTTAAAGATCATATTTATGCACGCTTATGTAAAATGGGGAGGGGCTATACACATACCAGGGCAGTGGGGGAAGAAACTGAGAGGAGAAATAGTAGAGAGACACGGAGAAAGATGGACAGTGATAAAGACGTATCACGCTTGGTAGGAGTTCTGTAGAGTTGCTATTTTTTTAGGTGGTATATAAAGACAAGAAACAAAAGTGCCCCCTGTACTTAAGCAGTTGACCTGACTCGCAGTGGGCTACGTTTATGAAGCAAGGGCTCTCCCTCAACTTGAATGAAAAAGAGGAAGAGACTTTAACTGTGGCAGGACGGAAAACTAAAAGAGTGAGATATGTGACGCAAAAAAACTGGAAAAAACACAACAAACCTCAAGTGACATTTGAGTTCCCAGCACCCAGAAGTAATGTCAGCTTAAGATTCTCCAGCAAAATCTGGCCCTTTTCCTCTCATACAGTACAATTATACTGTGAGCAAGTCAATAATGTCAGTGGGAATCTGTACTGGAGCTGCATTGTAGCATTACTAAATATTTTTTAAATTTAATTTGACCAAATAAATCTAATAATCACAAAATAGAGGACCAGACAAATTATGTAGCACAAAAAAAAACACAGAAAGCAAAGGAGAATGAATCCTCGCCATGACAGAAGAGATAACACAACAGAAGCTAAACAAAATCAGTAGGAAAAACAACAGAGACCTGATGGAAGGAAAGGGCTATAACTTGCAATAGCCAATTTCACTGCTAGAGGTTACACACTGCTCCTTCAATTTATAAAAGTCACAATGTTTTAAAGAGAAATTACAGTTATATACTGTCTTGCCACAGATACCATTTAAGAGTAAAACACAGAAACTTACCTCCAGCGGCGAGTCACAGAGGAACCTCTTAAACTGCAAAGAGAAGAGAAAAGAAATGTTATTCAACTAGCATTAACAGCTTTATTAGATTTAACCCTATTACATAAACAAGCAGAAAATTAATGCATGTGACATAACCTCCCTGACTGTACGATCCAGTGTGTCTCTTTCTATTAACCCTCAGAGATGCACGGCTGTTTAAAGCCTTCTGTTTACATCAACATCAACGTAGTAAAAATACAACCATGGGTTTTTATGTTCACCATTTTTTAATTTTATTAACACAAAAGCCCTCTTTTTCTTTTTATAATAGCCCAAACGCTGATCTTTAATACGCCCTGACCTCCACAGTTGAGACTATTTTTACCCCCTAAAACAGCTTATAAGTTCATTATATAAGCTTTTGTTGCAGCAGGAAAATCAGGACAGCTCAGGACTCTTCTTACGTAAAAAGTAAGAAGAAGGAAAAATAAATAAAATTTGACAGTCGACAACAGTGCACCGTGAAAAATTCAAACGGTCCTTCATTTATCCAACAGCAGCAAGCAGCCCTCACAGGTTTCCTCTCTTGACCTGACCTCGGGTGAAGAGAGCGCGATAAGAGTGATGGGCACAGAGAAGCTGACCCAACAAAATAACTTCAGTGAGCATGTTTTGAGTCCTCGGCCTCTTTCATCTGTTCCTTCTCTGCTCAGTGGACCTGCTTTGTTTACTGACTGGATGACTCTCAGTGCTTGTGGATAAGCAGAGCATGTTTCCAGGTTTAGCTCACAAACCGAGCTAAATGAGAAACAGGAGCTAAGCTGCGCTGAACGTATGTTTGCAGCCGAACCACCATGTGCACATACTGTATTCCGGAAAGCTCTGTGATGTATGAGGTGTGCCTGCACAAAGACCTCGCTGTCCATGTTGGACAGAACTACAGGAAACACGGCATCGTAGTGAAGATAAGCAGCCTTGTGAATGCCTACATTTTGGCTTGAGAACACAATGGCCATGCCAAAAGCAGACACTATCGATAATGTTTAAAAACGTAGCCATACATTTGTTATAACCCAAAAATGTGACAACTCCTCACACGTATCAGATGTTAACTTCCTGCATAACACCGGGATTGAGATGTAAACAGTGATTCTGCGTGGTTTGGTGTGAAATGGTTCAGATTTCTTTACAATGGTGCTGGTGGGACTAGGGGTCACCGTGTCTACAACACAAATATAGTATCAAAAACCACCAAAGGACCACCACAAGTCGCCAGAGTTGTATATGGATGTTAATGATTAAATGGTAAAATAGTGGCAAATACGAAAGTAACAGTAATTCTGGGACTATGTTGCTTCACAATGGCCTGCAGGTACCCCTCCATAAATGGATTTTAAGGCCAAAATTGAGAACTATCATAAAAACAGCATTTCAAACATTAAGCAGTGTAGTCACACCCATTTGTGTATTAATTTTCTGTAAGGAAGCCTTTAGAGGCATTAAATAATTTTTTTTTAAAAGTTTCTCTAGAATGACACATTTAATCTCAAACCACTCTGAATCCCTTAGTGTACTTATGTTCACAATTTAATTGTGTATGAAGTTAGAAAATCAGTGGAATTCTAATAATAATAGTAGATACAAATATGCTTCTTACTCATATCTGGGAAAACTCTGCTATTATGTGGTTTAGTGATTAGTTTTAATCTCATAACCACTTTTCACATAAGATATACTGTCTTTGTGTTTGAAGAGTCTAATAGTCACCACTTACCTTTTTTATCTCAATTACAGTAATACAGACTAAGCTGGTGCATCTGAAACTCTGAAAGTTGAATGACATCACTCAGTAAAGCTTAACCAAGGCAAATATGGACTATAATACCATATTAAATGACATCAGCCAATGTTATTGGATATCATAAGGGTGGGACTCAGCAAAGGTCCTATAATAGTACATCATAACACTTAAGCCATGATACGACATTACAGGGACTTTATACGTAATATATAATATATATATATTATATAATAATAACGATATGCTGACTACTGCGATAACATGTACTGTGATAAATAACTCATTACCTGTTTTTAACTGCAAATTTTCTCCTTAAAAGCAAACTTCTGTTTCATCTTGTGAGAAGGTTTCATATTGTTTAGAATAAAATACTGATAATTGGTGGCTGTGCATTGAAACAATATCGCCACACAAAATATGGTGATAGCGTTGCTGCCCCCCAGAGCCCACACCTCAACATCAATGAATGTGTATGAGGTTATTTGGACGATGAGAAACAGAAAATGCTAAACCAACTTCTACAACAGAAGTTTGGGGTTGAGGAACTGAAAGTGAGACTCCTGAAAGGAACAAAAGCTGTAATAAAGGTAAAGAGGGGACACGCTAAACACTCAAACCTCTCATATTACATGTAGTTGCTGAGGCTTCTGTGTAATTTTCTGTTAATTATGTGTTTCTGCTTTTGTTTGACATTGAAAATAAAGAAATTCTGCCTAATGGCTGTTTTGACTGGAGAATAAATAAATGAAGGGTGGTCTCGGACTCTGGCACAGTACTGTATACGTACTTTCTGTATTCCATCTGAATTTCTCTCTCGCTGTGTAGACAACTCCTGCAGGCGCCACAGGGATATGTGTTATCTTCAACCCCCCGCTAGTTCACCTCATAGAGAGAGAGATCCAGCCAAGAGTGTGATCACATACCCTTAACCCTCTCCCTCTTCCTCTCCCTCTCTCTCTCTCTCTCTCTCTCTCTCTCTCACACACACACACACACACACACACACACACACACACACACAAAGACACACACAGACACACACAGACACACACAGACACACACATTATAATGCTCTGGAACTCTGTCCAAGTACAGGACTCTCAAATACAACTCCCAGGAAGTTGATAGGTCCAGAGAGGATGCACAACTATAAAAACAAGTAATTAAAAGAAGCCATCACTCATTTTGTATGTGTGTGCTTGCTGGCCTCATGCACTGCCGTGACTGAGCACATGCTCAGTAACATGCTATGCTGTAGAATAGGCTACAGCAGGGGTTTCCAACCATCAGGCCTCAGACTGGTACTGGGTCACAGACTGTGTAATAGCAGGCTATGGATCAGTCGATACAGGGTTATGGTTTATTGTAATACAGGACCATGGCCCAGTCAATCATTTGATCATCAGAATGGACCATCATTTGATACTGGAAAATGTATTGTTTGATAATAGGCCAAAACTCCTTTGATTGTAAAGAGTGGATTATTGGATGCTGGGCAAAAAATCAAGAGAGAGAAAACAATAAACTGAATGTAGAGTTGTGATTTACCTTTTAGTTAACAGCATTAGCATCACACCAAAGAGTACAATACATTTTATCGATTTTATCAATAAAGACTGTGCTATCTCAGTGTTGTAAGTTACACACGTGTTTCGGAGTAACAAGGACAGCATAACATGCAAACATGAGCAAAACCTTCATGTTTTGTAGTTTAGTTAAAATACACTTTGCCATTGTACTGAATTGTTGGTCTGTATATTTTATGTCCTCCAGAGATAAAACCCCAAATTATGATCTCAGCATTTGAATTCTGGCACCTCGAACGCGGTTAACCGAGCACTCATCATAAAGTAACCTCCACTACCCTCGCACTACTCTCCCAGTCACTGAAACCGCTGTGGGCTGCGCATCAGTCTGAGCTGGTAAATAGGTTGGAACCTGTGGACTACAATGAGAGAGAGAGAGAGAGGGAGGGAGAGAGAGAGAGAGAGAGAGAGAGAGAGAGAGAGAGAGAGAGAGAGAGAGAGAGAGAGAGAGAGAGAGAGAGAGAGAGAGAGAGAGAGAGAGAGAGAGAGAGAGAGAGAGAGAGAGAGAGAGAGAGACATCTTTTTACATCAGACTTCGTCTGGGATCATTTACTACATGACAGGTCAATAAAGACGCTATACCTGTAAATAACTCCATATAACTAACAGGTAGTTTCTCTACGGCTGCCCACCCCAAGCGTACACACAAAGATACAAACACAAGTTCTGGAGAAAGCAGTCTCCTGTGGTTTTAAATGCTGCACAACACCAGTCAGCTACTCCTCTTACTGATGGCAAGGCTGGAGAGAATTAGTCAGACAGTTAGCAGCTCCATATGGCATTCTGTCCATCTGCTGTTCCTGCAGTGAACAGCAAAAAAGGTGTGGGGATGGAAGAGAAGGACAAGTTCATCCTGTATAACAGCTGCACGTTGTAATAGTTTCGTTATTGCTGTTATACCAGTATGCAGACAAACGTGGATAATGTGGCATAAAAAAGGTGCAGAACACGCTAGAGTTAGTCCGGTTCTTTGTTAAGGAAACGATATGAGACTGTAATGAGCTAATGAGGCAAAAGAGACTGGAAGGAATAGCCAGTCTTTTGGGGTTACCCATAGGCCCATAGCCTAGCACGGAGATTATCTGTGCCTATGGCACTCCTCACTCAGCCAGCTGCTTTAGCTCTGCAGCTTCTCATCCAAAATTCACCCACTGTCAGTACTAGTAAATATACAGTACCAGAACATTTGTCCACTACTAGTACATCTTCACTCAACACAGGAAACCTCTGTCTCTCATTTAAATACACATACACACACCACGGACCAGAATGACAGAACTTTATACTCATTAAATCTCTCCTTGATTTATTCATCCATTCACTCTACTAAGAAACAGATCTTGATGATCTGTTTGATGATCTTGATGAGCAAATAAAAACGGGAGATTCCTGGATGGTACAGAATATGTTGTTTCAGATTTCAGAACTGCAGAGGAAAATGTGAAACGTAGAAACGAGGCCCTGCTAATTTGAAATTAGGCAGAACATAGTGACCTTCAGGGGATTGAGGCTTAACAGGATCTGACCATGAGACTGCATGTTTTAATCTGCCATTAAATCACTGTACAGAGGGTTTAAGAGGTTTTCTGCAGTCGACTAACCAAAGAGAAGTAAAGTACTGACACTTGCAGTGAAGGCTAGGGCGGGTTTACAAACTTATTCTAATGTTGGGGTCAAAAAGATTTGGGGGGGGGGTTCTCTGCCATTAAACATCAGAGTCAGTTAAATTATTAAAAAAACACACGAAATGTCTGCATCCACTTTTAATATGGTGCTTTGGTGGGAGGGGTGGTCCCACCTCACTTATACACATCTTCCCTACAAAATATATTAATTAAATTCTTCACACTATCATCATAATCTTATTTGGCTCATTTACTTTGGTCCCACAATTTATGTGCAGCCCTGTTACCCAAACGTCCAAATGTGTTTCCCCGTTAAAAAAAGAAAAAAAAAAATACTCTACGTCCATCATTTCATCAACTTGTTTTCTGACCATCATTTTTTAAATTTACACACAAAGACTGTTCTGGCTGCAGCTAAATCATTCAATCCTTTACCGAAAAAAACATATTTAAATGTTTGTAAATTTAGGTAAACTATATGTTAATGTGGGTTAAAAGATTAGCCCTGTTACTCATTTATGGTGAAATCAGCTCATAAAGTGTTTGATAATGTTTTAGCATCTCACATTTAATTGAATATTTGTTAAAAACACTAGTCTAAACATTTTTAAATACAAAATCTGGTGGCAAATGAGCCATATGGAAAATGCCAGAGCAAGCACTACAACAAGAAAATAGTTGTTTGCTTCTTTAATATATGCCGATGGCACTGAATCACAGTCAGATTTAATAGTTCTTAAAATCTCATGATAAAGTTAATTAAAGTGTGAGGGAAACCCACGTACTCTAAGCATGCCTCATGGTACACTCTCAAGTCTTTCCCCACACTGGACCTGTACCACATAACACCTCCTGTTCTCCTCTGCAGAGTGTTTACCCCGAGGCCAAAAACGCCGGCTGGAGCCGAGCTAACACAAACACATAGGCTCACCCGCGTTAAGGAGCGTTATGGCACCAGGAAAGAATCTGGATAAGATGGCTCACTCTGACAGCTTTTTAACATTTATTCATGGCCACAATTTAAAAGCTGGAGTATTTATTCATTTACTGAGCCACCTTGGCAGAGCTGGGTCAGTTTCCAAGCCTAAGGGGACAGAAACCTCTCACAGGTTACTGAGGAAGTCCAGCAGCTCTGTTTCCTGCTTCTCTCCAGGTCGTTTTTTTTCCTGAGATGCCTGATGGTTGTGTAGGTACTTCCAAACGTGTCTGTGGAAACACCCTGTTCATAATCATGAGAAGGTCTATGTGTTTACATTTCCACTACCAAGAGGCTAATTTGTACTGATTAAAGTTGAAAAGATCTTATTTAATTGACAAAGTAAGCACTGCACCAATGAGTTAACTTCTATTCCTCAACTACTGCATCAATTAGTTACCTTCCATTCCTCAACTACTACACTAATGAGTTAACTTCTATCCCTCAACTACTACACCAATCAGTTACCTTCTATTCCTCAACTACTGCATCAATTAGTTACCTTCCATTCCTCAACTACTACACTAATGAGTTAACTTCTATCCCTCAACTACTACACAAATAAGTTAACTTCTACCCCTTAATTACTACACTAATGAGTTAACTTCTATCCCTCAACTTCTACACTAATGAGTTAACTTCTATCCCTCAACTACTACACTAATGAGTTAACTTCTATCCCTCAACTACTAAACTAATGAGTTAACTTCTATTCCTCAACTACTAAACTAATGAGTTAACTTCTATCCCTCAACTACTACACTAATGAGTTAACTTCTATCCCTCAATTACTACACTAATGAGTTAACTTCTATCCCTCAACTACTGCACCAATTAGTTACCTTAAATTCCTCAACTACTACACTAATGAGTTAACTTCTATTCCTCAACCACTACACTAATGACTTACCTTCTATTCCTCAACTACTACACTAATGAGTTAACTTCTATCCCACAACTACTGCACCAATTAGTTAACTTCTATCCCTCAACTACTACACTAACGAGTTAACTTGTATAATTCACCTACTATACTGATGAGTTAACTTGTATAATTGACCTACTATACTAACGAGTTAACTTCTATCCCTCAACTACTACACTAATGAGTTAAATTCTATCCCTCAACTACTACACTAATGAGTTAACTTCTATCCCTCAACTACTACACTAATGAGTTAACTTGTATAATTCACCTACTATACTGATGAGTTAACTTGTATAATTGACCTACTATACTAACGAGTTAACTTCTATCCCTCAACTACTACACTAATGAGTTAAATTCTATTCCTCAACTACTACACTAATGAGTTAACTTCTATCCTTCAACGACTGCACCAATTAGTTACCTTCAATTCCTCAACTACTACACTAAAGAGTTAACTTCTATTCCTCAACTACTACACTAACGAGTTAACTTCTATCACTCAACTACTTCACTAATGAGTTAACTTGTATAATTCACCTACTATACTGATGAGTTAACTTGTATAATTCACCTACTATACTAATGAGTTAACTTTTATCCCTCAACTACTACACTAATGAGTTACATTCTATCCCTCAACTACTACACTAATGAGTTACCTTGTATACCTCATCTACTACACTAATGAGTTACATTCTATCCTTTAACTACTACACTAATGAGTTACATTATATCCCTCAACTACTACACTAATGAGTTAACCTCTATTCCTCAACTACTACACTAATGCATTAACTTCTACCCCCAAATACTACACTAATGAGTTAACTTCTATCCCTCAACTACTACACTAATGCATTAACTTCTATCCCCCAACTACTACACTAATGAGTTAACTTCTATCCCTCAACTACTACACTTATGAGTTAACTTCTATCCCTCAACTACTACACTAATGAGTTAACTTCTATTCCTCAACTACTACACTAAAGCGTTAACTTCTATCCCTTAACTACTACACTAATGAGTTAACTTCTATCCCTCAACTACTACACTAATGAGTTAACTTCTATCCCTCAACTACTACTCTAATGAGTTAACTTCTATCCCTCAACCACTACACTAATAAGTTAACTTCTATCCCTCAACTACTACACTAATGAGTTAACTTCTATTCCTCAACTACTACACTAAAGAGTTAACTTCTATCCCTCAACTACTACACTAATGAGTTAACTTCTGTCCCTCAACTACTATACTGAGTTAGCTTCTTTTCCTCAACTACTACACTAATAAGTTAACTTCTATCACTCAACTACTACACTAATGAGTTAACTTCTATCCCTCAACTACTACACTAATGAGTTAACTTCTATCCCTCAACTACTACACTAATGAGTTAACTTCTATCCCTCAACTACTACTCTAATGAGTTAACTTGTATAATTCACCTACTATACTAATGAATTAACTTGTATAATTCACCTACTATACTAATGAGTTAACTTGTATAATTCACCTACTACACTAATGAGTTAACTTGTATAATTCACCTACTATACGAATGAATTAACTTGTATAATTCACTTACTATACTAATGAATTAACTTGTATAATTCACCTACTATACTAATGAGTTAACTTGTATAATTCACCTACTACACTAATAAGTTAACTTGTATAATTCACCTACTATACTAATGAATTATCTTGTATAATTCACCTACTATACTAATGAGTTAACTTGTATAATTCACCTACTACACTAATAAGTTAACTTGTATAATTCACCTACTATACTAATGAGTTAACTTGTATAATTCACCTACTATACTAATGAATTAACTTGTATAATTCACCTACTATACTAATGAGTTAACTTGTATAATTCACCTACTACACTAATAAGTTAACTTGTATAATTCGCCTACTATACTAATGAGTTAACTTGTATAATTCACCTACTATACTAATGAGTTAACTTGTATGATTCACCTACTATACAAATGAGTTAACTTGTATACCTCACCTACTACACTAATGAGTTAACTTGTATAATTCACCTACTACACTAATGAGTTAACTTGTATAATTCACCTACTATACGAATGAATTAACTTGTATAATTCACCTACTATACTAATGAATTAACTTGTATAATTCACCTACTATACTAATGAGTTAACTTGTATAATTCACCTACTACACTAATAAGTTAACTTGTATAATTCACCTACTATACTAATGAATTATCTTGTATAATTCACCTACTATAAAAATGAGTTAACTTGTATAATTCACCTACTACACTAATAAGTTAACTTGTATAATTCACCTACTATACTAATGAGTTAACTTGTATAATTCACCTACAATACTAATGAATTAACTTGTATAATTCACCTACTATACTAATGAGTTAACTTGTATAATTCACCTACTACACTAATAAGTTAACTTGTATAATTCGCCTACTATACAAATGAGTTAACTTGTATAATTCACCTACTATACTAATGAGTTAACTTGTATAATTCACCTACTATACAAATGAGTTAACTTGTATACCTCACCTACTACACTAATGAGTTAACTTGTATAATTCACCTACTACACTAATGAGTTAACTTGTATAATTCACCTACTATACGAATGAGTTAACTTGTATAATTCACCTACTACACTAATGAGTTAACTTGTATAATTCACCTACTATACGAATGAGTTAACTTGTATAATTCACCTACTATACCAATGAGTTAACTTGTATACCTCACCTGCTAAATTAATTAGTTAGTTTCTATATTTCACCTACTACACTAATGAGTGAACAGCACAAAACCATGTCATCTGATCCAAATCACATTTAGAGGAATTAAAATGCGACTCCAATCAGATTTTCACAGGTATGTCTCAGTCTAGATGTTCTGAACACTCAAATCTGAGACTGTGGTAGGGGTTTTTAAATAGTGGGGTGTTGAGGTCAAACCTATGTGCTTACTGAACTGAGAAACAAATCTGATTTGCCTGCAGTCTGAACACAACCTAAAGTTTAGAGTGGTCGGTGGGGTGTTGTCCATTTGTTGCTATGATATTAATCATAACTGCAAGGGGCTGACGGGTGATTACTGTATCTCTTATGCATACTAGGGGGTAGTCCTCTGATAGCTATGATTGTTAGATTGTTGTAATTGTGTTTGGATGAATGCAGTATGAATGCTGCACAAGTGTAAATCTCAGGAATCAGCTCTACAATCATTTAAAGTTTGGTTTTCTTGTATAAAAGGTATAGGAGAAGTAACACTGACAAAAAGCTGAAAAGCTGAAAATGAAGAACAGTAAGTTTGCTCAGCTGATATAGACAGTTACACAATCCCTCAGGTGCTTCTCTACCACAGGTCCCAGACAACACTGATGACTACAGGCTTAGAGTGACTACAAAAAGTAGAAAGTTTAAAAGGACCTCTTCAAGAAAAGTGTCTCGAGCAAGACTGCAGAAGTCGTGGAACCACAAAGTGGTGTCACATGAAAAAACGTTTAAAAAGAAAAGACACTTGCAGCTCATACCTGGCTTTTGTCACAATCAAATGGAGAGTCGCCATGAATGGTCCTCTGGTACTGGGCGTACAGCGCTGCCGACTGCTCGTAGGAGGCCAAGAAGTCAGGGTCCTCAAAACTGACGGGCACTAGCCTCACCTTCAGGGGCAGCAGGATGGAGGGATGGTTAGAGGAAGGAATGGAAGAAAAAGGGAATAAAGGAAGCGACGCAGTGACCAGAAAGTGGACAATGAACAAGCATATAAGGAATATAGAATTGTAGAAAAAAACAACTTTACTGGGGTAAGAAGTTAAGGACGACAGGGTGGAAGAGAGCCCAGCGTGAGGTGTCCAGCACAAAAAATACACTACAAAATGAGACTGGAAATGAGTGCCACAGTTGCTGCCTTTTTTTTAGTTGGACTGAACCAGCGCAGGGGTGAGCAATCAAGAGTGGGCCAATAGAGTTTTGGGCCACTTACTGGGAGTTAAAGACTGTAACTGTACAGTGAATATATATTAGATAAAGCTGAAGGGGGCGCTGACCAGAAAGTGACATTCAATTTATTATTTTTTTTAGATTGTCTTATTTTTACTACTACTATATTTTTACCATGTCATATATAAAGTGCATTGGACATGTACACTGTTTGAGGGCATTCAAGTCTTAATAGTCAGGGTTCCCTCTAAACGAGGCAGACACCTGTACAGGCACTTGTGTGGAACTGCAGCACTATTTCAGGAAGAAATCCAGAAGAAAGACAACATTAGCCTTGCAAGATTATCAGATTAAGCCTGACGGCGTGACAATGTGGTGCTGGCAAACACAACAGATAGACGGCACACCACAAAGTTTATTAACTTACTGTTTCCACAATTTTATACATAAATTATGTGATGATGAACAGCAAGACGCCACAAACTGCATAAAACCAAGAAATGACAAAGAAAGATAAGGAGAACGAGGAGATATCCAAACAGGCGGGATGCTAATTTAAGTTCCGTTAGCATTGCAGGTAATGCTGTGTATGTGTATATGAGCTTAATGTGGGCTGTTCTGCATCATATAACTCCCGCTGTGAAAACAAATCCCACTCGGGTCCTGGATCCAACTAATCATTGCAACAGCAGTGGAGTGTGACTCCAGTTATGACATGTAGGGAACACAGGACAATGGGGGTCAATGGGGGTCTGAAGGTGAGGCTAGTGCACTGTAGACTTGTCAGCTCTTGCTAGAGCAGGAGTGGAGGACATATAAAAAAAACAAACACCCCATACCACATTTGCAACAAAAAAAAAACAAAAATAACAACAAAAAAAAAGGTGCACAAAACATTTGGTTTCTTCACTAGTTAGCTGAATTATCAGCTCATGTTTATTATCACTTTACAAGCGATGCAGAAATCACTGAAGATGCTGTTACATTATCCTGTGCATGAAAAACGTACATGAAAAAGAGATATCTTGCCACCCTGTTTGATAACCAGAAGCTGATTAATCCAAATTTATTTGTATGTTATGTGCCTATTTTCCTAAGGTTCATTTTAGCTGTTTTATATTTGTTTTCTAACTTAAAGCCTAGAAAAAGGAGCATCATGATCTGTTTAAATATTATAAGGTAGACAATCTATACTGTGTTGAGAGATAAAACAGCTACTCTGATGTAGAGAACCTTTCCCTCCAAACACTGGAACAGCATCCAGAATCAATCAATAAATGATCCAGAAGAGCATCAATAAAGAATAAGAAGGAAGATAAGGGGAATGGATGATGGCATAGGTACCCATAATAAAGTCATACATCCCTAGTCACATTAGCGATCACGGTGTTGATATTAACATCTCACTTCTGATCTGATTAAGTTGAATGTTTTTATATATTTAACCTTTATTTAACTAGTCGAGTTGTTAAGAACGACATCTTATTTTTCAATGTCAGCCTGACAAAAGGCAGAGCTTCTTGAGGAACACACACTACATTAATCAAAGCTACTGTAACGATACAACAACAAGCACTCCATAAATTCCACACAAACTGATACATTATCAAACAATACAAACATACAAACATAGAATTAACAAATACAAACGACAAGACCAACTAACAAAGCAAGTACAGTACCAGCAAGTAATCAGACAACACACAAGTACAACAACAGACAACATGTAGGAGAAGGTTGGGAAAGCTAGAGCTTGACCAACCAGACAAGCTTTGCTTTGAAGCTCACATGACACAATTCTCCAGGGTAAGTCTGGAGATTTCTGTGGTCTGGTCACAGGCTCTGCATTTACAGTGACCAAAATGTGAGATTGTGGCTGGATGCAGAGAGGCAATGTCAACAATGTCGACCCATGTTTGTGTGCACACACAAATAACCTTTCCCTTTTAAGCATAAGTGTGAAATAACACAGTTCTTGAATAAGGAAAGCCCAGGTACCACACTGGCTATGGAGGAGGAGACCTTGAGGGAGTTTCTTGAAAAGAAAAAACCCATCCAGATGCAGCGAAAAGGCAACTAATCAAGTCACATTAGCTTCTTCCAGTGCTCCCAGGCCTCATCTGTGTGCTCATTACAATAAGTTGTTTTTTAACACAGGCTGTAGTTACTCTTGGTTTCCAAATTAAAGTTGGCTGGATATTAATCAGCCTTGTGCAGCTAATGATGCACAGCTTTGGTTTAGATTGGTATAAACAGTATTCACTCTAAATGAGTTTATTAGTCTCAGCTTTTGACGGGAGTTGTGTTTTCGTGAGCGAGCTGTGTGGTTTGTTTCGACACAAGAGATTTGGGCTGTTTCTGCGACAGGCTGCACCGACATGGTGAAACCTGCATGCAATGAAACTAAATTGTACTTGGGTTGCCTTCGAAAAACAGCAATAACCCAAACGACAATAACACATCACTGAACGTCAGACCGCAAACGTTTAAACGGCTGAGCAGCAGCCAATAACAGCACTTCTCCAGCTGCTTTGTTAGGTGTTGTAGGTGGTTGCTATGCTAGCCCAGGTGTGTTGTTATGCTACCCCAAGTGTGCTGTTATGCTACACCAGGTGTGCTGTAATCTATTGTAGGTGGTTGCTACCCTACCCTAGGTGTTAGGGGTTGTAGGTGGTTGCTATGCTACCTCAGGTGTGCTTTTAGATGTTGTAGGAGGTTGCTATGCTACCTCAGGTGTGCTTTTAGATGTTGTAGGTGGTTGATATGCTACCCCAGGTGTGTTGTTAGGGGTTGTATGTGGTTGCTACGCTACCCCAGGTGTGTTAGGTGTTGCACATGGTTGCTGCGCTACCCCAGGTGTTTTGTTAGGTGTTGCTAGGAGGTTGCTATGCTAGAGATTCAGGTTTCTGAAAGAAGCAATAAAGATCATTTACACTGTTATTTATTCCCTCAAGCCTTTCCTGTACGGATGTTACTGGCACATAACAGACTGACTGACTGACTGTTTGCGTTTCACTGCCATGATGCTCAAACCGTGTGTCATTAAATCAATACTTTAGAAATTTCTCTGACAAATCATACAGCTGTCTTTGCTGAACTGCAGGTGTTAGAAAACAGAGGCTCTGTGTGGAAGAAAGTCCTTCAATTTGTAAAAGTAACAAGCAGAGATATTTCCCGTCCTGTGCAGTTAGTCGGCGTTCGGGAGACACATGAAGGCTAAAGTTACAACAAACACAGCCATTTCAGCAAAACAGCTCAACATAGAATCAGCAGCTCAGATGGCCTCAGTGCAGCTGCAAGTAGGCATTGTGAACAGAGTGAAACTTCACAAGCCGAGCCGCTGACGGAGCACTTCCACAGACGGACTGAATACGAGGAGAAGATGGATGTTTATTGGTGTGGCCCAAGAAAAGGGTGGAGGTAAAATACCTGCGCCAGAACCCAAACAGCCCAGGAGTAACGGCTTCCCCGTTTCACCAGGACACCTGTGGAAACACGGCCTTCCCGCTATGTATGGGAGCAGTTTTCTCATTTCCTCACACTTTTTTCTCCTCCTTTTTCTCTCTTCTATTTCTAAGGACTTCATTCATTCTATCTCTCGCTTGCAAATTCACAAGGAACACCTACCGCCGTCCCTTATTTTCTTTCCCCTCGGCTTCTACCTTGCCTCATTTCCTCTTCGTCTGAGCACGTTATTCCATCTCACCTTCTGTAGTCTGTTTAAAGACGCCTCTCATTAATGTCAGTGTACCATTCTGTTCGTGTTGAGCTGTTATTTCGTTCGAGGGCCACATTCCTCAACACACTATTCAACATCTCCTCTATAAAGCGCCCCTGCATCTCTGAGTTGGGCAACTCTTCATTTTATTAATGTTAGTGACTTTCCCCCTGGAGTGCAAATGATGCTCTACAGGCTGTACCAGCTACCTCGGGGAGGCTACACAACACTATGTGGATGTTTAGCTTGCACTAGTGTCTATTCAAAATAAATGAAAAGAAACTTCGCTTTTTCCCCAGATCAGGATGAACTGACTGTGGTGTGAACTGACCCATGGTGTTTCTATGTTCCGTTACACTCCTGGTGTCCAGTTCCTTAAACTTTAGAAAAGTTTACAGAAGTTTAGAACATGTTTCTACACGTTACTGCTGACTTTAAATCTACAAAAACACAAAAATCCTAAATTATATCAAGTAGACTGTACATCAGAGTGTTAACCAGCCCCTGTATTACCAACTGCCTGCTTTCACATTATAAACACTCTTTACTATAGAGACCAGGCTGAGACCCTGCTGCAGCACTCTGACTTTCCATTGGCTGACTGGGCTGTAAACTATAGAACAACTAAAAACAGTTACTTTGACTTTCATAATCTGGGCCAGACATTTATATATATTTCATAATATTTAGTCCAACACCTTTCCATAATTTCCAGTCAGTCAGGTTGTGGTGACAAGGTCACGGACAAGGACAAGTGCCAATACTGCTAACACTTAGATTACAAGTATGTCATTACATGGTAATGTTTAATTTGCTCCTAAAGAAAGCAGTACTTATAAGATTAACACAATGGCAATAATGCAGATTTCCTAAAGGCCCTTTAGAGGATTTGCATTACTATAGCTGCTATAGCAGCTATACACAGCAAATAACTGATATTCAGGAAAGATATAATTAATCATTTGTGTATTGCCATTTTACAGAGTCCCTCAATAATGACTCATCATTGTTGCGCTCATGTTGTAGCTGATAAAAAGTGCATCCCTGATGTAAATGATATCCTGTGATTATTCTCATTCACATATTGCTGTAGCTAAAAGGGCTTTTAAAAGGGAGCTATTAATAGGTGTTATAGTTTTAAGCCATAACACCATCCCCCCACCCCACACACCCCAACAAATTTTATATGATCGCCAGCAATTACTGGATACCAAAAGTAACAGTCGGCTAAACTTGGAGGGAGGCCATGTCATGCATTTACCCATTAAAAACATGAGTTCTATCCATCCCACCCTACTGCCTAGTGGAAGCTGGGAGGCACCAGACCTGGCTCTCGCTAGGCTTGTCAGGCGGGTCATGGTGAATGGCCATCTGGTAGAGTTTGTACACTTGGTAAGAAGCGTCGAAAGAAGCTTTGAACTGCGGACTGGGGGGCGCAGAGCGCACTAGCCTCACCTTCAAAAGAGGATATTTGGGAAGAAGGTTATCAAGAGAAGAAGGTGCATTATGAAGAGAGAAAGGCCGAGAGAGAAAAAACAAACAAACAAAAAAAAACAAGCAGCCTTTTACCTGTGGGGCAGGAAACATATTGTAAGATAAAATGAACTTCATGTAAAGAGCAAAGGCCAGATTCAGATCACACTTCAAACAACTTGCCATGCAATATCAAATCAATTCAGGAAATCATACATGCACTGTGTAAAAATGCAGTACTATGCAAAAGTCAGTCAGTTTCAGACTTGGTGTGAATAAATCATAAGACCTTTATCTTTAGAGATGTGACAGCTTTTGGCTGGGAATTAAAGAAATGAAGGGTGATCTGACTTTTGCACAGTTAAGCAAATGACTAAAAGCAGCTTCTTTGTAAAAGTCCTATCGCTGTAATATTCAGTTACTTCTGTCAAGTGTTTGTAGTTTCCTTAATTGGCTGGGTGAGATCAAGCATGGGCAAGATTTTGGTCATTTTCACACAGATTGCCATCTTAAAATACTCTTACGACACATAGGAACGTCATGCAAGCTTTGTAATTATGTCAAATGAATTAAAATGTCAAAATGCTCCCATTACAGTTACATTATCATAAGCTTGGGCGTCTTAAACCAGATGCAAGTGTACAGCAAGTTGTGTTCTAGTAGAAGTTTGAGACTGTATTAGTCTCAGCAGACTGAAACAACTTTGCTAAAACCACAAATCCACAGGCAAAACCTGCTTCTAATTAAAAGAACTCCATCAGGTTTTTGTTGGATGCGGTGCTGGATCTTCTCAAGTCCCCTGAACTGAGCGTGATGGGAAAATTGAACTTTATTAAACTGGGGGTTTATTGTCTTTGGCTTTTATTGGAGCTCTTATATTAAAACTTGGCCAAGTCAGTGTTGTGGTAATAAGGATAGTGGTGACTTTTGTTTGACATAAATATAAGTAGCATCTTTTAAGCAGCCTGGAGAATCTCTTGAGAACTCAGTCGTGTCATAACAGGCATGAGATTTCATATAACCAGGAAGGGCTGACGGAAGGCGGGAGAATGAGGACAATAGCAGAGTAGAGAACGCACAGCAGGCAAAAAAATTCTTGCTTTTTGGTGTACTTACACTGCCCCCTGGAGGACGCTTAGGAATACTGCATGACTCCTATAACAAACTCCCAACTCCCTGAGACTCAAGAATTATTTAAACCTCACTGAGCACACTTATTTCTTTGAAAGAGTCTTTAAACGATAATGAAGAGTGGTTATTAAGCAGGGACTGTAGATCAGAACAGATTTAGCAGCACTTTATATTCAAACTACCTTCATTAAAACAAAGGTGACAAAGCAGCGTGTCCGGAGTGCAGAGGCCATAAGAAAAAATGTTGTTCTACAAAAGTAAAGATGTTCTTAAGACAGTCTCACAGATTTTCTTAGATGTGTGAGAACCTACAGAATAAATCTTCTAGCTCTTGATTACCAAATTATTTTGGGCACTGATGTGATTAAACTGAATAATCAATGAACAGAAATATGGCATTTTTTATTATCTGTATCACTGCATAATATTAATGATGTATATATATGGGTATCTATATCATGTCTGAGGAGATATAAATTATAAAAGACGTTTATATAAGGTAATTGTATATCACAATTAAACAATTTCAAGGGGTTTTTTTTATAATTTGGACTTTCAGCTCATAAAACCCATGAGAACAGGAGTTCAGAAAATTAGAATACTGTGGAGAAATCAGCCCAAATTACTTGTCAGTTTTTGCAGAAAAAAAAACGTATTAGGATCACATCAAATCAATCAAAATATGGTACTTTCAAAACGATAGAGTGGTGTGAAAAAGTGTTTGCCCCCTTCCTGATTTCCTGATTTTTGCATGTTTGTCACACTTAAATGTTTTGGAACATCAAACCAATTTAAATATAAGTCAAAGACAACACAGGTAAACACAAAATGCTATTTTTAAATAAAGGTGTTTATTATTAAGGGAGAAAAAAAATCCAAACCTACATGGCCCTGTGTGAAAAAGTGATTGCCCCCTTGTTAAAATATACCGTCACTGTGGTTTCTGACACCTGAGTACACTGTCTCTAGCCACACCCAGGCCTGATTATTGCCACACCTGTTCTCAATCAAGACAGCACTTAGATAGGACCTGCCTGACAAAGTGAAGTCCACCAAAAGATCCTTAAAAGCTACATATCATGCTGAGATCCAAAGAAATTCAGGAACAATTGAGAAAGAAGGTAATTGACATCTATCAGTGTGGAAAGGGTTATAAAGCCATTTCCAAAGCTTTGGGAATCCAGCAAACCACCGAGAGAGCCATTGTCCACAAATGGCGAAGACATGAACAGTGGTGAACCTTCCCAGGATAAGCACAGCGACGACTCATCCAAGAGGTCACAAAAGACCCCACAAAAACATCCAAAGAACTGCAGGCTTCATTTGCCTCAGTTAAGGTCAGTGCCTACATGGCAGAGTTCCTAGACGAAAACCACTGCTGAGCAAAAAGAACATTAAAGCTTGTCTTAATTCTTTCAGAACACATCTTGATGATCCCCAAGACTTTTGGGAAAACATTCTGTGGACCAATAAAATAAAAGTTGAACTCTTCGGAAGGTGTGTGTCCCAGTACATCTGGTGTAAAAGAAACACTGCATTTCTACAAAAAAAAAAACAGTAAAATATGGTTGTGGTAGTGTGATGGTCTGGGGCTGTTTTGCTGCATCAGGGCCTGGAAGACTTGCTGTGATAAATAGAACTATGAATTCTGCTGTCTACCAAAAGAAGACAATGATCCAAAATAATGATCCAAAACCAGCAAGTCCACCTCTGGCTGAAGAAAAACAAAATGAAGACTTTGGAGTGGCCTAGTCAAAGTCCTGACCTGAATCTGATTGAGGTGCTGTGGCATGACCTTAAAAAGGCCATTCATGCTCGAAAACCCTCCAATGTGGCTGAATTACGACAATTCTGCAAAGATGAGTGGGCCAAAATTCCTCCACAACGCTGAAAAAGACTCATTGCAAGTTATCGCAAACGGTTGCAGTTGTTGCTGCTAAGGGTGGCCCAACCAGCTATTAGGTTTAGGGGGCAATCTTTTTTTTTTTTTACACAGGGCCATGTAGGTTTGATTTTTTTTTCTCCCTTAATAATAAACACCTTCATTTAAAAATAGCATTTTGTGTTTACCTGTGTTGTCTTTGACTAATATTTAAATTGGTTTGATGTTCTGAAACATTTAAGTGTGACAAACATGCAAAAATCAGGAAATCAGGAAGGGGGCAAACACTTTTTCACACCACTGTATGTCAATCTTCAATACTTAGTAGGGAATCCCTTTGCTTTAATCACTGCCTCGATGCGGCGTGGCATTGAGGCAATCAGCCTGTGGCATTGTCTGGGAGTTATGGAAGCACAGATTTCCTTGATGCTTGCTGTCAGCTCTTCTTTGCTGTTGGGTCTGGTGGCCCCCATTTTCCTCTTGAGAATACCCCATAGATTCTCAATGGGGTTTAGGTACAGCGAGTTGGCTGGCCAGTCAAGCACTGTGATGGCATGGGCATCCAACCAGGCTTTGGTGCTTCTGGCAGCATGGGCAGGGGCCAGGTCCTGCTGGAAGATGAAATTTGCATTTCCATACAGATCCTCAGCAAAACGAATCATGAAGTCCTCTAAAACATTTTGGTAGACTGTTGCTGTGACCTTGGATTTACCAGAGTTTACCAACTCCTGCACCAGACATTGCACCCCAAATCATGACTGACTGTGGATCCTGAGGACACTGGACCTCAGTTTGGCTTCTGTTCCTCACCCGTCTTCCTCCAAACCCTTGGACTTTGATTCCCTAATGAAAGACACACTTTACTTTAATCTGAAAAGAGGACCTTTGGACCATTGGCTAACGGTCCAAGCCTTCTTCTCCTTGGCCCAGTTGAGACAATTTTTACATTGGTCTTAGGTTCAGAAGTGTCTTGACCCGAGGAATCTGACAGTTGTAGCCCATCTCCCAGATGCGTCTGAATGTGGTGGTTTCTGAAGCTGTGACTCCTGCCTCATTCCACTCTTCCTGGATCGCTGCCAGATTCTTGAATCTTCTCTTTTTGATAATCCGCTGAAGCCCACGGTCATCTCTTTTGCCGGTGCATCTTCTCCTGCCACTAGACTTTCCATTGATATGCTTGGACACAGCACTTTGTGAACAGCCAGCCTCCTTAGCTATGAACTTTTGTGGCTTACTTATCCTATGGAGGGTATCAGTGATGGTCTTCTGGCCAGTTGTTATGTCTGCAATCTTCCCCATATTGAACCGAACTGAGACAACTGAACCAAACTGAAGCAATTTAATGACACCTGGGGAAATCTGTGCAGGTGCTTTGAGTTTAAAACATTCAGGCCTGATTCCTCCACAGTATTCAAATTTTTTGAATTCCTGTTTTCATTAGTTTTTTTTTTAGCTGGAAGCCCAAATTATGTAAAAATAAACAAATAAATACTTAAAATTGTTTACATTGTGGGCCCTGAATCTATAATCTATGAAAGGTTTGAAACTTTTTGAATGTGAAATTATGGAAATAATAATTAAACTTTTCCATGATATTTTAATTTTCTAGAATGGGTCTGTATATCTTGTCCAGCCCTATGCTGAAATATTTTTACACATATTTTATTGCTTGCAGTTTGTGCCGAAAATGGATGCAAATATAACTAGTTTCAGCCTGTTAACATAATGGAAGTACAGACTAAATAGAGTCCTAAACCCAGACCCAGACCTGTCCCCCTTTTATAAGGCCTAAATGCTGAAGCCAGGAATGACCTTGTCTCGGTCGGCTAATCACATACATTCTGGAATAACAGGAGAAATGTGTAAAATTAGTGACCTTCCCCTTTGGGGCTCACTTGGTTGCATGTTTCATGAGTGCTCAATATAATGAATTTCTCAATATGGATGAGAACATTGCATTATTGATTAAAACATGTTTCCCCAGAAAAGAACGAATGCAGTCCTTTAGAAAATGTCTCTCTAATTTGTGAGTGTAACATTTCACGCTGCAGATATGATAAAGTGCAGTCCAAGTGGGGTCGATCCACACGTGTATAAACATCTCATTATGGGGCTGGAGCAGCACGTCCCTTCACTCAACTCTCTCTAGGCTTAATGACCTCAAGTAACTTTCTAGAACACTCAATCGACCTCAAACGCACTGCTGATAAAGTGAAGAGAAGGTTGAGAGGAAGTGTGTGATATATGACAGAGCAGCACTAACTCCTCCGTTTCCAATCTGCGAATCATCCTAACACAGTGTAAGGCCTGCAGTCTAACAGCACTCTATTGGAACGGGTCAACATGGCTCAGAGAGGGGGTTTAACTTTAAGTGTCTGAGCTGTCACACAGGAGAGATTTTGTAGGACGTAAGATTAAAGGTGTTAAAGCAGCTCTCCAAGGGACATTGGGGATATTAATAAATGTCTTTGTAAAAAAAAATCATTAGGGAATCAACAGGAAATTTCTTGGCCAAAAACTATAACCAATAATTAACGGCAAATTAAACCATTTTGCCAATATCTGCATAATTCATTCATTGAGATACAAACAAAGTTCTTCATAAAGGTGTGATGTGAAATGGTTCACTGTAGACAAACCTACAGACTTTTTTAGAAACCAGTGGTCGCCATGTCTACAATAGTACATTCTGAAAACTCGGTGGAGTTCCTCTAAACTTATTGAGGCCAACATAGACACAAATAACAGAACTGTTTAAAATTTGTTCAAACTACAATCCATAAATGTGCAATGAGCATAAGAAGCTGTGTTCACATTCAAGGAACAAAAAGTGAAAAAGCAATTTCAAAATAAATTAGAATTAATAAAATTAATTACTGCCACTTTCCTAGATAAAGGATAGAAATATACGTAATTGCCATAATTTCCAACATTTTACATACACCTCAGTTAAAGTGTAGGTTCACTGGTGGTTTTGGACAATAAATATCTGTGTTGTGGACATGGTGACCTCTGGTACCTATTACCCCCACTGTTAAGAAATCTTAACCATTGTGAATGACTGACACTCAATTATGCCAAATTGGTGCAGTTCTCCTTTAATTCTTCAATTAAATATTTACCACCATCAGTTAAACGTACATAACCAAATTAGATATGCCAATTATTGTAAACATCTACATAGCAGGTCCTGAGCAACATGGGAGGTGAAGGCCTGATCACTCTTATTGTGGCATTCCTGCTTAAAGAGGAAACCAAACATCCGGTCCTCTAATCCTCTGTGAGCTTTGCGGTGGTGGTATCCACTATGCTATCCATTTGGTTTATTATGTGTGATTTATTTGTGAAACCAAGTTTGACAGAACATTAATGCCTATTTACTTAATTAACTTCTTATTATCAGCGAAGATCATTTCTAGAGCCAAATTTATACTTTTTGAACTTAATTTTGTTCAAATCCAATTGAAGACCTCATAAGAGTTTTCAAAAAGTGAAACCCTGACAGTCCATTCTAGACTATTTTGATACCATCAGCACATAGCATTACGGAGTAAACAAGATGAACAGAACTGCGTCCGTAAGCTTGATCAGAGGCTGACATTGCAAGCTATCCACTTAAGAAAATTGAAAGCAGTCAATCAAATCCAACCAGGCAAGTCCAGAAGGGATTAGATCATGAGATGAGCCTCGCTTGTAGTGTCTCAGGGGACAATGACAAACAAAGCACAAGATGGTTTATCATACAGCATTGCTTACGAAGCACAAAAGACCAGCTCTTTACCTACGCTGACCTCACCCAAGCAACTGAAGCAAAAGCAAGAATGGACCTCTTAGAACAATAGGAGGAGTTGGCCTGTTTCTGAGCCTTTGAAGTTTATTACTTCAGTTTCCTGAAGTGTCCCATCTTGCTTTTTATGTTGGTGTATTATAGAAATCTTATGCGCAGCTTCTAACCTCTAGGCGATGGAAGGGGTCATCAGGTAACGAGTCCGCAATTAATTCTTCTAAGCTCTTAGGCTGATTGGCTGCTGAGTTTGAAGGAGCCGGGTCTGGGCTGGTCAAGGTGCCTCCATCCTGACGCCTCTGTTGCTCTTTCTGAAGCCTCCTTTCTTTCCGTAGATCCTTAGCTTTTCGACATGGAGGCCTGCTAGGATCTGCTCCAACTCCTGAAAGAAAGCCGACAAAAAAAAAGAACTGACATTTTGTCTCCAAGCATAAAGTGGACAGCAAGTGGTGATGGCCCAGGTGAAGCTTCCTATTCCTTGGTCAGGATTCCAGAATTCCAGAATCAGTTTGGTTATCTTCCTGCTTAAGCTCACCTCCGTAGCTCACTACCAGGTTTATCTGGTGTGCTAGATCTTAATATACATAGACCTCTACATCACTGAATGCGGGATCACTTGAATGGTGAATACGCAATTTGCCATTCCAACCATTCCACCTCAAAGGGGAACTCTAGAGACTTTTCAGAAATTCTATATAATTAATTGTACTGAATAGTTCATCTGTGGGTGTGCACTGGCAAAATATTTAAAACCACAGCTACACGCCACACCATTAACACTTCAGTCTTGTCCTGACTGCAGAAGGTTTGGCCATTTTGCCAACATTGTTGGGTCAATTTTTTGCATTATTCCCCTCATAAACAACCAGCATTGGTACTCGATAAAAGCTCCTCATGGTTTCTTGGTTAGATTGATTGGAGCCACGGCAATTGACACAAAGCACAGGCATTCTAAGAGCTTATGATAGAGCTCCTTAGAGCTCATCTGCAATTCACACCACAACAACACAGTGACATGACATCATTTGCACACAAACCAAGGAGTTAAAAAAACTAAAAGATACAAATACATAATTTTACCCAGGGGGAACCTAGAACTTCTGTTTCACCTTTCATGGCAAATTCACATTGTTTGTACCTTAACAAGCCCAAAAACGTACCTGCTCAGTACCTTTTTCTGACAGTATGGGAGGAATCATGACATCAGCATGTTTTGATTTAGTCCTGCACAAATTTAACACATAAACACAAAAAACTTCCAGTCGAAATGACAGAAAAACCCTCAAACCCTAGCGCTTAGAAAGCAGGTCCTCTAACAATAAGCTAAAGAGTCGTAATCAAGAGCTGGTAGTGTGTGAGTTCTACATTTGGAGCCGTTTTGCTGGACGTGAGAATATGTTTCTGATCACTACTTGTTGAGTAGCTGCAGGGCTGCGGGTGTTCATGCCA
Organism: Megaleporinus macrocephalus; assembly: GCA_021613375.1. NCBI lineage: Eukaryota > Metazoa > Chordata > Actinopteri > Characiformes > Anostomidae > Megaleporinus > Megaleporinus macrocephalus. The sequence goes on from CM038706.1 coordinate 31,583,945, forward strand.
ATTCTTGTGCATTTTTTTTAAATGAACAGAAACGTATTTCTGCTATACCTGCAGCAGTTTCTTCCAGCAAACTCTAAAAGCACTGCAAGATGCTATGTTAGCATTCATGTGTGAACCACATGGTGAACACGCATGTGAACTGCAGGACTCCATGTCCAGCTTGCTGTAGTAAATAGCAGGATCTAGTCCTTCTGTGTAGATGGAACTCATTTTCTCCTCCTCTGACTGCATGACATCATTGTAGCCAAGGTAGTAAAACAACATGGACTCTGTTTGTTGACTCCTGCTGTTTTTTGCATGACTCTTTCAGACCGCTCATGTTTAAACTAAAGTGTGGACAAGGTAGTTGCTATGGCCTGGGGCAGCTTAGAGGAGCTGTAGGGATTCCTGGACATGAGGGGGGGCAGGCCTCACCGTGTTACTGTTTCAGAGCAGAAGCCCTGGCAACCTTCCACACAGTCGATTAAAGGGGAATTCCACCGATTTTTATGCGACTTGGAGTGGTTTGGTGGTTCAGACTTAACAGTGGTGGTGATGGGAACCAGGGGTCACCAGGTCTACAGCACAAGTATAGTTATTTTACAAGTGAAGCTACTTGTGTTTTATGAGCTCTATATGGAATGTTGATGATGAAATCTGAAAAATCTGAAAAATCTGAAAGTAGTACGTTTTCTTTGGGAAATATTTTTTGTCACCATGTTCTGCACACATCCCTCCATCGTGAATGGATTTGGCCTCAGACATCAGGCAGTACAATGTAATAACTTTCTGTGAGGGATCTTATAGCGGTGGACGTCTGGTTCCCTTCTGGCGCTTCACACCAAACCACTCTGCATGACTCTGTTTACATATTCATTACGTATTAGTCGCTTTATTTTTTGGAATTGTCCTTTGAAGAAAAGCCATATCGTACATGAAATTACATTATTACTATTATGACTATTAGAATAAAAATCGTTACAGCAATGTTTCAACATCAGTATCTGACTTATTAATACCCTTCATTTCAAAAGAAACATTAGTGTCTATAGACCTTTGGACATTTGCATCTCAACAATTTAGTTTTTATATAAAAGTTTTCAATATATTTAATATTATTTATTCATTTATTTTAAAAAAACATATATTTTTATATTAATTTATATTTATATTTTTTAATTTATATTAATTTATTTTTTTAAGTATTTTATAATAACATGTGAATCTACTTTTATCATGTCTACCTATGCTATGTATAAAATGCTGTATACATGAAATTTCTACACCTTTTTTTAATATTTACTCCTTTTTACCACTTTTTTCAACCTTATCATTATCATCATCATCACAGTCACTGTGAGTCAGTTCATTTAATGTAAAAGGTTTAGAACCACGTGATTGGTGTTTAATTCACTATTAATCATTCCTGCAGTTATGATCTGCTCCAAATCGACTGACATATAGTTTATGTTAAAACAGATTCCTGCTTTGTGGAATGCAAGCCATTCCGATGCTGTAGGATAAACTCAGCACAAAGCTTCAAACTGTGCCCAGATGGACAGAGGCTGTTCTCCGTTCACTATACAGTGCACTGTACCCCCTTTCTCCCTCCCTCTCTTCTCCCTTTCTCCTGTCTGGCCCAACGCCACGTCCTGCGAGCGCTCCGGGCGTCCTGTGTCAACAGTTTACACGCCGACATCCTGTTTGGAGCAATAAGGAAAGCTGGGCCATTTCCTGCCTGTCCCTGTGCCAGCACCCGCTAAACAGCCGCCCACATGCCTGCCCACTAGCCCAAACACCCACCAAAGTAAGGGGGTGGGGAATACAGATAGAGAGAAAAATAGAAAGCACCCCAAAGGTCTAAATATAAAACAGCAGTGACTTTCAAAGGCACATAACGATACAAGTGTGTGTAGTTGGACATCTGATCGTAATCGGATTTATGCAGTTATCTGATTATTGAAGTTGTCATGTAAACAGTTTACTCCGATTTCTTAGGTCATATTAAGGCCTACAAATCTGATTTCTATTAGATTTCTCAGTGTATGTATACTCTTACTCTGATTTCTTTCAGATTTCTCAGTGTATGTATACTCTTACTCTGATTTCTATCGGATTTCTCAGTGTATGTATACTCTTACTCTGATTTCTTTCAGATTTCTCAGTGTATGTATACTCTTACTCTGATATCTATCAGATTTTTCAGTGTATGTATACTCTTACTCTGATTTCTATCAGATTTCTCAGTGTATGTATACTCTTACTCTGATTTCTATCAGATGTTTCAGTGTATGTATACTCTTACTCTGATATCTATCAGATTTTTCAGTGTATGTATAATCTTACTCTGATTTCTATCAGATGTTTCAGTGTATGTACACTCTTACTCTTGATTTTTATCAGATTTCTCAGCGTATGTATACTCTTACTCTGATTTCTATCAGATTTCTCAGTGTATATATACTCTTACTCTGATATCTATCAGATTTTTCAGTGTATGTATACTCTTACTCTGATTTCTTTCAGATTTTTCAGTGTATGTATACTCTTACTCTGATTTCTTCCAGATTTCTCAGTGTATGTATACTCTTACTCTGATTTCTATCAGATGTTTCAGTGTATGTATACTCTTACTCTTGATTTTTATCAGATTTCTCAGCGTATGTATACTCTTACTCTGATTTCTATCAGATTTCTCAGTGTATGTATACTGTTACTCTGATTTCTATCAGATTTCTCAGTGTATGTATACTCTTACTCTGATTTCTATCAGATCTCTCAGTGTATGTATACTCTTACTCTGATTTCTATCAGATCTCTCAGTGTATGTATACTCTTACTGATTTCTATCAGCTCTCTCAGTGTATGTATACTCTTACTCTGATATCTATCAGATCTCTCAGTGTATATATACTCTTACTGATTTCTATCAGATCTTTCAGTGTATGTATACTGTTACTCTGATTTCTTTCAGATTTTCCAGTGAGTGTATACTCTTACTCTGATTTCTATCAGATCTCTCAGTGTATGTATAATGTTACTCTGATTTCTATCAGATCTCTCAGTGTATGTATACCCTTACTCTGATTTCTATCAGATCTTTCAGTGTATGTATACTCTTACTCTGATTTCTATCAGATTTCTCAGTGTACGTGTACTCTTACTCTGATTTCTATCAGATTTCTCAGTGTATGTATACTCTTACTCTGATTTCCATCAGATTTCTTATACTTTTACTCTGATTTCCTCCAGACAGCTCTGCACTGGTTCTAAACTGGTACAACAGGATTATTTACCAATCCTTAAAATTATTTGAGAGTTATTTAAGTTGTCGGAGAAAACAGAACATTTTCAGTGATCTTGTGATCTAGGCATACCTCTACATATTCACTATTAAATACTGAGAAACTATATGCTTTTAATGTTGTTATTGTCATTATTGGCAAATTATAGCATTATAGTACAACAGCATATTTTGGTTCTTCTGAATTTTCCACCAATTAAAACCTATTCAGCTGATTGGTTGCATTATTCACACTGTAGTACGGACAAAGTTCATGTTTACAAACAATCAAATTGTGTCTGTACTAGTACTGGGTAGGCTCTTAGAAGTTCTTCTTGGTATGGATTCCACAGAATGACGGAAATTCCTCTGAAATCCGGGTCCATGTTGACATGACTGTATCATACAATTCCTGCTTACAAATGTTTCAGGAACATTTATATAAAGTTTCAGTTCACACTGCAAATCTCCTGTTCAACTAGTTTACTATAGGATTCAGAACTGCTGACTGGGAAAACCATTGAAAACCACTGAACTCATCTCCATGTTCACAAAACCAACTTCTGCTTTGTTCCATGGTGCGTCATCATGCTGGAAGTAGCAGTGAGAAAGGTGGTAAATTGTGGCCATGAATGCACGCACAAGATCAGCAACAATATTCAAATAGGCTGCATTGTGCGAGCGATGTCTGATTAGTATTAATGGTTTTAAAGTGTGCGGAAAAAAACAAACCACACCATTTCCACCAGCCTTGACAGCTTGGGTCCAGAAATTTGATCTTGTGCTATTCAGGCAAAACAGTCATTTTTATTGGTCCCTTTATAATAGAGCAATGATCAAATAAGCAAGCGTCTTAGACAACCAAAGCCTTTTAAAATCAGGGTTTTGCCAACCGTGAACCTCAACTGCTTTGTCTGATAAATGTTGTAAGTATGTAAAAAGTATGTAAAGACAGAAGGTCACAGGCGAGTAAGGTCCGATAAAAGTAATCTCAAAAGACAGACTTGTGAAAGGTTACCTAAAACACATGAACTGCTGCTGGTGGCTACATGTGCCCATATTTTACTTATAAAAAGCTACTTTTGTGCTCTGGACCAGAAGAGTTCTATCTTCGTTCACAGCTTCGCTTCCCTCTTTCTCCAAACAGCATTCGCTCCCCACTGACACAGTGCTATCAGTAACACAGAGGAGATGATTAGCCCCCTGGTAACATCCGCACACCTTCCTTTCTTTTTCCTGTTAATACCTTCGGATGGCTAAATAGAGGGAACATTTCCGGCGGGCGCTGTAAACACCATGGAGAAACGAGCGGCCAGCTGAACGTTTTTCGTCCGAGTGAGAGTAAACACCAGCAGGAGAGGCTGAGCAGATACTGGGCGACGGCCAAAGACCAGGCCTGCGTCCTGTTAATGTCTGACCCAAGCTCCAAACCTATTAGAGCCACGCTTTGGTGAAATGTGCAGGATACACCAGACAGTTTCATCACTGCAAACTGCTTTCATTTTTGGGTTGCCACTATTAATTAACACTAATTAATATTAACTGAATTAACAGAATAAACAAACCTTGACAATTATGATTCCTGCTACCTTGTTTTACATAAGAAGCTAAAAATAGGTGTGTCTTAAACCAGAAAAGAAAAAGAGAGGAAAGATACGTTTACTGACCTCAATGCACTTATGCATAACCAAGTAGTGCTGATGTTAACAACATGCACACAGAATACAACTGAATACAGAATATAATCAGCAGCCTAGGTTGTGCAACGAGCATGCTTATTGGCTCTTGGATGTCCATAGGTCAGAGAAACCATCTTTCATTTCTTTACATTTCCAGTCAAAATGGCAATTAAGTGAAAGTTACTAATTGTTTTAAGAGATATTTTAAGGAAATTACATTTAATATGAAATAATATTGAAAAAAGAAATGTTCATCATTAAGAGAGAGGAGAACACCAATCTCCACATGTGCTTCAGATCTAAAAAAATATTCACAGGTGGTTCTGTCCATCCTTACACTATGAAGGCCTCAAATTTACTTGAATATTTACTGCAGAGACTACATCTGCCTGGCCTCAGCAAGCAATATGATGGAAGTGCAAAAAAAAAACAAAAACGAATGACCACAGCTTCGCTCACCCTGGCGTGCACATGTTAGCTGGGTAAGCTCCACAAAACACACTACACATCAAAGCCTGTGAGTGGTCAGCACAGAGTCACCATAACTAGAACTGTGATACAAATCATTTTCCAATAGTTATATACTCGTATGTGACTCGTAAGTCACTTTCTTCTTCGCATAACCTTCATAAACTTTGTTTTAAAAGAAGTGTGCTTTAGACTGAATAGACTGAGAAACTGAATGGGATTTCTGAGTCTACTGAAATTAAAAGGAGCTACAATAAAGGTGAAGAGTGGACACAATAAATACTTCAATTAAATAAATGAAGAGCCGGCAGAGTTAAATATAAATAGATGAAATTAAGGTCTTTCAAGGGTTCTCGACGTAAACAATGGTTTTAGCAGAACCATGAAATTGACTCTTTACATGGTGAAATGGTTCTTTAGTTTGTTGGAGATGTAAGTGTTGGTTCTACATTACCCTACATAAGCTTCTATTATCGTTACAATGTCAAGCTTTTCACAGTAGAGGAACCTGTTTATGAGCAAATTGTTTTTAAGCAGTAAGAACTACAGCAGTCTCTTAAACGTTTAGACCAAGCATGAAGAAAACGCAAAGTCACAGGAGAGGCTCTGTGTGTATGGTGTGTGGGAGGGTGTTTTGGGGCAAGGGGCTGGGGGGAGATAAAGTTTGACAGATCTGTTCCTGCGGAAGACTCGTTCTCCCTCTCCAGCAGTTAACACTTCATAAAGCCCACTGCAGTTCCTCAGAGAGTCATTCACACAAACTTGTGCACACACAAACACAAAACACTAAACTCAGGACTCAATAAACTCAATAATTAGCCCAAAACACAGAAAACTGCAAGCTTTTTCTCAAAAAAACAAGTATGCAAACATTCTGTAAGTTCACTCCCGGGCCAGGCAATATCACTATATCGCAACATGCTTTCTGAACATATCTTGGATATCGTCAGCATCTTAAAAGCACTAGTTAGGCCAGTTTCATTAGATTTAGTGTAGCACAGTGTATGAAATGTTCAACACGCAGTATAGTTTTTGATAGCGGTTTTTAACATGGCTCTACTTTGTCCATTGAAACTCATCAGCTATCAGAAATATGATATGATATGTGCATCATAAAAACTACCTTAAGTATTACATTACACATTTTCTCAGGTCTAATTTACTCTATACAGATCAGTGATAGAAACTCCAGATATTTATCCAAAAGCTATGTTATAAGTGAGAGTGCTGTCTGAAGAGCTTGTTTACATACACCAGTCTTAAAGGCATATTAGCAAAAATAACAACAGAAAAGATTCATTCTAGAAGTTGTAAAAAATGTATTTAGAACAATTTTGTTACTCAAAACCTCATAAAATGTAATAAAATGTGTTTTATTTTTGTTATGAAAACTCCAAGAAAATGTGTGATGTATCTTAGCAAGATGCTACTGAGTCCTTGCTAATTATAAGAGATGAAGAAAGAAAATGAACAAGACTGTTATGACTATTCTTGGAACACAAATCCAACACAAACATTACAGACAAGTTAACAATATTGTACAACATTGGCTCTTTGATACAGACACATTACTGGTGCTTAAGATTTAGCATGCACTCTTTTCAATATAATCCAGAAACAAAATACTTAAAACACACTCACACACACAGACACACACACACACACACCCCACCTCCCCCTGAGGGGACGGTGCAGTGTGTACGGCGGGCGGAGGTCGTGTGTGTGTGTGCGCGTGTGTTGTTTCTGGCTCAGTGCTTTATGAGAGGAAAAGACACACTGAAGAGCAGAGGGGTGGGAGAGGAGAGACACGTTTATCACCAGCACTCATGAGCAGAGGGCTTTTCTGGCACCATCACTAAATATAACATAATCTTACACGCTCACCAGGCCTGTCCGAACCACCTCACAATTCCTTTTCTTATGCACAACTATGATAAACAGAGTAATTGTTACTCTTGGTGAATCTGTATCTAGACAACAATAATTCACTAGAAAAGAGCGTTTCACACCAAACCACTCCAAATTATACTCTTTACATCCTACTCACTTACTGAGAAACATCCACCCAATACTGATCACAGTGTACACATGCAGAGTACATTTTCTTATAAACTCCTCGGTTAATTCAGTAAAGCCCGGGTAATATCATTCTCCATCTGCGTCCAGGGTGATAAAGACATAAAGATGGTAATAAAGTCTGTTACTGTAAATTTGTCACCAGGTGTTTTCCGTTTGGAGGAGGAGGAGGAAGAGGGACGGAGTTCTCTCCGCCTTCAGGGAGCGTCTCTAAATCTTTGCAGTTTCCGGAGCATTCCTGGGTTGCTCGTTTCTGGGAGGTGTGGAAGTGCTGAGCTTCACTCTGTCATGTTTGGGTTGTAAATTGCAACCAATTGTGGAATTCACACGTCTGAAAGAATCTAGTGGTCTTAACGTTCTGTGATATATTTAGATTTCCTTTTGCTTACAGGTTTGGGTCTTTGTGACATCTGACCACATCTTCTCTCCTCAAAGGGAGGGGTCAGTACGCTACAGATCTGAAGCTGAAATATGAGCAGCGACCTGACTGGGGCTTTCCTGAGAGGTGCAGCAGGCAATCGTGGATATCTGCTGCCCTCTGCTGCTAAAGTTTCCAGTTCCTGAGATCTGCCAGGAATCCATTAATTTTATGGGATTCTAACATAGCAAATATACACATATATGTGATGGCTTTGGGTATCTTTCTTTAATAATATGACCCTTATGTTTTACTTTCAGGTTTTGAAATAAATGAAATCTAGGGTTAGGGTTAGTCAGATTTGACTTTCAGTATTTTTTTGTACCGCAAAGCTACTTTTTAGGTTAAAAACTTTAACTGATAATGCAATATGATATATCACGTTTCTGACCAAATCCAACACAAAATAGCTTATGCTTTTCTTCATATACTCTGTGTATAGTCAGAACTCATAGAACACTGACCAACTGCATGACAGAACAAAATTAGGCATGCTGGATTGAGTGCAAAATATTTGATAGAAACTGTATTAATGAGCTTTGAGAACATTATTGCTACTGGTTTTGTTTGCCTCTGTTCCAAAGTAGTCTAGAGAGTAATCTTCTGTACAAAACATATAACACATTGTTAACCACATACTGTAAAAATGTCTTGAGTATTATAATAGTACATTAGCCTACATTCAAATGTATTTATGCCATATTTACACCACCATGTTCATCAGTAATGCCCTTATGCCAAGCAGCGAAGACCACACTGAAAGTATGAGGGCTATTTAATGTGACACAAAATGAAGCAGTGTTGTTAATGGAAAACACAGCCAAACAGCAGAGACTTCTCAGATGCTAAGACCAGTAAACCTTCTATTGTCAAAATGATCACTTTAAGAAAGAAAGTTAAAACAAACCTTACATTTAATGTAATTAAACCAGATTTTTTTAAGCCGAATAATTCTGCTCAAACACGACACTGACTAGTAACGTCTACAATCAACCTCATTAGTCACTATTCATGTTCCTTCAGATTCAATCTTCAATCTGTTTGAGTGGCTCACCTGGTTTAGGCACAAGTCGTGGGCCCTTCGCTGCAGGAGAAGATGCTGGTTCTTCTCTTGATGTTTCTGATGATGCTGGTTTGGTGTCCCTGTCTTCCTTAGGGCAGCTGGGGATAATAGGACGCTCCACAGGATCTACTGGAGGCACGCCTCCTCCTGCTTCCAATGCTGAGTCCATCGGCTCACCTATTCACACGTGTTAATATCAATATCAGCCTGATACACCTGAACACAGCTTGAAACTCTTTCTCCATAGCCAAATATAACTGTTTTAGCCACTTTATTCGAAACATCTATCTAACCTTACTTGATATACAGTTTTTTTTTTACCCATCCTCTACCTCGCTGGTCTCCAACCCTGCCACTGGAGATTTACAGTAACGTGCACTGCTCTTTCATTTAATTTTAGTCAAAATAGTCATTAAGTACAAGTTACTCATTTTTTAAAAAAGATATTTCAGATAGAACTAGATATAAGATAAGTAAGCGGGACTCCTAACAATCACCTCGATTAGCCTCTGGTAGTCCCAACAAAACTCATTAGATAAAAAGCTTTCATTTTTGTTTTCCAACTTATCTTTCTGTCCATCTTTTTACTGTGAGAGGGCAACCACTGCTGTAGCTCTGAGAGGATGCGTAGCTGTTCAAGATGCCCTCACTGAGAAAGGCAGGTAGCTGCCGGTGTTCTCAGATCAAAGGACAGAGTCCTGACCTCAACATCATTGAATGTGTCTAGGATTATTAGGATGAGGAGAAAAATTACTTAACTAACTTCTAGGACTGAATTTTGGAGGCGAGTCTCCTGAAAAGAATAGAATCTAAACACAAACATCTGATACTGTATTTAGTTGCTGAGGGTTTTGGATCATTTCTGTTAAATAATGAAGTATCTTTATAAATGAAGGCTGGTCCCTGACAGTTATGAGTTTCCTGTAGGTGGTCACTTATAATCAGTACAAGGTATTTCTAATAAAGTGGCCAGCAATATAGTATCATGATGGACGATCTGCAAGGAAAAACAGTAAAGATAGCAGTCGAAATTGAATGCTCATGCAATTCATTTGCTGTTTACTTAGGATCATTGTAATTGACAAACTGAAACAAAAATAACCAAATCAACATGCAGCTCGGGATGAAAAATTAACGTAGGGATGAGTTGTGTGCATGCAAATCAAAAATCACCATACCTGTTATAGAGCTAGATCATAAAAAATGTTGATATTTTATTTATTGTTTGGACACTCGGCCCCCCAATGTTGACGTTGCATGTATTGTATCCCGGAAGAACACAAATAATATTTAGGCAGTGCAGGCCGGCTGCATTTTTTCCAGAGCACAGTTTATGTCAACCAGACTTGAGTACTTGAGTACGAGAGGGACTGCAGGTTCAGACATTGAGTGATTGGCTAAGGAGCCAATGGTGCAAAGCTGCCATCTGTGGGTTTGGGACTAAAAGCCTCTAAGTCAGAATCTGGCCTAAACGTAACAATACCACAGCGCCGCAGATCTTTGGTTGGTCTGGTGTAGCCGGAAATCCCCTCTTGGGTGGGTCCCCACTGTGCAGAGTCGTGTTTGACTGGGCTTGGAGTGTGGCTAAAAAAAAGGAAGCCTCCGCTTAAATTACGTGCACCAAAAGTTTGTGTTGAACCTGGTGCTCCATGACAGCTATAATCTGTTACTTTTACCTGATAAAGCAAGATTTCCAAATACTAAGCAAAGAAACAAATTCAACACAAGTAACTGAATTATTCAGCCCAGTATTATTGCATCAGTTGTTTAAAACATAGCTGCATACAAGAAAAAGTACCATGTTAGTTTATTGAGCCAGAGCACAAATTTCCAGCAAGACTTATTTCCTCAGTTGTGATATTTTGCAAAACTATCATGAAACTTCTTTTTTATATCATCTAGCTCTATATACAGAATGTAAGAAAGAAAGAACCCAGCATGACCCCAAGCAGTCTTAATTGGAGGGGAGCCTTAGAGCGCACCTGAGAAAAAAGACTGGGATATTCCAGCAGCTATAGCTACTGTCCGCTGCAGAGAGGAAGCGAGAGGCTCTAGGAAGCCTCTGATCTCTTTGAACACACCTAAGATTGCATGATCAGACAGACAGTTTGAGTTTTTAGAGTTAGACAGAAGCTATATCTGCAGGAAATATAGTTCAGCCAAAACAGACAAACAAAAGCTTTTTTATTGGCTCCTGCAGCAACCAACAATCATTCCAGAGTGGTTCACTGAGCATAGTCAGAAAAAATACAGCCCACTCAATATTTAGTATTTACTTTGCACAGACTGTGGAGGCCAGTTTCCACCAGCGAGAGGAAAAATAAAAAGTTTCTAGTTCTTTTTGTGTGTTTTGACATGATATCTCAAATTAATGACTAACTTTCTTAACATTAAAAAAAAAACAAGAAAATATGTAACTATTTCAGGATAACTCGTTCATATTTTATTCCAACATAAATGTATATTAACGCTTGAGATGAGAGCATTAGTCAACCTTAGTGCAGTGTTTAAAAAACCTGAAATAAGAATGATGCTCAGTAAGTCTGACTAAATTATAAAAAAAAAAATCAGGAGATCCTCTCTTCCTTCCTCCTGTTAGCTTCTAAGAAAGCTCTTATGACTCGGATACCAACAACCAATCAAAATGCTCATCTGAATTTAGCAGCATTTTAAAGATTAAGTGAACAAAGAGCATATTTTTTTTCTAAATAAGCTGAAGGTAGAAAACCTCTGGACTGTTTACATCAGACTAGATTTACGTAACAGGGTTAAAGAGGTTCAATAAACAACAAACGAAATCTGGTGGGAGCTTCTGGATGACAAACTCACCATCATATTCACCATCGCACTGCCCCACAGGCATCTCTCCTTTAGACAGGAACTTCTTAACCTTCTTCAAGATTTTCTTATGTGTCTTTGACGGCTGAAAGTCCAAGGCATGGCATCTTCAACGATCACAAACCAAGTGTTAGTGCTGGCACTCCATGTTTATCTATACATCTCTCTGTCAACATGATGAGCACTACGCCTGCAACTGCTGTATATAATCAAACTTATAATTCTTAAGTTTTATAAGTAATATAATCCTGAATATGTCAAGACAAGCTTGAGACTGAAGCTCACTGACTGGATGGAATAAAGATATTTTTATTGTTGTGTCTGTTGTTTTTCTGATTATGCTTATTACTAATATTTTTTTATTTTCTACTATCCAACTTGTAAAATTGTTAAAATTGTTATCTTCTAGTATTTCAATTAATTCACTCTCAATTCATTTCCAGCATTGAGCAGAGAGAGAGAGGCAGAGAGAGAGAAAGAGAGAGAGAGAGACAGAAAGAAACAGAGAGAGAGAGAGAAACAGAAAGACAGAAACACAAAGAGAGAGAGAAAACATGGAGAGAGAAACAGAGAGAGAGACAGAGAGAGAGGCAGAAAGAAACAGAGAGAGAGAAACAGAGAGAGGCAGAGAGAAACAGAGAGACAGACAGAGAGAAAAAGAAGACAACTATTTCATTTGAATTCACTCTCAATTCATTTTCATAGCCCATTGCATCAATATACACTACAATAGGGATTTCTGGCAACCCTGGTCAGGATTCGGGACCTGTCTAACCAGCAGTGAGCGGAGCAGGAATTCTTAAAATGAGAATAACTTTTTTGGTGAACTTACACTCAAAATTAACCCAGCCATGTTATAAACGAGCAGGTTTACTGGTGGTATGATTGTAAATGTTGTGTTAGATCCACTCTGAATGACACTGTTTACATCTGAAACATTGTGAAGTGTGTAACTTCCTAAAAGTAGCTTTTCAGTTTGCAAATATTTTTGCCTTTATGAGATAACACTGAACGTCTGTCGCTGCCTAACAGTTTTGTTTACAAAGTATTTCTCTTTAATGGTCTGCCTACCTGATAGTGTACTGTGGACAGCAGGTCTTGTTCATGGCGGGCTTGTAAACATACTTGCCACTTCTGAGAATCAAAGAATAACAATGCAAGTCAAACTTTGGGAAAATACATTCTGCACCTTTTTCCAGAAAGCTGATTTGTGCCAATGTCTGTTGAAATGTTTAAAACAGAACCAAAAACACGACAAGAAACAGTAAAAGATTAAACAAAGTGAAAAGAGGTCGTTTACTGAGAAACTTTAACTTCAGCAAACACATCACAGATACATGATGCAGCCAGTTACTTTCAATTTCACAGCCCCCCACACCAAACGAGGGGTGACAGAAGAGGAAGAGGGAGAGGGAGAGAGAGACAAAGACAAAGAGAAAAAAAAAGAGAGAGAGAGAGAGAGAGAGAGAGAGAGAGAGAGAGAGAGAGAGAGAGAGACAGAGAGACAGAGAAAGAGAGAGACAGAGAGAAACAGTGAGAGAGAACAGATAGAAACAGTGAGAGAAACAGAGAGAGAGAACAGAGAAACAGGAAGAGAGAGATAGAGAGAAACAGTGAGAGAAACAGAGAGAGGGAGAACAGAGATAAACAGAGAAAGAGAGAGAAAGAGAGGGGGAAACAGAGAGAGAGACAGAGAGAGAGAGAAAGAGAGAGAGTGAGAGAGAGACACAGAGAGAAAGAAAAAAGAGAGACAGAGAGAAACAGTGAGAGAATAGATAGAAACAGTGAGAGAAACAGAGAGAAAGAACAGAGAAACAGGAAGAGAGAGATAGAGAGAAACAGTGAGAGAAACAGAGAGAGAGAACAGAGAAACAGGAAGAGAGAGATAGAGAGAAACAGTGAGAGAAACAGAGAGAGGGAGAACAGAGAGAAACAGAGAAAGAGAGAAAGAGAGGGAGAAACAGAGAGAGAGACAGAGAGAAAGAGAGAGAGTGAGAGAGAGACACAGAGAGAAAGAAAAAAGAGAGACAGAGAGAAACAGTGAGAGAGATAGAGAGAAACAGTGAGGAAGATAGAGAGAAACTGAGAGAAACAGAAAAAGAGAGAACAAAAGAGAGAACAGAGAGAAAGAGAGAAAGAGAAGGAGAGACAGAGAGAGAGATAGAAAGTGTGTGTACAGAATGTGTTCAGTTATCGGCTAAATACGTCCACAGCTGTCATGTCGAGAGAGAGGAGTCCCACACTGCAGTGAATACCTGAACACACTCAACACAACACTGAACCACATGCGTTCCTATTTCATTTATTTATTTATTTATTTAATTCATCCACTTTTTTTCTTTACTTGTATCCATAATTTTGTATTACTACTATTAATAATTTTGCTATTGCTTTGGCAACCGTTGATAATAACAATTCATGCCAATAAAGCTATTTGAACTTGAACTTGAGACAGAGAGAGAGACAGAGAAAGACAGAGAGAGAGACAGAGAGAAACAGAGAGAAAGAAACAGAGAGATAGAGACAGAGAGAGAGACAGAGAGAACAAAAAGAGACAGAGAGAAACAGTGAGAGAGAGAGAGAAAAAGATAGAGACAGAGAAACAGAGAGAGAGACAGAGAGAAACAGAAAGAGAGACAGAGAGAAACAGTGAAAGACAGAGAGAAACAGAGAGAGAGGCAGAGAGAAACAGAGAGAGAGAAACAGAAAGAGAAACAGAGAGAAACAGAAAGAGAGACAGAGAGAAACAGAAAGAGAGAAACAGAGAGAGAGGCAGAGAGAAACAGAAAGAGAGAAACAGAGAGAAACAGAAAGAGAGAGGCAGAGAGAAACAGAAAGAGAGAGAAGCCCACAACAGTAAATAGCACACTAGAGACAGCAGGCTACAATGCCCCCAGAAACAATAGCACAAGACAAGCAGAGACAGCAGGACGTGCTGCTACCAGAGAGCCGGAGAGTTTGCAGAATCCGAATTCAAACTTTTGATCTTCCAACTGTAGCACAAAACATTAGACAATTTCTGTGCAGAAGCTACAGAAGTCAGCGGAGAAAGAAAGGAAACACAATATATTCCACTGTCATGTTGAAGAAATACAACAAATACAAAAGAGCTTCACTGAAAGAGCTGCTCACACTCGAGATATGTAAGAAAACAGACAAGAAGTCAAACCTTCTCCATCCTCTGTCAATCAGATCTTGGTAGTCCTGAACTGTCATGGCATGGGACCACATACCTACACCAAGACAAACAGACACAAGTTTGAAGAGGTTCATCTCACCTGTTTATATAACAAACAAATGTTTTAACACAGGCAAAAATAAACAAATAAATAATTTAATAAAAACACAGTAACTGCCCAACAGCCAGAGAAAACAGGCAATTCTGTCTGCAAAGCACGTACAACAGCTTCTGAAACATAATGCCGGGTCCCCTGAGAGCTCAGCTTTCCCATCAAGGCCACAGCATGGACAGGATGCTTCTTAAGTCCCTAGTTTGGGGTTTTGGCAGCTGTTTAAAAAGAACATCCTCTTGTCCTAGTACAAAAAACTCAACTAAAGCAGTAAGAGAGCAAACTACAAAGAACTGTTCAGTTACAGTGTTTATATATTTTACAAATCTGCTATTGATAAAACTCATTAATGACCAACATTGTGGACACCAGACAGTAAGAACTAACACTAGAACTAAAATTATACTGTGTTGAAACCCCAGAAAAATACAAATTTGTTTGTGTTGCAGCGTCTTAATATAGATCTCATCTTCTTATAAAAAAAGAAGGTGACTAGTTTTAAAATTTGACACCATCATATGTTCATTATTATCCCATACAAAGTTGATTGAACTGAACGCTCTTCTCAAAGAATACATGTACACCGTTGTGAGACAAAAAATAAAATTTTACTTTTCTTATTTAACCATAAGAAGGCACATATAGTCTCACTGGTGGTTTTGGATTGTAAATAAAATCTATACACTTAACCATTTGGCAACAAACTACTCTGACTGACTCTGAACCACATCCCTTTAACCAGTGTTGTTGCTGTTACACGTCACTCATTACTAAATACCCTGCTTTACCTTTTTACTCCTTATGGGTAGTAATTTGCTCCATTGTTTATTTGGGTTTTTTTGCTGTGCATTGTCCTGTAGCCACCATTTATGAATAACCTATAATATGAAACACCATCCTAATAAGAAGAACATTTAATAAAGATCCATAAAGATGGCAGCAAAGGTGCTAATGAAAGTCAGTATCTAATAAAAACAGCGTTCAGTCCTAAGATATCGCAGTCTTTTTGCATCCATTCCTCCATCTCTAGTAAGAACAAATATCTAGAAACCAAAAAAGGGGCAGACCTTATAGCTGCAATGACTAGGCTTTTTAAACATGGCTTTATTGTCAGAAACAAATTCAGTGCTGACAAAAAAACCAAAAAGAATTACACAACAAATATGTATGGCTAAAGTGTTAAACATGTCAGCAGTTTTCAGTACAGAGACCATTTTCAGAAGCACAGCCACAGTTTTCAACACAAGCTCTGTTCCAGCGATATTCTGATCTTATTGTGAAGACCATCCATACTTAAAGGACACTCACTAACTGGACATTTTCAAACAACTAAATCTGGTTTTTGGAGTCTGGTTAGGAGACCATTACAGTGATCAATCTTGATAGAAATACTGAGTTTTTCCAGATCTTCTTTACTCAGAAAATCTCTAATCTTCTTGATGTTTTAAGGTGATTTGGCAACCGCTTTGACATAACTGCTAACACTGAGGAAAAACAGTTTAGTAAGACATCACATTGAAATATTAGTGTGCCACCAGAGCAAACTGCTGTATTAAGCCTAAAAGATATCCTGATATGGATACAATCAGCAGAAAATGTTTCTCATAGCATAAGGTCGCATTACATGTTACTGACTGAAACTCATCACCTGTATGTCTCAGCTATGCTAATGATGTATCTCTGCCCACCTGGGTCTAATAACAACTAATCTTTCATCTCAGCTTCACAGCAACAAACAACAAAGCACCTCTGGAAAGAAGAAACACAAAACAGGCACCAGTATAACCAAGTAAACCCCCCTGCCGCCCAACACTGAAGTGAGAGGTTCCCTCGTCAACACGTGAGCTTGACCAGACTGCTGCCCAAAAACAACAGTGAGACAACACAATAGTGTTTTGATTGCATTCAGGTATGATGGAAAGAGCAGAGAGAGGCTGAATAATTCATTACAACAGCATCATCTGCTTATCAGCACTTCACTGAACATGCAGAACCAGAACGGGTAACACTACTTATTTCTCTTTAAACATTAAAGACTGCACTGGTAGTAATTCCAGCTAGAGACACTAGTTTAATCATAATCATTTATCACATAATATCCAACAACTTTATCAAATAAGGCAGTTTATGTCAATATTGTGCAGCCCTACATTAAATCATCACATATTTCTCTAAACACAAAATAAGAAATATAATACTGTGATGCTTAACCACAACTTTTACATAAAAGCATTGCTTATGGATACAAATCTTCGATGAACGAACATTCATTTGTATTATATTTTAATTTTGTTTTATTTCTAATTTATGTTATCAAACCTGTAGTAGAGAAGTTCATGGGTGTTCTTCTTAATACTTAGAAGGAGCAGAGATTTTAAATATTATGTATAATTTCCTTTTTTCTTTTTTTTTTTACTATTGCTGCTGCTGTGACTGTTTAAATGAGTCTCTCTGTGTTTGAATTTGTACTTTTGTGAAAAATTTAAATATTGTCTTAAAACTTCACACTGGTAACCAGAGAACAACCAGTATGGCTGACTTGTCACAGATCAGCACAGGTTTCAACTGGGCATCAGTCCATTTCAGATGAGCTCAAGACCATAGAAGTCAGACAGTAAGGTAGTAAGAAAATATCAAAAATTAATCATCAATAGTTTACAATCAATGATTTGTGGCAGACATTGATTCATTCAGTGTAATCTATCTTTAGCCTTAAGATTCTTAAAAAATCAGTGTAGGGACTAGGGCTGCACCTAACAATTAATTTCTTAATAGATTAACCAAAGATTCTTTTTTTGATTATTCGATTAATCTAACGACAGAATTTTTAATTACTCTAATGTGAGTGTGTTAGGAAGTAAGATTGTTATTACGGATTTGTAACCAATGGATGATTTTGTGCGTAATATATATATATATTACTTCTGCCCTGAATGATTTCCACCCCATCGCCCTTACCGCAATCATCTCCAAGTGCTTCGAAAGACTAGTTTCTTCTCATGTGAAATCATGTCTGCCTGCTGCACTGGACCCAGACCAGTTTGTTTACTATCTGAACAGGTCAACTGAAGATGCTATCTCTGCGGCGCTTCACACTGGCCTGTCCCACCTGGACTGCCAAAACTCACAAGTTCAGCATTCAACACTGTGATCCCCTCCAAGCTTAGCCAGCTTGGTATCAGCACATCTCTCTGCAATTGGATTCTGTTAAGATAGACTAACTCTTCTCCTGCACCATCACTCTGAACACTGGCGTGCCAAAAGGCTGCGTTCTGAGCCCCTTCCTGTACTCCCTGTTCACCCATAACTGTGTTCCTGTTTATGGCTCTAACGCCATAATCAAGTTTGCAGATGACACAACTTTGATAGGTGTGATCAGAGGTGACGATGAGTTGGCCTACAGGGATGAGGTGCAGCATCTGGCTGCGTGGTGCGATGACAATTACCTGGCATTCAACACCCAGAAAACCAAAGAGGTCATTGTGAACTTTATAACATCAAGGAACCAGGCACACACTTCAATCCACATCAGCGGAGCTGAGGTAGAATGTGTGTCCAACTTCAAGTTCCTTGGCAACCACATTTCGGAGGATCTCACCTGGTCACTGAACTCCTCCACCATGGTCAAAAAGGCGCAGCAGCGTCTTTACTTCTTACGGAGCCTCAAGAAAGCTCACCTGTGTCCCAGGATACTGGTGGACTTCTACCGCTGTACTATTGAGAACATACCCACAAACTGCATCTCAGTGTGGTAAGGCAGCTGCTCCGTAACGGACCATAAAGCACTTCAGCGGGTGGCGAAAACTGCCCAGCGCATCACAGGCCACAATTACCCACCATTGAGTCTATCAGAAGCACTGCCTGAGCAGGGTGAGATGCATCATCAAGGACCCTTCTCACCATAACCACAAACTTTTTACCCTCCTTCCATCCGGCAGGCGTTACAGGAGCCTTCGCTCTCGCACCAAAAGACTCAGGAAGAGCTTCTTCCCCTCTACACCATCACTTTAGCCTCATAGATGCACTCACTGCACTGTACTATTACTTTTGCACTACTCATTTTGCACAACTATCTTTGTAATTTCATACCTGTACAGTTCTATTTATATTCACAATTCTGTTCATATTGCACTATTTATATCTGTGGTTATCGCTTACACTGTCACAACTTGCTCAACATATGCTGCTCTGTGCAATCTTTACATTTCACTCCTTACTGTATATATGTATAGTAATTTATATTCTATTTTATATACAACCCTTTATCTCACATACTGTGTACACCTACATTCTATATATTTATTTATATAACACCACATGTACAATAACTTAAAATTGTTAGTCATTTCTGTTTTGCACTTTATATAAATAATAATGTATTTTGCACTTCTGGTTGGATGCTAACTGCATTTCATTGTCTTTGTACCTGCACAATGACAAGTTGAATCTAATCTAATCTAATCTAATCTAAAAACCTAATATAGCCTACACATCTCACGTCTCATGGACAAGAAATCTGGCAGTTTGTGGACTATATA
Source organism: Megaleporinus macrocephalus (assembly GCA_021613375.1). Taxonomy (NCBI): domain Eukaryota; kingdom Metazoa; phylum Chordata; class Actinopteri; order Characiformes; family Anostomidae; genus Megaleporinus; species Megaleporinus macrocephalus. The sequence goes on from CM038706.1 coordinate 31,603,577, forward strand.
TTTTGGCAGAGAGTCATTTGAGAACCAGCTACATGCGTTTTAAAGCAATGACTTTTCAAGTGACACTACTGAAAAAAACAAGTTACATAATCTTCAAATAATCAGCTAAAATAAGAAAAACAGGTAAACAGGTGCTGTCTTGCTGCTGTGTTGATAAAGCGCTACAGGATGTTTGCGCTTCAAGTGCTTGTATATAGCAGTTGTACTGTTGTGATCATCTCCACTGTGCAGAGCTGACAGAGCATCCCACTGTTGTGTTTCTGTGTAAAACACTTCCACAACTTTAGATGCCCGCGAGCTATAGTTTGTAACTGCAGCTTGTGCTCCAGATAAATCCATGCTTTCAGTCATCTTTGCGATGCATCAACGCACGTTATGCTAATCGACGTAATTTCGTAATCAATTACGTCCATTACATCGGTGCGTCACCCCAGCCCTTGCAGATACGCATCAATAACATTAGTATTGGAGAGACGGCAATATATCACAGTTTATTAAATCATAAAAGGGTTTTATTGTCAGTTTCTTGCCAATACACATAGACATTTTTGATTTATGCCTTCTGTTTGCGCAGTCCTGCCATGCATTTGCAGATGCTGCAACAAACTGCATTTACTTACTGGTCTTTTAAGTAGTATTTCCAAGCTCATGTAATAATATTTATTATAGAAGCACGTTGTTTTTTAATGCAATGCTGTCTGGATAGATAGGTCACAGGCATTCAGTATTAGTTATTAGTCTTGCCTTGCACACACAGTATCTTTTTAATAATATTATGGGCTATAGACTGTGAAATTCCTAAATTCCTTGCAATAGCGCATTAACAATACACTGCCAAGAATTGAAGGACTACTTGCCAATAAACAACTGAGCCTTTCGTAAATGCTTCTTCACTACCCAGCCACGACAGCATGACCTGTTACCCATTCATCTGTTTACACGTGGAAAATTCCAAAAGAGGTGTTTTTGAACATCCTACAAACTTCCCTGTCGTTCGTTGCCCCTGCCTCAGTGTTTTTTTTGTAATGTGCTACAACCATCAAATCGTGTATATTCCAAAAAAAATCAATACGGTCACATTTTTTAAATATCACTTCTTTGGACTTTATTCAATTAAACACCTGTTAATAATTACCTGCATTGTACCTACCAGCCCAGTTTTTTTGGAACTGGGTTTGTATGACTTTTCCCTGAATCTGACAAAAAATGGCAGAACCTACAGGATACACTTATGTTTGGGTTTTTGAGTAAAAAGAACTTGATACTTAAAGCCTCAAGGTAGCAATGAGAACAATCAGCCACCAGCCATATCAGCCTACTCTGCTACACTGTTGGCATAAATGATATCTCTGTCAGCTAATCCACCACTGTTCAGATTCTGGGTGTCCCATTTGACCCCAGTCTCTGACAAAATCTGCTTTTTTTTCCATCATCGTAACATTGGCAGACTCCACACCTTGCTCTCCTTGAAAGATTCTAAGATCCTGGTTCATGCTTTTGTCACCTCACGATTAGATTACTGCAATGCTGTTTATTATGGTCTACCGTCTAAAGCTCTTCACCCGCTTAAGTATATTCAGAACTTTGCTGCCAGAATCTTAGCCCGTTCAAAAAAATCTGCTCACATCACCCGATCCTCCATCAGCCTCACTGGCTTCCTTTTTCTGAACGCACCCACTACAAAATCATTTTGTTGATTTGTAAGGCCTTACAGCTTAGCTCCAACGCTCCATCACGCTCTCTCGGCTGTCCCTCAGTTAAGGTTGTCTACTATGGGTGGCAGATCTTTCAGTGTTGCTGCCCCCACTCTTTAGAATGCCCTACCTCTTTCAATTTGCTTATATTCCTCTTTGTCTATGTTTAAATCTCAGCTCAAGTCCCACCTTTTCTCTACTTTCTTTCACTCTCTTTATCTTTTTTTTGCAGGTCTAATTTGTTCAGCGCCCTTGGGATTGTGAAAGGCACAATGTAAGTGTAACCTATTATTATTATTATTATTATTATTATTATCTTCTTTCCATAAAAGGTGTTGTGTACAAATCTAAACGGCACACTATCAGAGCCGTACAAACTGAATCCAGAGCAAGGTAATCTTATTAAGGCTTAAGCTGTGCCCTCCTTATTTTCTTCCGTGTCTTTAGGCTGTAAATGTTGGCTTCTTAGAGATGAGCCCATTGTAAGCTTGACAGTAGTTGTACAAAGTTGTAAATCTTTGTGCATCTTTTGTGCCTGAAGTTGCACCAGCTATATCAGGTATGTCAGTGATACCAGTGATAGCTGGTATAGTCACTAAAAAATACCTGCTTTTCAGTAGGTGGTGTAAAAAAGAACAGAATGTAAAGCAACGAAAGTCACCTTTAGGATTAGCATCAGATGAACGCTTCCTTCTTGGGTTCATTACGTGGTTCTGGCAGATAATGGAGCTCTGAATTAGATTATTTGGAGCATGTTCGTTCATTTATTCAGTGCAACATAGGTACAGCCTAATAGAATCATATTCCCACAACAAGGATTTACCAACAAACAAAGGTAATAAAAGATGCAGTGCTGCTCTCTTTTAAAAGAAAACAAGCAAGTACTGTCATTATTTAGTAAATTCAACTTCATTCAGAGTGATTTAATGTAAAATGCTCTGTTCTAGAGTCAGTGGTGGTAATAGGAAGACGTCTGAGTCATCGATCTGTAATAAATATGCTGCCTGACGCCTGATTGCCACTATTTTACCATCATCACTATTTTAACATTCCATATAAAAACATGCTCTCAGAAGACGTGAGAAGGTTTAGTGCTGGTTTTGGATAACAAAAAAATGTCTATATTTGATTTGTAGACATGGTGACCCCTGGCTTCTATCAACAATACTGTAAAGAAACTGTCAGTGAACCCACACGAGTTTATTTATAAAATACTGATGACGGTAAAATGGTGATAAATCTAAAAAAAAAGCTTTCCTTGTGGACTCCTTTACCTTTTAACATCCGTCAGTAAAAATATATTCAGTATGCTCACAATATTTTGCGCAAAATTCACAAGTAAAAAACTGATGACTGTTGTTGTTGCACAGCTCACTAATGACACTTGAACTGTGATGCAGGCGGGGTGACAGAGCGAGGTGCTGATTAGTGCTGATCATTTCCAAGTGTTGGTGTTTAAACAATGCAGTTACATTAGATGGTATAACTAATAGGATGTGCATGGCATCATAGTGTATCACTGCAATATCACGATGCACTGCTACACCTGTACCATAAATGGATTAAAGTTAATGTTTTGGGTCAATACCTTATCACACAACTGCCATACAACAATATCTCAAACATCAGACTGCTATTCATTACCATTTCCTGCAATAACTTTCTACGAGAAAGCTGGTGGACTGAGAATATGTCTGACTTGACAAGTTTCTCCAGTACGGAGCATTTCAGACCACTGCGAGTGACTCATCTTAACCATTTAATTAGGCTGAAATTCGACAGAAAATCGGTGATGCTCCCCTTTACACTGTGACCCATCTTTAGCCTTCAAGACTTTAAACTTGTGTCAAAACTGGTACTGAGGCTGACAACCTAGCACAGATCAAGCAGACGACCAACTGTTTCTCCAGGAACTTCTTTTCCTGAGATAATTTCCTTCTCTTATTCTCACATTCACCCAGAATTAGTTTAGTCACAGTTAAATGTCCGTAAACAAGAATGCGAGTTAGCTGGCTAGCGCTAGCATTTCCGCCAACACCAAACCTCCATGCGTAGTTCACCAAACCGAGAATGTATTAAATGGCAAAACGTGTGGAGATATTGTTAACATGCTGACAGCTGTCTAACACAGTCGACAGATATAAACTTATGACAAGAAACGTATGACGAATGAATGACAAACAGGCTGCTAGCTGAGTTAGCCATGCTAAGCTAACAGGGGCGGCGCGGAGCTCGCAGTGTAGTTCAGTAGTTCACATTAATACTACTGATTTTACATTCTGCTGATAAATGTACTGTTTACAAGTCCTCCCAACTAATCGCTCAAATTAGTTTTTCTGGCCTTCGGAAATGTCTTGTCTCTGAGCTGATGGCACAGACAAGGCAGGATAACCTAACAGTAGAAATATGATTTGAGCCCATTCATAATAAATTACACTCACCGTGTGAAAAATTGCCCTTCTCGTTTTTGCAGTAGCCACATCGGTGGCCATCATCTCCCCCAAAATACTCCACTATACTGTACGAGCTTCCAGCAGTAGCCATGTCCTGTAAAAGCCCGTGAGACGGAGCAGTTTCGCTTGTGAGACGCACGAGCTGGAGGAGATGTGGAGAGGTTTCACTCACTCTTGACCAGCTACAGGCGTGACCTCGAAAACTGACAGGCTGACCCCTTCCTGCAGGCATGGCCATCCACTCAGAAAAAACAACTTCCTTTATTGTTATAGCCTTTTAGCATGTCGAAATCATGAGAAAAGTACATGCATGAATTCGTTTTCCTAGGTCTTGTTTTGTCGTGAAATATTTAAACTTTGCCTCGTCCGTCATTAGTTCAGCAGTAACATCTGGATTTGGCACAGACAGCTCTGGATTCTGGGATCAGTGACAGTCTTTCTGTATAGAGATTGAAGAGCTCATCAGTAAACGCTCTGTGGCGCCTTTTCACTTACTTTCTGATAATTATCAGAAAATTATCATTATTATGAGATAGCAAGTCCATTTTTCTTAAAACCTCCAAATGATATAAAGGGCATCTGTGGTGTTTATATAATATATAATATTTGATATAGATACGTTATGCATTCAAGAACTTATGTAGCCAAAAATAGGTTTGGTTTTTAGGGAGCATGTGAGAACATGGAAAATGTGTGAAACAACTTGTATGTAATGCCTGAGTCTGCCTTATGGAGGAACAATGTTATGCAACACAGGATTCAGCAGGTCCTGTAAGACTGCATCATGTTCTTTGACCATTCTACAGCTGTGTTATTATCTGACCCAGTGACCCTCATGAGGCTTTTTGCAGTTTATCGGCTGGCAAATGAATTAAAAGACACTCTTTGGCTTTCTGTATACATTAATGCACCAGGATGAAGGACGAATATAAGAGATGACCCATTAGAGATGGGAAGAGATGACTTCCACACATTGCTCACGGTTTGCACACAATAACACTGCTTTGTGAAGATTCCAAAGCTGACCGAAGTTATAAGGATTACTTCAGCACTGACCACTTCAAGCCAATGAGAACAGAGCTCATTTACAAATACCAGTTTTAAAGGCACAGTGACAAAAAGAAGCTTGTTTCATTCTAAGCGATAAAGTGAGGTTGAATTGTCACATGGAAATAAATTATGGTTCTTTTTGATTTTGATTTTTTTTTGTTTTGATTTAGGTGTAAAGTAAGGTACAGTAGGAATGTTGGGCACAAATGAATCCTGACTGTTTTTTGCCAACTTAGGACCTCAGAAGAGAAGACAAATACAAAAAAAAGTATTGATCAAAGGACTGAGAAAATATAGGATACAGGCCCTTTTTATTTGGATGAAAGTTAGCTACAGTCAGAAAGTGTAAAAGTGAAATGCCACAAATTTTGGTACTTAAAGCCACAAATAAATGTCATGAGACGAGAATAGAAAAAATATAGAATATGGGCTTTTTTACATTTCTACTTAAGCCATTATATAAATTAATTATGACTGTGTGTGGCATGTAAACATCACAAATGTAATACATGGACATCGGGGGACAAGATAAAGTGCAAGAACATAAAGGGTATGGGCTCTTAAAATTTTTATTTAGTAACTCTAAGAAAAGATGTAGGAAAGATTTGATCTAAAATGAATTGTTTTTGGTACATAAAGCCACACAAATACAGGATATGGCCCTTTTGCTTCGATGTAGTCATCCTACAAAAAGGCACTGTTAGCTAAAGCAGGAACATGTATAAATGAATGATGATTGTTTCTGGTATATAAAGCCACACACTCGTAATAAAAGGACCTCAGGGAAATATAGTAACATAGAAAATACACAGGATATGGACTCTTTCATTTTCAGTTTAATCAATGTAACAGAAGGTAAGATTAGGTAAAGCAGGAAAGCTGTCGTGTAAAAATTAAGTATGTTTTTGTCTCATAAAGCCACAGAAATAAATTTTGCCACTGTAAGAAAAAGTTAAGGTTGTTGTGTGTAAATAAATTATGTCTGAATTATAAATGTCATAAATGGACCTCAGATGAATAGTGATAAATGTTAGATATAAATATAATAAGTTGACCTCAGATGAATAGTGATAAATGTTAGTTATAAATGTAATAAGTTAACCTCAGGGGAACATGATTTTTTACTTCTACTCTTTACTTTTGCATGCGACTATCTGTACTTTCTACTCCTTACATTTTAAAAATAGCCTCGTTACTCCTGTTTCATTTTCCGCTTGTTTTCATCCATGTACATTTACATTCCAATAAAGGTTATTGATAACATGTCTTGAAGTTTGACTTTTTGCACCATTACAATACTTATAGGCAACTAGTCATCATATCTTCTGCTCCATGAAACACATGTTAATGCTCAAACAGGAAGCCTAGTGCATCCCAATTTTTCAACATTAACATTTTAATATAACATTTTAGTCATTATGGCTTTTAAAAGAATGTTTTTGGGGGAGGTGGGCTAGTGCACTATAGACCCCTGTGGTGCGGCCTAAACTTTTGTCCTTAATGGCATTTTTTCCATTACTTTTACTTTTATACTTTAAGTAGTTTTAAAAGCAGTACTTTTACACTTTTACTTGAGTACAAAAGCTTGAGTTGATACTTCAACTTCTACAAAAGTATTTTTAAACCTTAGTATCTATACTTCTACCTGAGTAATGAATGTGAATACTTTTGACACCTTTGGTTATAAATGAAATAAGTGGACCTCAGGGGAATAGTGAAAGCCCTTTAAGTTTCTGGACATTATAACCGCTGCATGCTGCAGTGGAGCCTGTGAGAACCTCCTCTGTTCTCTTACCGTAGGAAAATTTGCCCCACCCGTCACCACAGTAGCCACAGTGATATCCATCCTTCAGTCCTCTTATCTCAACGATGGAGTACATGATCCTCAGAAAGCAAATCACATTGAACTGATCACATCATGCCTGCAGCTCCAGCTACTGCTAACGTTAGCTCTTCATTTCAGACTCTACAACACCGTGAACTTAACTCCCCCACCCGAGCGCAAGCCGACTGAAAAGATGTGATTTTTTAACTACTCCTTGCTGTTACTCACAAAAAAAAACACATAAATTAATTTATTAATTATAAATCATGTAGCAGAACATGGCTAGCCACACGCTAGCAGGGCTTCCAGGCTGTAAACAAAACACGGAATCATGGGAAATCCCGTTTAGCGAACACTCGCCACAGTACATGCCATAAACTTTAAAAGTTTTTTACTAAAGACGATAGTTCTGTATAGAAACCTGAATACTCAGAGAACCGTTTACACGATCGAAGGGTTCTTTGCTTAAGATTAATGCTTCTACACAGAACACGTTTAAATAGGGTCTCTTAACCTATAGTATCAAAAAGTCTTTTATTGTGAAACATATGTAAAAATAGCGTTTTTTGTTTACAAACCTGACATTGTAACTAAGTAAAAAAATAAATAAATATAGAACCATTTATGGCACATTAACCATAAGCATACAAATTGATCTTTGAGTGTCCAAGATCATTTATACACCCTTAAAAAATAGTTTAGTTTGTTTTTGTTGGTTTTTTTGGCATGCTGAAAGTGTTCTTTAGATTGTTGGGGAATATTATCAGTGCCATATGCATCACAATTAGGCCTCCCACCCAGCATAGTGGCAGATCTTAGAATTCCATAACTACAACATGGCTTTAGTTGCCACACCACTGACACCCCCCCACACACCCAAATCCCCATTGTGACATAGAATAAACGACTGTCACCCCATGTGGTAAATGCTCTAAATAGTATGCCATAATAACACTGTCTTGTTGTCAGTTCCTATAGATGGGATGGAACACAGCTAGTATAATAGTGGTAACAAAGCTTTTGGTGACCTTCATGAAGTAGTTGTGTTCATGTTCTGCAAAATTCCTCCACTGCAAAAACCACTGCAAAATTCCTCCTTGCAGCCAGAAACTCCTTTAAATACCTACATCCATGTGCAGCAAGGAAACCCACTATTACCTTTCACATCTACCTCTAGATGATAAAACATGAGTAGGATTATATATATCTCTTCATCTGGCAAATAAGTATAGTGTTACAGAATTAGTTCCTTACTGTATTACAGTAACTCCTCTGTAACAAAATGCTTATTTGCACAGCTGTAGAGAGGTTAAACATTACATACCTTACATAAAAGTTTTTTTAGCATTAATGTCTTCTCAGACATGATATAGATACACATATATGTATGCATATATATATATATATATATATATATATATATATATATATATATATATATATATATATATATATATATATATATATATATATATATATATATATATGTACATTTTTTTCTTGTGTTTTTTTAGATTTTAGTGGTCACTGAATGATGCCCCATTTAAGAGGACCTATCTTGCTGTGAGATTAATCACTGCCTGCTGCCAACTATATTACTAATAAATAACCCCATAACTTTACATTCCTCCCAAGAAAATCCTGTTTAAATTAAAGAGAAAATAACAAACGATTTTCCTGTATACTCAAAATACAGGTCAGCGTGCCTGTGTGTTATTGGATATCCCCAACTTTTTGTTGCTGTTTTTGTACAAGCACTGCTGGGGTACTGACTGGGATATGTGTCTGGATGAATTGTTGTGAGTCAATTGTGGCCTCAGTATATTAATTTATGGCCTCAACATAGTTTTAAATTGTAATATTGATGTAGTAATTTTGGCCTCAATATAGTAAAGTGTGGCCACAATATACTAATTTCTGGCCTCAATATTGTAATTCTTGTTTTTGATATACTAACTGTGGCCTCAGTACAGTAATTTTTGGCCGCAGTATAGTAGATTGTGGGCTCAGTATAGTAATTCATTGGCTCAATTAATTTGTGCCCTCAATATAGAAATGTATGCCCTCAGTATTGTTATTTGTGGCCTGGGTATAGTAAATTATTCAGTTCAATATATTCGTTCGTGGCCAGGTTTTGAAAAGCCATGTTTGATGTGTCATGTTGACGACTCCTAAAAGACAGAAAATGAATGTGAACGTGTTTATGTGTAGACGCGTGTAGCCGCCAGAGGGCAGCCCGACTCGCATGGTAACCGTGTTTGACGCCCGCACTGACTGGCTGCATCGATACCTCCTCAGCACCGCCGAGCCGAGCCGTTAAACTCCAGCTAGCCCGCTAGCTCCGCTTAACTTTCTATCACTGTGTCGGTTTCTTCACTTCTTTCCTGTTTTCATGTCAGCACCGGGTCAGGACATAGGTCCTTCTCTCTCCTCCGGTACGAGTACTGAGCACCTTTATTCCTCTAGAAATTAGGCTGGAAGAGAACTGTTCGGGAAGTCGGCGGAAGGATTATTAGACTTCTCGGTTGATTCTCCGCTGTCGGCCGGCTAGCTGGGAGCTAACGCGCTGACCGCTACTGTCAGGTAAGTTAGCCGGGTTAGCTGCCGGGTTTTTCAGTCAGGTAATGTTTTTTTAAGGCAGCACTCTTACCCGCATCGCTGTTATTGACTAATGCTCTGCCTAAAGGCTTAGCTACCCTATCCCTGCCCGCTGGAGCTGGCTTCCTATCCGCCAGCCTTGTTTGAATTGTCCCGGTCTACCTTAAATGGTGCAACACTAATGTAACTAGTGCACCATTTAAGTTGGAACACTCGAACAAGAAGCTGCCAGACAAGAATCTGACTTTAGTTTCGGGTCGTTGTTGTTTATTATTAGTATTATTACTATTATTATTATTGCCCTGATTTCACAATAAAATACTTAGCCAGCTGGCTAGGCTAGGCTACTATCCAGCTAAGATAAGGGACATGACATATAGCTGGTTGGCTATATCATATAACATTTCAGTATGTTTCAAGTTCTTAAAAAAGATGGCTCTTCGAGGGGGATTCAGTAGAGACAACATATAAATCCATTTGCGGGTTTAAATGGTCCTTTGTATTGTGGCATGCTTGTTCAGATTTGATGCTGCATATGAGTCTATAAAAGGGTTACATAAAAAGCTTGACATCATAACAATAGAAGAAAAAATATTGAATGTTGTATAGAACCATGTATAACACATATACATCTGTCTGAAAAACACTTTCAGAACACAGGGAAGCATTTAAGCACACTAATATTTAATAACGCTAATAACTCAAGGTTCTAAATAGACTAAGGAACACTTAAACAAGCAAGTAATCTGTCATAGGACAGATTGCTCTTCATCACACAGGTGACCCACAGGTAATGCTTCTTGTGCTCACCGTAACATCTTTGAGTCAGCATGTGTGAATGGTCTAAGCCTATTTATAGGGGGATTCCACAGATGTTTCAAGAATTCTGCACAGTTGAGTCAGTGAAAGAATTATTCAGGGTGGTTTAATGTGAAATTGCTACAGTGGCAGTGATGGGAAGCAGAAAGTGTCTTTATCACAGATATGGACATTGTTTTTTTTCCAAAACCACCAGTGAACCTATACACGTCTTCTGAGTTGTATCTGGAATGTTGATGAGGGTCGTTCCCAAGTTTTCTTTGGGTACTGTTTTGCCTCATCATGTATTCCTCCACCATGAATTCTAAAAAAAACCTGTTGTATAACATCGTCTCAGACATGAGGGAGCTTGGACGTCTGGTTCTTATCACCACCGCTGTGAACAATTCTGACTCGGCAAGTTTATCCAGAACAGACGTTTCACACAAAACCACCCTGAATGACTTGGTTTATATCTCAAGCATTAATTTTGCCATTGAGCCATCTTTACCGCATGCCTATATTGTTATAAATGCAGGTAAAGCAATGTCACAGGTAGAGCTGGGGCGACGCATCGATTAGCATAACCGTTTCTTAATCACCCAGTGTAGATACCTAAAGTTGTTCTCGATACCGCAGGAGCTTTAATACACACGTAGCTGCTTCTCAAATGCCAAAATGTATAGTCCACAAACTGTTAGATTTCTTTTGTGTAAGGCGTGTGGGCTACAAGTCATTTGTGCCTCTAAAAGATATATACACACACACGCACAAAATCATCTATTGGTTAAAAATTAATAACAAAGTAAAAAAATTCCTAACACACTCATCAAATCAGTAATCTAAAAATTAGTCATTAGATTTATCGACTAATTGAAAATATTCTTAGATTAATTGATTATGAAATTGTCAGGTGCAGCCCTAGTCACAGGCTTCAGAGGTGTTGACAAGTTCATAAAGTGTTGTAATTATTATAATAAACTCACATTATGCTTTTCTAATCATTACGTGGATATCATCAGTACTTAAAGAACACTGACTGGTTGCATGGTTTACCACAAAGTGAGCATGATGAAGTCTGTTTAATTTTGCAGTTTGTGCAGTACAGTTTGTAATTAAATTATGTTATTGTTGTCTTCTTATGTGTTTCCACAATTATCTGTTTTGTTTGTTCCAACAAATTAAATCTCAGAAAAATGAAATGCATGTTCTTGAAGTATTGCTATAAATTATTGCTATATCGCCCTCCCTAGTTCATTTATACTTTTCTGTAAGGGAGCTTTTAGAGGTGGATGTCACCACCACTGTGAACAGTTCTGACTCTATCTTAATCATTTAAATTAAAAAGTATAATTTTTAAAGTATAATCTTTAATTAAAGTCCTGCATAATTCAAGCATTAAGGCAACAAAGTCATTCACTGTGCTTTAATGTGATGTGTTCATTGGTGGTGACAGGAACCAGTAGTCTGTAGTGTTAATTGCTGATTCTTCAGAAATGTTGTTATTAAATTGTTTACATGTGGTTTAGTGATGCATATGGAATGGTATGCAGGAAGTCCAAACTTTGTATTTATTGTGGATATTGGTAAAATAGAGGAAGATCTGAAAAAAAGATTTCTCTGGGTACTGTTTTTGCCCTATAACACATTTCATGTCGGTCACTTATGTCACTCGCGCCAAGTGAATTTGTTCACATCTTAAGATTTTAAAGAATTTCTACATAAGTATTCGCTTTTTAGTGTAATTGTGCAGTGGTTCTATTGTGAACAAGGTGATACCTGTCACGGAGCTGGCCTGTATAACTAGTGAACATAGCGGGGGGATGATGCAGTAACCTTGCTGACTAATCCACAGATTAGTGTCTGTCCTTGGTTAAAGTCACCGAGTGCATCCTGAGAGATTACAGTGCTCCACTGTGCTGACATACATTTAGTGCTGGTGACTGGACACAGTTTAGCCACGTCTCGCTCATGTAAATTCCTACAGTTAATGTAGATTAGTTCAGGTAGACACTAAAAGTTGTACCCTTATTGAATAAAAATCAGTCGGTTGTCTAATGTGACCAGCAGTCTTTGTAAGGATTTATTTAGGAATGCATTCACTCACTGGATGACTCATGAAAGCCCATCTGTGCTGACACATGTTGGCTGTTGCAGTCTCCTCTCTTGTGCCCACCTGTTTTTGGTTGCCCCTTGCCTTTTTGAGGTGTGATTGTTGTCTGACTAACTGCATACTGTGGTCTCGTGGTTGATACAGTACATCTGGAGTTTAAGCTTCTTTTTGAAGGGGAGCTTCACCAGTTTTTCATTACAATTCCATCAAAGTTTCCGTTGTAATTCATTCAGAATGATGTATAGTTCTCTAGTACAAAAGTCACAGTGGTGCTGATAGGAACCAGACGTCCAAAGCACTTAAAGAGGACTCCCACCAAAATGTACTTAATTATCAGTTAAGATGAAAATAGAGTCGTTCAGAATGATTTAGTGTAAAACGCTTTGTTCAATAGAAACTGTTCTCAGTGGTGCTGATAGGAAACAGACGTCCACTTTTTATATTCCAGCTTAATGCTAAGGTGTTGTTAGGCTGTCCCTGGTGGTTGTTAGGCGGTTGCTGTGGTATGTCTATTGTAGCTGTTAAGGTGTTGTTAGGCTGATGCTGTAGTATGTCCCTGATTGTTGTTAAGGTGTTGTTAGGCTGTTGCTGTGGTATGTCCCTGATGGTTGTTAAGGTGTTGTTAGGTTCTTGCTGTGGTATGTCCTTTGTGGTTGTTAAGGTTTTGTTAGGCTGTGGCTATGCTGAGCCAGGTGGTTGTTAAGGTGTTGTTAGGCTGTTGCTGTGGTATGTCCTTGGTGGTTGTTAAGGAGTTGTTAAGCTGTGGCTATGCTGAGCGAGGTGGTTGTTTAGGTGTTGTTAGGCTGTTGCTATGCTGAGCCAGGTGGTTGTTAAGGTGTTGTTAGGCTGTTGCTGTGGTATGTCCCTTGTGGTTGTTAAGTTGTTAAAGTGTTGTTAGGCTGTAGCTGTGGTATGTCCGTAGTGTCTGTTAGGGTGTTGTTAGGCAAATGCTGTGGTATGTCCCTGGTGGTTGTTAAGGTGTTGTTAGGCTGTTGCTATGCTAAGCCAGTTAGTTGTTAAGGTGTTGTAAGGCTGTTGTTGTGGTGTGTCCCTGGTGGTTGTTAAGGTGTTGTTAGGATGTTGCTATGCTGAGCCAGGTGTTGGTAGGCTGTAGCTGTGCTGTGTCCCCTGCAGTTGATAAGGTGTTGTTAGGTGGTTGCTAGTAGAAGAAGCATTTTTTTAATCAAATTCCAAAACTGTATTTGTGCTTATCCATCAGGCTCTCGGATGAAATAATGAATTGCCCAGTCATATGGGCGGTGCTATCCCAGGCAGTTACTAGTGTGTTACTAGCGTACTTGTTTGATGATGATGTAAGAGGAGTGTGTAAGAGCGTTTGTGTTTGTGAGTGAATACTGACTGTGGTGGAATAGGAGGTAGAGTTGTTGTATACAGTGTAAATGGAGTGAGAGTTTTTCATCCTTATGGAAAGTAATCACGTGTGTTGTTATTGTGGGCGTCTCTGAAGTGATGTTCCCTTTTCTCCTAGGTTCATGTCTTGAAGCAGGCTTGGGCAAGAATTGGTATTTTTTGCTCTCCGGCTCCAGCTACAGTTGCGGCGTGCAATAAATTTTAACACTGTCATACAGTCGTGAATACTCATTGCTCTTCGAGTTCCTCATGGTCAGCAGTGCACGTTCAGTTGTTGACAAACTGATGTGTACATGCATCATGCAGGTATTTGGAGGCTACAGATTACAGAGGAACATTATGATTCCACATTTTGTTAATACACAGTATTATGACAGTGTTTATTTTTCATTAGAGCTGTATTTCGTATGAGTTGTGTCGATGAATTCCAAGAGTGGCAGGTTATTGAATATAATAGTTCACACCAGTAACGTATCATACCCTGCAAGCTGCTAAAATTCAGGAGCATGCAGATCAACAACACAAGCAAATGACCAATTTAAACTCATCAATAATCATAATATGAATACTTTGGTCGATATTTATTTCTGTTACTAAATTGTGCTCAGTAGAGCTCAAACCACAATTGGTATGTATTGAGTGTTCTTAAACACTGCTTAACAAGAGAAATCTTGTCACAAATATAAAGATAACTATCAAAGAAATCACAAACGTGTGTAAAAGCTTAAATAACACTGTGATTCTTTTCTAATTATTTACAACAATCCAATTATTGATGTCGTAAATGTACCTGTGGGAAGGACAGAGACGCTGTTCACTCTGTTGAGTCAGAGCACCATCATGATTTTAAATGATTTAATGTTTTTTTAACCTGTTGTTTTGAAGAAAATTCTGCACATGATGTTGCTTTAAGTAGGTAAGGAGATGCCTTTGGTCTTTTTATGTACGGTATGGGAACCAGGAGTGTTGTGCTAAGATAAGAAGCAGGGAACAAGTCTTTAATCAGTGTGAAAAGTAAACTACACTTGACTGGTATCAAAGGCCAAGCTAGTTAGCCTGCATGCACACATCAGCACAACCAGTCAAAGAAAACGACTGCAGTCATGTTGGCAGGTTGTTTTGCCTGTTGTCTTCTCTACTTAGAGGAACCTGGAGATCACACCTGACTGTAATGAAATACACAATGTGCAATGCTGTCTGTTTGAAGGAGTTTTGCCAGTAAATTCAGCACCTGCCAAAAGAAGCAGCAGAATTGAAACAACTGGGAGCAGACTGTGTGGGTTAAAGAGTTCATTTGGCTTTCCCCAAAGAAAAACCCTCCCAGGTGTTGCGAAATGAGCTATAGGTGAACGTTGGAGACCAGTATGTATGTGGGTGTAAATGGGTGTACAAAACTGCATCTGGCTTTTTTTTACATATTTACTGTGTAAACATCAGAAAACAATATAAACACTAAAGCGCTGCATTTTCTGGCACCTTTACATGTGTGTTTAAAGTGTAAGAGCTGAACATTTTTGCGTCTGAATGAAGTGATTAGAGCGCTTCACGCTTTTCCAGAATAGACAGTAGCCCAGTGTCACCATTTGTTCATTATGCTGGGCGCGAGGAATCAGATCTTATTTGCACTTAAATACTTTCAGTCTTGTTGTTTTGTGCTTCGTTTAGTGGAGCTCAGCTACACCAGGGACATCAGCTGGAACTCAACTGAGACACTGGCTGTGGGTAAAATCAGGTAGAGAAAGTCTCCATTCTTTTTTTTTTGCTTTTCAAAAGTGGACAGCCACCTGCACAATGTTACAGTTTCCTAGGGAGCAAAGAAGTTTTTTTTCATAGTTTATAAATATTATATAAAGTTATTGGGCTTAAAATGGTTTGGACAGCTTGAAAATCTAATTGCTAAATTAAACATCATCTGTGACATATGAAGGAATAAAGAAAAAGGAATAGGTTTTCCCTGTGCTCCTGTTTATTTCAGATCAGGAGAACTACTTCTTGGTGAACTAGTGGGTGTTTTTCCCATTAGTTCTACTCAGTGGATTATTTGAATGACTGTGAAAGGTTGTTGGTAGCAATGACCTCATAATCTTGTGCCTCAAAAGCATCACACTGAATGAGTTTTTATGTGAAGACTTGTAGGGCAGGTTAATGATCAACAAGTGCTTTTAACCTTGAGGCCAACAACACATTCTACCACAGAGTAGATTATCAGTTAACGCTGTCTTATCTCAAATATTCATTTTTCTCTGGGCAGTCCAACTGGGAATGCTATGGAGTGAGTCAGCATTACAAATCGTGTCGGCCTTTCACAAAAAAAGACGTTGTTTTTTTTGTTTTTTTTAGGTTAGCTTAAAACTTTGGTTTTTCAGGACATGCCTGTTTCTTTCACAGTAGAATTGTCAGTATCGAAACTGGTGTGAAGGGAGTGAGTATTCTATAAAAGGTGGCATTAGTTTGCATTAGGTGGCTCTTGGAAATAAATAAGTTGAGCTGAACACCAGAACTGACAGTAGCCCAGTGTCACCATTTGTTCATTGTGTTGGGAGCAAAGAGTCGGATCACGCTTGAACTTAAAGACACTCAGATTACTTGTTGTGTGCTCAAAAGCAGCTGAGATCCCAGCACTTATAAAGTGGAAGGTACTGAAGTCTGGTGGAGAAACTCTCCGTTCTCCTTTTGCTTTTTTAAAGTGGAACGCCTCCTGCGCCCAGACACTGTTTTGTGAGAAACACCATTCTAGAGAAACAGAGTTGTTCACAGTGGTGATGATAGGAAGCAGGCTTCCACTTCTAAAAGGTCATTTACAGAAAATGATTACATGAAATGTTATGAACGCAACTCCACCCCCCACCCCCATGAACACCATAGCATTTAGTTAGCTCTGTCACTCTTGCTATATTCTCAGAGAAATTATGTGATATATGTGTATGTGAGGCTGTCATATGCCTGCTCAGCAAGTCTCCCTTCAGATTTAGGCAGTATGAGTAAAGTGTGGAAATTTGAAGGACAAAGCTCGTAATGCTCGATAGGGGTTGATGTACTAATGTAACTAACTATTGATGTACTAATGATACATTTGAGCTGACCAGTTAACGTTGTTATATATGATAATGTTTATTATGTGTTATTGAGCCAGTCACTACAAACTATGAGATTTTTTGTTACTAGTGATTTTTTTGTTACTGGTGTAACATGTTTTTGAAACGGTTATTTGGCCTTTTGGCCAAGTTTTTGGGTCTCTCTCTCCTTTTAGGCAGGAGTCTGGCCTTGTATGACTGGAAATAAGTGCCCAGCGACATTGCCTTTTCTAAAGATCTAGTTTGATCTTTCCATTGCAGCTACTGTGATGAGTAACTTTTTGGAGAGATTTATTCTCCAAATATTTCTATTTCTCACTTGTAAATATTTGACACAATTTTTTGTGGTGATGTGGCTTTATTGGAAGACCACTATTTTGAACAGCCATAAAGGAATTAAATTATTCTGTTGCTAGTTGTTGGCCAGTGATGGAAAAGCAAGAAAGAGTAAATGTGCTTTCCTTGGGGAGTGTAGTTGTTTCTGATTTGCAGTGGCAGGCTTTCAGTCTTGGAATGACAGCTCAAAGTCCTGCTATTGATCCTTGTCTGTTTTTCCCTATCGTCTTCTGATTGTTTTTCTCTTGCCCTGTTCCTCCTGCATCATCTTCTACCATTCTACCGCTGACTCAGATCTGTGTGTGTTTATGACTCGGCATTAGACATAATCAGACAGGCAGCTAAGTGGGTGTAGCGGAATGCAGCAGTGAGCAGGCATGCATTCGTACATGATGCCACTAGTACAGTTTTCTGCTAAAACCAGCACTAACACAAGCATTATTCGTCATGTATGTTTTAGTCTGTGCAATAAGCTATTTTTAGTATGTTTTTAACTGAAAACTACTTTGAAGAGCACTACTAACATTGGGAAATAATGCATTGATCTTAAATAATTGCAGTTATCTTAAAGACTTGTGATTAGGTGATTATGTAACAGTTGTGACAGGCCTAAATGTATGTAGCTTGGCTATTGTTCTGCTTTAGGCTGATAGTTAAATCTGCCTTAGTGGATTTAGGCACAAAACAGTGGGAGACAGAAGTAAGAAATGAATGGAATTATGAAACAAATCTACTGAAAACAACTGATTGAACCTTTCAAATTTGACTCATAAACGATAACACTTTCACAGTAATGCTGTGAATTGCATTAAATGTGTATTGTCGTTTATTGTTATTTTCCATGGCAATGTTATATTGATAAATTAACACCAAGAATTTATCTTTTATTATATAAACTGCAAATACAAATTAAACTAGAGTAATAAAACTAAACTAAAGGATTGCATTGCATAGAGTGGAGTGGGTTCCTGTGTGACTAACAGCTCAGTTTTCCTTTGGGAAGATAATTTGCAGTTGCAAAAAATCACAATATATTGCAATTTACCATATGTATCACAATACTCAACATATTTCAAAATCCTGACAATGTAGTGTTATAAGGTTTCATGCTTGATGCTCATGTAGCTTGAGACTGTAAACATGTATTCATCAGAATTATCGTTTTTTTTTCCCCATGCAGGTTGAGGTTTTACTGGTTTTTGAGAAAGTTGTCTTTCTGCTCCTGCTTCTGCTGTGCTGCGGTGATTGTTTTAAGCAGAGGAGAGACAATTTGTTGAGGGAGTTTCTGAAAGCAGAGCTGCTCTGCAGGTCTGAACAAACAGCTTGTGCCATTAAGTATCTGCTTCTTCTATGAACACACATACCAGGCCGGTTACACCAGTGCTCACCAATTGTCTTTCTTTAAATTTACCATCATTTAGACCTGTAAAGTTCCATACATGAAGATGAACTTTTATCTGATGTGGGCTGTTTATGTTATTCCTTTGTTTTCACTTCCCACTATTACTACAGAATAAACAGCTTGTGTTGCCCGCATTTTCCCCATCACTGTTTGGCCCAGTGCTCTGTTAGTTTATACACAACAAACAACTGAACATGAAGTATCAGGCCTTTACTAACTGCTGTTCTGATGATATTTTTTACATTTTATAGGAATTATAGGAGTCTGCTATTTGGTTGTTGTGAAAATCATTATGTTTTTCCTTTTTTTAAATTAATGTCATTAATAAGATATTTCTATACTTTAAATGGATTTGATGGAAGAAAAGTCAACTGTCATATTTCTATTCTGTTTTTGTGTAAGTTGATGATGACCGTTTTTAAAGTTTGACAGATTCCTCTTCGGAAGAACTTTGATTTGAACTTTATCTTAATAATAATTTATATTAAGTATTGTAGATTTTTTTTATTTGTAGAAATTCATATAAATTTTAGGCCATTGTGATTTATTATGCTCTGGAAATCTGTGGACTAAGTATCATCAATGGCAACTTATAATACCCCATTTTCAGAAGTAAACACAGTCTCTGAATTCTCATTGAAATGTTTTCAACATCCTTTGTTTAATATACAAGTAGAATGAAGCACAGTTCAATCTCTGTCTAGATAAAGCAGCACTGAATGGCCAATTTGAGTGTTTGTTCCTTTAGATGGTAATGAGCCACTGCTGACTCTGCCCCTTTCCACATGCAAGGCAAGAACCACCCTGTTCTCACCATTAAGTTAATCTTATAGACATTCAACTAACAGGCTAAAAGTATTACAATTATTGTCCTGCAGTGACTAATGCCAAGAATGTTATAGAAAATTACATCTTTGTTAATGTATTATCTCAGCTGGCCAAATCATTAGCTGGCTTAATTATTTAAAGATATTAAAAGTGTCCTTATCTGCAGTTCAGTTAAAATTTGTCTGTTACACCTTATTATTAAAATTTTCCTGTTAATGAGGTACCAGCATATAACATGATGCACCAATTAAGATGGAATAGGAAAATTTGAGCTTGCCTGAGCTGCAACTTAAAATATTTCAACTTAACATTTTACTGGCAATTTACCTCACAGCTAACTCTAATTATGGGCAGTGGTGAACACCAGTGCATTCAAATTGTGCAATAAATAAAATAATAATGATAAACAGCAGTTTGCCGTATGATTTTAGGTTGAGCTGAAATTATATTTCATTATATTTTATTATATTTTACAGCATATTATAGGGCTGCACGATATTGGAAAAAATTGACATTGTAATATTTTTTTTGCTGCGATATATATTGCGATATTAAAGTATGCAGGACTTTTCACCAGATTTGACCAAATGTCACAAGAAGTAAATGATTCATCACCCTAAATAATCCTCTGGGAAAAATGGCGTTTGCAAACAGCGACTTTTCAGTTGGAAATCCTCATTAATGTAATGGTTAAGGCTCATTTATACTCAGCTTTCAATACGGATACGCAAGGAGCTCTCTGTTCGTACGTTCATTTTGTGAGTAATTTGCCCGCTTTCAGAAAGTTTACGGATACAGAAACCGTGGGGGTAGTGCAAGACGCAACAACTTCCATACGAACACGACGAAGAAGAAATGACGGGGCTTTTTGAAGAGTGGTTTTGCGAGATGGTTTGAACATTTTACCATGATGTAATTTCGCTGCGGAGCAGAGACAAACCATAGTTTTTTTTATTTTTGAACTAAATAAAGAACTACGAGCTTATTCACCGCCGCCACATTTGATTTACTCCGTACTGCCCTTTACTGGAAGTGTTGCTCAACAACTATATCAACGGAGCTGACGCAGACAGGTATGTGAGCAGTGACGGTTATATCGCTTCAAACACATGCAGACCGCATGTAGAGGGACAATAAATGAGCCTTAAGACTTATGTTAGGTTCCGCTGTCCGGCTGGGTCTGTTGTAGCTGCATAATAGTCCACTTGGGACAG
Organism: Megaleporinus macrocephalus; assembly: GCA_021613375.1. Taxonomy (NCBI): domain Eukaryota; kingdom Metazoa; phylum Chordata; class Actinopteri; order Characiformes; family Anostomidae; genus Megaleporinus; species Megaleporinus macrocephalus. The sequence goes on from CM038706.1 coordinate 31,624,333, forward strand.
CTCCATTTCAACTTGTACAGCTCTAGGATGGCAATTTACAAATTAACAATGCGTGCGTGGCGGCGTTACATATTGCTTATCGAGTGACAAATGACCAGTGATCATGTTTGTAAAGCCCTCTTTGGTAGCTGTGTTAACTGGTACCATGTCTTTGATAATGTGCAGTCAAAATCTTCCTCTGGTAGGTATTTCATGGAAAATAAGAACAGTGTGAATAATGCGGCAAAAGCATTGCAGTATGCTTGTTTGATTCATTTGCCTTAAGTGCCATCACACGTCCTGCGATGTGTCTATTGCAGCTATTGTTATATATATCAGCCATTGTTGTGCATTCCAACTTATTTTCCTTAGGTTTGTTTAAATGAATGTAAATATTTGAACACCACTACCCCTTTTGTCTGATTTAGTTATCTTAATAAAAATTCATTGTTTAATCTAAATTGAATCATGTTTTTAGCAAGTCTTATTTGGAAAGCAGTTTGAAGGACCACATGGTATAAAACGTGCTATATAAATGTTCCTTGGCTTGTCCAGAGTTGGTATGCAATTAAGAATTTAGTCATTTTTATTCATCCTTAAATCAGTCCTTGGTGATCATTGGACAATAAATCAATAAGATAGAAGTTCAGAGATGTTTTTTTGATATAGCCTTAGATTTTCATTATGCACCCTATGTTTCATTAATATGTTTGAAATTTGGCTCATCTTTGCTGGAGTGTATTTCAGAAACGTGGCTGGACAGAAATCTCAGTCAAAGTCTAGCTCAACCGACTGACCCTGCATTTGTCTATTGTTGGGCCTCCTGATGTCACAGAGTGGTTGGAGGAACATAGACGTGTCTGTGTTTGTGAACAGCCTGAGGCAACACAGCCACTCTTTCTGGATCTTTACGTTGTGCGTGGGATATAGAGCTGTACATTTTGCTGATAACAATTAATAAATAGCTGAAAACCTTTTAAAGGACGTAGGAAAATTAAAATGAATTACTGTTGTCTTCAGGCTTAGGCTATAATATACTATGGGCTGAAGGTCACTTTAAAAATGGAATGGAAAATCTATAATGAAAATATTTGTGGATTTTTTTTATTGTTGACATTACCGATAAAGTTAAGTAATAGTTTCAACCCTTGGTTAGATCAGTTCTTAGTCACCAACTGTTTATCTGGTTTTCACACTGCTGCACAATTCCTGAGTCACACCTGAGAGATGATATTGTCCCAGTTGGGATATACGGATGTTTCTTAGTGAGTGAGAAGGGAGTGAGAAACACCTCTTCTCTCAGACTGGTAAGCTGTTCGTGTTTTGGCTGTGTTCTGTTTTTCTGCTCTTTGACCCAGTTGGAATTCTGGGCATCTCTTAAACATATCAGCCTCGCTGTGTGGCTCTCTTGCCCCCTTGGTTCAGTTCGTCGTGGGTTGGCAGAACCAGTCTTTCCTGTCTTATGTTTTGCAAGGTGGTTCTTGTTTTGTTTCATTAAGGAGAATCCACATGTCTGGTTTGTTTTTTCTGTCAACAGAGCTGTGTGTACAGTGTTGTACATTTAAAATGATATTTGTTTAGCTTTGGCCTCCTTCATAGACGGTATTTGCTGCTAGTGCTGAACAACTTCCGTATCGGTATCCATCAGTATCATGATTTAAGGTGATAAATACAGTCTGACACTCCTATCTATATCATAATCTGTATCTATCAGAATCACAACAAAAAAAAAATCACTATAGTTGCTGGTTTACGGGTATAGATTAGGGATGCAGCCTTACAGGAATAGTAGCCTGATGCCAGTGTCCGAAGTTTACCTACAGCTGTACAGTTTTTGAAGTGAAAATGTCCTCTACAGATACCACACTTTTCCACATTCTAATCACTGTTTATTTATTGAATTTAACATATTGTGAAAAATCAAACATAAAATTTGTCCTGTACAAAATTGTAGCACATTATACTGTATGTTTCTTATTGTTTGTTATGTTTTTACAGTATATTAAACTCAACAAATGAATAGAAATTGTGTGTTAAACTGTGTAGAAGTGTGCTCTGTAGAGAATATTTTAACTAAGTTTTACTGCAGAATTGAGGGCTGCCTGGTTTAGCATTTTATTGCATTTAATTTTCTGTCGATGCCAGTTATGATACTGTTATTATTCATATTGTAAAAGAAATGACATTGCTGGTTACACACTCTTTCTCTCTCACCTACCCCCCCACCCCTCCTGCAGGTGGTGTGGGAGAGCAGGATGCAGCAGTGGTGAGGACGCAGCGTGTGATGTTGGTGGTGGTCGTGCTGGTGGTGGTGGATTTGATTGGCAGGGCTCAGTCCTGCACTGATCAGGGGAACTGCTCCAACATGAACACTTCTAAGGACTGGTGTTACAAGGGCCGCATCCGCAGCACTGTGCTGCAGGGCCTGCCCTTTGGTGGGGTGCCTACAGTCCTCGCTCTGGACTTCATGTGTTTTTTGGTACATTGTACACATTTCTAATCATTTCTAAAATCTCCCTCCACCCTCACATTTTAAGCAAACAGTGACACTGGGATGCTGTCCTCTTCATGGCTACATTCCTCAGCTATAATCTAGTTTGTAGCTCAGTTTAAGGTGCTTTCAGTTTGGAGATTCTAATCCTTTTAGCGATTGTGAAAAATATCTATATGCTGAACCACAGCTGCTCCATCAGCTCATTTGTCATCAGGCCAATGCAAGGAGCGACCATGTGGTCAGAGAGTTCAAGAAGTGAAATAGTAATGCACTTTCACCATCCAGACACTTGGTGTGCAAGATACTGTCAGATAGACACAAGATTGACCATCTTCAGTTATTGGTGTTGTGGTTAATCATCAAGTATAATGTAATAATGATGCCTTAAAATATGCCCCATTTAAACCCCCAGTCCTGCATTCTGCTACAGCTTATTGTGTTTATTTTATAGTGAAACAATTTTCTCATACCTCGGTATTTCTAATGATATCTTGAATGGATGGAGGATTCTGCTTAAATTTCAGTACAAGCCTCCAGTCAATCACCTTTTCTCTTTAGAATACTTGTAATTTGTTTACTTCTTTTGTTATTACCATGTAACAAATTGCTCATTTGTTACATATTATTTTGACTTATCATATTTATTTTTTTAATATTCTAACAATCTTGTATTTGTCTTTCTTCAGGTTTTGCTCTTTGTATTCTCTTTCCTGAGGAAAGTCGCATGGGATTATGGACGCCTGGCGCTGGTCTCAGACGCAGACAGGTAATAAACACTAGTCTGTCATTGAATTTTAATGTTGAATGTCAGCCTTCTGTAGAAAGCCTTCTTATAAATGTTGGTGCTGCAGTGCTGAGTCATATTCTCTCACCAGACAATCTGTACAGACTGAGATGTTACTAACATCTGGACCTCATTAGTTCAGCTGGACACTTTCTAAATCAGCTGTACAGACAAATCATGCTATCATTGTCAGTGTGTTTATGGGAACATACAACATAATGGATTAATTAATTTATCCTGAATACACTGCTCGTAGTGTTCAGGGTCATTTAATTAATCCGTTATGTTTTATGTTCAGACAGTATAAGTACAAATTTAAAAGACAAAAGGCGCACACACATTTTTTAAACAGTTCTGTTGTTCATCAGTTTCATGTTTGGTGTATCTGTGTCTGTTTAAACTCATGTCTGGTTGGAATGTGTAAATTTTTTGCAAGTTTGGACTTTAGCAAGTTAATTTGGCAAATTGAAAAAATGTAGGGTTAACTCTATTAATAATGTTAATTAGTAACTATTAATAATGTCACCTATAATACCAATAATAAGAATTAAAATAGGTGTACTTTTACATTTTGCGTGTACATTCTACACTATTGCTTGTTCCATATAAAGACATATTAAACTGCACTTTTGTTGTATACTACTGACTCCAACCACATAAAAGCAACATAGAACACAGCTTGTCATCTACTGCAAGAGTACAGTGTTGAAAGGAGCAGTATGTAAGATGATTTAATTATTAATAAGGTTTAAAACATCCCAAAATTAGCTAAATGTAAAATAAAATTGTGAAGAAACAACAGATTATTTTAACAGATTTTTAAAAGTCACTTCTCTAACTTTGGAGCTTTAGCATTTCATTTTTACACCAAAATAATACAAAAAATAGAAAAATCAAGCCATACAAACTTCTGTTCCTGTAGCGATCAATACTGGATTTACTAAGAGCTTCCACAGCAGTTCTGTAAGGTACTCAGAACTTGAGTAGGTTTTTTTACATGATGCTTTTGTGCTTCTACTGGAGTTTTTCTTGGGCATTGATTTAGGGTGCTCTGCCCACCTCTGTTTTTGGTGCCCCTCACTGCTGGCTGACTTGTTGTAAAAGACTCAGAAACATTTGGTCCCAGCGTGAAAAAGTCCTCTTTCACGCTCTCATCCATCACCTGACTTCTGCTTCATATCGACTGTGACTGACTAAGTTGTTTTTCATATCTTGTTTACTTGCCTGGACATTATTGATCTGTCATGCACGTCCGCTCTCAGCGGGGGTTAATCTAGTCATGATCTTCCATAAAACCTTACACTTCTGCCTTATGCTGGGCAGTATGACCAAAAAAACAAACAAAACGATGCAAAAGTTTTAGGCACCTAAGGAAAATTAGATTTGTTGTCTTTTATTGATTTGCCTACACAAAGTATATTTTTATAATAAAAAAAAATAATAATAACAATAAGTGGTAAATTTGTTCTTTTTAAAAATGTTCTTTTAATCATCTCCTTTCCTGTGTTGTGTTATTTATATTATTAGAAATAGAATATTATTAGAATAGAAATTATACAGCTCTTGCCTTAAATTTTGCTTTATATAGCATGTGGCCTGTGCACAAAGCAAGCCCTATAGAAACATGGTTTAGTGTGGTGGAACGGCAGTGTTGCTGCCTGACCTCACAAATAGGTTTTTGACCGAATGGACACAAAATCCTGCAGGTTATGTTTTGCTGACTGTCTATTTCGGGTAAACAACTTTTTTGTCCAATATGTTGAATTAGGCTTCTAAATAGTACATGTGTAGTAATTATTATAGGCACCTCAGTGCTCATTTTTCATAACCATTTAAAAACGTACCTCTTTAACTCAGCCTTTCTTCTATAACTGATGGCAATCATGTGTAAAGCACTTTAAGCTGCCACTGGTGTGAAGTGTGCTCTATAAATCAAGTATTATTTATTATTATTATTAGCAAGGACACTCCTCGTTTTTGTATTTCAGAATCATTACTTGTGAAATCAGTTAAAGGTTGTGTTGAAACTGTTTCCAGTCATGCATTGTTGTCTCTGAGGGGTTTCTCCAAACTCAGCAGGTTTGACCTTAGGCATTTGAACTGAAGAATGAGTTCATCATGACCCTTCCTCTTCTTCTTCTTTTATTTTTTTCTTCTAAAGGCAGGACCAGCGATACCGGCGTCTGGATGATCGGGAATAGTATGTCTTGTTTTTGCGTTCATCGGTTCCTTGTGGTTTCTGCTCTGTTGCTGTCTTTTGAATTAACTTTCTGTTTTTTCTCTGGTGGTCTGAATCCTTTTAACATTTCTCTGTCGACACATTTCTCTTAATCACACGTTCTCACTTTCTCCTGTTGTGTTTGTACATCAGTTCCAGTTGGTGGAGGGCTTCTTTTCAGCTTGTTAAATGTAGTTATGAACTGATCTCCTTTGCATGTGTCATTTAACCTGTAACCAGTATGTTCGCTTAATTGCGCAGCATGCGTTTTCTGGACTTGGCTCTTGTACCATTTGCCTCTCCGAGGCAGGCTGCTTGTAGGGAGAGGTAAAGCTGTATGTGGCTGACTAAAACCATGTCCACACGTATACAGATATACTTGAAATTAAAGGGGTTTCTCTTAATTTTGGTGTTTCTACCACATAGCAGCTCTGAACATAGAGCGTTGGTAAAGCACACTACAGCGTGGAGTACACTATCAGTTATTCTCTGTAAGAATTGTTTTTTCTTTAAACACTGACCAGTGATTAACAGGTCAGAGCAGAAGTCTTGTGGATTTTTTTTTTCAGAAGTGTCCTGATACGTGTGGACAAGGCCTGAGTAGTTTAGACAGCAGAGCCGTGAAGTAGTCTAATTGGACTGTAGTGGTCTTTTATGCCTGTGATTGGTTTAGTGTACAACATGCTGAAATCCTTTACATTTGTACACAGACCCTAACCAGACACTGTACGTGTGCACTTCTTGTGAGCCCAGTAGGTCCTGATTGCTTCATTCTAAGAGACGTTCTTCAGTTTTTCTCTCACTGTTCAGCAGAGCGTTCACTCCATGCCTGCTGAACAGTTCCTCTTCTCTCATTCTGACTCTAATCAGCGCTAAACTTGTATTCCTCTGTCTTTTGCACGTCCCTTTTCTCTCTAGGCGTAGTGGAGACTGTCTTCTGTGACGTGGACCCTAACCTCTGTGTGTGTGCTCAGTTAGTTAAGACGTGAAACATTTTGAAACATTGGCTTGAATTTAGCTCCCTATGCACAATAAACATATTTTATACATGATAATAAACAGAACAGGAGAGTTGAAATTTAGCTGAAGATGGGTTGCAGCCTAAGCGGTAGATGTTCTAGTAGGCTAAGCGAGCTTAAGTTAAGCCTTGATTAATGCACGCATAAAGTTTGCCCAAATGTAGTCCATCAACCAAACCTTTTAACCACCAGTTAGCATTATGCGCACAGAAGGTTTAGCCATGCTGTTTGCTTAGTGCTAATCTGGTGAATGTGGTACAGGATAAAATTCAGCATATAATAAAACATAATTTTAAGTAACCTCTGCTTTAAGGAAATAGCAGAAATACAGAAGCACCATATACAATTAAAATAATAAAATAATAAGATACTAGCAGCTACAGCCAAGGAAATAATGCTTTACGTTCTCAGATCATGAGTCTGGAGACATTTTGGTATAAAAAAAACTAATGTTTTACAAAACCTCTAGCAGGATCGCTGTGTCTGATCCACTCGTATCAGCACAATAGCTACAGCTCAAAAGCAAGCCGGCTTTAAACACCAAACATGTCTTGACTGATTGACGTTTGAGGTAGAATTGTGACATTGTGTGGAGGAACCATTTTAAAGTTTACCATTTATGTTTGCCATAAAAAAGATTTATTTATTTCTGAAACTAGTTCTATTGTGTTTTAGTGTTTATCTGCTCTAAGCTGCAAGTCTTTCCATTCTCAAATGCCATGACTATGCATATGTTTTAAAGTCTGCCTGCCTAACTGGTTTATTTCAACTGTGTTTGTGCACAGTGTGGCCTCGGCCATGCAGACACCGGTCGATGCCCGTTACGAGCGCTTGACCTCGGTCTCCAGCTCCGTGGACTTTGACCAAAGAGACAGTGTAAGTATTTCCTGAGTCCCGAGATTTACCCCAGGGGTCAACATGATCTGCTGCCCGCTGTGTACAACATAGCACATTTTACTTGCTAAAAATTTGGAGCCCGTTGTCTTTTTTATTTTTGTTTGTTGTTTGTTTTTAGAGTTAAATGCTAGAGCAGTTGATATTCTGTACATTTCTACAGTGTGGTTGAAGTGAGAAGTGTTTACATTAAAATATTTTGTCAGACTCGTAATGTTACTATCATGATAGCTAAACTTGACAGTCAGTGGACTTACAGGGAGCAGGTCCTCATTATGTAAGAGGGTGTTGTGGTCTAGTGAACTATACCTGTGCTGATGGCTGGGTTATCAGAAAGGGCTTTACTGTAAGTAAATTCAAATAGAGTAGAATATTTAGAGTCATATTTAGAGTGTGTTTTTTAAGAATGATGTGATCTTCATAACAGATAACCGGGATTCTTTGACCTATGGTTTGCAGCCCTGATTTACCCATTGCAGTCACTTTTACTCTTACCTTATATTTACACAAATACATAACCCCCCCAACTCCTTCCCCTTCTGTGTGTCACGCTATGGGCTGGCCTTAAACACACACACCTGCTCATTTCGTAACGGCTCAGTCAGCCTCTCTGACAGCCAAGAGTTTGACTTTTCATTTCCCGCTGTCCTCAGGGAGCAAGGCCTATTGCGCAAACCAGTCTTGTGATCTAGCGTTTAGCTTTGCAACCTAAAAAAGAAACTTGTAAAAGCATGTTAAGCGACAAAAGGCAACACCTCACTGTTGTGCACTTGACAACTGAGATAAATTCTACCATTATTCCAGTATGCCATCTGTTATAAATGCAGTTTTTCTACTTGAATGTGTGATTGACATAACGCCTATGTCAGTGTTTCACACATTAGAGTATCTCAACACTTTCTGGGGTGATGTGATACTGAGGCTCAGTGTGTGTCGTAGTGAAATAAGGCAAACATGATTGTTAAATAAATGTGAATAAATAATACTAGAGAAAAAAATGTCACATCATCAGCTTTATATCACTGCAATATATTCTACAGCTTTGAGAAATAACTTTTTGCTTGCTGCCTGACAAATCCCAAACCTTTACATGCGCTGTTATGAGACAATCAGTGTTATGCTGTTCATGTTTGTGGTCATAATGTTGTAACTCAGTGAAGTTATGTGTTGCTTACTGTAATAAGCCTTTATAAATGTTTTTGTTGGTTCATGTAATTTGTTCAGCTTGTGTAGGTGTATTGCGGTCTTATCAACAGGTCCCTACACTGAGGTGTTACTGAACAGTCTTTTTTAAGCTGATATTGTTAGTGTTTGATTGGATGATGGGCATTAATGTGTGTCATTCTCTTGCAGGGTTTCTGCTCCTGGCTAACGGCCATTTTCAGGATAAAGTGAGTCCTCTGTGCTTTTAGCAAGCTCTTAAAGCATTTTATAAGGCCGCTGATTGAGTCTCTGTGAATGTGAGCTAGGCTGCAAGCTAAGTGTGTTGTGCACCAAAGCTTTTTGGCACACTCTGTGCATGTGTGATATGTATACTGATATGTATACTGATAAGTCTTATCTCTCCCTTGTAATTCCACAGAGATGATGAGATTAGAGAGAAGTGTGGCGAAGATGCAGTACACTACCTCTCCTTTCAGCGCCACATTATTGGTCTGCTGGTGGTGGTGGGTGTGCTCTCAGTGGGCATCATCCTGCCTGTCAACTTCTCAGGAGACCTATTAGGTGAGTCGGAAGCAGGAACCACTGCTGGAGGTGACACCTCTTTCTAAATATCCCAAAGGGGTTCCTGATACATAGTATTTTTGTATATTTATATTCTATATTAGAAGGGAATTCAAATGATTTTTGCATAGTATAGTGTTTGACCTGTTCAGAGATCCATGGAGCAAACACAATGGTCGAGTTGGTCCCACAGATGCTCAATTCAAGTCTGTGGAATTAGGGGTTCAGGGTAGTACTTGAAAGTCTTGGTCATGTTCTTTCAACCAATGTGTGACATATCTAGCCGTGTGATGTGTCGCATTGTCTTTCTGGAAGATCTCATTTGCTCCAGAGAAGACAGTCAGCATGTATGGCTGTATGTGATGTGCAAGGCTGGATTTATGCCCAAATTGGTTGAGAGTGTCTTCCACATAGATAAGTGGGCCCTGAGAATGCCATTAAAACATTCCTCAGACCGTAACGCTCACACCTGTGTGATGCAGCCATCGAAAGTAGGAACTGTTCAAAAAAACATCTATATACATTCACTATCTCTTGTGGTTGACCAGTGAGCAGAGTGGGCAAGCACACTGGGATCATCAGGAGGCAGAGCTTAAAGACACAAAGAGGCTTGTTGTACTACTGGACAAGCCAAAGTCAAACTAAGTTGTGCAAAGAAAGTCGCTCACTCATGTGTGGCCATCCAAGAGTTAGGACAGACCTCTCACTATTTCTTTCTGTTCTCCCTACAGATGATAATGCCTACAGCTTCGGCCGAACAACAATAGCCAACTTGAAGTCCGAGTACAGTGCAATTTTGTTTTATGAGATATATTAAATATTACCCTTATTACCATTATTTAAGGGTATTTCAGGCTTGACATTTTGCTTCTTAATTTGCACAGAAATAATCTGCTGTGGCTGCACACTACCTTTGCATTCCTGTACCTGTTACTGACGGTCTACAGCATGAGGAGACACACCTCCAAGATGCACTACAAGGAGGATGACCTAGTAAGTGGGCTACAGCGCTCCTGGACCTCCTAGGATAACATACCAACACCTTAGCGACAACCTGGGATATCATAGCAACAGTTAGAGTGGAGCTAAATCAGTGTTAAATCAAATATTTGAAACCATAAAAACTGAATCCATGCACTTACGTAGGGAAACAAGCATTCCTTAATTACCAGTACCAGTTTTCCTAAGATCTTTTATTAAAAACACATTTAAGAAAAAGATGAATGAGGCCCACTGTGCTTGCTACTAGGTAGCTAGTGTGTTCCAAGGCTGTGTAAAAGTTCAGATGCACTGGGCAATAAAGCCTAAATTCTTGAGCCAGCAACCCGAATCCCCAGTATAGCTGTTTAATGAAAATTTTATTCTTATAGTATTTCAAGATGCTTTCCAATATAATAATATTAATTGGCTGCAGTATTTGATAGAATATTTAGAAATAAAAGTAACTGATAACTATCAGCGCTACACAAAAAGTTATAATCCTTTCACAGCTTGAGTTTCAGGGACATAAGAATTGTTGAAGTGCTGCCATATTTTGAAATACTGCCTTGTTTCCTCACAGGTGAAGCGCACTTTATTTATAAACGGCATCAACAGATACGCAGAAGAGAGCCAGATAAAGCAGCACTTCGAGTAAGTTACAGAGGATCTCCTGAAGCCTCTGAGATGGAGGTTGATCCCTGACTGTAACTCAGCTATGCTTTGGTGAAGGTACCTTACCAGCTCTGATTCCTTGCTGACCAGAACTTCAGCTCGGGACAGGAATTTTCTGTGCTGTGATTGGCTGTAATGGAACCCAGTTGAGAGGATGGGGTCCAGGGTCCATCTGCTCAGCAGTCATCAGTGTAGTCTGCTTTTCTGGAAGGATGTGCTGTTTGTGTTTTCCTCACTTACAGGGGAGAAGCGCCAGGACGTGATAAACAGTGGAGGAGGAATAAGAAAGAGACAAGAGGGTTTAAGACTGAGGCTTGACTGAGAACAGTGGAAGGAATAAGAGGGTTTAAAGGATAAGTGAGGTTTAGAGAGAGAGAGGCAGGGTTATCACTGTCCAGCCCCAGGTATGATTTGTCAGACACTCTGAAGTTGTGATAATAGATAGAATAATAGAATACCAAATAATAATAATAGAAAGCTTTTATAATGTTCCTCATAAAGGCCACACTGAGTAATCAGTCATGAGAGCTGTTTTTAGGATTGTTTTAGTAAGGCTTAGGTCTAGGTCACTGATTATGAGTTTCCGTCTTTATTCATTCTTATTGTTTTCCTATTTGCTCTTCTCTTGCATTTTTATTTTCTATTATCTTCTTCTCTGTTCTCTCTTCCCCTTTTATGTTCTCCGTCATCACCTCTTTTTTGTTTTCTTGTTTTTAGCTCCCATTTTCTTTTCCCTTTTCTCCTTTCCATTATTATCCTTTTGTTTTTTTCTTCCTCTCTCCTTTCTCCTTCTCTTCCCCATTTTCTCTTCCCTGTTCACTTTTCTTTTATTATTCTTATTTTTCCTTCCTCTCCTCTCTTCTCCTTCCATTTTCATTTATTTTCTCTTGTTTTGTTAGCCTTTTGTTTTTATTAGCCCCTCTCATTTTCTAAAAACCTCTCTTTTTCATTATTATCTTTTCATCTGCTCATCTGACCTCCTCACCTCTTTTCTGTTCCTTTATATTTTTTTCTATTTTTTCACCTCTCATGTGCTGTTCTCTATTCTTTTTGATGCTCCATATTTTTGTTATTTTCTAATCTCACCTCCTCATCTATGTTCTCTTCTATGCAGGCAAGCATATGAAAGCTGTGTTGTGTTGGAGGCTCGTATTTGTTATGATGTGGCCAGGCTGATGTATTTGGACTCTGAGAGGTAAAAATTATAGTAAAAGGCAAACAGTGCTGTGTAACCATTTTCTTTAAATGATTCAGATGTTTGTTGGTCATCAAGATAATTACATGACCTTAAGCATGTTTGCTGCACTGCAGGAAAAAGACAGAGCGCAGTAAGAAGTTCTACACTGACCTGATGGCCAAGGAGCATGTGCCGACGATGATCAACCCCAAACCCTGTGGCCATCTCTGCTGCTGCATCATTAAGGGCTGTGAGCAGGTGAGTGCTATATAGACACTCTCACGTTCATGTACAATACATTATCATATCAGCGTTTTCTTCTAAATGTTCAGCAAAGCGGTGCTTTTTTACGTACACTTAAATTGAGCATTTGTTTATGCCAGAAACAATGCAGGTCACAAGTGCAAATGACGATGACCAGTAAACGGATTTTATCTTATTCTGTCCGTTTGACAGCTTTGTTAATATCTGGTTTGGTTTTTTTTTTGCTGTGCCTTCCATCACCTGCCTCAGATTTGTATTTCTTGTGATATTCTTATGTGGTGTGCTATATTTATGCTATAAACATTATAATAATTAAACATATTATTAATAAAAGTAATTAGTGTTTTAACAGCAGTTAGAGCATTTGGTTTCCCCACTCATACTTGGTTCCATGAGAAACCAAGATTTCTCAACTAAGCACCCTTTTGGTGATGCTTGGCCCTGTGCTGAGGAGAGCAGTAGACCATTGTGGGCTGGTTGGTGGCACTTTGTGAAACAATGGTAGACTGTTATTTAAAAAAAAAAAAATTAATTCATCGCATATTTCGTGTGTATAACATTAGTAATATAATATAACATACACAATTATACTTTTTGGTAGCTTCGAATGAGCCTTCATATCTATATAAGAGTGGGGTCGTCTTCCAACAGAGGCTGCCACATAGCGGCACCGTGTTTCTACATTTTTCTGCATTTTAAATCTTTAAGTGTGATTTAAGGGCAAGAGAATAACATCTTTCTTACCAGCACTGAAGTATAATGTCAGTGAGGAGGTTATTTCACAATCCCCATTTATATTTAGTTTGGTCCGGGGGAGTGGCTACTAGCCTCTGTTTTAGAGAACTCACATTATTAAGGACTCATAAAAGCTCAGTGATATATGCTGGGTAAGTCAGCATTAGTATTTTAAATTCTGTTCTGTAGCTCACAGGCAGCCAATAAAGAGAAGCCAGCACTGGTGTAATATGCTCCCTTTGTTTTGTCCTGGTGAGAAGACAGGCTGCTGCATTTTAAATATGCTGCAAACAAGCCACGTTGCTGTGACTCGTCAGGTGCAGGGCAGTACAGGAGTCCAGAAGCAGGGTTGATGAGGCTTCTTGATGTGAATAATGAAATTGAGCTAAGGGTTGAAGGTCACACCCAAATTTCTTACAAAGGGCCTTGCCATCAACCTAGCACAATCAAGAGCTAAGTGCACCGTTTTGGACATATGGTGTTTTCCAGACCCGCAAAGAGAACTTCTTTCTCGTCCTCGTTCAACCTTAAAATCTATGTGACGTCCAGGTTTTGATGTGACGTACAGTTGATAAGAGTGAGCGGTTTACCAGTGTCATTACGGTTTAGAGCAAGATAGATCTTATAATCAGCATAAAAATGAAAGAAAACACTAAAACTATGGATAAGGCAGCAGTGGATGGAGCTTATATACAGAGAAAATGGAAAAGTGGACCAAGGTTGATCTCCTTTGAGACATGTTGTTTTATTATTGGTGATGAAAATCTCACCAAAATGACATTTTCTAAGCAAAAGGTTTTCTTTTCCTGTGGGCCTCCCTAGTGATTAAGTAGGTGAGCCTTGAACTGGAAAAGGTTGAGAACCCAGACTAGACCCATAATGGCTTTCCCCTTTGGACACCCTCCCTCTGGTTATAGCGCCCCCTACTGCTGCAAAACTCAGCTTGCATTACGGTTATAAACTGACACGTTTAAAAACATGCAAAACCTGTTTGCGTCGCTTGGATTGTTTGCATTTGTGTAGTTGTGTACAATTGTATTTGTCTCCTGTTTCCTTTAAAAATGTAAATTTTCCCAGAGTCATAATGACCCAGCTTTCCCTTTTGCACCATGTCAGTTACGGCGTTCCCCCTCATGCAGCCCTGCCTGCAGATAGTCTCTGCTGAATTTGTTTGTCTTACTGGAGGAGGATATGTTCTCAGCTGCTGTCAGCTCTGTTAAACAGCTTAAAGCGCTTCAGTCAGCAGGCCCCCTGGTGACCTCATTAGCTCCACGCTCTTCACCACGCCAGCCGCTCCTCTGTGACATGCATCCCAGCTGAACTGCTGCGCTTTATTTGACTAATATTACATACTGTTTATCATGATGAGATGAGATCTTTCTAATGTAGTTGTCAGTCAGTGCCATTGCTTCGTAGAAGTAAACCCTGTTTAAACACTAGAGCATGTCTGTTTTTGCTGTTTTATATATATTGGAATGCTTTTGTGTGTTATTTGTACTCTGTGAATGCACTTGCCTTGCTTTGCCTGAAGAACAAATTCAGACATTTGTAGTCTAGATTTTTTAGTACTATTTAAATTTAAATGAAGAGATGGATAATATAATTTTTATAAAATCAGTCAGTCATCTTTATAAACATGGCACTCTAGTCAGTAAAGAATCCGGCGCCTTTTACAAGATGTCTGTCAGATACTGTGGAAAAGAAGTTTCCTAAAAGAGAGCTGGTATTCCACATATTTTCACGTAATAATTAAGATGTAAACAGAGTCTTTCAGTGTTTTGGTGTGAAACTGGTTTTAGTGAGAAATTTACCAACTCAGGATTGTTCACAGTGGTGATGAGAGCCAGACGTCTAGGTTATGGAGAGAGATTAGTCTTAAAACACCTGACGAATGTGTAAAGATAATTCACAAATCGCACACACATCACAAATGAGTTTCACTATTCACAAATAAATATATCCCACAGCTCGCTATTTGTACGAATTCTGAGTCCGACTCCCCACCTGAATCCGACTCCTCTGTGTGAATCTGCACGCGTGTCCCACAGAGAAACGGAGGCTTCACGTACACCCGCAGTTTCTGTTTCTGTCAGTAATAACAAGCAATCTTTTATATAATGTAACAAACTTTAGACTTTGGTTGTCGATGCCTCTAAGGGACTCATGTTAATGCCTTCACTGTCATAACAAAATTTCTCAGGTCTGGAGCAATAACGGACTCGTTATATCCAAGTTCACATTTGACGACGTGACACTGCAGTATTACTGATCTCGTTATTATTGGACCGCGTGAATTCTCCTATAATAAGATTATAGAGATGTCATAAACTAACTCATAAACAGGCCTAAACTGTACTGCATATAGAGTAGTTGGTTGTTTTAAATAAAAGATTTTTATGATCAATTTTGGTTGTAATGTTAGCAGATTTCACACAGTCAGGAGAAGTATTTTAAACATGCCAAAATTATACTCCCCCCATCTCTGAGGGAGCTCTGATTCATCTCAAACTCAAACATTAACCAGGAATACAATTTTCGCCTAACATATTTTGGTGCCGTGTCTTGGTCTGTAGATTGTGACGTGAAATGCTTTTGTACTCTTTGTTTGGCTTTAAGTTCTACTAAACTATTCACTGTGAAGGAAAATGAAAGATTGTCCGTTGATGAAGTTGGCCAATCAGCTCCACTAAAGCAGTTTAACCAGTTTAAATATAGCAAGTTTAGTTTATTACCCATCAGCCTCGCTGCTTCATTACAGTAACGTTCAGTCCATGTCTGCGCTGCTGCTTCTTCTCTGACACAATTCTGCCAAAACCAGCTGCTCCCCGTAGTGGCAGCGTGTTCTCTTGTTCACCACGTTTGTGAATGGAGCTGCATTTGTGTGCGGATCTTGTTCAGAAACGCGAAACAAAAGTCTCAAAATCCATTTGATCAAAATGGATTTTGATACAGACAAATGTGTTCATTTCCACATATAACTTATAATGCATCTATGAAAATCAAAAATATGTATTCATAAATTTAACAGAATTCGTACAAATGGCAAGCTGTGAGACACTGGGATATATTTATTTGTGAATAGTGAAACTCATTTTTGATGTGTGTGCGATTTGTGAATTTTGTGAATCTTTTACACATTCGTCAGGTGTTTTGAGACTAATCTCTCTCCATACCAACTCCCTCATGGAAAGTTGTCACATGAAATTGGTATGAGTATGTTGCCTGAGAGTTTTGTCATAAGGATTTAGTCTAAAATTTATTTGAATCCATTCATCCATTTACAGAGTACAGGGTGCTTTAAGGTAAAAGTCCCCAAAGATAGCATTTTCTGATTTATCACTATTTTATCATCATCTGCATGGCATATAAAACAACCCCTGGTTCTTTCACCACCACTGTAAACACATCCAAAGCATTTCACACCAAACCACTATGAATCACGCTGTTTACATCTATAGGCCAGACTTGTGCAGGAGTCTTAAAAAGTCAGAAGTGTTCGTGTGCTTGTGTTCTCTGTGGCTGTATTCAGGAACAAATATTTACCAAATATTATTAATATTTTGTGGTAAACTAGCATTACCCAACCCCTCATGTAGAACTAATCCCGTCTAATGCCAGAATTATAATTATCCAATAAAACCACTGCAGAAAATCTCTGTTGTAACTGGAGTATTTTAAAGTGTCCATGATAACATGTATGCGTTGTATTTGATTCTGTTCCTCGTTATTGAATATTGACACAGGTGTAGCTAAACTCTTACTCTGGTGTGTTGTGCAGGAGGATGCAGTGAACTACTACACTAAAGTGGAGGCCAATCTGAGGGAGGACTACAAGAAAGAGAGAGAGAAAGTCAATACGAAACCTTTGGACATGGCCTTCGTCACCTTCCAGAATGAAGCCATGGCTGCTGCGTAGGTTTGCAAGGCTGCATGTTGAAATGCGTAATAAACGAGGAGCTGCAACCTCTGTATGCAAAAGTTTGGGCGCCCCAGGTCAAATTACATGCCGATTTTCTACAGAGGACATATTTTAACACAGTTAAGCGCCCTGTGCATTCGTTATGGCACAGTTTTCCCTAATGTGCTAAACTCTGCAAATAAATATTGTGCTCTTAAATTTGCAGAGGACACGTTGTATTCAAGTTTCACTTAGCAAATCAAAACACATGTAGTTAGAATCTGATGCAGGCGTTTTTTACCAGATATTTGTAATGATGGTTTTGACTTTTGAGGAATCAGAAGATTTAGTTTTCCACACATCTCTTTTAGTACATGCCTGATTTAATATGTCTGATTAGCAGACTTTTAAAAAGCATGTGCTTTCCTTTATTTATTTTGATTAACTAAACCATATGTTTGATTTTCTCCTGTATTGTATCTTTACTTATTAAGGGTTTTATAATTCCACAATATTCCTGTCTATAGAATTCTGAAGGACTTCAATGCGTGTCAGTGCCAAGGCTGTCACTGTCGACGGGAGCCCAAATCCTCACCGTTCAGCACCATCCTGAATACCTACAACTGGACAGTTACCTACGCTCCTGATCCACAGAATGTTTACTGGTAAGAGCTTCTGCTCAGAACGTTCAGATGCTCTTTATCCACAGAGACTTGATCATATCAGTTTGTTAACAAATCTCCAGTAATTGCTTAAGTATGCTTTTGTATCAGGTGTTTTTGCTGCTACTTTCTCCTACAGGGAGCACTTGTCCATAGGGGGCTTGACCTGGTGGATTCGATGCTTCATCATCAACTGCTTTCTTTTCATACTGCTCTTCTTCCTCACTACGCCTGCCATTATTATCAGCACCATGGACAAGTTCAATGTCACAAAGCCAGTGGAGTACCTAAATGTAAGTGAGGAGCGGGAATCAGTCTAGCCTTCCACAGTTCATGTCCGTGAAAGCCAACTAAACCGGGAGCATTGGACCCCGTTTACACCGTTACAGACATTATCCACATCCAGATGTACAGCTGTAAGCTTAAGCTCGGTTAAAATAACATACTTTGTGGTTTTTCTATGTGAAAATAAGTCAGCAGAGCCTCTTCAGAGAACTATGACATTATCTGCATTGTTCATTTGTCAAATTACATACAGGAGGAAGTATAAAAGCATCAAATGTACCTTTTTGTTGTGTTTAGCAAATAATAATTCTGCAAGAAAATGTGCAAAAGTGTGTTCTCTCTGGATTATCTGGCAACTCGTCAGGATCTAATTTTGATGCCTGTGATCTAGAAGCAATGTACTGCCAGGTGTTGTTTAGGTCATGTTCAGTGAAAGGTGTTCATTATGAAGTTAATATGAAGGACATAATGATCTGATGTTGACCCAAATGTGCTCATGGTCTTTATGATGTTTGTCACTCTCATCCTCACTGTCCTTCACCTCCTCTGTCCTGCTTGGGTGCGGACCTCCAGAATCCTATAATCACCCAGTTTTTCCCCACCCTGCTGTTGTGGTGCTTCTCAGCCCTGCTACCCACCATCGTCTACTATTCCGCCTTCTTCGAGGCCCACTGGACACGGTATACACTCCATACCCCTTGTCTTCCCTCTAACTTACACACACACACACACACACACCACAGCACGAGTGAGTAGTTTGTGACCCTCCCTCCTAAAAACTCAACCTTTACATTGCTCCTAAAGTAGGTGTGTCAGATGGGATCAGAAATCAAATGTGCCTCTTTGTTTGTTTGTCATATCTTTAAATGTATTCAAGGTGTATATATTTTATATTTTGCAAAGACAATGAGTGGGAAGATCCACTGTAAACAGCCAATTTCTAAATCAGTGTTAAGTCTCCTAAATTCACCAGGGGGCGCCATAAACTGTCAAGCTACCCTAAATAGCACACCATATTTATGATTTAAACCAGTGACTTTTCAGCCCTGGGGGTCGTGGCTCCTGAGGTAGAGGTCAAAAATGGTATCTAATGTATCTTTGAGAGGGATTTGTTTTTATTGAAAAATGTTGATGTGCATTACTACAGAATTAGCTATGATTATGACTGTTTTTTGGAAGAGACTAGTAAGTGATCAGCAGAGTTTTTAATGTATTGAAGGTTATGGAACATTTCAGCTGGAATACCAATAAAAGAGAAATTACAATAATCTAGGTGAGATGTTGGAAGTGTGGCACAGATGCTCCGTGTAGGGCGGAGGTAGGTGATGTCGTAGAGTTGGTAAAAAACATTTTTAACAAGTGTGAGGTTCAAAGGGGAGGACAAAATACCACTAAGATTACAGACAATGACAAACATTCAGTTTTATTTAGACAACTTGCAGAAATGTAAACACTGTTTTTTTAAATATTATGAACAATTTCATTATTTACATGTATGATGTAAGTTAATGTAAAGCTATTTTCTGTTTGTCAGTTCCTCATGAAATTTTCATACAACCGTAAACGATATTTGTTAGTGTTTGGACGGCGATGATGTGTAGGAATTTGGTGACATATGCATGTTAGACAGCTTTTAGCTATAATGTACTTTCTCACTCTGGTGTTTCTGGCATTTCCTCCTCTGACAGTTCTGGAGAAAACAGGACCACCATGCACAAGTGCTACACTTTTCTCATCTTTATGGTCCTGCTGCTGCCGTCTCTGGGACTCAGCAGGTAGGTCTGCTTCACAGTGATTGGAGGAGAAATGCAGCACAGTCTATAAACGTTAGGTTGTTGGATTACATTCATAGTGCCAGATTCCAGAGCCCACCCGTCTTTTTTTATTAGTATTCTTAGAAAAAAAGAAGAACTAAATGCATGATGGTTTCTTTGAACTTATTGAATCTTTTCTTCTGAAAATGATTATTTTTTCTGTTTTGGCTGCTAATTGAGTTAAAGAAGGGTGGTCTCTGACAATAGCACAGTAACCTGCATATTTCACATGAAAACAGCACATTCTTTTGCATCGCAGTCAGGTGTTGCCAAGCTTTGGAGTTTGAATTAATTAAACTAGTATAGGATGTTCTGTGTGACATTTTTAACATGCTCTGTGTTCATTCCTTCCTCCTGTAGTTTGGATGTGTTCTTCCGCTGGCTTTTTGACAAGACATTCCTGGAAAATGCTAAAGTGAGATTTGAGTAAGTTTGTACAAAAGAAGGCAGTTCTGTCTTGTCTTGTGCTTATAGTATGGGATTATTTTGAATATCAAATTGGCAATACTGCAGCTCATTCTGGAATAGTCAGTAGACAGTCTCACACTTCACCACCCATTTCACACCAGTCTTGATAACCACGCTGCACAAGTTGCCCCGCCATGCTACGTGTAGTATGCTTCTATATTAATTAGTGTTGCCTTTCACACTGGCCACATGTGTCACACGTCACCGCAGCAGTAATGTGTGCATGAAGCGCAAAATACACTTTGGGTCTTTTATTACGCGTGCTGTACGAGACATGCCTCCGTCTTCCAGGAAGAAAGAACGCTGTGTTTAATGAATGTAATCTAGGCTAATGAACAAATCAATAAATGTAGGTTTAACACAATGTGGGTTTACATTAATGTAGACATACAAAAATGTCGTATACATCACATGGTAAGAAAGCCAGTATCAATGACAGCAACAAGTCAGGTTTGTATTGCTATTCTTCTTATCTTGTCTACATAAAATTTATTTAACCAGTGAAAAGACAAAATAGACCCTTATACTGTGTTTAAATGTAACACAAAATGAAGCCGCTTTTGCTATGCAGCGCTCTAAAAAGCATTGTGGAGTAATTCTGGATTAACACTTTGCATCACATCTGGTGTCAAGTGGGCTTAAAAATAGAACATGTGTTGTTTTTGTATGTAATGTTATTATCTACTGTTTTTAGGAGTCATCTCTGACTCCCTGTTGATCATCACATTAAAAGCTTTAACAGCCTTTTTTATCCTAAGATTATTGCAAAGAACCTTTCTGTAGGTTTACATAAGCGTCCTGTATAGTTTTATAAACAATGTGAGTCCTTTTTTTAAAAAATTCAAGTTTCAAGTCAAGTTTATTTATATAGCGCTTTATCTTAAAGCAGCTTTACAGAGTTTTAAAAGTTTAAAAAAGTCCTTTTAGAACCTGGCCACTCACTATCTATGTAATTTACTCCAGTCCTGCTATCCTTCATTCTGTTGGTAGTGTAGTGTCGCTGGCTTAAAGGTCTCCCCCGTAAACTACGTGCTTTATTTCTTAACCACTTTTTTCCAGTCGACTGATTTCATGACTTTGTTAATTCATTCCGTCCAGTCTCCTATTTTATATTCTTATGTGTTTTACTATTACAACCTTGAATGCCTTGAAAAATAGAAGTTATGTTATTATTGTCTGAAATGTGAATCTGGAACATGCAATATGGCTTTTACTAAGTTTCCAGGTTTTCAGTAAGATGTTTGTTTCTTACACTGTTTCAGATGCGTATTCCTCCCAGACAACGGGGCCTTCTTTGTCAACTACGTCATCGCCTCAGCCTTTATCGGTAATGCCATGGATCTGTTACGCATTCCAGGCTTGCTCATGTACATGATCCGCCTCTGCCTGGCCCGCTCTGCAGCTGAGAGACGCAACGTAAAAAAGGTACTTGATTTTCTGCTCAAACAGAAGTTGCCAGTTTTTTATATATACACTATTTTATCTTACAGGTACTCTTTCAGGGTCATAGAGCAAGGGGATTGGGTGGGACTTTTAAAAGGAATAATTCCAGTTAAATCATGCTGTGCATTTTAACATGGTACATATTACAGCTGCATGATGAATCAAATTCAAATAATCTTTGTAGAAAATATGGTTCAAGACAGCTTTTAATTGGTGCTGTTGAAATTTTATTAAAAAGCCCAAATAATGTTGCCGAAGTTCCATATACAGTTACAAATCATTATATTTCACCTCTCCACAAATGTATTTGACTGGCGTTGTATATTGTCAGGTGATTAAGTGTTTAGCTTTCATTTACCTGATTATTGAATAGCTGTCAAAAGTAAGGAAACTATTCTACCTAATTCTCTAGTTCACTTCACTTCATTAGCTGTTTGCAGTTGCTTTGCTCACCTACTTTATCATACCAGCTGTATCCAACAGATTAGTAACGAGCGGAAACAATAAGTCTACACGTCCAGTCCACAGAGTGGAGCGACACACAGTAACATTTAGAGTAAATCAGTTTGGCAAGATGAGGGCTAGTAAAGTGTGTATGTTATAGTTATATGTAATGCCTAGTTAAGAAAGTAAGTCAGTGCGATGGTGAGTTATGTCTGAACAAGAACAAGAATATAGACCCCTCACACACCCTGTTCCTTCACAGTGATGCATAAAATTACTAAATATCAGGTGGTATTTGGAGCAATTTGGAGCCTAAAATGCACCAAATCTAATACAGCGAGAATATTTAGTTTAGTTTATTTGCAGTAAGTGGGTCAGCTAGTGTAGGGGAAAAGCTTCAGCATAGTAAATGAGTGTACAGTAGCCAGTATTGTGAACTTATAGTATGATACATAGGTCTAGTAATACATTTCAATAATAGATAATAAAATAATAAAACCTTACTGTATGCAATTTAAGCAATACAATGTTAAGAAACCTGTCTTAGTTTATCTTATTTATTTACTATTACTATTTACTATAAGCAAAAATATTCTTTGTCTGATTAATCGATGGAATAATCATCAGAATATTCGATTACCAAAATAATCGATAGCTGCAGCCCAAGCTAGCATTGTTCAGAATAAAATTTGCAGTCTCTGAAATTATCTTCTGCAAACTGCCGAATGCATGAACATTTTTTAGCTAGCACCAAGTTAACCTCACATCTAAAGTTTGATAGCTTTGTAGAAATAATTATACAGAAGATGGTTTTAGATGCTTTCTGATCTATGCAGTAGATGCTGTCCTACACACACTACAAACAATATGGTGATGGTGATGTTTTGATGTGCAGCATCAAGCGTACGAGTTCCAGTTCGGAGCAGCATATGCCTGGTTGATGAATGTCTTCACAGTAGTCATGACGTACAGCATCACTTGCCCGATCATCGTTCCTTTTGGTAAGCTCCTCAAATCCACTATGAAGATCTTAATGAAGTAGATTTGATGTTTACATTATCAGTGCAGATGTATATTAGTTAATTTTATAAGCAAAGAATTACTAACAAACAGCTAAACAACGGTTGGATTAGTGCTATCATGAGGGCACAATAGGCACCTTATTGCGTATTTGCACTGCTGACTGCATAACTGCATATTTGCACTACTGAAGTAGTCTACACTGTTTACACTGATTAACTCCACTACTGTCATCACTCATACACACTGTGACTATCCTGTTAGGCTTACCTTGTGCACGTGTGGTTGTGTGAGCTACTGGATGTCTTGAATTTCCCTCTGGGATCAATCTATCTATCTGATGATAGCACAACACACAACTACAGTGATGCGCCAGATCAATGATGAAATCCAGTATCCATGAGTGATGAAACAGATGAGCATTTGATGCTTGTTCTCCTGAAGAACGGTGGTGTGAGGAAATAACATATGCATGTGCAGAATTATAGAGAAGGACGTGTTGGACGAAGCTGGCTTTGGAGAGAAACTGAGGCTCACTAAGCTAAAGCTACCCTGACTTTAATGTTTACATTAATTTTAACCTGATCTAGTGAAGAGTAATAAAGTTGAGAACTTCATCATCATATATTCCAGTACTTCAGTCAGGTTTTTAGTATTTGTTCATATAATTATTTTCTCATATAATTATGTAATAATAAAATTGACATATACTCCGCTTCAGTTTAAACAGAGCCATGTTCTTACACAGGGTTTGTTTAATGTGGTTCAGGGCCGTTTACTACATATATATGCTGATTCCTGGTTCCACCCATCAGTACTTTCACGCTCCGTGCAAGGAACAATTTTGACTTTCTTTTTAATATATCAGTCCATTTCATATAATTATATTAGCTTTGAGTGTGTCTTTAGCTTTCAGAACCAAAACAGTTTTCTGATTGATATTTTGATATATTAGGGATGTGATCAATGGAAATGTTGTCCTTAATTGGTGATGATGTTAGATGATATTGGATTTTTTAAATAGAATGCATGGTAGAACTGTGCAATGACTACACTAACCTGTAAGATAACTTTGCTAATGGTTAGTGATTAGACTATAAACATCTTAATATAATCAATAAGTTGTTATAGCACACACAAGCAGAACAGCCAAATAGTGAGCCCTGGTCCAAAGCATTAGCAAAACAATAAAACATCCAGGGCAATACAAATAAGGAATATAGACTTGAGAATGAATAAACAGCAGTACACATGGAATAAGAAATTAGTCTGTCATGGGACAGAAGTATTTAGATTAACCAGTGATTAAAGCTGTCTTAGAGGATAGATCTATAGATATTTGTGACTACAAGCAACGACAGCTGAATCCATGAAACCCAGTGCCATTTTTTATCAATGAAATCTAGTCAGGGCTTTTATGAAGTTTTTTCAGTTGTATGTTTATGGCTTCCCCTAGTTGACAAATGTAACTTTACTCCCAAGTACATTCAACAGCTTTAACCCCTGAAATGGTTTCACTACACATTTCTATAACCTAAGAATTGCTAAGTCAGTTTGAGTTGTAGTGCAGATAATTACTGAATCAAAAGCTTTAGTGTGTATTAAGTGGGGATGCATCAATACCACAAGTACATGACTTGAGGTCACTGATATCGCACAATGAATTACTTTGAAGGAAGTAGTTGTTATTGTAAATTACGGTAATGTATCTTAACAGGGATATCATTAAAATCTAGCTGATTTAAATGATGTGCGTTAGCTAGCCATGCTACATTAGTGGAGTAGCGCTGCAGTGGAGAAGAGCAGGTTTTGTTTAGAACAAAAAGAAGTATGTTTCATAGTTTTGATCCTTATCTGTACCAACAGCTGTCTCTATAGCACAACAAGAATCATATCCAAGACTAACAAAGGTTAAAGTAAAGATGTTTATATAGACTTTGGTAGCAAAAGTCAAACTTTTCTGTGTCTACGCCTGGTGGGAATGTACCAAGTATATATCATATATACCATGTTTAAAGTGACCTTTGTGTCCAACTACCGGACTTTCTCCCTGCTAGCTCCAGTCATTTGTTCATTAGTGCAGCAGCATATACTCAGCTCATGTCACATGGTTTTTGAAATGTTGGTGTCAGTGAACTTTTTTTTTCTTTACGAGTAAATGAACTTAGTATTGGCACAAGGCTCATTACCAGTATCAGTATTCATCTCTAGTAATAAGCCTGGAATTTTAATGGGTTAAACTATTTGCACTTAATAAACCTCATGTTTTCTCTTCCATTTAGGTCTGATGTACATGTTACTAAAGCACTTGGTGGACAGATATAATATGTACTACGCTTACCTGCCTTCTAAACTGGACAAGAAGATCCACTCTGGAGCTGTAAACCAGGTGGTCGCTGCACCCATACTGTGCCTCTTCTGGCTGCTTTTCTTCTCCACTGTACGCGCAGGTGAGCTACTTTCAGAGAAATGCTCTTTCTCAGGTTTCCTGTCATTCCTTTATTTGTATTCATTGCTATTTTGTTTACTCTAAAACTACCAGTGAGCCTACATGTGTCTTCTAAGTTTTGTATGGAATATTGAAGATGGTAAGAAAATCTATAATAATAAGATTTCTTTGGGGCTGTTTTACCTCACAACGCCCTGCATGTGTCCATCCACAATTAGTACATCCACAATGGGCTTTAAGGCAAAAATCTGTTGAGAACTAATGCAAACAACGTCTCAGGCAGTGTATTCATAACCATTTCATGGCATAAATTGCTGTGTGGGAGCTATCAGAGGTAGATTCTGATTCCTACTGTATGCATTACATGGATTACATTAGCTATATACTCTGTGCAGCATTCTCTGACGTTTTTTCCTGTTCTGTCATCTCCACAGGATTTGTTGCAGCCACCTCATTGTTCACATTTGTGGTTCTGATCATCACCATCATAATCTGCCTCTCTCATGTAGTGTTCGGACATTTTAAGTACCTAAGCGCACACAATTACAAGGTGAGATTCTGTAAATACTGTTTGGATAAGAGGCTGTTTTCCGGCACCTCTCTGACAACTTGTGCCTGTGTCTTATAGATCGACACCCAAGACGTGGACGGTGTAGAGAATGGTCAGCCGCCAGGCATTTCACCACCTGCCAAATCTGTGGTGAGTTTCTTTGGCAAACTTTTTTGTTGTTTTGTCATAAACTGTACATGATAACTTACCTGTTGCTGGCAGTTTGTGTTGGTCATTCTCTAGTCAGTCATTTGTGGTCACAGGACACTGCCCACAGGTCACTGTTGGCTGGGTAGTTTTGGTTTGTGGACTATTCTCAGTCCAGCAGTGACACTGAGATGTTTACACACTCCACCAGCACTGCTGTGTCTGATCCACTAACACCAGCACAACACACACTTCACACCACCACCACTTCAGTGCTGAGAATGATCCACTTCCCTAATAATACCTGGTCCGTGGTGGTCCTTTTTGGGTCTTGGCCATTGAAGAACAGGATGAAAGAGAACTAACAAAATATTCAGTATTCAAACTTTTATTCTCAGCATTGGTAGTCGCATAGCAAACCACTTTTTACTGCCCACATCCAACAACACCTGACTGTAAACTGTAAAAAATAATCTTGTTGAAAGGGTGGGGTTGCGCAGCATCCTTGACTCTTCTTTACAGATACCCTAATTGTAGTCGATCATCCACGTCGTTTGTTGTCTGAAGTATCCGCTTGTAGTTTTGCACTGGACGTTTCAGTCTAAGTGTACAAATAACATTTAGTGCTCATGAATTTTGTTTATGTTGTTTATTCTAACAGATATTTTCTACAGTGCATCAGTAAGCCTGTTACAGATCACTTAGTACCTTTTGGTTTTCATCCTAGCAGAAGTACATCGCTCAGGTCCTCCAGGAGCAGACCTCTGAGGAGATGGGCTCGGGCAGCGGCGAGGATGATGGTCAGGGATCCTCGCAGGACGAGGATATCCTTGGCCCGGGTTCAACCGTCAACGAGGCAGATTTCCAGTCGGGGGAGGACAGCCTGATCGACAACGAGGTGCACCACTGACCCCTCGAGGAGCGCCACACGCGCAGCACTCAGTGAATAAAGCTAGTCAGACTATATAGCAAACCAAACAGACCGTACAGAGTTGAAGTTGTGCTCTAGGACCCTTGTGCTATCCTCACAAACATGGATATGTTCCATCCTTCGGGCCTGGATGGCAACTAGAAAACACTAACCGACCTGAACATTGCATCTCCTACCTGACATGGGGGGCAAAAGGCCACTCACACTAACTTAAAAACACAAGACTAACCTTTACCAGGGAACTTTGCTGCTTATTGACATTTCACTGACGTCCCCTCACTACTGGGTCATGATCGCCCACACTAATCATCCTGCTGGGAACCACAGGGACGATGACGGGGGATGTGCTTCATTACTTCAGCATCATTAATGCACTTGATGTTTTTTTTTTTGTTTGTTTTGTTGTTTTTCTTTTGTTTGTTTGCTTTGGGATAAAGGAGAAATACAGTTTGTTTTGATTGTTTATTATTTATGCATTGAACTATTATGCATTAGTCCTGCTGTCTAAAACGGTCAAAGGGTTTTTAATGAATAGTAACTGTAGTATAGTGGGCTCCAAAACAAACAGTATCGTCTCTCTTTTAAGACGGAAGTAAAGGGTTCATGCTAAAACACTCCACAATGCTCTCTGGAAGTGCATGTTATTCCTGACATTTAATGAACTGCTTTCTGTCGGTCGCATAAGCTGTAACCGAAAACTAACTTAAATGGGCGAGCCCCAAATACTTCTTTCATACAGTAAATGAGGAAGAGTCACAGCCACTAAACTACTGACTGCTCATCTCCAGGTAAAGATCTATATATCTGACAGAGGCTGCAGAGTGGGATGATTTAATATGTTGTACTAAACGGATTGCACACAGAGTACACATGGTGGGACTTCTCTCACCTCAGATATGCAGATATACCTTAATACCTGATTGTATGTAACATGGTATGTTAATTCTTGAACTTGATGGATGTTCTCAGAGACAGACAGTGTGTTTGTCACTTCTTTGCACGTTCTAGCATGAGAGTTGGATATTTTGTGTCTTTGGGGTTGTTTTTGTTTTTATGAGGATACTTTTTGAACTTCCCCGCTTTTTCTTTTGCCACTTACGAACCCCCCCTAAGATAATACATGTTCCCAAAAATGCCTATGAAAGGCATAATAAAACAACAATTACATGTCTGTATTAGTAATGAACAGATGGGGAGTGGCTATATCTGATAATACCAGGTAAAAACAGTACTGTTGAACTTATTTTCCCCTAGATTAGAACTGACAGGCTGGTAGAAACATTCTGTGCCGCTTTATTGTAGGGCAAAGTTCTCACAGCTTCATAAGCTCATCACAACGACTGACCTGAACCTACTCAAACATTTATAAAACTTTTCGTTTGTCCAAGTCTGCTTTTGTCAATGTTAATGTCAAGTTGACGTCAGGTGAGAGAGATTTATTCAGACAATGGGTTGAAGCATGCACTAGTGCAATCCTAACACTTGCCTATGTAGCTTACCTCAATACCACTGAACTTTAGTCTGTCGTATCACCCCAGAAAGGCCAAACTTACACTACAAGCCTCAGTGCTCAACTCTAGAAACACCAAGTGACTTAAATCTGTCATTAATGTGATTAATCCTGCATCCTAAAATTACCCACCTTTCGCACATCCAACTAGGAGTGGGCTATATGGCAAAGAAATAAGAACCGGAAAAGTATTAAAAATGACCTTCAAAAGTAAAAGGGTATGTTGGTTTTTATTCATCATTTCACATATCGCACTGCTCACCGTCCAAATAAATAGGATCCCTTTCTAAGACCCTACAGTGCTTCTTTATTTTTTTCTCTTCTTTGACAGCGAGGGTTCACCCTGCTTTACCTTTTCTTGTGTTCTATGCTAAATGATTAGTACAATGTTCAATTTGTCAAAATTTGGGTTCTTAAAATTCTCACATACAAAATGGTAAGCAATAAGAAGTTCCACCTTAAATGGTACAGCAACTGGAGCGGAAAAATTTTAACGAGAAGCTGGTGCATAAGAAGCTGACTTCAGCAATGCAGTTTAGAGCTGGTAGCATTTTTGATTAAGGAAATTTAAACTTTTATAATATCTTAACTGGATGAAGTTAAATGTTCTAAGATATTCATAAATATGCGCTACGGTAGAACGTATCCACACAGATTCTTCTTTCTGTGTCTTCTGCTGCTGCTTCAATGTGAAAACTGTCACAACCAGAGTGTGGTCTGCCTGGACTGGACTGCTGTAGAAACATGGCGGTGGCAGCCTCTGTTGGAAGACGACCTGCTGTAATGTGCATATAAAGCTCATTCTAAGCTACCAGTTACAAATAATTATACACTAATGAAAACACAGTTTTGTATATTGCAATAGATCCCCCCCTAAATCTTACACACTGCCCCTAAAGGTCACACGGCCATGAAAGAGGCTCAGATCTGGTCTGGAAACATCACATGAATACAAAATAAACGGATGTGTCCATCTCATACTGTCAGGACCCAGTCGGAGTTAGATTAACTCAACTTGACTTTATAGCTGGCAAGAGCAGCCTTTATGACAAACAAGCTTATTGGAATCTACAAGCATCTATAAATGTACATTTATGTCTGTGGTGGGTTTCATAGCCGTCATGCAGCCTTATGAGTGCTGCCCTACAGTGTGTGGAAGTTGTTGTTATTTTGTAATTGTTTACAGTAATTACAGTGCAATGTCTGGACTGCTATATTCTGCCGCTCATGTCTCGTAGCAGCGGTCAGTAGTGTGCGAGCCTATGATTAGATGCTAGGAGGCGATGCAATTAAAAGCTTTCTGCAATGACACGTTTTTAATTTTAAATGATGTAAACTTACTAAATACTTATTTCCGAAAGGTAATGATTCTCCTGAACATGTTTGTTGGTGGCGTACAGTGAGGCGAGTTGGACGCTGATGTGGAGGCAGTGCTTGAAATACACATCTCCATAGGCTGTTACCATTCGTTTGCAAATCTTTTATTTATTTCATTTGTCTACAGTAGTTTTTTATGGGAGGGGAAGATCGCTGCTTACACTGACAATTATGCCTAAAGATAAAAAAGGAACTGCTGGAACTGTTTTAATGTGTATATACTCATTGCACTGCTCTCATGAAAACTAAACTGTGGTATTTAAGTACATAAAGCTTAAACAGTAAACATGTACAGTTGACCAAGATATGTTGTTTATTTTCCCCCTCCAACATTGGCGTCCATTAAAATCTCTCTCACGGCTCCGGAATGGTAACAGTGCTACTCCATGTTAAACGTTTTGTAATATTCTCCCTGCCTCTGGAAAAGAACCTTTTTGTATGTCATCCTCAGAATCTTCCGTATCTTTGAACAATAAAATTAGCGTCTACTGCTAAAACTGGACTGTTGACATTGTGTTGGTATGGTTCAATTTGATGAAAATGTTGAAGTGCTGGACTGAAGTAGCTTAGTGTCACAGTGAAGAATATACTATACATCGTGTACAATCAAATCTGATCATAAAATTAGCATGTGCAAATTTCAACTAACGTTTTTCTTCAGTTTTTACTTTGTCTGTATGAGGAAAAACGCATCTTGTTAGGGATGCATTTAAATTTGAGCATAATAGTTTTAACAATATGAAAAAAGCTTGCTTTGTGATTAACTAACCAAAAGTACTGCCAGAGTCATCTGTAATACCAAAAACAGAAAATGACAATAATGCTAGTCATATGTGCACAAAGTACACATGTTGATGTTATTGTTGCTTGCTACAATGTTTGTTTATCCGTCCACATGACATTATAAAGGCTAATGTCAGACACACTCACACCTGATTGTCATTCAACTGATTTAACCTCCTGATCCTCAGTTTCACTGACACCAAACTGATCATTCTAGAAGTTTACATACACATAGACATTTAATGTTGGATCACTTTGTTGAATACTATAAAACTGTTTGTGTTAGTTGTTTTTATTGAGTTATCTTCATTATGACTGTAAAAAAAATCTGATCACATTTACATTTATGTAGAAATTAATTTATGTAGAAAATAATAAATTTACAAACTGTATGTCTTCATATTTCAAAAGATGTCTGCTGTGAAAAAAAGCTGTTTTTCTCACTGTCTCATGGGGGAGTCTTGTGATTCGCTTCCAGAAAGAGAGAAAGGGAAACAGTCCTTGTGTTGGCTGTAGTTGCGTTCCTCGACCGCTAGTGGCCGCTGTTGTGGCTCTTCAGGGGGCAGTGACGGAACGTCGCCCAGCGGTTAAAACACGCGACCTGTGTTGCCAGATTGGGCAAAATGGGTAGATTTGCGGGGGAAAAAGTCATTTGGCGGGTGGAACCAATTTGGGCATTGTCTTGTTATTTTTGCGAGTTTTTTTTTAATAATACATGAGTAATAAAGTACTTTACTTAATAAGGCAGCTTATTTGAAAATGTCTCACTTCTTCACACATCCGATAAGCTTGATTCACAAACATTTTGTTCGCTCCTGTGGAGAGGAGGCCGTTTCTCTGTCCGTCTATATCGTACACAGTCTGTTTATTGTGGGTGAAATGGATGAGCATCAGGGCCAAACACTGATTTTCCAGTTCAGATGGCTTTACTGACTGTACAGAGTTCTGTTTTAGTTTGAAACAGGAAAGTCATATGATCTGTTCAGAGTAAGCAGAGTAAGGTTTTTAAAAATAAGTAGTTACAGTTGCAGTATTATTTCTGTTTTTTACTTTTCTGACTGAGAACAGATATTATTATATTATTATAACATGATCTGAGAACGTGTGAGCTTGTGTCTATTATTTACACAAGGCAAACAGTTTAATTGTTCATTTGAAATTATTTATAGTTATGTTATATAATTTGACCGTCAAAAGCGTTTTCGTGTCTATTATGATTTTAGTGCCTGTTTGCTAAATTTCGACGACAGGGCAGCAGCAGTTGATGTAACCAGAAAAGTGTTGTTTAAATGCTGCATTTTATGTTCAAAATTAAACTAACTTTTTTTGTAGTTTGGGGCGGTTTTTCGTGCCATGAGGTGGGTTTTGATTTTTTTTTGTCTGGAAAGTATACACACAATCTGGCAACTCCGACGGCGACGTGGAAAGTTTAAACTGTGCGCTACAAGTTCTCCACAGAAGCACTGGCCAAGGTCTGCTACACATTCTGCCTCTCTTTGATGCTGGAAATGGTTCTGTAGGTCAAGTATCGAGTTTACAGAGTATGACACCCGCTCATCCTGAAGAACAGTACATTCTCCATACACACAATTCCGTACAGTCCGAGCGATGGACGGGGCCGTGGCGGTTATTTTGATTTCTCTCTCAATGTTTGTGGGATGCTTTCTGCTCGGACTCATTCCCGTTCTCTTCAACTTTTCCCAGGTAAGAAACACGATTAACTGATTCTTTAACAATTCTATTTAACTATTTAACTATTCTTTAACTGATTCTTTAACTATTAATTCTCTTTAACTACGCATTGCGGGTCGGGGTTTTTTTTTGCTAGTTGTTGGCTCGCTGGGGAAATCTAACGGTACTGGGGGGTTTCATCTCCGTCACTTAATTCCTTATAAACAACAAAATAAGCGTTTGGTTTGTTTAAGAAACAAACTTAAATTTAAATATGAAACTGAGACGTAACTGCACTCTAACGCAGGGTGGCGACTAGATTAGGCAGTTTATACAGAGCAAAGGTCTGTCTTAGTCACGTAGCGTCTGTTTGTTTGGCTGGGCTGGGAGTCGACTCCTAAAAGAATCAAATTCCAGGCATTCAGGAAGCAGGGTTCGACTTTGAAGCTTTGGAGTCGATTCCAAACAGTGCAGTTCTACAAAATCTACATTCATTGTCCATTTGATCAGCCCTTTGTAGTTCTATAATTACAGACTTTAGTCCTTCTGTTTCTCTGTATACTGTTTTACAATGTATTTCTTACCCGGTTCTTCAGTGGTCAGGACCCTCACAGGACCACCAGTGAGCAGGCATTATTTGGGTGCTAGATCATTCTCAAGTCAAGTCAAGTCAAGTCAAGTGGGTTTTATTGTCATTTCAACTACATACAGAGTACACAGTGAAACGAAACAACGTTCCTCCAGGACCATGGTGCAACATAGACAGTGCATACAAGACACAAGTGCAGCACAAACAAACAAGTACGGACAGACAACACAACACAGTACAGACAGAGAATAATAAATGGTAGCCGGTAGTGTGCAAATTGTGCAATGTGTAATAAATAGAGTCCAGTGAGGTAGTAAAGTTATCAGTGCAATGTTTTGTGCAAAAATGCTTCCCCTTTTTTATCTGGGGTAAATGGTTGGAGAGAGAGAGAGAGAGAGAGGGAGGGAGAGAGAGAGAGAGAGAGTGTACATGTACCAGAAGATATCAGTTCAGACGTTGAGTTGTGTTGAGAAGTCTGATGGCTTGGGGGAAGAAGCTGTTGCAGAGTCTGGTCGTGTTGGACCGGACGCTGCGGTACCTTCTTCCTGATGGCAGGAGGGAGAACAGTCTGTGTGAAGGGTGGGTGGGGTCATCCACAATGCTGGTTGCGTTGCGGATGCAGCGGGTGGAGTAAATGTCCAAGACGGAGGGGAGAGAGGCTCCGATGATCCTCTCAGCTGTCCTCACAATGCATTGGAGGGACTTGCGGTCAGAAGCTCTCAGCCCTGCAGTGACACTGACATAGTGGTGGTAGTGGTGTTGTTGTCTGCGTACTGGTGTAAGTGGATGAGACACAGCAGTTTTTTAAAAAACACCTCAGTCTCACTGCTGGACTGAGAATAGTCCACCAACCAGAAATAGCGACCTGTGGGCAACAGATGAGTTATTGTCTTTGACAAGTTAAGAGTGTCTAATAGAGTGGACAGAGTGTACTGCATTTTACTCTCTGCTTTACTGCAGTGTCTGATCAACTCGTACCAGCACAACACACATTAACACACCACCACCACCTCTGTGTCACTGCAGTGCTGAGAATGAATCACAACCCAAATAATACCAACTCTGTGGTGGTCAAAAATCAAACAAGCTTAAATCATAATTGTGGTCCAGTCCTAGCACGGCAGCCCTGTGGTAATAAAATAAGTTTAAATGTTTGTCACAAATTAGAAGATAAGATAATATGTGGTGAGATTTTTTTACAGATCATTTTAGCCTCTGCTGTTTATTTTTACTTTAAGTCTGACTGTTGTTTTTCGTTGATTTATCAACGAGATGTGAGTGATGCAGAGTGGTTTGGTGTAAAATGGTTCAGATATTTTTACTGTGGTGGTGATAGTAACCAGGGGTCACTATGTCTACAACACAAACATATTAATTTTACTTACTATCCAAAACCACTAGTGAACGTACACAAGTCTTCTGGGTTTTATATGGACTAGTGGTAATGGTAAAATAGTGAAAAACCTAGAAAAATATATTTTAGAGGTCGCTGAGTCCCTCTTCCATAGCCCTACACTCATAAATGAACATTAGACCTTAAATGATTGCATTTCATGTAATACTTTTTTTGAGAGAGCTTGTAGAAGTGGCTGTCTGGTTCATATCACCACCACTGTGGTTTCTCTAAAATGGACCATTCCACAACAAACCACTCTTAGCTGTTTAAGGAGACAGAGAAATATGATGGAATTCCTCTTCAAATACTAAATGGTTTGAAAATTCCGCTCTACAGCAGAAGCTGCAGATCGTGAGCGTGCTGGGTGCAGGGCTCCTGTGTGGCACCGCCCTCGCTATAATCCTTCCAGAGGGGGTGGAGTTGGTGGAGGAGTCATGGAGAAGTAAGAAAGACTTCTGACATCTTTATTCAGCCCCATCTACTTCCATCTGTTCTTTCTGTATTACAGCATTTTAAAGGCGATGGCTCTCCTGGCAGAGTGGCCACTGTAGGGAGGTGATATTATCTGTTTACTATTATCTCTTTACTTGGACTGTATTCTGTTATTCGGCCTTTATGCTTGTTATGCTACTTCATGTCCTGTATTTCATTACTTCCTGTGGGTGGCCTAATCAGCTAAACCATTAACTCTACAGCCTACATAATACATTCTCTGGTCTAAATAACTAAATGACGATCGTGCGATGTGGATGTATCTGATACCACACTGATAAATATGCATATTGCCAGCTGCAATTTACAGTCGCAACATTTAAAAGGTGTTTTTTTACCATATCTACATCTTGTATGTGTGTTTTTTTATGGAGACTATGATGTAATCAGTCTACGTCTACAAGTTACTCATTTTGCAGCATCAGGAAAAAATTTAAAAAACATGAAAAAGCAAGCCTTTTCGTCATCCAAATCACCCAAAACATATTCAGTGATATTAAGGTCTGGACTCTGGCGTGGTCATTCCATTGTTCTGAAAGTCCTCACAACAACACATTCTTTCAGGCCCACAGTGTTGAGTTGTCTTCTCACAGTAGAAGGATAGACAGAAACACCTGTGGAGCTTCTCAGATCTGAAGTGAGAGTGGAGCTTGATTTCTCCTTACAACAACTACAAAGAAGCTGAAATGACTAGAATTGGGTTCAGAACTATCCTGTGTATTACCAAAATCACAAAGGAGAGTGAAGGTCAGAATTGTGGTCAGAAAAAAATAAATGGAGATCATTGATGGAAACAGAACAAAATGGACAGTACCATTCATAAATATGTTTAATAGTGAAAGTAAGACCATTTCAACATGACCAGGACTTACTGGGGGGACTAAACAGCTGTGGGGACGTAAGAAACCACTTGTCAGTGAGACTGTTCAGGAAAAAGGCTCCAGTTTGTCAGGGCACATAAATAGAAGATCATGTGGTCTGAAGAGTCCAGATTTACCCTATTCCTGAAAAGTGGGTGAGTCAGGGAAAGAGGCAATGCACATATCATGCATAGGACCCACTGTACGAGCCTTTGCAGGCCGTGTTATGATCTGGCGGGGGTTGAGGGGTAGGCTTCAGTTGGTAAAGTTAAGGCTCAGCAACGTTATATGGTAATAAAAAGTCAGCTTGAAATCTGAATGTACTGAATAACCAAGTTATAACATCCATGATTTTTTTTTTCCTCTGATACCATAAGCGTATTCCAGGATGACAATTGCAAGGTCCAGGTAGCTGGTGAAACCATCTTCACACATGAATTGGACACCCAGAGCTTTAACCTTATTAGAAGACTTTACAGATTGGTTTGACTCTTCTGCCATCAGTACAAGATCTTAGCCAAAATAACACAATCCTAGACACAACACAATCCAATCCTAAATTGGGATGTTATAAGATGATGGCATAAGGTTGTTGAAACTATGCCATGGCAAATGCTCACCGTAATCAGGGTTAAAGGTGGTCCTATCAGATATTAGAGTGTGCAACTTCCTAATCTGTTTAACCTTTTGCCATATATGTAGCGGGTTGTTCACAAAAAGAAGCAGTCTGTGAGAACAAACTGATATTCATTAGTTTTACAGTTAAAAACTACATCACAGCACCATGTACACAAATAAAACTCTTCATACTGTTGTACTGTTGTATGGTCAGATTCCATGTTGTTGTTGCCATGTTCCCTGTAGAGCAACTTAGAAAGAGTGAACTGGGGGGTTTAATGTGTTTGTGCCTTAAGGTAATTCCTCCTGCTTCTTCTTCTGCTGCTTGCAGATTCCTTCTGCCCGGCTGTCACAGCTCGGCTGAATAACACTGACTCAAATTCAACTCTGGAGCCGTCTGCAGAAAAAGGCCTGCGTCCACACTTCTTCATAGGAGCGTCTCTCGTGCTGGGCTTCACCCTCATGTTTGTGGTTGACCAGATTGCCAACTACTGTTCTGCAAAAGGTGAAGAGCTGCATGTTATCTGATCACAGTTAGAAGTTCTTGATGTGCTCTCTCAGTACTTGGAGGAGTGTGTTTGCTCTTACTCTTCTGTTTTTTCTATGCAGTAATGCAGCTAAACTTCTTTTTTTATAGTCACTCAAGGAGAATAGACCTTCAGGTTAAGTTAATGTTTTTTGCGCTATAGTACAAGTACTTTACATTATCAGCTGATTATCAGCCCATCTCAAGCCCCACTTATCAGTGCCCTGTCTATAATTGCATTTTCTAATTGCTACTGTTGCAGAGAAGAAAGTCCAAGCTGAAGGCTGCTGTGTACTGAAATGGCCTTCTGTTTGGACTTCCAGATAATTAATAAATAGACTACAGCAGTCACAAAATTTTGTGGCCAGA
This sequence comes from Megaleporinus macrocephalus, assembly GCA_021613375.1. NCBI lineage: Eukaryota > Metazoa > Chordata > Actinopteri > Characiformes > Anostomidae > Megaleporinus > Megaleporinus macrocephalus. Next base: position 31,661,577 of record CM038706.1, read on the forward strand.
GTGTTGAGCCATACCAAACCCTTATGTCTAATTCTAAAGGAAATGTAGCCTCTTAATAAGTCAATGAAAAGTGAGGGCATTTTTCTTTGGAACCCTTCACTTGTATTTGGCTCCATACTTTCTCCAAGATGTCTGTACAGTTAAATCACTGAGATGTAAACAAAATCATTCACAGTAGTTTGGTGTGGAAATGGTTCAAATGTATTTAGAGTGGTGGTTATACCACTACAACACAAATATAGACATTTTATTTACTACCGAAAATCAGTGATTTTGAAAAAATGCAGATGTCACCCTGAGACTCTTCTGTCCCATAGTGGTTTATGTGTATCTCCTTTAAGAATCTAAATAAGAAGAAATGCTTCAGAATATAATAGAGTGTAACTGCTGGGCGTGTACTCTAACATTCTGTTGTCTATGCCACCTTTATGTGTTTCTCTATGTTTAGTGTCAAGGCCGAGCATATACAGCGGCAGCGGCATCACAGCCACGCTGGGTCTCATCATCCATGCTGCAGGTAAGGTTCACTCATGCATTTCTTCTGTTACACCTCACAGAACTTCTTCTGTTACACTTCACTTGCAGTGTGCTTCCAGCAGTGACTAGACAAAATAAAGATTGCATTACAGGTCAGCGGAGGTTAGCGAGAATGCAGACAGTGGATTTGGCTGACAGTTTTGCCTGCCGTAGTGCATCTTTTCGTCTGAGAACTCTTCGGTGCGTATGCTGACAAAGAAACAAGGCACATGGAGATAAACGCTGTCTGGAAATCTCACACCAGTCTCGACTCGCTTTGTCTGCAGTCTTAGCTCTAGTTTCTCTTTTATTGCCAGCTAGTATTAAATTCCTGCTTTTTTGTGCTACTGAGAGGAAGTTTTACTGGAAATAATATTCACTGTCGTACTTGACAAAACACAGTGGACCTTATTTACCAGTCATAGAAAAGTCATAGAAAAGAGTGCAGATTTGAGAACAAACAACTTCACGTCTGATTCAGAAAACTATTCTAAGAGGACAAAGTAAGCTATGAAGTTGGTCAGTCAGCTTCAGTGTGTGTAAACAAGCGGAAGAGCTCATTATTTACATATTATTTGCAGTTTGCCAGCCTGCCCTCATTTACATGAATCATGCTTTAACAAATCCTGATAGTTCGGTCTTTTAGGATAGATTTTAAAGGAGGCATATTATTTTCTTATTTTATCTTATTATTTTATTTTATATTATTTTATTGTATGTTTTCACACCAGACACCAGATATTTTAAACAATGTTAAATAAATAATGTCATTTGCAAGTGCATGGTGAGTACATATGAATGTGTGAGACACTGTATGATTAACAGTGGACCAGATCACAGATTCTGTGTGAAATTGGTTGTAGTTTGTTATCTGTGTTCTCAGGGAAAAGAAAATGTAGGGCTGGTCATTTTTGCCTGTTTATTGCATGAGAAATTGAAAAAAGGAAGTTAAATCAGTTCGAACCAGCTCTAATACACAACCAAAACAGCTAACTGGATAACTGGTTATATAAAAGTGAAAGCACTGTTATGAAAAGTATTTTATAAATGATCAACAGTAAATAAAAATCTTTACTTTGGACATATAATTCCACCATTAGTTAATATCAGTGTGCATGTAAAAATAGGTACATTGACATTTAGGACTGAGGACTCTTATTGTTGTTCCCTCACATTATTGATGTTGCAGACACTAATTTTGATGAGTTACTAACCCTTGACATGAAACACTCCATTCTGAAAGAATGACATGTAAGAACTGTTCACACTGGTAATGATAAGAATCAGATGTCTAGCTTTAAAAGCCCCTCACAGAAAGAAATAGTGAAATAGCATGAAAAAGTTAAGAATATGCTGCCTGATGTCTGAGATGTTGTTTTATGATAGTTTTGAGAAGATTGAACTAATATAATTAATTTTACATAGAAAACTCACTGGTTTACTGGTGATAATAAATAAAATGTCTATATTTGTGTTATACACATGGTCATTCCTGGTTACTATCACCTCCACTGTAAAGACATCTGAACCATTTCATACCAAACAACTTTGAATCACCCTGTTTATATCTCACACTCAACTACTCAGAAACTATTCAGACTTAAGTAAAATAAATAGTAGATTTTATGAGGCTAAAATTATGAAATGACTTCTGAGAGGTTCAGAACAAGTGAATGTCTGTTTTCAGTGAACAGTGAACTGTGTCATATCTCTCATTGCTGTTTATCTACTGTGTATCTGTCTCTGAGTAGCTGACGGCGTTGCTCTTGGTGCAGCTGTGGCTTCCTCTCAAGTGTCGGTTCAGGTTATTGTCTTCTTTGCTGTGATTTTGCACAAGGTAAGACATACAACTAGCTAGGAAAGCACAGCTTCTGTAACAAAACCTCAAATGTCCTAAACGGTAACTATTAAAAGTTATTAGGTTTTTCATCATTACTGGCACAGAAATCTGCTTTGCAAGAAGTCTGATACCCCCACCCCCTCTCTGTGTCCTCAGGCTCCAGCTGCGTTCGGTCTTGTCTCCTTCCTCTTGCACGCAGGCCTAGAAAAGAGCACAATTCAGAAGCACCTACTGGCTTTCTCGGCTGCAGCTCCACTGCTGGCTGTTAGCACCTACTTCATCCTGAGCATGGTAAGACACCGGAAATGCATAGATTCTTAGCTGCGTCCGCCACTGACACATCCAGCCTTCAGTTAACCGCGTATAAAATCACTGCAGTAAACAGATATACAGAGGGGAGGACATAAAACATGCCTTCTAATTGTATTTTCCTGCACATGATAGGTTTCTGACAGAGACGTGTTGACTTTTCTACATCCTTAATGAGTCATTGTCAGGGAAAATAGAGCATATCCTATTAAAGAAGAGGCATTGGGAATATATTTAAAATATGTATTCAGAAAACAGAAATTACTGGGGAGTTCCACCTGAATTTCAGGCAGCTTATTCATAGCCACTTCTTTTAGAGCTTTTAGAGGTCCTCTGCAGTCAGTCTAAGCTGCATTTGCAGTATTTACAGTTACCTTTTATTCATTTACTTTTCAAATACACCAACAGCCATGTGGGATACTATAGCAAGCCACCAGAAATACCTTAACAACTACCTGGGATACCATAGCAAACACCTAGCGACCTCATGGCAACCAACTGCCTAGCAAAAAGGTGAGGCTGGCGCCTGTCTGTTTTTTACCCAGCACCAGGTCAAGCTGTGAATTGTGCAAAATAAATAAATGAATGAATATCAGTAACTGATAAGTCCACTGCAGAAGGCTCCTTCTTTGGGCCCTAATCAGAAGTAAAGCTTTACTGTCCTTAAATATACTTCTCAAACGGCGTCATATTTCTGATGTTTATAAATGTTTGATGTTTATCTCCTGTAGACAGGTGGCTCGCCACAGCATCGTCTCAGTGCTACAGGGATTGGTATGCTGGTCTCCGCTGGTACCTTTCTGTATGTGGCCACTGTGCATGTACTGCCTGAGATTAACAGTAGGGGGCAGCAGAGGACCACCCATTTCCACCACCATGCAGACTCAGGGCCCTACCAACAGGGGGGACTTGGGGTTCTGGAAAGCATCACCCTGATCACCGGGGCTGCACTGCCTGTTCTTCTGGCTCTCGGGCTGCCTGACGACTGACATCTCTGTTACACTGCCAAAGATGATTCCTGGAATAGAACTATTTATGACTCGTTACTCACTTTTGTTTATGGTACTTTTAGCATTTCCTTGTTGTTAGACAGCAATGATTTCATATTTGTATATATCAAACAGAATGATTTTTTAAATATATCTTATGTTATTCACATATGTGTTCGCCATAATGTTGATGTGTCAATGCAGATTAAAGCCATATGAAATAGTCAGTGCGGGACAGTAATAGTGTGTGACTGTTTGTAATTTCAGGCATCAAAGATCAAATTCGCTCCTGTTTCAGACAAAAGTTGTTCTGTGTGGCTCTGTCCACAAACACAACCCAAACTCTGTATATTAAAGGATCACTATTTGCACAAACTAAACACCAGTCTTCTGTTTAAGTGTCTATATCACTATTTAAGGAGTTTCAACTGTTCACTGACACACCAGTTATGAGAATGAGCCCCTTGAGAATAGTTCACATTTACTGTGGATCTAAATCATATCTGTGATTGAGTTTATATAGTTCTGCTTATGTAGCACTAAGGAACATCCATAAAGGTTTCAGAGAGTGTAAAACTGTAATTATATGTATTAGTTAAATAAGGAGAGTTCAGTACATAGAACTGGTAAAGTCTTAAACACATACAAATCCTGCATTTACAAAAGGAGAGAGTGAATTTTAATCCGGGCCGATTCCAAAATCCTAAACTGTTATGTAACAGACTCATTAATATTTATATCCTAACATTTACATACAACCACAACAGAGCAACAGGGAGTAAAATAATAGACCATGTGGAAAGATCTACTGTCCCAGGCTCTGAAGGGGACGTCATTAATTTTCATTTCCTTTCCAAGCAACTGAACTGTTCAGTGATACAACGTGGGCTAAAGCTTCCTAATTCACCAGCTTCTTAATCAAATGTTCTGTTCCACCTTAAATGCTACAGCTTGTACTAGCATCAGAATGTAACTGCAGCACCATTTAAGGTGGAACAGAAAATTAGCAAAACGCTGGCTTCAATTTACTGTGTGTTGATGTCAAAACTGAAAGTGAGTAGCTAGGATAGGAAATGGGTAACAACTAGCTAACTCCAGGTAACTAGCATAGCTAACTAAATAGCACAGGGACAAAGTGTATTTACACAGATGGTTATTTAATTTAATTTATTTTAACGTTTCTTCTGTGCGATCATCACAGTGTCTTACCATAAACCAGCCCATCAGAGCAAAACTCATCAAATTATTCATGTGCTCCCCATGAAAGCAAAACCAGCTCGTTTCATGCAAGGACGAAATCATAAGGTGTAAATGGGTGTGTTAAACCATATCTAGGCATTTTGCCCCCACATTCCCGTGCCTGGGGTAAGACGTCCCCTCTGGTGAATCTGTGAATTACTTAAGGTCTACTTACATAACAAGTATAACATAATTTGAGCATTTGTATTCGCTGCTTGCGTTATAAGTCAAAGATTTTATTTTAAAGAGACATTACTAGTAACCAAGCTGATCAATTATTTCTTTTTAAACCTCACCTTGAATACTAATCATGATAAACAATTTACTCCTTCAGTAGATAAACTACAATACACACACGCAATGGATTTCAATAACAACATGCTTCATGATCATTGCAATTACAAAATATAAAATATAAAAGTAAAAAAGTGGCAGGTTTTTTCTGTCAAAAACTTTACAAAACATCATGATGTATTATATTCAAAGTTTTAATCAGAATATAATCCCATGATAACCAATATAATCTAATCTATACATAAAATGTGGCTCTATAATTGATTGGGAAAAGATTGAAAAATAAAAACAAAAAATACAGATGTTAGTTAAAAGTCACATTAGAAATATGAAGCCTTTCTTAGAATGTATAGCTTATTCCAGGTTAGTAGCTGCTTCCTGTGAACAGTAAATACAACATTCATTACTTAGGTGTTCAGCAAAAAGAGTCAACTTTGTCACACAAATAAATAAACAGTATAGTTTGTAGTAAATGTGAAACTATACTGTTTCAGCTGCAAATGCGAATTAACATCTGGAGCTGATAATTATCAATCAACAAACAACCGGACAGCTAGTGAAGCTACTTGCTATGTATATCCACAGTTGCAAGCTATATATGAATAGGCGCCTTTCTTTCCTTAAAAACACAGAATATCGTGATATTTTTCCCCCCATACTGTTAAACCCTATGACTACGTCGCCATGTTAAAAAAAGAGGTTTCTTGGTGCTTGACAGCAGGAATTCCACTTATTATTTTTTTAATCTGATTGAGATGTTAAACAGACCACCAGTGCATGTAATCAGAGTGTATGATGTTAAAAAAGTGGAGAATCTGAAACTATTATGTTTTCTTTGGAGACTATAAAAATATTTGTCTTGGACCAAAACATTATTTTAAAAAGTATCGTAAAACAACGCCTCAGGCACCAGGCTACTTACTTGTGAGCCTTTTGTGGTCAGCTAGACAGACAGACGGACAGGCAGGTAGACAAACACAGAAAGAAGGATGGACAGACAGTCACGGATTGACAGATGGCTAGATAGAAAGATAGATAGACTGACAGGCAGATCACCATGGTAATGAACAGAATAATTGATTCTGACTCTAGAAATAAGCATTTTACATAAAACCACCTTGACTGCTTGTTAACATCTCAACTATTTAATTACACAAGATTTTGAAAAAACGGTGGAATTCCCCTGTGAGTGCTTTTAAATGTGCTGACTGGACAAAACGTTCACAGCTTCAAGCGGCTCAGGTGGGAGCGCAACTCTGCCTGCAGCGCCATCTGCTGGAAGGTTCTGGTGCAGCTCTGCTCTCGCACCATCTCCCTCATGCAGTAGGAGGCATGGGCCACCTTGCGGCTCCTCTCCAGCGCTTCCTCCCGCTCCCGCCGCAAACGTTCCCTGCGCCGCTCTTTCAAGGCGACAGCCTCTCTCCTCTGCTCCTGTTGTGCCTCCTCCTTCTTCAGGATGTGCTCCCAGAGCTTGCGGTGACCTGCCTCCTTTTCCAAGTTCTCGAGCCTGACCTGCCGCACACGGTTTCTGCACAGCTTGGCCACGTGCTGCTGCGCCTCCTTCGTTCTCCTCAGGCTCAGCTCTACAAACACCTCCTTCTCCTGCTGCCGCTCTTTCTGCTCCTGGCTAGCCCTCAGCCTTGCCCTTCTGGCCCGCGCCTCCTCTCGTCGACGCCGCTCTTGCAACTCCCCCACGCGTGCCTCCAGAAGCCGGGCATGCTTCTCCACTGACCGCTGTAGTTTCTGCTCAAGTGCGTCCTTCTTCGCCTCCTGCTCAGCCCAGGTCCTCTCTTCTACTTCTTGCTTAAGGAGGGAGTGGCGCAATCGCTCTCGCTGGTTCTCCTCCCTTAACCTCCGCCGTTCCCTCCTCTCTCTGCTGCTCCTGCTTCGTCTGGCTTGACATTCCTTTAACTGGGCCTGCCCCAGTTCCTTCTCCCACTCTTCCCGCTCTGTCCTCCGCAATTCCTCCAGCAATCTCTCCTGGCGCTGCCTGCGCTCCTCTGCCTCCCTCCTTGCTATCTCCAGCTGGCCCCGCCGTCGCTCCTCCTGCTCCTCTGCCCGCCTTCTCCAGCGGTTCTCTTGTTCAAGAGCCTCACGCTCTTGCCGCCGTGCATCCTGTGCCTCCTTTTTCTCCCGGCGCCTCCTCCGTGCCTCAATGTCCTCATGCCAGCGGCGGAGGCTGCGCAGCAGCTCTTTTCGTCTCCTGCCCTCTGCAAGGGCCCGGTGTGCCTCCTCCTTTCTCTGTGCCTCCTCACGCTTCTGTTCCTCCAGCTGGCTCTGCAGTAGTAGGGCCTGCTCCTCCTCCTGCTTGACCAGCATCAGTGCAGCGATCTTGCAGTCTTTCTCCGGGACGGTGACGCTTAGTTTCCTGCAGATGTCCTGCTTCAGCCTACCTAGACGCCTCGCTGTGGCCGGAGAATGGCGCAGGTCACCCAGGCTGTGACTGCAAGGCAAGAGCTGACTGGAACACAGCTCAGATGTTGTCTTTGCGAAGTCATGAGCAAACCCAACTATGGATTGACGCTTTACTGTCCGTGTCGGGTTGCCATGGCACGTGATTTTGCAGTCAGTGTCCTGGCTCTCGGTGGCCTGTTCCAGCACTGTTTCCAGTACTGAGAAAGGCTTGTTCTCCTGCACAATCCTGTCCCGTTCTTCTCGACACAGTTTAAGACGTTCCCTTCGCTCTTTCGTATAAACTTCATACAGAGCTGAAAGTGCCTCCAATGGCATGCCAGGGTTCTCCTCCATCAAGTCAGTCAGACTCTTTAAAAGCAAATCAATGGGTTTCACCCCCAGCCTCGCACACGATTCCAGTGATCTGGGGCTGGTCAGCACATATCTGCTCAGCTCTGCTTCAGGGGAGTCAAAGTTATTCAAGTCCAAGTGCATCATTGGTGAGGATGACCTGCTGTTTTCCATTTTCAGCGTTTATGGTGGTCCAAATTCTGACAACAACATGTATTTGACGAAATTACCCAGACAGCTGACACGCCGTCCAAGAAGCCGTTTGAAGCTCTCCGGCAGGGCTGAGAGTCGACGTAAAAAGAATCGGTTCCTTGATTCCTCGAATTAAGGAATCGGCTCAAAAGCTTTAGACTCGATTCCACACAGTAAACGTGAGATATTCTGTTGTCACTGTTCTAAACAGCATATCTGACCATCCATCCTGCCACATCGATAGTCCAGCTATATCCTACTTAGTGGAAAACATCTTCCTACCTGAAGCCTAGGCTAATTTAGTAACAAACTAAAAACACTTAACTAAGAAAAATCCAATAAATAGAATAAAGAATAATAAACGGCCATTGAAAGAAACTAAAACGATGTGTGAATAACAGTACTATACATATATAGATATTATATACATATGCAAGTCTGAGAAGGAATAGTATCTAAATTACAACATATCCTATATGTCACAAACATCTGTACAGCTGTGCAAATAAGTGTTATATTACAGAGGAGGTACTGCAATACGATGAGATTTAGTTCAAGTTTAAAGTTTTCCTGGCTAATGTCAAATATAAACTATACTGTACTCTATTTCTAACTTCTTTTTGAATGAAACAATTGTGTTGAATCGACACTTTGAATCGACTCGGTCACGTGGAATGGAAGTCGGAATCGACTCCAAAAGTTCGGATTCGTACTACTAACCGGTTTAGCGGTAATCCGCCCCAGTGCCACATACATGCAACGTTAATCTCAGCAGAGCGAGCTGGAAGTGGTAACGCACTGAAGAAAGACTTTTAGGACAAACTTCTGTGAGTTAAAACTATATTACACGCAAATTATCCGCCAGCCCTTACTGTTTGTTTTCCCGCCACTGTCCGGACCCGGCATGTTCTGTAGGGAACTCGGGTTTCTATATACCTGTTTGACGACTATTGGCTGTAGAAAAAGGCGTTGAAATAAAGTGAAAAATAAATTCTTTAGTTCATATATGCCGCCGTTTCTGGTGTCCACATTAAGCAGACAAGCAGGCGGAGTGTTTTTTTTGGGCGGGGGGTTAGAGCGCCCTCTGGCGTTATACAGAACAGTTCAAAATTCAGAGAACCGCTAGAGGGCCTCATAGAGCGGCCATGTACTGTATATACACAGTCTTACACAACAGGAGGTCATATTTCACGCACATGCTGTTCTAAGCGTAAATAAGTGAACCAGTCCTCTACAGAGACACACACTTCAATTCAGTTATTGCTTATTTGGAAAACAATATAACTGTATAATTAATCGGTCAAAGTCAGAATGGCTTGGTATGAAACACTCCGCTCTAGAGAACCTTACTGAGTCAGAGTTGTTCACAGTGGTGGTGATGGGAACCAGATGACCACCTCTAAAAGCTCCCTCACATAAAATGATTACATAATATGGTTATGAATATGATGTCTGCCTGATGTTTGACACATTTTGTGATAGTTTTTCGATAAAGTTGTGCCCTAAAACATACTGTAACAAATTACGATGAGGCAAAATGGTCCCCAGAGAAATGTATTTTCAGATCATCATCATAATTCCATATAAAACTCAGAAGACACGTGTAGGTTCACTGGTGGTTTTGATAGTAAATAAAATGTCTGTATGTGTTGTAGACATAGTGACCCCTGGTTTCTATTACCACCACTGACATCTGAACCAATTTACACCAAACCCCTTTGAATCACAGTTTACAGTTTAAATCCTTCCTTATGAAGGAATTTTGAGAAATTGGTAGAATTGGATTCTTTATTTTCTGTGTAAGTAGTCTAAACTCAGTTCTATTGTAATTACAGGTGATATGAACTTTCATAACCTGCATAACTCCCATTCTTCTCTCACTGAAAGGATGTAAGCTGTTTTTATTAGTAAAAATTAGTCCATCTGTTTATGCTTGCACAGTTCCTGTCCTTCACTTCAAGGCTGTCTTTCCTCGCCTCCCGATTTAGAAGCTATTGGGGCCCGGGGGGCATCAAAAAGATCTGATGCAGGAATGGTTTAAAAGTCACCCCACCCCCACCCCCACCCCCACCCCCAACACTCTCCAGCCCCCGCCCACCACTTCCAGCAGGAACCTGCACAGAGTCCTGAAATCAGCGTTATCATTCTTGTCATTCATGAAGTGATTGTCAGGCCAGCAGAACAACGGAACTGACACTAAAATAAACTCTGTTCCAAGCTATTTTAAACTCACTAATGAAGGACAGGTTACTCATTTCAGGAGATTAAAGGAGAAAGTGGAATTTAACCAACATCTAAGACTGAACTTTAGAGTTGTGTCTCTTGAGGAACTAAAAGTTTTTTGAAAAAAAACAAGAAACAATGGCAATAAAGGTAAAGACTGACACACTAAACACTCAAACTTTTCATATTACATTTAGTTGTTGAAGCTTTTGTGATTTCTCCATTGTATTTTATTTTTCATTCAAACACAGCAGTTGCCCTTTATATTGTGTGAAACTTTAAAGATACGCAGACGAGAAGGAATGCTCCAAAACCGATGGGGATGAAATCTCTGTTACTTACACTGAGAGTTCAGAAAGTCGTTGGCCCTGTATCAAAGAGTTTTTGGACAGCAGTTATGTTTGTAGTATTGTTTCAATAACATCATTCAGTTGTATTCATTTTTGAGCTTCACACGCTTCGTTTCTTACCCTGATGTGCCCACCGCTTTAGAATACTGTCACTCTGGACTCAGATGATATTTTTCCCCCTCACTCCAGAGTTTGATATTTATGCTCCCTAGCAAACTGAACCCCTTTTCAGATTAGTATTACTAACAGGTGGTTTTCTTATGTACACACAGCTGTTTAGTCTCTAAGCTGTGAGTTCTGGTTGTGTGGAAAAGCTTTTACTTTCGCTATTAAACAGTCGTGTGAGGTGTACTGTCCATTTTTGCCATTTGTGTTTAAAGTGACTCTCTGCATCACTGATTTCAAAGAATTGCTTCAGCAGAAACATTAATTACTGCATTAATTACATTACATTAATTACTGCAGTAATTGATTATATATATATATATATATATATATATATTTCTGCAATTGAGCACATCTAAACACATTTAATGACATAATGGAGAAAATCAAACAAGTCTGTTGTCTTATGCACACAACTTGCACTTGGGTACTTTTTTTTTTTTTTTTTAAACGAAAGCCTCTTCAAAACACAAGCCTCTGGTAATTTAGCAGCTGCGTCTGAAGAGAAAGCTGGCAGCGTGTTCTGGCAAGGTGTTAAAAGCTCGGCTGTTCAAAGGTGGTGAACTCTCTCTTCATACTCGACCTGTTCCCTGCTTCCTTTTAACAGCACCAAGAGCGTCTTTTCACTGGCCTAAGGGCAATTCCACCAATTTTTTAAAATTCCTCTATAATGCAGTATTGATGTAAACAGTGTTATTCAGTGTTTTGGCTTCTTTACAGGTATGGCAATATGAACCTACAACACAGTTTATATGGAAAATCAATGAAACCAACAAAAACCTGAAAAAAGTTTTCTTTGGGGACTATTTGGCCTGCATGGTGACCCCTATCCACCGTGAATAGATTCAAATAAATGGATTAAAATTTACTTTAAGTGAACACACAACAAAACTGTTGTAAATTAACATGTTCGACATCAGGCATTAACTGTTTAATTATACAGAAATTTGAAGTTTCCCATTAACAAATCTACAAATACCATAGCAGAATGCAACCACTGCAATAAAGACATGTGGAACGCTAGAGATATGGCTGTCAGGCCTTATATTCTTCATTCATCAATAGAATTTCATCAAATTCCAGAATTAATAACTAAACATGTTAAAAAAATATTAAACAGAAAAAATCCATTACAACACTGAATTCAACTGACCATATGCACATGTAGAAGAATAAACAGATATTTAGGCACACTAGGTAATGGTGAATGAATAGTTAGAATATAAACACTCCCTACTTAAAAAATATACTAAATAGTGCTATAAAACAAATGATGGAACTACAGTAAAAGCAACAACGTCTCAAAAAACTGAATCCCGTCACATATGCTAGTGATTCAGTGGTCCTTCTAGTGCTAGTTTTCTAGTCTAAACGCAAGAGTACTCATTAACCCTCTATTTACTAAGAAAAGATAAAACAGCTTTTGGCTTGTGTAAAGGCTCTTGAGTGGATAACTGAGAAATGTTTTTTCCCACCCTCCCCCGCAATCCCAAGTGTCTGTTCCAGTTTCCTATGGAACCTATGGAACACATAAGAACAATGGCGCCGACATGTTAATTCAGTAGCCTTTCCAAATAAACACCGGTTTCTTTTTTTGACAAAGCGGATTTTCTCTTGGGTTCAGTCCAATTCTGAATCCATGTCTCATTTCCAAATGGCACAGTTGGCATTCTTTCACTCCCCCATAGGAGGCGCCATGAGGAGTAGCTGCAGAACCAAAGATTCTAAACCATGGCCCGGAAGCCAAAGGACAGAGCGGCTCCCAGCGCAAGACCCAAGGAGAGGAAAAAGGCCATGATGGCCCCTGCGGTCTCTGCTTCATGCTGGAACACTTTCCTGCAGGACAAAGTGAAAACCATCCTTATAAGAACCAGCTTAAAGAACCTAACAGTGTCTGTATGTTCAAGTCTTGTATACAAGGTGAGGTGACTACTGCACACTCACTTGGGTCCGAAGCACATACAGAGGCTGGCCAGGTAGCCATTGCTGAAGGAGAACAGGATCATGAAGACGATGTACCATGCGTCATGGGTAAACACGACAGGCAGGTAGTACCTGGGCTGCACGTTGCACAGAATGAAGAGCGGGACAAACACTACGCGTGCTATTACCAGCACAGGCAGCCAGATGCTGTCTTTGCCAGGCTGTGGAGAGACCAGACAAACAAAAACTGAATTATGTACAGACAGAATTTCTATTAGGACTTTTTATAAGATAACTAATTCATTCTACACCACACAGTCTGGCACTGGGCAGCCAAGGTAAAATAGTATTACAGTAACACCTCATATAAATGTCATGTCTATGAGAGTCTGTGTACTAATGTAGATTGCATTTATACATAAGGTATTTATGGTTTGCATAATAATAATATAACATGCATTATACTTTATAGCCATGTGTATTATACATTATGAGCTGTTCACATATCAGTGTTTATGTTATGCTATGCTAAGGATACTACTTAGTTAAGAGTGCATTATGACTAACAACACAGAATTCATATACATCATTATGGGTTAATTGTATTCACATACAGATTGTTCTTTTAAGAATTTGCATGTTGTATGTCATTTATCATGTATTTTGAGGCATATTTTATGTAATCCCATATGATGGTGGTAGCCTTCTTCACAGGAACTTCACACTACAGGCCCTACCACATTTTTTAGTGGATTAAGGTCTGTTCTTTGATGCTGCCATTCCAAAGCCTAAAATGTCCCATTCAAACATTCTTTGGTGTAATGACTGGCGTTTTAGGGTTGTTGCCTTGCCACAAGAACCATCTTCTGTAGAGGTTCAGTTCACAGACAGATTTCCTGATACATTCCAGAATTAACTGTACTGTTAAATAATGCATCAGGTCCTGGTTCAATGCCACCAAAACAGCCCCAAACTGATACTACCACCACCACAGTGTTTCACAACTGGGATAAGTATCGTATGCAGGAATGTATGCATATTACTATTCCTTAAAAACTACGGACAATCGCTGTTAACTGAATCCAAAACATGGCTAGCATCAAACTCTGGGACAGGTGAGGCTACAGAAATACCTGAGTTTCTCATCTCCAACAACTTAATTAGCTCCTGGCTGAGCATTCCATTCATTCAGTACTTTAAATGCTTCTCCGTGATGTCCAAAATTGTTCTCATAGGAAATAACTACATAACCTTCCCACCACAGCTTTTGTGAGACACACTGTTGTGGAGGAGCAGCTCTCACACAGAGCCTGAGGTCAAGCCACATTACGCATGTGACACTTAAATGAGACACATAAAGTTGGAACAGCTGATGCCTGTGTGTGTCTCATATAAGGGATTCCTGTAACTACACAGATCCCTGAAAAGCAGTGATTTCCTACAAAAAGCTGTTTAGATAATGATCAACCCTTTCAGAATAGCTGGAAGCAGACGTAATGAAGATTCTGTGAATGATTTAATAGGAATTTTTCTAACATTTATCTTCATTATGACTAAAAATACTGTTTTGGGTCATTTTTTCTTTAGAGGGTCAGTTCACCAGACATCCTCTTGTTGAATTTCCTGATACAAAACAAATTTTACTGTACCATAAGATGATGGCAAACTGTCCCAGTCCAATAGAAGCAACTCAGCCCCAGACTGGGATACAGCCACCACCGTGCTTTACAGTTGGTATGAGGTTCTTATGCTGGAATGCAATGTTCGGTTTTCAGCAAACATAACTTTTCTTAATTATGCAATCAAGTTCTATTTTAGCCTCATCTGTCCACATTCTTTTATGCTAACGAAACCCAACAGAAATAATAAAATGATGCCACACTGGTGTTCTTTCACATCTACCAGAATATTATAAGCCTTGGTTTTGGAGCAATGTTGGTTAGACAATCACTCATGTAAAAAGTAACAACAGGGGCTGGTATTGTTGCAGACACTGATATATATATATATATATATATATATATATATATATATATATATATATATATATATACACACACACACACACACACACACACATACACACCCCTTGATTTAAATACAGATTCCTGAAACTACAGGTAGAGGCCTAAATTGAACAGCCACTTCTGTAAGTTCTTAATGTTGAATCACTTAAATAAATAAATTAACAAAATACTTTGAGTTATATATTATTTATCTTTTATCTAATGTTATGGGATAAAGACCTGATCACAGTTTAGGTTTGTTTAGGTAATGCTAAAATGCACAGAACTGTCCATAGTTGTTTCGACCTCAGCAATTCAACCTTGTAGTAATACAATTATGATGGTATTGCGAAGCTCTGACAAAGTCATGGGACAGTCATGGGGAAATTATGTTGGAGAAACAGAGATAAGCACTGAGCATCCAAAACTCTACAAGCATGGGCTGCTGGTTTGTGTCCAGAACTGCCTAAAAACTTGGCCTACGTGACAGCTTCATCACTGATGTAGCAATACTCTGTGTTATGTAACAACAAATATACAAACTGCAAACAGGTGTGCTAAGGAATCAGCAAAAGTTCTGACCTGAGCCTCTCAACCCAAGTTTTTTAACACATGATACATAATGTAAGCAGAATTTTCTGGACTAATTCACTGGAACCACTCCAGCTGTGTTTCTAGTCTATTGCATTCAGTGCAGAACGTTTTGCTGATTCTCATTCCAGAAAAGTCCCTGGAAAAGCTTTTCAAATACACATACCAGATGTTTAGTTTGATTTCGGACCAAGCTAAAAATCTGCATATGTGGAATGTACCAGAGAACTTGTATGTTTCTGACAGAGCAAAAGCTGGGATAGAAACTTTTTAATACATGAGACACCACTTACCCACATGCACACTGCCGTTAAGCTTCGTCCAGCCCAGTCCATCACATTGAAGAGCAAGAAACAGGACACAGGGATGAAGTAAGTTTCTGTGAAAATAACAATATCCAAATAAGACTGCAAATCCTCAATAAGTGGGTTTTTCTTACCCAGTTATCAGCAAAAATCAGCAAATCAGCAATAGAAGTTCATAAAATAATTCTGGGAAAAAAAAACTAATTCAGGAAAGGGTTTTTAAGGTTTTATATAAAAGTTGTAAAGAGTTTGAGCCATTAAGCAATTTGCTAGCCTGACATCTCTGTTTATCTCAACCTCTCTGCTCTGAGACAGCTGAAGAAGAAAATATGGATTCATGAAGGACATTTTGATTAAGAAGTCAGCAGTCAAAACAACAGCCAAACAAATGTACGTGTATTATTATTATGTTTCACTACGTAAATTTTTGTTCTCAGTCAATGTCCTTTTTTATATTTGTAATCATTATTTTTGCTGATATATTATGTTTTTAGCATTCCTGCTAGGACGGTTTGATTTTATTTAAAAAATACATTCAAATAAAATGTAACATTTTTTCCTGATTTGTTCAAAGCCATGATATGTGACCTAAGATTCTGAAAATTCAGAAAGAGTTCTGCTGGGATAAAAAGGAATGGAAAAAGAAAATAATGAGATCAGCACTAATATAACATGCTCAAGACTTATGAGAAATCTTACCCCAAGCACCTCCATCAGCCACAGTGGACTTGACCTCCACCGTCACAGCAGGGAAAGTACCAATAGTGATAATGAAGACAAAGCACACAGAAAGCGCCATCACCCAGATCTACAACAGAGAGAGCACAGAAACCATATTTACAGCAGTGCATATGACAGTATGGGCATGCTCTTCTGGAACTGCAGAACATGTGCATTAAATACTCTATACAAACATATTTTATCCATTGTTCTAAAAAGCTTTTTTGTCAGCTGCAGTTTCTCTCTTTGGCCAACATACAGTGAAGTGACCGTGTTTCAAACCATATATAATGAATATTTCTGAACTACTACAAATGCTTATTTATCAGACCATGCCAGACACAGCCTGACTAGTCTTCTGACAGCCGCAGACAGCGAGTTATTCCAGTTAATCTAGAGTTGTATGAAATTATTTAGACTGCATTAGACACTGTGGCCTCAATTCAGACCACTAAAACAGACAACTGAAGTCCAAATCTAGTCCAAAACTAGGCTGGCAGTGTCAGTCAGAAACTGTCCATTTTGACAAGACTGGGCCATGTGGCATGCAAAAGCATGTGAAATATGTAGGAGTAGGTGATTTTCAGAATCATACTACAACAAAAGCACATCTGCTTGAAACAACAGTAGTATACAATGGTTTAGAATCCACTGGGAAAACTATGAGCAACGCTATGACTCCAAACTAGGTATAAGAATTTTGGTAACACGACCCAAGAAAACAAACACAGCACTGCATTTTCTATAAACAAGGCTTCAGGCTTTACAGACTGAAAAAACACAGCCGAATGTAACAGATATGCAAATAACACAACTTCCTAATTACACAAACAAATCCTTATTATTATTAGCCCAACAATCAGCAGTGGTAGCTGTTAAATACAGAACTAACTGCATATGTTAACAAATATATTTTTATCAGTAGCTCCATGCATAGGATATTTTGATGTTTAATATCTCTTTATCAAAAATACTACCAACAGCCTTTTATCCAACAGCTTCTTGTTTGAACTTTTCTGTTCCTCTTAGATGTAGGGTGGTTAAATGTGGAGTCGAGAGTCAAAGTCTTGCGTTGTGCTTGTTTTGGCTCACAGCGAGGGCTGCTGTTGTTGTCTCACCACCTCTACTACTTGCTAACCTCTCCAGACCTGGAGCTGCCCAAGGTTGTGTGTTTGGGTCTGGCTACTGGGCTACAGCCACCGAGCTCTTTTTACCACCAGCTGAATATGAATATGAATTATGAACTGAATCTTTTAAGATAAAATTATTTCTGCCTAAGCCACTAGACCTGACAAGTGGCTTTTCCTTAAAATCTGGTCACCTCATAGTACTGCACAGCAGTACTGAGCACCACTGGACTTCATAACAAAAGGATACATTAAGATTAACACAGATCTGAAAACAGTGGAGAAAAAGGTACCTTTTTGAAGATGGCAAAAACAGACACAGTATGTGTGGTATCCTCATCAGTGAGACTGAATACAGGCCTCTTCTCCCCAGCGCTTTCTATACAGGAAAAATCAACACCAGATTACCATAAACAGACTCTTCTTTTAATCATCACTTTCCAGTTCAACACAATTTATAATCATATTCTTTGACTGAAGCTTGGCCAAAAAACAACTGAAAGGTTGGGGGGCTTAAACTAACTCTGGCTCCATCTTTTAAAAAAAGCACTGACAGCAAACATAGCATCATGCTTCCAGATGGTTTGGGGTTAGAGGAGAAGTTAATTACATACATTCCTGGGTTATGGTAGAGCTGGAGCAAGAGGCTGTTGCTGGAGCAACTCTTTCCTGTTTGTTGGAATTAAATTGTGACACATTTGGATAAGCAGCACATCTGTGGCTAAACAGATGTTCTACCTTTACTCAACAGGTCCATCTTGTTTTCCTCATCGTTGCCAGGTCTGGGGCTACTGGTGTCTGAGTAATACTGGAAAAATTCCTGCAGGACAAAAAAGAAAACTTTACAGAAACACAAAAAAACTGAAATGAAAGAAATACATAGCAGTACACAGTGACTGTACTGCAAAACTGAATGTATGGACTGTTCTACCAAATGAGTTTAAACTGGGCTCCCTAAGCTTTTTAAAAAGACAATGAAGTATTTAGATATGAGAATTTTTTCCCACTTTAAAGAAATTTGAAAGAATATCTTTACTTATATATAGCTGTATATATATTTATATAACTTTATTGTCAAAAAAAAAACTCAACTTAATTTTTTTTTCCACTACTGGAACATAGAGTTTTAGTCTGTAGACTAAGCCTTATCTTAGCCACCACCCAGCATTTTAGAGCAGGAAGTGAGACTGCATTCCCGTCCCTAATGGACACATGTTGACCTGCAGATCTCATTGCTTTGAAGTAAATATGTCCCAAAATCTGATAACTAGTGAGCGTGTTTATATGCATTTAATAATCTGATCACTGATTTCGGCAGTCATTTGATTGCTGTTGTCATGTAAACAGCATACTCATACTCAGAATTCTCAGATCAGATTATGGCCTGGAATCTGATAAACAGAACTGATAATGCTCAGTGATCAGGTTTCTCAAAGCATGTTGACTCTGAAGTTCTCAATCTGCGCATGTATAAAATTAGACTTTAGTACTGGAAACAGTAAGCAGCGTTTAACACAGCAACCGCAAGTCAGCAACAAAAACACATCTGGAGCAAAACTTAATCTACATGCTTGACAAAACATTTATCCTCTAGATGAACTACATTCACATTTTTAAGTAAAGTGACCTTACATTAAAAAAAAGCTGCATAGTTGTAGCATTAAGTTTGACATTTATGTTACAGCTTCTGAGTTTATTAAGCAGGAATCTTGAAGCTAAAGTATTTTAGAAACAAAAAATTCCAAATGTGTTTCAACTCTGACTTGTTCAATATTCTGTAGTCTGCATCATGCTCATATTAGGAAGCAAGTTTTCTATGCACCATGATAGGACCTACTGTCGGGTCGTTCTAGTCATCGACCACCTGTGCCCACTGATATAACTGCGTTATACAAGCTGGCCAGTACTGCAGTGTAAAGGTTCATGGGCAAAAGCATAACAGCAGTTCACTGTTGTGTTTACATTTTCAAAATTCAGTTGGTGGATAATAAACTGGCTGTACGGTCCAGGTCAGTGGATAATTTCAGATAAATTTTTTTTAAACATTCAAATTGGACTGGGCGGTTAATAACGGAACAAGACATTTTTCTGTGACATGACAAACTCAGAACACATAGTTGTTACTGCTTTACATGGACTTTAAACAAACCAGCAAAATCTTAAAGCTCCTAAAGCCTCACAAGCTAGGATGTTCCGAACTGACTATCAAATGCGAGTCATACCATTTTTGGCAAGATGAGGTAGGACATGATGGCTAGGAGGATAACAACACAGGCAGTGATGAAGTAGCCGAAGGCACTGTCCTGCAGCTCGGAGCCGGCTGGGAGGAAAAAAAAGAAAAGAAGCCCAAAATGTCACGGCCCAGTAAATAACTGAATAAAAGCAACAGAGGAGTAGGGGTGGAAAAAGTCACTGCTCAGGTGAAAGTATGAGTACTTATTAAAATATCAAGTCTCAAGATTCAGACTAATACCTCAGAGAACCAAGTGAAGACTCAGAAGATCTCAGAAACTCAAACTGGCCCAAACCCCTGAGATGCATGACTTAATTAAGACTCTGAGACTTGAGACTCGACCTCACTGACTTGAGATTTGACTTGGAACAACAAGGATCGACTTAAAAGCGTGTTTGGTGAGCAAGATATCATAAGTTGGATGTGTGATTGAATTCATTTATCAGTGTCTGAATGCACCTCACAAATAAATGACTCTTGGCGTGTAAAGACTTTAACAGTACTAGTATTCAAGTTCACTAAAGCAACAAAGTACTTACTTACACCTACAGTATTTTTCTACCCCTGCTGAAGAGTGCAAAGCAAATGGTTTGTGTGTGTAATGACGGAGATCTAATACGCACAGGCAAGCGCACAAATCATGGAGAATGCTGCAAACGTTCCAGCAAGGCCTTGGCCGCTCATTATAGGAGTGGTATAGGAGACCGGGAGCATGCCTGCCAGACCAAACAGACTCCCCTGCAGAATTGCACCAAACGCTGAAAAAAAAACGAGAGATAACATATGGAGAACCAGTGGTGAAAAGGGAGGACAAACACTTATCAACATGCTGTCAAAATGAAAGACAGAAAGACAGATACAACATACATCCCTCAGAGGAATTTCCAAGTTAGCTCCCACCAAATGTTCCTTTTATGTTGTCTCTTCCACAGCTGGACTCTCCAAACCAGTATGTAATAATCACAACATCAAAGAAGGCAAGTCTATGATGTTGACCCTCACCAAAGAATGAAGCAGAACCAACACAGTGTGACCTGACCCAGAGAAGAGACTCTGAAAACCTGCTAAGACCCAAGCAGGAGGAGGCTGAGGCCCAGCATCAGTGAGGAATGAAACAGCTTATCTAAGTGGGCAAAACAAAGACATTGAGTGGAAGCACTCACAGTTGATGCAGATGATCTTGATCATGGTGAAAGTGAAAAATGGCAGAGGTGCCATGTCCACCTTCACCAATATAGCAGTGATCAGGAACACCACCAGAATGACTGAAAGACTGCCGGATATCCTCCACTTCTGAGGGATCCTGAGAGGAGAAGACAGGGAGGAGGAAAGTTAGAGAGAGAGAGGGTGCAAGATTAACATTCCTAAGATACTGTGTTTAGGGAGTAAGTGGGATCCCTCCCAACGTCTGCCTTTAGTTAAAACATGAACTCTGAGCACATGAACTGTATGAAAGATTTAAAACTATTACTGCATCCTCCTCTCACACAAACTCTGAGCTTGCCATCATCATGGAATTCTGCTATGATAAAAGGGCTGAAAGGATAGATGTGAGCCTGCTAGATTTAACACAATGTGAACAAAACACAAATCAATTTTTTGTACATGAAAATACACATTACTTTTTGGTAAATTCGCCCAAATTGACAGAACAGAACAGAAAAAAAACATTAAATGTAATTTATGTAAACTGTATCCAAATAGGATGTTTTTTTACAGTCTGGACACTCTGGACCTTCCAATCGAAGTTTTTTTTTTTGCTATGTAGTTACTGACACCTACGTCATTACCACATCAATCCATGCAGACAGAAATTCGATATGATCAAAAGATCTAATTAGAGAAACAAATCTGACTGCAGTCAGAACACATCCTAAGCAATGTAAAATCCAATGTTCTTGTGGGACTAGGGCTTTTTGTGTGGAGTGAAAAACATTTGTCTCGCCTCTGATGGATGAAGGAGTTGAGGCAGGTGAAAATGAGCAGTGGCACCATGGCACACAGGGTCATCACATTGTTGAACTTGGACTCCAAGACATTGCGCGTGTCACCCTCGGACACTGTGACATTGGCTGTCTGGTTGAGTGTGGCTCCGTTTGTGGAAGGTTCCTTCAGCCGACTGGTGAAGTACTGCAGAGAAATGATTGGTCAATGGTTTACCAAGACCGACTGAGAATCGACACGTTTTATAGTCACTTTTAGGACAAAACTTAGTATCTGCTTCCTTTATTCCTTCATTCATTCATTATTATTATTATTATTGCATAATTTAAAAAATGTCAGCTGACAATTACACTGTATGAAAGATTTATGAGGAATACACATCAACAGATATGATGCAGGATTACCTGGAACGATGTGTTGTTACATTAACAATATCTTCATTTTTCCTGTAAAGTAACCCTTTCTGGAGATATAACTGTTTTAAAAGGTTAAATATACATATTTTTTCTGATTTTTGTACATGGAATGTAAAATTAACATATTCTCTGGGTTTGAAAAACATTAATAAAACAAAATATAAAGTTACAGCACATTTTATGGTTGTGTTTTTTTCCCAAAAAATACAAATAAAATACGGAAATTTCCATATTCTGTTTCATTGTTTTCTGTTGAGGACGTGTTCTTATTTTCTTGGCTTTTTTTATTGAGAGTCATATGCAAACATTTCAACACCCTTGTAGTCAAATGAATTTTCTTAATCTGCTATTCAAAAAAACTACGGACCAGGATATAATCAGATTAATCCAAACTAAGTCTTAATAATAAACTTTAAGTACTGAAACTGTAATTTGAAACAGCACAAAAGGCGTGAACCTTTCCTGTTAAATCTCATTCACAACAGGCACAGAATGATTACCATGGTGGCAGTCATGAAGAAGTTCCAAGGCAGGAGGGTTCCCAGTCCCAGGATGAAGAAAATAATCCATACAGCATTGTACCTGCCAGAGAAGACACATCCTGATACACGTGTACATTCAACCTTCAGCACTCTGAGCAGATATGAACACAGGTCACTCACTTGTCTCGTGGAGAATTAATAGCAGTCATGTTTTCCGCACTGAGGGGTCGCCAACTATTAATGCTGTTGTTAAATCTGTAATTGCAGAAATCAAAATCACATTACTCATGTTTTAATTAGTGAGACTATAAAATGACCATTTTAAATTTCACTTTCATTTACTCGACTAAGAATGAAACATTCTGGGACTTTTAAACCTTTATAATGCGGATAATATAAACAATGCAGTAGAAATGACATTTTGGCCGTAGGCTTCATAGAACAACACCGTCACTCATTTCCTGTAGAAAGAGATCTGTCCTTGGGGGCAAGAGAAAACCCACACCCTCTGAAATCCTGACATTTTAATATACGGCCAAATTCCAATCATTACTGTTAAATCCCAAAGACAACAGAAAAGTTAGCCACTCTAAACATACTAAGATCACGCCACTATGAAAACGACCATTTATTAACTTCTCCACTTTAGAGTTCTGAACAATTATTAGCTTTCCAAACCTACTGCCTGCAGTAAATATCTTTGTTCATTAACATGAAATTTATATTGTCCATGATTTGACAGCTTTTTTCAGTTTTCATGCTCCAAACTTTGAGCTAATCTTCATGAAAAACAAAAACAGAACATTTTCTTTATGAGGGTTGTGATAATATAAATGCTCTGATTATATATTATGCTTTAAAAATGTAACCAAAATCATTTGCACTCAGATTTGCCTGCTATTATAAATGGTTTGCATTTTCTTTCTATTAAAAAAATTATGGCATAATAGTGCAAAAACAAGCCCCAAATCACATCATGCAGTAGTTCCCCTCTGCTAACATATTTCAATTACTGTTGTTAAACTCATGACTTCAAAAGTGAAAAATTATAGGATATCCAATATGTTAATCAGCTACAATAGCATCCATCCAAACTACAAAGCCAATAATTATATAATTTGCGTTCCTTACACAGTTATCTTCCTATTGAGCCAGTTAAAGTAATCTAACCAATAACATAGCAAAATTTACCAACATGCAACAGACTGGAGCATTTGCAGAAAAATTACATAAGAAATTTAATTTAAGAAAGTCTTACAAAGTGAATCCTACTCCAACTCAACAATGGTGAAAGCTGCTGAAGAAAGCTAGTCTTATGCGTTGAATGAGACATAAGGAGAAACGAGAGAAGAGCCCTGGTTTTAGCCCTACCCAGGTCCTGCAGCCCAACCCACCCTAATGCTACAAGGTGGAATTAAGAACCTGAGAAACAGCATGCTTCTTTATCAAGCTGCACTCACAGTCCCTACATGGAAGTTGATGGAATTTGCTTGACAGGAAAGTTACATGACCTACAACTGCTTCCTTGCCCTGGGCTTGAACTGTGATTCCCCGCAAGTTGGTCAAGTAACTTAACACTCCAGTGAATGAGCCAATTACAAAATATGGATGAACACAGCTCAGACAACACTCGGTCTAAAACTTTTAGCCTTATTTATTTTTGCAAATAAAATAAATTAAAAAAAACACCCAAAGATACCTTCGTAATCTATTCAGTCAAACAGAATAAGGTTGGCATATAAAGATATAAGCATTTTTTGGTGTGCAAGTTAAAAAGCATGATACTGAACATACACACTATACCAGCACCGGTACTTGTGTATCCCAGGTAGCTAAGAAATTACAATATGATGAATCAGTTATCCTTATAATGAAAGGATCTTCTCTTGTATCTGTGCTGTGCTTCATCTGAGTAAACCTTCCCACTGGCATGTTTTCCATATAGAGTAATTTGTTTGTTTATGTGTGCATGACACCAGAGCCAACATAAAAGGCTCTGAATGCCTTTTTGGCCACAGTGACCATCAACAGCTGCGTTGAGAGAACATGTCTGAAGGCGTCTAGCACGGAAATGAACAAAGAGATTTAAACAAAGCAGGATGCTGTGTTACTCCATAAATTAAACAGAGCAACAATACGGTATATATCTGGGATGTGCAACTCAGGTCGCGGAGGTCCGGCATCCTGCACAGTTTGCTGGGTCACCCACTCAAACACGCACACCCGGCAATTTACAGATGAGTGTGCACCCACTGTATACACACTCACACAGCACCAGGGCAAACTTAAAAAAAAAAAAAAACAACTGCTTGAAAAACTCTCCATGAAAGAGAAATAAAACCACATATGTTATATAATCATAAATTTTATCATATGATATCATTTCATATCATACATCAAATCCTGCAATTCTAATGACCACAGATCAGAACAGTTAGTAGTTTAAGTATTTGTGGTATTTCTAAATCTTGATATGTATCTGGCCATAACTGCACTCTTTATAATCACAAAATCTAAGCTCACATCAAAAAAATGTCAAATTAATTGAAAAATAGTCAACTGGAATGTCAAACTTGGGCTGACAAATAGGCTTAAAACCAGAGTTTAGCAAAGCCTTTACTACTGTGATGTCAGTGGTACGACGAATAATCAACACATTCATTTAAAACCAAGGACCAAATTATCTGACAACAAATGTAACTGATAATCGATTGGTGATGTCATCATGTGGAGTGGTTTATAGGCATAAGTGCTGGAGCTAAGTGAATAACAGAGACTTGGCAACAAATCAACAATCAAAAACGGCACTCTAAACCAAAAAAGCTTGTGAGCTGTAGTATTTGCAAAACTGTCTTGCATGGCAACAGATCACATCAGGGATTCTGGAGCGTCTGAACAGGATGCATGTCGGCATTAAAGTTAAAACTATCCATGTGTAATATTATGAGTAGTAAAGCTTTCGATTTTGAAATACACTCGTTTGGGTAATAAACCCAAGGGCTGCACAACAATGAGGACAGCAGTAACCCTGTGGATCTCAACACAGTTTTTTTTTTGTTTTGTTTTTTGCATGATGGACAAAGTGTTTAAGTGTGCCCTAAATGTATAATCTTAAAATGTTGTATCGCTATCATGCTAACATTTATGACTACAGAATGTGTTACCGCCAGGAACACTGGAATATCTCAAAAAAGCCTTGATTATTTTTTTGAAATTCAGAAAGACGGTTTGATTTATTTGATAAAGGGATTTGTTAGAATTTATGCTTGTCTTACACTTTGACAGAAAAATAGACCATGGAATTTATCATCCTTTGTATCAGCAGGAAAGGAAAATCTCATTAATAAAGACTTTTTTTTAATTAAATATAAATCTTTATTGTCTTTATTTTTAGTTAGAACATGACTAAAATAACCCTAAGCTATACTGATATTAGCTAACAGCTAAATAGCTAGATTTACTGAGTTATAGTACAATTCATCATCCCAACAGTCAAATTATTGTCTAAAAGCTAAAATCATTTGTTAGGTGCAACTGTAGCCAGCAGTTGCATGCTCTGTACACAATACCCCCCAGAAACTGTCTTTTGGAAAACTTTATGAGACTGTCACAATTTGACAGAATTGGCTTTAACTCCAGGTTCAGGACATGCTCTTCTCTCCTCTTCACTGACAAGAGTCCACCAAAAAGTTCTTTGTTAAGACGACTGTTAAAGATGCAGTTGCTCCTCTGCCCCATTCATTGATGTTCAAACAGAGTCAATAGGGTTACCAGATTAGCAATGATCCAAAAATCCAGCTTTGCTCTGAAAATTGCAATATCGATGCTATAGTGGTCATAGTACTTGTAATGTAAAAATGTAAAAATTATTATTAAAAAGTAAATTAAATACTACTACTACTCAGCGTGTCCCATATTTCCTATTATTACTTCCTGTTTCTGTTTTACCATGTTTTTTTTTTTTTCATTTTTAGATATGCAGGACTGTGTGCTTTTAAAATGAAATTGACTTATTATTATTAACACGTCTTGAGCTTTCCATATTCTTATAGAATGCTCAGTAATTCGGCTGTGATTCAGTAATAGAGGTTGTGATTTTGGCCTTCTTTGTCAGAGGGTGACATGGCAAGCAGTGAAAGAGTTCTTACACAAACTATAAATAAAATCCTGCCCGAGACGGAGCTGAAAGGTCACCATTTCATTAAAAAGTCTAAGTGAATGACCAATAATTGGTTTTGCATGACATGATTAGGAAGAGGAGACTATGAGTCCAAGTGAATTCTATAGACCAGTTGTTGGACATTATGCAGGACAGAAATGCAAAGAAATGAGTTCTTAGTAAAACAAGGTCCACATGACAGCAGAAGAATGAAGAAAGTTCATTGTCATCAATATTTAAGCTAAATAAAAATCATTTAAAAAAAGGGTTTGTTCTATATCAGTGCCTATAATCTGCTATATGGATTCAGTCCCAGAATCTGAGGCTAATCTTAATTATTTACTTTCAGCATCTTTAATACAGTAGACACTATGCGGTGCATATGTATGATTAAACAAAATTTCAGCATAATAGGTTAACTTTAAAAATGGTTTATTTGCAGTTAATAGTAATATAAACAGCAAATAACAATAACTCTAATAATGTGTGCACAAGGCCTTCCAGTACAAAAGTGGGTGTACTTAAGTATAGACCAAATTGGAGGCACATTAATATTGATACAGACACTGAGTCAATACAGTTCGCTCACACTTCTGAAAACACAATGATATCAACATACCAATACTAGCTGATTACATGTGGCTTAAGCTGTATATACGCTTCCGCACTAATGAGCAAACAACTCAAGGGGGCGGTAAAGGAGAATCAGCTTTCACAAAAAAAAAAAAAAAAAAAAAAAAAAAAAAAAAAAAAGGGTTACTGACTCCATGGAGGTCAAACACTAACAATTTAATTCCGCCAACCCTACAGATCTGGTACACCAAGTAGTAGAGGCACAAATAGGATGTTTTTACAAATAGTTCTTTTAAAACAAACTCAGTTCTGTTAATGTCAAGCTGAAAGGACGACAACTGCAAATGACCATTGTGCTTTTTGTGTTAACAATGTAAGCAAACTTTTAAGAAGACTTGCAAAAATCTGTCATCGTTCTCTGATCAAACTAACCTTTTCTGGTGGTAAGCCGAGCTACTAGACACGCCAGCTGCTCTTTTATTGCCCGTGATGATACGTATGGCTACAGTACATTGCTCAAAAGCAGAAAAATGCCAGCCATGCTGGATTCCATTTTTTCATGCCCAGTGTAAAAAGTTTTTCAGAATTGTGTGTATGTCTAGCATCAGCTTTTTACACCATAAAATCACATGGGCTTTAAAACAGTCTGAGTGTGAAAATGACAATGTATGTTGTGTAGAATTAACATTCTTTGGGCATTTAATGTAACCGCTTGTAAACAATCACCACCAATCAGCAACTCGCTTCATCACTACTCCTGCATCTAAGTGTCAATAGGACGTTGTGCAACAACATTAGTCATCAAATTTCTTCATTCAAATTTTCTTCAAAATATTGAGATACAAAAAAGTAGACTGTGTCATGTTACACACCCATTACAATATAGAAAAAAAAAACATTTATCTTTTAGCTTTACAAATCAGACATATGGTCGATCTTTGCCTTCTTTGGTTGGTCAGATATTTGTCAGAGATACAAGTACTCAGATATCCATGAAATTGCCTTTAAAATTAAAGCTGGCCCATGTGGACCATTTTAAAATTAATGAGCACTGAACTGCAAAAAGTCTCCTAGATACCTTTCTGGCAGATTATCTGGAGGTCCTGGAACCAGGTGGTGTCTACACTGGCATGCCTACAAAACTGCCTGTGGTGAGAATCCTTGCTTAATCTCAGTCTTAAACCCAAACAAAGCTAGATGAACGCATTGTTCTGCCATGTGTATGTTCCCAAACAACGTACCCTCAATATCAGAAAGTGCAGACTAGACAAGTCGGAGATGGAAATAAAAAAATAATAATAAATAAAAAAAATAAAAAAAGGATTTTCTCTAATATCAACAAATCTGACCAAAGCAAACTTTTGTCTATTTAAAAGGTAAACACACAAATTGCCCATACAATTAAAACTAAAATCTTATTAAATAAATCATGAACAGCATGCTGAATAAATGGACAGTGTGAGCAAATACAATGAGACAGTTTTAATGTTATAGCTGGTGTATGCACTGAACACAGATTGAGTTTTGCGCAGATCCGGTTGGAGTAATGCACCGCTGAGTTCTACTCTTGTAGTGTCGAGTGTTTTTCAAGGAACAGAGTTTTTTCACAAGTTTTTTATGCAAATTCAAATAAAAGGTGTGAAGCTTAGGTGCAATGTTTTATCTTCTGGATGTTTGCTGATATAAACATTATTTGAGCCCAGATAATTATAAGCAGGACAGGTACAAATATTAGCCAAGTCAAAACAAACACTGCTATTCTGTCACTCCTCACAACTCACTCCTCACTTTGCTAGCTTGCCAAACCTGGTGAAACAATCACAACTAGTGATTCTGATCCAACAAACAAGTTGCTCCATACCCAGGCCAAAATGCAGGGTTGCGCCACCGAAACAAACAACAACTCCTCTCCATAACCGGTCACAGCACATGCTGCTAATAGACACCATGTTTGTCTCTGCAAAAAAAAAAAACACAAATATCACCCTGGCCAGCCTCCCAGATCCGCCTTCAACAGCATTTCCTAGGACTGCGTTCCCCAACTGTTCTCGAGCGCCCAGCACGGCATTTCAAAACAGTGCCACTGCTCCAGGAATAGCCTGCCTGGCAGGGAGCTGATCCCGAGGTAGACCTGGGATGGCACGTAACCTGAGGAGGTCTCTGAAAGATGTCAGAGAGATTCAGCAGACCAGAAACCTGACAGCTTTCTCCACTATCCATGGAGATCTTCCAGGTTCAGAAGGAGTGAAGAACCTTGCTTTGACATCTAGACATGCTGGTTGCCATGAATACCATTAACATGCAAAGCTTTAAATTCTCAAAGAGCTTAACCCCCTGCTCCACAGGAACTGCCACCCCATGTTCTATTCAAAGTAATAAAGAACATTGGAATACTCTGATGACCACCTCATCAGAAGAAGAAACTTCAGTTTAGTAAACACAAAACAAGAGCCATGGTTACATGGACTGCTTTCCAAATGCGATGAGGCCAAAAAGCTGGGCTGGAGCCCATGTCCTACTGCTGCCACTCGTCAGGATTGAGAAAGTTTCCTCAAAACTGCTGCGTACAATCGTTTAATTTGGCCTTATCGGTTTTCCATTCTATTATTTGAGATGGAAATGCTTATGGAAACAACAGGATCAACATAGAATTGTCTCGAAAAGTGAATGGGCACCACACAAAGTACACTTAAAATGTTTTGTATCTCCTACATACATAAGACGATGAAGAATTTTGCAATCCTCTAAGGCCTTCTTATTTAAGCCCCTCTTGTTATGTCAACCTGGCCTGATGTTGCTCTGTTTCTGTAAATGATGCAGTCGAGAAAAAGCTTGCTATCAAAACTTCTCCCTCATTGATAAATTGAACAACATAAAGCACTACACAGCTTTTGTCTTGATGGGCTAGACATGATCGCAACCAGAATACATGTATGGTGCAACAGCAAAAGTAAAAAATAAATAAATAAATAAGAAAAAGCAAAGCACACACAATTGTTAATATGCAATTTTGTTAAGTTTAGTTGAAATAATCAAAAATGGAATATCTCTGATAATCTCTGTACAACATTATTCACCACCATTACAGTAATATTTCACCCGCTACGTTTTTGCCAACATAAACACATACGATGATGATATGAGGAGTAGTGGTGGAGTGGCGCGGTAAAACTAAGGCGGTGTCCTACCACATTATTAAAGATATCGTCCCTGTTGCAACATTGGAGGAAAAAGGCTTTAAAAAGCTGTTAAAACCCACTAACCCCAAAAAACGGCTGCCTAGTCACAACTACTTGTGCTATATTACGTTATATTTCATTTCTACATTTTATTTTTATCACAGTCAGTTTTTAAAAAAGTGCTTGTGTCATCTTAAATGTGGCTTTGACCTTTTCTGTGATATTTATCGCCACTGAGTCTAAAAATATTGAGATACTGAGGTTTTTGGTCCACATCGTCCTGTCCTAATAGGAGCAAGTCATGCTCCAAGTAGCCCCTAATCTCCTTATATGATTTTAAATGTTTCTTAAAAAGGAGCACAGAGCTGAACTATCTAATAAAAGTGGATTGCAGTAAGTGAAGTTCTACACTACATGTCAAGACTTAATGGAATCAAACTTCACTTACACAATTTGTTGGCATCAGCTAATTAACACTTTACAAACTTACTATTAGCTGAGATAAAAACAGGTGACTTGCATTCATGGTAACAGTACAAGGTTGAGTGGCATCACTTTTTCTAGTTAATGGTTGCGGCCAGGGTGTTAGCCTGCAGCCTTAAGAATGGGGATATTCTGCGAACTTCACACAATTTCAAATATGTTTGACTAAAATGCCCATCCATAGTTCCCACCCATATCTAGCCCAAAACGTCTCATCACAACAGTCATCTCAGAATCTTATCTAGCCTCAGTAGACATTTTGTTGTGCAAACACAGGCTTTCAAACAACAAGGTAAGTTTAAAACCACCAATTAAAATATACAGCAGCATTTTTATGCTTTTTCAATCTAACCTCAAGCAACCCCTAGCACTGTTGTCACAATTTCTGATAAAGACAATATTTACACACAAATGTGTGGGCTGAGTATTGTCTGTGGTATCTAGTATACATCTTTAAACTTTTGGTGCTTGATTAAAGCTCCTTCTTGGTTAAACTGATTGAGTGGCTGTAAATGACTGAATCTATAAGCATTTCGAGAGATTTTGATAATGCTGCCATTTCTTTAAACAAAGTTTTACAAAAGATACATCCAACAGCTACATCTAACAGCCTAATGAAGCGCTCCCCCTACTAAGAACATGTGACAGGAGAGGCCCTACACATACTTAGCAACTGCACAGTCGCTGCATTGACGCTGACAACCACATGAATCTCACGTGAAACTCATCTACACCACATCGCTCCATGTTTGCTGTGATCTACCTGGTTCCAAACATTTCTGATGATTTATTTATTTTTTTTACCTATACCAATGGCCTATGGCAATAATCAGCAACGACCTCTAAGCATTGTGTGCTGTAGCAAAATTCCTTAATCTAGCAGGAGAACAGCAGGAAGAAGTACTGAGCTTAGTTTCCCTAAAGCATCTTATGTTTAAAAAAATTCTGTATAATTTACCTGTTAAACTTTTTTCACGGTGGTGGTGATGGTAGGAACTAGATGTGCACCCCTAAAAACTCCCTTACACAAAGTTATTACATAAAATCTCTACAATTATGTTACAAACATTTCAACCACCGGTTACTATCTTCACTGTTTAAAAAAATATATTGAACAGTTTCTCTAGAACAAAGAGCCTTCAGATCAAACCACTTGATTTACACATAAATTTAGAGAAACAGAAATTCCCCTTCAACTTAAAGCTGAACTTTTTTTTTTATTTCTGTATAATTAAATTGCTAAGACAGCCACCTCTAAAAGCTCCCTCACAGAAATGGTTATGAATACATGCCCTGATATCTGAGACATTGTTTTGTGACCATTTTGAGAAGGCACAAAGATACATGCAGGGATATACGCAGGGGTGAAGGGACACATGCAAGATGCTGTGAGGTAAAATAGTCCCCAAACAAGATGTGTTATTTCAGATTTTGCACCTTTTAACAATAATCAAGTCTGTAGGTTTACTGTTGGTTTTGGGTAGCAAATATTTGTGTTGCAGACATGGTGACCCCTGGTTCCTATCACCACCACTGTAAAGATGCTTTTGAGAAACTCGGCCTACGTTGGTTGGTTGGTTGGTTGGTCAACATAGTTTTGCATTATATCTATTATAGGTTAAACAACTCTTCCCAATATGGTCAAGTGTAATAAGATTCATAAAATGATTCTCTCCATCTGTGATGATCTACATCAGCAATTCAAACCTTGGTCCTGGAGAACCACCTGCCCCGCACATTTCATTTTTTGCCCAACTCCTAGCATATCTGATGCATCTCATCTGCTAATTGAGTCTGCTAAACTAAGTGGGTGTGTTTTGGGAGGAAAACACTAAAGTAGGCAGTGCAATTGTCCTCCAGGACCAGGGTCAGGAACCACTGGATAAGACAGTACAGTCCATAAACTTGTCATTACTCATAGAACCCAATATCAAAATGGGGAAATAATGTTCTTTAAACATTTAACACAAATAGCATGCTGACATCAGCATGACTAGATAGAAATCTTACACGATGCTGATATCTACATTTCAAGGCCTTTAAAAACATTGTCATCATGGAACTTGAGATTCTTACCCTGTGACTAGATAATTTGTTCTCTCAATTAAATGAGAAGAGAACTGAAAATGAACTTTTAGGCATGTTTTATGCTGCTTAATAAGACTAGCTAATCTGTACCTTGGCTTAAATGGGAATGCCAGTGGTTCTTAAAAAATAAATTAAATAGTTATCATGTCAACAAAGTCATCCAGAGTTTGTGAAGCACTCTATTCTAGAGAAACCTGCAGTAAGAAATGTTCACTATGGTGCTGATAGAAACCAGAGATTCACACCTAAAAGCTCCCTCACAGAAAGGCAGGCTGCCTGATGTCTGAGACATTCTTTTACGAAAGTTAAGATTTGAAATGTACTTACTTGTTCATTCATGGTGTTGTAAAACAAA
This sequence comes from Megaleporinus macrocephalus, assembly GCA_021613375.1. Lineage (NCBI taxonomy): Eukaryota > Metazoa > Chordata > Actinopteri > Characiformes > Anostomidae > Megaleporinus > Megaleporinus macrocephalus. The sequence continues at coordinate 31,695,023 of CM038706.1, forward strand.
ACAGTTACCAGAGCTATTTTACCATCACCAGTATTTCATATGAAACTCTGGTGGTCACTGGTGGTTTCGGAAAGTAAATAAAATGTCTACATTTGTGTTGTAGACATGGTGACTCCTGGTTCCCATCACCACAACTATAAGGAACTATTTTCACACTAAACAACCCTAAATCATCCTGTTAACATCTTAACCGTTGAATTATATAGAATATTTTAAATGCTCTTTATCAAACCACGTTTTTAACCTCCACGTGTATTACCGTACACGAGGCTTTACTCACATGTTCTACACACACTGATTCCGCTGCCGTCCACACAGCTATTTAACATAGAAGCTCTGAGGAAAGAAACTCCCAACATGCAGGACAACGAAGTTAATGAAGTTCTAGTTGGCGCTAAATTTAATCTGATCCAAACTCAAAGCACCACCACACCATCTCTCTCACACAACGAGCAACTGAAAAGGCTTTCAAACTCTTTCAAAAACGGTCCAAAACTCGAAGATCGAACGCTCACAATGTAAAGCCTTAAACCACAAACTGTCCGAAGGGAAGACCTTTCTGGAGAACATTATAAAAAATCTTACCTCTTTTAGAGCTTTCAGAGTTTGGTAACTCGCGTTTGTGCCGCAAAAAGACTGAATCCACGCACGTGGACAACACAGCATGCATTTAGCCCCACCCCCAAAGATTTAGGGGTTCGTAGTTAGAACTACACAGCTCGCTGTGAAATCTACTATTTCTCATGCTGAGATTATTGCAAACATACTGTAATATTATTTAGCGTAAATTTTTATTTAGTAGGTAAAATTATTTTTATTTGGCAAATGATTTTGCTTGTTTGAAGCAACAAACAAACATGTCAAGAAAAAAGGCAAATAATTGTATATAATAAAAAAAATTATAATCTGGTTGCAACAAAACAACGTGAGAAATCCTAATATATATATATATATATATATATATATATATATATATATATATATATATATATATATATATGTAACTCATGTATTCTTAGTGCTATTACTATATATATATATATATATATATATATATATATATATATATATATATATATATATATATATATGGCACCAAAATGGTTATAATATATGATAATATATTCTATACAGAACCATATACAACGCTATTTCCTCTACACTCACACAGAGTCATGCAGTCTATTTCTATTATTACTTAAATGCACTGTTAGGTGTAGACCCATCAAACACATAATGTTGTCACTTTCTTACAATGTTGTCAAAAGGTGGTGCTTTTTACAATTCCTGACCAACGTTGTCACAACATCACTATTATATAACATTTTTAGGATTTCATAATTACTTATTGGCAACTTAGCCAAATACCATGGAGTTCTATGCGGATATAATGGAACGGATAAAGGATTTTAGGAGGTTGTGGCAACGTACCGACAGCATTGCCACTACATTATCACAACTTTCTGAGGAATTACATTTCATCATTGTGGGCACAACAACAGTACGTGTTACAATGTTGTCACAATGTAACTGTGGGGGACGCTGTTATTTCCTGATCGAGTGCACTATATAGGAAATATGTTGTTTGCAAATGACGTCACCCCACTGCGTTGCTATGGTGCGAACTGCAGACGGAGGGCCGGAAGTGATTTTCTACATAGGCAGCATTATCAAAATCTCTCGAAATGCTTATAGATTCAATCATTTACAGCCACTCAAAATCAGTTTAACCAAGAAGGAGCTTTAATCAAGCACCAAAAGTTGCTGTTCATGTGGGTGAAAAAGCAAGAAACTGAATGAAAAACATAGGGGTAATGGCTTGTGAGCCTTCATCAGTCAGCTGTAATGGTAATGTTGAAAGGCACTGTGGAGTTAAGTCTGTCCGCAAGACAACCAAGAAAACCAAACAACAGACATTGTGGAGCTCTTGGTACTATGGTTACCCCAACCGTTAAGAAACAAGTTGTACCTCAATACTTTGTATGTTTTCATTTGTTTTCTTGAATAGAGAGACATTTGGACGAGAAGTTATTTTATCTGCTACCAGGATAGCAGCTAATACTAGGTTATTAACAAATCACTCTTTATAACATTAGGGTGACGTGCAGTAAATGCTGATGTTGTTTGTATCTTTCTTTTGTAATATTCTAAACTAGCGCTCGTACATATTGTTTTCACTTACTGCCTCCATCTGGATTTTGAACGTCGTTTGAGAGTTTAGGTTGGAGGCAAAACCTGCAGGATGACTGGCCTGCAAGAAGAGTATCTGGATATGTAGGTAGGTAATTAATCGTCTTGTTTGTTTGTTTGTTTTTTTGTTTTATTCGCAAAATTGTTCATTTGAAAATGTGAAACATTATTATTTGCTTCTTCCAGTAGTAAGGTCTTCGCAGACCTAAAGAATGGCGTGGCTGTATCTGCCTACATACAACAGAGAAAATAATTCAGATTGGTTAATTTTCTGTTGGGTGTTTCAAGACTTTACAATCAAACCTTTACAATGAAATATAGAGCAGTTTAATCCTGTCAGGCAGGCCCAGAGTGGCCGGCTTATGTCAATCTCGAGTTTGGGTCGGTTGGAAGGGAAAAATAATTTTGACACTTTTCTGTCACTTATCTAAACTTCATCTTGCATTCATTCCCCATTCAACTATGTATTCATTCTCTATTCCTCTGACAGCACAACCCCTACATCGCAGTAGATTAAGTGGGTTCTACCATCTGAGGAAATCCCCCCCTCCCAAATGTTCAAGTTGGTTGCGCCCATGAGTAATCTTTTCTGGAGCGGTAAAATGAAACATAGCAACAGAAAACCGCGAAGAGTCAGTCGGTGGTGATGGAGGACAGAAAGAGTCCAGGTGAAGCTGAAAAGGCCATGTTAAAAAAAAGACAGACGTTAGAAGGAGATGCTGCTAAATGTGCGAAATGAACAGACCTGTTCTCCAGAAGTCAGTCAGTTACAGCCGCTAAACAGAGATATGGGAATGTATTGTCATGCTATTGCGCAACGTTTGCAATAACAGCTTAGCGTAGTTTATTTTGTGGAGCCCAGTACACACTATTAATAGCAAATATCCAGTTTCAAACTGAAAATAATTATCATAATATAGGAGTGTAGTATATTAATTGCGGAATTCATTAATGGAATGGTTTTTTTTGTAGCGTCGGAGCAGCAAAGCCCTTCCAACGCTACTGATGACCCCCAGTCCATGACTACTGAAGGAACAGGTAGAGGATAGTCTAAGATAGTTATTTAACCTCTGTATAATAACTAAGATAGTTATTTGTAATATAAAGTATAACATAGAGAATAGACGTGATATATGTTAAATTGTGTTAATGTTAATGTTGAGAAGGAAATTCTCATGTCTGTATAGACACCGTTATTAATAAAGTTGAGATAACAGTGCACTGCTTAGGAGGCTTTTGATGTTGTAAGTAGCTACTAAACATACGTCTAGTAAAGCTACGTAAGAGTTTAGTGTCAATCTAACAATAGAGCTCCTCTCTGTTGGGAGGAAAAATGCTATTTTACTTTTTTTAATAAAACATGTTTAAGTAAAGTGTTTTCTGTTAGCTTACCAACATATACCTGAACATATACCCAATACAGAAAGCGCTGTAAGAGCTAGCTGCTGTTTTATTTATTCAAATTCTTCGGCCCTGCTGTCAGGTCAGCAATGTTGTATACATCAAGGACATCCATCCATCCATTATTTGCCGCTTAATCCCACTAGTCGGGGTCACGGGGGAGGGGGCGGGATGGGGCTGGAGCCAATCCATCGCCAGTCCATCGCATGGCCAACACTCACTCACGCACTCACACCTACGGGCAATTTAGAGTGACCAATCAACCTAACATGCATGTCTTTGGACACGTGGGAGGAAACCCACTCAAGCACGGGGAGAACATGCAAACACACAAAGAACGGCCCGAACCAGGAAGGACATTGTATATACAAATAATATCTTGTAAATGCTGCATGCTAGAGACTTACTTTTATTTTTCCAAAAGGGCAACATTGTTCCGTTCCTGACTTGTCAAATAATTAGAGGCTGTGTTCCTGACTCATCAACAATTGGAGGCTGTGATCCTGACTTGTGATCGATAAAAGATTTGTGTTTCTGACTTGTTAATGGAACAGTACTACCCCTTTGGGCAAATGAAGGTAAGTCTCTAGCATGCAACATTCCCACAATATTCCTTCTTTTATCTATGAGGTCCTTAAAAAATTACACACATTTTTATTTAATTAAAATATTTTCTGAAGGCCTTAAAGGGGCTGAGTGCATCCCACTGCTACATGCCAAACTACTGTCCTAAAATACAACTTAAACTTCACACTGAATATTTCACCAGTGCTTTACATGAAGTGCAAACTACAGAGACACATTCTAACACAACAAACAAAACAGTTCTTCAGAGAAACTGGTGCACTTTTTGACCTATCCTTACAAATGTACACTTGTGAAAACAGCTCTAACTAACTTAAGTCACAGCAGGAGAGCCAGAGGGCAGTGAAAACCTCAGTAAAGGCCAGGGGTCCTGTGGGGCCAAAAGAAGTTTCGGCACATAACCCTATGAAAAGAGGCACTTGAGCACTTAAGTGCAGAGTTTGCTCTCTCCTTGCCTTTCATTTTAATAAATATCTGCATGTTTTTGTTCTGCACCAATGAAAGTCATTTTAAGTGGCCCTAAACCAAAAACTCTGGCATACCTTTTCACAGCAGACTTTGCCTGAGTGTAATGAGAGGGTTATGAGGAATCCAGTATTTCAGGCTTTGTAAAAATGCAAAAACTGCAAAGCTTTTAAAAGATGGACAAGGTGTTTAAAAACTGCTGTGAATGGCCTGTTTGGTTGGCTGAGAAATTACTTGGCATTCAGTACTCTGCAGAAGTCATGAATTATATCCAACCATTAAGTACTATTAACCATTAGGTTGCTGATTTATGATATGAGTGGTGCTCATTTTTTGAACACCAGCTAAAAGACACATCCATACTTACAAATTTGCAGAACAAGACACCACCAACCCCCCCACCCTCCCCAGAACACTCCTAACTAAACTCACTCTTACACAGAATAACACCTTAAATATAGACACAAACTTAAGAGCAAACAACATTAACAACATAAAATGCTCCTTTTTTACAGGGTGCAAGCCTCCCATGTCATAATAAACACTGAAACATCTTATAGTATATTTACTTCAGTGTAAATTGAATAAAAAATAAATAAATTAGAAGTAATCTTTTTTACAGGTTAGTTTATTAAAATAGAATTGGCTGAATTCTTGTTTGCATATGGTTTTAGCTAGAAATAAGATGTTAAGGAAAAAGTGTGAAGATGGTGTTTGCGCTTACAGCCAGACTGCTCTGTTTCCACCTACACCCTGTCTAGTCTAAAATCGGCCCTCTGTGGTCAGGCTGAGACCGTCTGGAGGGAGGCCTTGAAAATAACAAACAGAGGGAGAAGGAGAGATACAGGGAGGGAGCGGGGAATGAGCAAGCTCCCAGGCCTTACTTTTAAAATAGTAATTTGAAACCGACAATCTTGGTATAGAAGCCATTTTCATTAGTTTTACTTCTCTTGTATCTACAATATACAGTGCACTATTTCCATCAACTTTGCAGAAAAGGACATTTCCTTCCACAGAGCCCCCGAAATGACCATGTTTTTCCAAGGCCTGCTCACTAGAAAATATGTAGTCATTTCCTACAGACTGTTTTCCTGTTCAGTACGCGATTTGTGTCCTGTCATCTTTTCTTTGCCGGCACAATAATCTTGAGTGGACAAATGCAGATTCACATGTTAACGTGTTGCAAGTTGTGATCTGACTTTTATCAGTGCAGAATGTACACAGATAATAAAAAGGGACAGTGTCCTTTGAAGGTCAGTGGTTAATGAATAAAACTAAAGGATAGTTAAGTCAGATAGTTACAGTGTGGTCTGCTCCCTTTTTAGTGTACTTTGACTGTTATCTGGCTTTAGAAACAATTCAGTTCAATTAAATTCAGGTTTTCTGCCATTGCTTCTGTGTCTGTCCCAATTTCGTGTATCTTCATCATATTTTCTCATCTTTGATGCTGAGAATTCACCCTCCTTTACTTTTTTGTGTTTACTTAGCACAGATATTCAGCACTGGTGTTCTAGCTACGTGTTCCTATCAAGTTCTACTTAGAATGCTTATCTTATTACCACTTTTATTTGGATGTTTTATTGTGTTTTTAATATTAATTCAGTTAAAAAATCATCACTACTTTCACCAAAATCCTAATTATTCCTTTATTGCTGGAAACATTTTCTGATAAGGACTAGCTGCTTCTTCAAATTTTCCTGTTCCGCCTTAAATGGTGCTGTGGTTTCATTCTCGCGCTTGAGGTATAATGTTATTTAGGTTGGAATAGGAAAATGCAAACAAGAATCTGGCAAATAAAAAGCTGAAAGCCAGCACCAGAATGTAACTGCCCTACCAGCTGCACTGCTGTGTTTGATCCACTCGTACAAATGCAACACACACTAACACACCACGTCACTGTCAATGCAGTTAGTTACATACCTACAGCAATCTAAAAAGTTATGTTAGATACATTTAAAACATAGAAGATGATTTCACTTTGCAAGATACCATTCTTTTGTAGTGACAGTGCCATCTGAGATCAAAAGGTCAGAAACACAAACCCTCCTTTGGATTATCTCTGCATGTACCTGGTTTGAGGACAGTGTCTATTCTGAACTGGAATTGAGAAGCACTGTTACCAAAATATTTTTTGGAGTTCCAAGTGTAGCCTTGGGGTTCAGATACATTAGTTTCCCTGGTTACTGTTGTAACTGAAGCGAGTTGTATTTCTTTGGTAGTAGTGGCTCCTTATGCTTGCTGTCTAGGGAGGGCTAGGGAGCTAATTAAATAGTTAACAGTCACTATAAATAGCTAATTTGATATGGGCCCAAACCTGGGTCATGTACTTAATAAACAAACAATTTTAAACAGCCATAATTTAGACTAAATCTGAATTAAACTGCAAAATAGGACACATAGTAGTGTTCCTGATATTTAGCACTCTGAGGGTGTTTGTCCTTGCCACTGTCGCCCCTGGTTGTCCTATTGGGGGCTAGGGCCCGGATTTTCTGTAAAGCTGCTTTGTAACAACATCTGTTGTGAAAGGCGCTATATAAATAAACCTTAACTTGACTTTAACTTAACTCATTCATTAGTATAGTAGTATTTGTATTGTATGCAAATTCATATTTCATATTTGACAAAGAGCTAAATATTTAGGGGACAGTGTGTTATTGTGTTATAGAAAGCTCTGCATTTTTACACCCTCTGATTACGCAGCCTTACTGTTATAAAACATGTAGAATGTTTCTTGGGGTTGAGTCTTGAAGGCAGCATATGTTCTTTAAAATGTATTCAGTGTATTCAGAACTAAATGCGCCCTCCTCACCTGCCCTAAATTACCATGACAGACCTTTGAACATTATGCTAGTAGGAGTCCTTATATAAAAATATCTAGTATCATCACCACCACTTAATCATCATATTGTTGCATCCATAGTTTCCAAACATGTTTAAGATAACATTTAGGACACTGGAAACCACCCAACCTTTGCATCTATGAAAAGGTGCACCTTCAGCAAGCTTCTCCACTAACAGACAGGTGTAAGTTATGCTTGTAACTAAAGAAGTAATATTTGGCTGACTCCAGCATTTTCCCAGTAAAAGTCCCTGCATGTTTGCAAAAGATGTTGACAGGAGAATGACCAATGGTTTGCTGGTCTTGATGTAGGAAAGTTAGTATACTGCATAGATAATGCAGGTAAAACAGTAAATAGAGCCAAATCTTTTCCTCAGCTATGGGTTTCAGGCTCCCGTGTGACTCCTATTATCAACTAAAAGTGAAATGAAAGGTGTGTTTAGAAACCTCACAGGTCTACCACACAGACCAAAGCAAAATTGATATCTTATAAGTTTGTGAATCAGGAGATGATGCCTCCATCATGGCATCCTCTATCATGGCACATATTTTCTCATACTAAAACAATATAAAGTATACGATATGGCCAAAATTTATATTGCGATATATTCCTTAATTTTTGTCGATAACGATATAATTCCAATATCGATATAAATCATTTAAAGGCCTCAGAAAAACTGCCAAAAAGCCTGTATCTACTTTATCAATATAAGAAACTTTGCCTTTAAATTACAACAGAGGCAGAGTTTTCTCCCAGATAAAGAACATAAAAAGTCTTCTTATACATAAAAGGGACATGACATCCCAGTGAAATACGCAGTCCTCTAGATCAGGGGACCAGATTGGACAATATCAGAATACTAAAGGGCCGGTCTCTCTTTCCAAAAGTATTACTCATATATATATATATATATATATATATATATATATATATATATATATATATATATATATATATATATATATATATATATATATATTTTTTTTTTTTTTTTTAACATAATAAAATAATGAATAATAATTAATTTAATTTTGTCTGAACATGTGCTCATATGCTGCTCACTAGATAATGTTATAAAACTGAGTCAAACATTTGTAGGCTTAAGTGTATATGCTTACAAGAAATATAGCTTGTATAAAACCACAAGCGTTAATTAACTCTGCCCAGTAACCCCTGGAAATGCAAGCATGTGATATAATTGGATGACGCAAGGAGCAGTGTACAGTATACACTGAAGCATTATACAGTATACATCATATAAAAGAGCAGTGTAAGGTATATAGTATATGCTGGAGCAGTTTAGAGTATACAGTAAATACTGGAGCAGTTTAGAGTATACAGTATATACAGGAGCAGTATACAGTATGCATTATATAAAAGAGGAGTGTAAGGTATATAGCATATGCTGGAGCAATATACAGTGTACACTGAAACAGTTTGGAATATACCATATATACCATAGCAGTATACACTGATCGGCCATAACATTAAAATCACATTCACCTCTATCTACACACATTACCCATTTTATCAGCCCCACTTACCATATAGGAGCACTTTGTTGTTTAGCAATTACAGACTGTAGCCCATACCTGATGATTTGCATACATGGTTTATCCCCTTTAAACCTGTTCTTTAATGGTCAGGAACATCCAGCCAACAATGTCCTGTGACCACTAATGAAAGACTAGAGAATGACCAACACAAACTGTGCTGCAACAGATGAGCTATCATCTCTGACTTTACATCTACACGGTGGACCAGTAAGATTTCTTTGCATTCTGTGAATCTTTTATTGATATTATGGACTGCATATGATGAGTAGTTCCAAGTTCTTTAGTAGTAAAGCGCTTTAGAGGAGATATATATTTTGCAATGAAAGGAGTCAAACGTCATAGGTGTCCGTGGAACTTCTCACCAATGAGGATTAAGCCCTGTAGTCATCAAGCCATCTCTCAGCTCGCGCAGTTAGTGGAGAGCAACTGCAGCGACTGAGTGTAAAGCCTGCATCGCCGGTGGCGCCAACTCAAGTCGGACAAATAACTGGCATGCACTGCACCGAGCCAGCCGGCGATCGGGCTGCGCGCCGCCTTGTGAAGTCAAAACACGCCTCCAGTCTTGTTACTGACTTGTTGCCAGTTAACCTAATTAGTTGTGATTTTATGCGTATTAACTATAGCATGACAAATGGCTAACAAATAAATATCAGGTGGCACATGATAATATTTCAATGGCAGAAGTCTCTGTTGGGAAGCATGTAAATGCAGAGTCTCTGTTTGGAAAAAAGTTCCTCCTTATCCAAGGACACACAATGGAATGAACATACTGTACTTGACAAGCACAACAGAGTAGAGAAACAGGGAGGGAGGTGCAAGAATTGTGTTACCATATGCCATGAAATACGATCTGCTCTCTGAACACTCTTCCCTTAGGACTTTTCAGATAGTATTAATTTAGATTACATAATACCTGTACTTGGCGATGTGAGTCGCACAGATACAGCTTTATTTATGAGTGGACAGACAGCACATGAGTTTATTTTATGTGGTCATGTTGTGTCAAATAGAACTATCAGAATCATAAAATTTTACCTGATGATCATTGCTTTGTTAATAACTTTGACATTCTTTTGTTCATTGTATGTGATTATTAAGTATAGAAGTGGCCAAATTAACTGCCTTGCTGATGATCTGTGGGTTCCAACTGATCACAGAAACATCTCAAGCTTGCATAACCAAGGTTACTCATGGCTGCCCTCTAAAGGCATTATTTACAAACACCAAAAAACAAACACTGCATTTTAATGTAACGTTAAAACAGCTATTAAGTACAAGTTCTGAATTTTTTAGGAGATATTTATGAGGAAATTGTAGTATAAGGGTTCAAGGATTCAAGGAGACTTTATTGTCATTCGCAACACATGTAGTACATGAAATGGAACGAAATTTAGTACCCAAGGTCCCAGTTTCCCCCAAATACAAATGTCCAGTATAAAATATAAAAGAGAGGAAAATACAATAAATAAAATACAAATATAAAAAGTAGCAGCAACATGGCTTATGGGTGTAGGTTCAGTATATAGTGCAGTGCTTATGATAGCAGAAATGTCCTGGATATAGTGACCAAGTGCGGGTAAAGTGCCGTGTGACATTTTAAGAGTTTAAGAGTCTTACAGCTTCTGGAATGAAGCTGTTTCTTAGTCTGGTGGTTTTACACTTCATGCTCCGCAACCTCCTGCCTGAGTGGAGCATGACAAAAAGCGTGTGTGCTGGATGAGTGGGGTCCTTTATGATACAGGTGGCCCTCTTCCTGCATCTGGAGGTGTAGATGTCCAGGGTGGTGGGCAGGTTGACTCCGACAATCCTCTGTGCAGCTTTCACCACCCTCTGCACAGCTTTCCCTCTGCAGCAGAGCAGCTTCCATGCCACACTTGTTATGTACTCAAAATTGCTCCCCCAGCTGTTTATTAACACCACTTAATTTTCCAGCATTTTTTAAACATCTCAACGTTAATTATCATGAACCTATCAACATCTGATATGGGTTCTATGTTCTTTTGTGAATAAAATATGGGTCTTTTTGGTCTTTTTGAAACCAGAGCTGTAACCCACCGTGGCCTTACAACTATGTCCCAGCAGGAACCCATGACTGTTGCCTAATAGGGGCCCAGCGCTGCAACCCATTCGGGGTCCAAGTACAACCCATCTCAAAGTCCACTGTAAGCACAAGCCCAGATAACCACAAGCCCACATGGATATTTTGAGTCTCCTGACAAAAATGGAAGCTGTAATAATGGAAGAGTGAACGCAATAAAATTAGATATTAAATAATATTTAGCTATTAGTGTCATTTTGTGTCATTAGTGGCGGTTTCAGCTTTTTTTCAGAATCGAAAAATTAATAGCTGATATTGAATTGTTGTGTTGTGTGAAAGTTAATTAAATGAGAAGTGTGTGATGAAGAGCACTTACCTAGAGGATGCGAGACTCAGTTCCAAAAACAGTTCCAATTACGCAATTCGATCACTGGACTGTTTAACATTCTAGAACATTCCATCATCTCAGTTTATTATCTGTAGATATGAAGGGGGTCATCCTGCTTAACCTCCTAAGGAGGGGCATCCTGTCACACGCTCCATGCACAGGACCCCACCATTGTTCTCATGCCATGATCACCTGGGCCACATGGGCCAAATACGGCAAGCGGAAACATCCATGTTCAGCCAGCCTGATAGCCATCACTGACCATCTCTTTATATATCGTATGGCCCCTCTTATCCGACACAGACTGCCATAATATTTACTGGTGTTTATATTTAAAAGCATATCACAAATGAATGAGTGATTTGCAATGTGCAACACTGTTATCATTAGACTTTTTTTACCTAATTATTCATTTTCTGCCACATCTTTGTTACCTCGTATGTTAACTTCTCCTGCAGTTTTTAAGATATCAATACCATGTTCAGTCTGAACGGGAACAGTGAGCTTGTTCTTTAGTGTTTTTCCTCACAGGACTGAAGGGAGTGCTAAAGCTTTTATAATGATGACAGAAATCCATCAGTAACACCCTTCCAGGATATTATGGCAGCCATCAGGGGATACCACAGCAACCACCTAGCAACAAGCTAGCAAGCATTTTTGATACCCCATAGCAGTCACTTAGCAACACTCTTGCAACCACCTGGAATACTGCAAGTTAACAGAGTAACCAATTAGCAACAGGCTAGCAACCATCTGGGAAACCATAGCAATGACCTCGAAACACCTTAGCAACTATCTGTGACACCCCATAGCAACCACCTGTAATACCATAGCAACTGTAAAACAATACCCCATCTGTCATCTGAAATCCCATAGCAACCGCATAGCAACACCCTGTTGATCATCTGGGATACCATAGCAACTGCATAGCAACAGCCTAGCAACAATCTGGGCCACCATAGCAACTGCATAGTAACCTCCTATTAGTCATTTGGGATACCATAACAACAACTTAGCAACCTTCTGGGTCATCAAAGCGACCACATAGCAACAACCTACAGTGAAGTTTTTACATCACGCTCTGAAAAAAGCTGCAAATAAGACACCATGTCCTTTACAGCTGCTGTAATTGTAACATTTGCATAACGCAGACTATTCAACACGGCATTATCTGCACTGAAATAAACTTTTGGTAATGTTTGGTCCTAACAGATCACAAGGCATGATTAAAAAATAGCCTACCTTTTTTATTACTTGTTTTTGACCCACCACAAACACTGCACTTTAGTCCATCAAGTCAAAACAACAAGCAGCTGTTGAAAATGTACATATATCAAAATAAATTAAGAATTGTTATCAATTGTGTAGTGTTATATTATTATTCTGATTTTGCTCTTCAAATGGGAGGTTTTGGACAGGGTGGGATAGCAATGCTACTTCTATTTTAGCATTATGATTAAATACAGTAAAAACAGTATTAAAATTAAAATGTGTATAAGCATGTTCTCTGTAGAAGATATTTAACTTACATTTAGAAAATGTGACCAAGAGCACCAAAACATATGACTGTATCATTTTACAGTACTGCATCAGAAGACTAGCCCTAATATTGCACAACTAAACAGTACAGCTACAAATTGCAGTCACTGCTACAAAACTTCAGTTACCAGCACTTTACTGTACACTGCTGCAGGTGGAATTTACAGCCGGCAAGAAACTGCTGGCCAAGGACCCACTGCCCAGAGAACACTGACCTTGATTTGACAGAGATACTGCAACTACACTCTACACACTCTACTCTTATATAACACTGTAGGTAACACCCACCTGGCAAGAAAATCACAAAGCCAAACCATTTTATTGTGATCAAAATGTCACTTTTCTATGTATTTTTTCAATAAATCTTGCATGTTTGGTATTAATGTTATTGGCTTCTAGGACTGCTGTAATATCATATAGTGAATGAAAGCTAAAGGTGCCACAGAATATATAATCCTGCATTTACAAAAGGCAAGGCATGGCGAGGCAAGTTTATTTGTATAGCACCTTTCAAACACAGTGCAACTCAAAGTTTTTACATAAATAAAGACAAAGACAAATGCAAAAAAGGCATTAAAATGCATTACAATATTAAAACAAATCAGTTAAAAAGAAACAAGAAATATAAAAATACAAAAAAATTAAAAGACAGAAAATTAATCATAAAAATGAAGAATGAGGTTTAAAAGTGCCATTGGACTATGGTAGTGTTGTAAAACTAACAGAGTTTTAAACTGAGCTGAAAGCCGGGCTTAAACGGGAAAGTTTTCAGTCTGGATTTAAAGGTGTCCAGTGTTGGGGCTCTTCTAATGCTCTCGCTCAACTTATTCCATTTAACAGCAGCATGGTAGCTAAATATTTCCCATGTTTAGTCTTTACCTTAGGAAGGACTAACTGACTACTTCCTAACAATCTAAGAGTTCTGCTCGGCTCATATCGCTCTCTTATATAGATATGCTGGTCATGTGCCATTTAGACATTATAAAGCAGAAACAGGACCAAGTCTATTCGGTAATATACTGGAATCCAAGGGAATTTAGAAATGGGGGTGAAGTGTTTTCTTCTTTTGCTCCTACTGAAAACTCTAGCAGCTGCATTTTGAATCAGCTGGAGCTGGTTGATTGCCTTTTTTGGACGTCCAGTTAGTTACTTACAGTAATCGATCCTGCTGGAAAAAGAAGATCTGAATAGAATCAAGCCCTGGGGGACACCACAGGTCGGTGAAAGTTTCAGAAACTTTTTTTTTCAATTTTAACAAAGTAAAGTAACGTTTTAAAACACAGAAAAGCGGAAACTGTTAAAAAACATGTTCATTTAAAAGCGAGTTTTAGCGGCGTTCGCAATTCACGCAATTCAGGCTTGTGTTAAGATGCCTGTTCAGAAATACCCTGCAGTCAGCAGCTTCACTGACCTGAGCTCTCGCCTTGCTGAGTGTTGGGTAGCTCACGCCAGCTTTAAACGCTAGGTCAGTGATGAGAGCAATGAATAGCATGGTATAATGAATGGTAACAGAGTTGTTGGGACTGGGTTACACAATATTTATATTTAACTTTTGTCAGAAAGCACTCTGAACCATAAAGTTACACTACTCTCTGGCCACGTCCCACACTGTTGACTGCTACTACACTTAATGTGTAAAAAATAAAATATAATAAGTAAAATAAATAAATTATTAATAAACCCGCTCCTACGCCCTGGCTCGCAGTTATGAACAGTAAAATGGCCTGGTTATAAAATCCTAAACTGTTACATAATAGATTCATTGATATTTACATCCCCGACATTTACATACAATCACAACAAAGCAACAGCAACAGACTATGTGGAGAACTCTACCTTGTTCATCATGGTGTGTTTTTGTAAATCAGGTAAATAGGCATGTGTGAAAATGGTTAACTTAAATATGCTGGTTTTATATTAAGTTTTTTACATACAATCACCTATACGGGGTCCTTATTTGATGTAGTAGTTATATTATTATATATTTTTTAGTTATATTATTATATTAGTTATATATTCACAGTGATTATCAATGCTGAATAAAAAAACAGCATTCGTTAATCCATATATTCACACTAAACTTGCCCCTTCTTAATGTGGCTTTGTGGGGGTTCATTGCATACTGAATACTTTTGCTACTCCTCCATACTACCAACCAGCATAATCACAGTTAACAAAAATAAAAGCTACCAAGAGCAGTTCAACCAAGATTAATGTTCAGTGTGTCTGAAAATTATAACAAAACTAATTTTGTTTAGAATTTCACAAATGTTTTGCTATTTTAGTATGCTTATTTGTGTTTACAGGCGGATCTTGACCGTTCACGTCTCCCCTCAGACAAAGAACACAGCGAAGACAACGCGGCATCTGTGCATCTGAGTACGTATATCTACAGCATTGACCACAGCAAACTGCAAGTTGTCCCAAAATGCCTTACAGACATTTAACTGAACCACAACCTAACAACAACCTGGAAAGTATACATGTTACTTAACTAGAATAGTAATGAAGGACACTTCCGTTCCTCAGCCGGATATTTCAGCCATAATCTCAAATTACAGCAGTCACATGAAAAATAAAGTGGATAACAGCTGCTACCAGAGCTCATCTGTTATATCAGGCTGTATGTGAGAGGTCATTAACCCAGAACTCCAGCTTTGTTCTATTAATAAAGCAAGTCTTTAAAAAGAAAGTCTCATTTGTGGCCTCCACAGATGTGAGTGCATGCCCCGCTTATTTATTGTTATTAGATGAGGGTGGTGTGAGTGGGAGTCTTCCGCTGTGGTGGATAACAAACTTCTACACCTAAATCATAAACAGGTAATCGCACGCAATATCACACCCTTTTTTACACATCTGTGCCAAAAGTGCTCAGGGTCTTCCATAAGTGCCCCAGCGCCCATCAGATAACAGAACAGCTGAATAGATGATCTAAAAAACACAGCTACTGTGCTTTAACTGTACACACTGCCACCAAACTCCACATGTGTAATCTGAAACAAGCTGAAATGTGATAATATTTGGTGATCAAATAATCAAATGTGCATAAATTTCCCCCCTTATACAAAATATACTTCACTGCAATGCAGTTATCACAATGTATATTGAGGGAGACAAACCTCCCCTAATATTCAGACATGTTCAAAATGTACCCCAACCCCCCAAATATACTGATACAAAAAATAAAGACAAAAATATTTCACCCAGGGGCTTTACGTAACATTAAAATGCTTGTGTTCAAATCAGTTGTTTATAAGACACTTTTTATTGTAGCACCGTACCTGCATGCCAGCACTTCATTTAAAAAAATGTTTATATCTATAAGGTCTCAGGTTAACATTATATGTCAATATGTCATTTTGCGCTAGAACTGTAATTGTGGAAACATACAATTTGCAAAAAAGTGTCAGTAATTTTTCATGAAATTGACTGATTTGCTAATAAATCAACCATCAGTAATGGTTATCTGATGGATCCTAACATTACGCAAAGACATGGAGTAGAATATTTTTATTTTTATATCAGTATATTAGGGGGTTTACATTTAGAGCATATCTAAATATTGGGGAGGGGGTGTTCCCCTGAACATCTATTGTGATTACTGGCTTGATTATATTCTTCCTATTATTATAATTGTTATTGTTTCTGCCACATTTTTGTCCACTAACTTGTCCTCAGTTTTCGAGATGTTAACACTGCTATAGTGGAGTGCTCAGTTTATTTAAGAATGGTGTGTTCATGAAATCCATTAGAAACATCCAATTGACCATGTGAGATATAGCAACCACCAGCAACCATCTAGAAACCCCTCACCAACCACCTAGGATATCATAGTAACCATTTAGCGACAACCGCAAACTCACCTGGAATACCATTGCAGCCATCTAGCAACACCCTAGTAACCATATGGGACACCACCTTACAACACCTTAGCAAACATTTGGGATTCCACTGCAACAACATAGCAACACCTAAGTAATCACCAAAGGCTCATTAGGAACCACCGTTCAACACCCTTGCCACTTGGAATACCATAGTAATTGTTTGCTAATACCCTAGCAAACACCTGGGATACCTTAGCAATTGTCCAGCAACACCCTAGTAATCATATGGGACAACATAGCAATTGTCTAGCAACAGTCTAACAACCACCTAGGATACCATGGGAATTGTCTAGCAACACCCTAGCAACCACCTTGGATACCAATAACAACTGACCTGCAACATGTTAGCAAGCTTTTCATCATCAGACACAACAGTTTGATGATTTTCTGTCCTTTTTTAATGTGTAGAGCCATCAAAGCCGGCACTTCTAGACATGTTAACAGCTTTTTCCCAGTGGACAACTTACAATTTCGCAGGCATTTTAGTCGTCATAAAAAATATGACGACTAAAATATAAAGAACTAAAATTTGCGGAATTAATTTGTCTATTCCACAGATATCTAGAAGGTCTAGGAGGTTCTGAGGCTTCCCCACTGATCATTCCACACACAGTGTTTTTTGTGTGATAGAGCAACCAGCTGTGTCTCACCATGTGTGGAATGCCACAGGTCACACTGATTTCACAATGAGTTTATCGCCAGTCACTGCACAGCAATAGCAAGGTATTCCTGCTGGAGTCAGCAGGTTTGAGACGAGGGTAGTTTTAGACAGGAGTGAGAAGACCTGTTTGTTGTGCTCAGAGATGAAGAGCATTATGTGATCTGTAGAAGAGCAAAACAACATCAAATGCATAAAATGTAACATTTGAATAATTCAGTGTTTCACAGCGTCGCAGGGTGGTTTGTTGGAAAATGGTTTCGATTCCTTTACAGTGGTGCCAAGAACCAGGGGTCAACATGCCTACAACACAAATATAGACATTCATCAGTGAACCTATACGTGTCTTTTGAGTTTATATAGAGTTTGATATATATTTATATATAGAGTTTGATAAGGGGGAACCAGTGAAAAATCTGAAACATATTTAAAAGAATTTTATTGGCCACCATCACCACATCCTGCATATATCCCTGCACTGTAAAGGGATTTTTACACCAAAATCTCAAAACTATTGTAAAACAATGTCTCAGACATCAGACAGTGTTTTTATAACCATTTCATGCAATAAGTGTCACGGAGTGTTTTACAAAAAACTACAATAGACCACTTTATTTTCAACTTAAAGATTTAATCATGCAATTTTAGAAAGTTGGTATAATTCCACTTTAAAAGTGAACAGCATTGGTAGGAAGATGGTACGTGTAATAAAGGAAGTCAGTATGTAAATTAAAGAGTATTTCTTTTAGCATAAATAAATAAACAAACAAATAACAAACAAACAAATAAATAACTACAAATACAAATTCATGTTCATGCTCATTGATGCATATATCTAATTAACTTTTAATAAAGGACATTCTGTTCTAAAAGATGTAATTAGAAATGCTTTTTAATAAATACTTTAAGTTCTTTAAGTACTTTATATACTTTAAAATAAAATATATTTAGGAGCATACACTTTTATACTTACATTTTACATACAGTTACATTACTTTCAGTAGTGCCGAAATATGCATTTAATATACAGTATATGCAATGCATATTTCTCAATTGAAAACATGGGACATATATCAACATAAAAAAAATTGTGCAACACATATATTTATTTATATTTATTTATTTATTTGGTTGCCAAACTTGTGCATAACACATGGATAATGAATAAGAAATAGCACAACAGGTATGACACATAATAAATACAAGAATATTTAAACAGGCATCTTTTTTGTTTCTTTAACATGCATATTAATTAAAGTGAAAGTCAGTCTATCATATGATGTAATCATCAAAACATGAAGTCAATAAATCTATTGGTAATTTTAAAGCAAACAGGTAATGTGTGTGTATGCTCCCAATATGAATGATATATCTGCAATATTTCACACATATGCATGCGTATACTATATATACGCCTGATTTTTAATGATATATGTGCATATATGGTCATATATCAGATTATCAGAATCTTTTTTTTACCAGATTACTTGGACTTTTGCTAGAGTAAGGATTTTTTGCTATCTCAGGTCTGCTAGACCTAGATAAATTTTCCTTTTCTAGATGAATGTAAACTTCTTCTTTTCTGTATATTTTTGCATTCACTTCCAGGTGGCTTCATTAATCCATCTAAACAGCCAGTGTTTACTTTCACATAACGCTCTAATTAAAATGCATTCCATTCATATATATCAAACATATGCCAAAGTATCAGTTGTCCCCCGGCACCCACAGACACAGACCTTCATTTTATTGTGTATTTATCTTCAATCATGTATCCTTTCTTTCTTAATATCCAGCTAATTCTGTTAGAGGCCTTGTGTTATTGTTATTGATCTCCAGACCTGGCTGAGGTTAGTCACGCACTAGAAAGGTCATGCTGTCATACATTTTGTAGAGCACTTCAGCTCCTTCAAGCTCCTTCATGGTGGTGTAGTTTCATGTGACTTACCTGAAGGGAAAATAGAACAAAAGACTAAATTCATCTTTAAAATATTTTAATGTTAACAGTTTTCATGGTGATTTCAAGTTCAATTGACTAAAGGGCCTATGTCATGGAAAACTGAATTCCAAAAATTCCAAAAATAAATGTGTTTGATGTGGAATGTAAAACAATGTTAAAATTTCAAAACATACCTGGAGAACATTTAGTCTCCAGTTTATATATGAAAATTCAGCTGCAAAATAACTTATGAATTCACTATTTTTGTGATGTCACAAAAAAACAACACGATTATATACAGCTGTGTACAAATGTTTTGCCTTCATTGGTGATGTTATTGTTGATGTTCTAAGTGTAAATATGTGACCTCTTATACAGAGAAAACACTTGTGCATATTTTAAAGCACAATTACTGTTTATGTAACAAAATGTGAATAAAACACAAAATGTGGACTGTGCAAAAGACATGATAAACTCACTAAATTTAAAGATTAATAAATAAATACATTGTGCACTAAATAACAGAAACAGGTCATATTCAAATGTATTCTCTGTAGAGGATATGGAGGAGGGCTGGAGTCTTTCTCAGTGCACACTGTGGAGAAGGCAGGAAACACCTTGAACAGGTTGCCAGTATGTCACAGGTGGACTCTGGGACTGCTGCGGAGACTGAGTGACAACATGAAGCTGAGCTAGTGTTTCTAACAGCCAGCCACACCAAGAAGGTTCATTCTATCTCCTCAAAGAGGTAAGCACAGTGCTTGTCGTAAATATTTTTTTACTGTGCTCACATCAATATTTACTGGTTACAAACCTCAAGCATGTCAAGCTTGTTCTAAAAAAAAGTGAGAACCTGGTCTCAGGGGGCCATGTCAGCACTGCAGTACTGTTTTGAACACACAGACTGAATGTTTTCAAGGAACTACATTTAATCTACTTCTTTCTGCTTTTCCCTTTTCAGGGGTTGCCACAGCGAGTCATCCTCCTCCATCTCACTCTGTCCTCTGCATCCTCTGTCCTCACACTAACTACTTTCATGCCCTCTCTAACTGCATACATATATCTCCTCCGTGGCCTTCCTCTTTGTATTTTTCCTGGCAGCTGCATTTCTAACATACTTCTACAACATACCTGCTGTCCCTGTGCTGTACCTCCGATGGTCTCATTCCTAACCTTATACATCCTTGTCACTCCCAAGGAGAACCTCAGCATCTTCAGCTCTGCCACTTCCAGTTCTTTCTCCTGTCTTTTTGTCAGTGCTACTGTCTCCAAACCATACAACATAGCAGGTCTTACCACTGTCTTGTTAACTTTTCCTTTGACCTTTGCTGCCACCCTTTTGTCACAAATCACTGCTGAAACTTTTCTCCATGCACTCCATCCTGCCTGGACTCTCTTCTTAACTTCTTTACCACATTCCAAATTTACCTGGACAGTCGACCCTAAGTACTTGAAGTCCTGCACCTTTGTGACCTCTGCTCCTTGTAGCCTCACTGTTCCACCTGTCTCCCTCCCATTCACACACATGTACTCTGTCTTGCTATGACTTTCATTCCTCTTCTTTCAAGTGCATATCTCCACCTCTCCAAGTTATCTTCCACCTGTTCCCTGTTCTCACCACAGATCACAATATCATCTGCAAACATCATAGTCCATGGAGATTCCTGCCTGACCTCATCTGTTAGTCGGTCCATCACCAGAGCAAACAAGAAGGGGCTCACAGCCGATCCTTGATGTAGTCCCACCTCCACCTTAAAGCTATCTGTCACTCCTACAGCACATCTAACCACTGTCCTGCTGTTCTCATACATATCCTGTACCAGTCTGACATCCTTCTCTGCTATTCCAGGTTTCCTCATACAACACCACAGCTCCTCCCTAGGCACTGTCATATGCTTTTTCTAAATCAACAAAGACACAGTGAAGTTCTTTCTGACCCTCTCTGTACTTCTCCATCAGCATCCTCAAAGCAAAGTTGGCATCTGTGGTGCTCTTTCTTGGCATAAAACCAAACTGCTGCTCACAAATAGTTACCTCTTGTCTAAGTCTAGCTTCCACAACTCTCTCCCAGATCTTCATTGTGGCTCATCAACTTAATTCCCCTGTAGTTGTTGCAACTCTGTACATCACCCTTGTTCTTAAAAATGGGCACCAGCACACTTCTCCTCCCTTCCTCTGGTATTTTCTCACTCTCAACAATGCCATTGAATAATTGAGTCAAAAACCTCACTGCCATCTCTCCTAGACATTTCCATACCTCCACTGGTATGTCATCAGGTCCAACTGCCTTCCCTTTCTTCATCCTCTTCAAAGTTTTCCGAACTTTATTCTCACTGATCTTTCCTACTTCCTGATCCACAGTTTCAATGACCTCTACTCTTCTTTCCCTTTCATTCTCTTCATTCATTAGCTCCTCAAAGTACTCCTTCCATCTTCTCATCACACTCTCCTCACTTGTTAGAACATTACCATTCCTATCTTTAACAAGTCTAACCTGCTGCACATTCTTTCCAGCCTGATTCCTCTGTCTGGCCAATTTATACAAGTCCTTCTCACCTTCTTTAGTGTCCAACCTCCCATACAACTCATCATACACCTTCTGCTTTGCCTTTGCTACCTCTCTTTTTGCCCTACGTTGCATCTCCTTATATTGCTGTCTACTCTCGTCAGTCCTAGGGAAATACATTTAATGACTCAATATATTTGAAAGACTATTTTGCTACATTAGCAAGTGCATAGATAATGTGATTTTCTTTAAGACCATCACCACAAGTGCTAACCAGAAGTTACAGAGTACAGAGTTACAGAGCTGTGTGTGCTGCTAACAGGTCTGATGACACAGCAGCTCCTGGCACAGCGAGAGCCAACCTGGGCAAAGCACAACTTTACACAAAGAATACACTGACGCTGTCAAAACATCAGAGACACATGACTTCTATGGCAGAGCATTTAGTACATAGACTACAAAGTGACTACATCACATGCTGTTGATGGTGATGGCTCGCTCCCAGACACAATGTCTATTCCCAAGTTTAGAGCAGGCAACTACCAGCCAATGAGGAAGACCACCCCTCCTCCCACCAACCAATACTTAGTCCATCTGCAGTAGAAGTTAGAGATGGACGTCCTATCACCACCACTGTGAACAATTCTGAGTTGGTAAGTTTCTCTAGAACAGAGCGTTTCACAACAAACCACTCTAAATGACTCTCTTGACACATTTTAAAATATTGGTTAAATTCTCCTTTAAACTCATTTTTACTCAACTCACATACACATGCCCTATTCATCGTTGCTCAGTAATGCAGCACAAACCTCCACTTGTAAAATACTTACCCATCAGAAAAGTCCAGGCAACAAAGCCTAGATGACAGTGTTGGCAGTGCTAGATCTGTTCCCAGCAGGCCTGACAAGCTGTAGCATTCGATTTCGTGATGAGTTTTTTTGTGCTTCTTCTAAATTTAGCCCATTCGTTTCTAGTGGTAGATGTGAAAGCTAATGGCACTGTTTGTTGTGAGATCAACAGGGGTCTGGGACAGGATTTAGGGAGAAAGAATTAACATAATGTGAGGCCATGAGCGTTAATTGCTCAGATGTGGGATAAGCAAATTGTTCTGTGCCTGCCAAATCTTAGATTTGGAAATATGAATTATCTTGTTTTAAAAGTTATTTACTTTTAGATGTTAAGGTATATTCTTAAATAGATTATGATTATGTCTTTCATGCCTCAAGTAGTCAGGTGTAGTTGCTTGAATTAAAAGAGAATTATGGATTTTTAGTTTAAACATTTCAAAAGGATAAGCCTCAGCCTATCCTGTCTCACAATACCATTTTGTACCTCAATGAGTCATTGTAATGTGGAGTGGAATCAGTCCAACATGAGAGGATGAAGAAGTAGTGCTTCTTGATGAAGTATTCTATCTTTTGGTCTATTATGTTGAAGGCCCCCAGTTAGATGATCTTCATCTTGCATGTTGCTTTAAGAATCACACATAAAACATATTTTAAACATATATTTTTATTCAGTGGTGACGGCCCAACATGCCTTACCTACCAGGAACTGAAGGGATACTTTGATTTCACTGCTCCTTAGAAATTTAACATCGCTTTATAAGTCGCTTGCTGTGGTGGACCTGTATCTGACTTATTCAGTAAAATGTTTCTCTCTGATGTTCAAACAGTAGAACCTTTTTTTTTTTCTTCGATGGTCCAGTGTCTCTATCTCTAATTCTCTCACTCTCTATTTCTCTCTTCAGTGGTTGGTAAACCTTGAGGGAAATGTTACCTGCAGTCCCGGTTGTGATTTGAGTAAAATCAGTGTCCTGTTTTAAAATGTCTGCTCTGAGATTAAGTATTTAAATTAATTACGAATTTAGTTCTGGCTGCTTCAAGTTCAGGCAACTTGTTTCAGTAACAGCATAATCATACACCACTAGTATAATATAATTTCCACTGAAATTACTTACTATTTTCTTTTTCTTTAGCGTGCTAAATCTAAGAATCCCAAAAACTGATAAATATGATAAATATTTGCTAATATTGAGCAGGTTTATTGCATTCATTACTGGGCTGTTGTGAGTCTGATCTCAAGTAATTCGAGCTTTTTCCACTACCTATAGCTGCTTGTTTCTAGACTGAAAGGTCAAACTTGGTCTTGACCTCTTATATTTGAGATATTTTTGAGTTTTTTGCAGCATAAACATGTAGATAAAATGTAGATAACAGATGTGTCAGCTTTAAGGCTGACATTTGGAGTAGATGGTGTAGTTAGATAAAGGAAATCTTTAACCACCCGTTTCATGTCCTCATCATTTTACCTCACCATTTCCATTTGGGGTAATCCCCAGCATCGTCTTAAAGGGGAATTCCACTGATTTCAGCAAAACTTTCAGCATACGTCTGAGATGCAAGCAGAGTAATGCATAGTGTGAAAAGGTTCAAATTTGATAGGTGATAAGATGTTGTAGATTTGTGTCTACAACACAAATGCAGACATTTCATTTACTATTCAAAACAACCAGTGAACATACACGTATCTTATACACGAGTCTTATATAGAATGTTGATGATGGTAAAACTGTTGTAAATCTAAAGTTGATTGTTTTGCTTCACACATACTACAGTATCCCTCCACCATGAATAGATTTTAAGGCAAAGACTTCAAAACTGTATTAAAACAACATTTTAATTTTTGCATGCTAAAAAAAGAAAATAGTCAGTAATTTCAGTGGGAATTACTTTATACCAGTGCTGTATGATTACACTGTTACTGCAGTGTATCCATA
This sequence comes from Megaleporinus macrocephalus, assembly GCA_021613375.1. Classification (NCBI taxonomy): domain Eukaryota; kingdom Metazoa; phylum Chordata; class Actinopteri; order Characiformes; family Anostomidae; genus Megaleporinus; species Megaleporinus macrocephalus. Next base: position 31,719,791 of record CM038706.1, read on the forward strand.
ACAACTTCATGTAATAACTTTTAGAGCTTTTAGAGGTGGACATCTGTCACCACCACTGTGAACAGTTTAAACTCGAAATGACTGTTTACAACTTAACCTCTTACATTTATTAGATGATTTGCCTTGTTCAGACTAGGTTTAGCACAGCCAATGATTATTTCCAAAAAAAGGTTCAGACAATGAAACAACATTGTGTTATAAAGCTAGCCTGTGGGAGATGTTCCTGCTTGTGGCTTTACCTGCATGCTGCTCTCTTTATCAGAGTAATATATTTAGCCCCGCCGCATTTGAACGTTTGGCTCTCTCGGTGTGACACCGTTCTGACAGGTTGATATGTTGACTGAAATAGGGATTCAGCCATTGTCATGGAAGAAACATCTCAGGTGTGGTTACCACGGATGCTTAAACATCAGACATGCTATTACAAGTTGTAGTGTCTGAGTTTCACTTTGCGCTGCTTTAAACACGCTTGCCTGTTACTTTTAGTCTTGTGGCCACTAGGCAGTGCAAATTGTTACAGGCTGTGTTTATAGATGTAGATTAAGCCTTTAGCATCTACAGACATATATATACTGATCAGCCAAAACATTAAAACCTTGTTTCTACAACATCTGCACATTTTATCACTTACCATATAGAAGAACTTTGAAGTTCTACAATTGCAGACTGTAGTCTATGTACTTTGTGACTTTGTCAGGAGCCTCACAGGACCAGCAAAGAGCAGGTATTATTTGGGTGGTGGATCACTCTCAGCAATGCAGTGACAGTGATGTGGTGGTGTGTGTGGTGTTGGTACAAGTGGATCAGACACACAGCAGAGCTGCTGAAGTTTTTAAACGTTGTGTCCGCTCACTGTCCAGTCTATTAGACACTCCTTCCTTGTTGGTTTATCTTGTAGATTTAAAGTCAGAGACAGTTTGCACAGTTTAGTCATCCTCCAGTCCTTTATCAGAAGTGGCTCAGATGCTGCCCACAGGGCCCTGTTGGCTGGATAGGTTTGGTTGGTGGACTATGTTGAATCTAGCTGTAACACTGAGATGTTTGAACTGCTGTGTCTGGTACACTCACACACTGTCAGTGCAGGGCTGAGAATGACCATATTTCCATATTAAATAATAGCTGCTCTAAGGCAGTCCTGTGGGGGATGACCATTGAAAAACAGGATAAAGTTGGGACAACAAAGTATACAAAGAAACAAGTGAACTACCGTCTATAATTAAAGCTACAAAGTGCAGTATAATAGTAAGTGGATATTGTAGCAAGAAGGAGGTGGTTTTAATCTTATGGCTGATCGGTATATATATACTGGTCAAAAAAGTATTTGTATGATACTAATGCGTTATATTAAGCATTAACAAAATCTAACATCAAAGGCCTAATAATTCTCTGTTTTTTATAAATGGCTTAATATTCTATTAATTTATTGACGGCCCTTCATCCACGGCCTGATACAGCACTGAAGCAGAACTAAACACAAAGGCGCAAATGAAGTGCACATTCGAGTGAATAGGACTTTCTATATAAAGGTGGCCTCTGCTTTGTCCACTAATTAACAACATTATCCAGCTTTGACATGGATCTGCATCCAGGGGACACAGCCTGGTCCACTAAACAGAGGAACAGATGCACAGTCAAACCATCAAACAAATGCTAATGCTGTGTAGGCAGGACAAACTCTGGAACATATTTGTGGGCTAAAACTAACCACGCAGATTAGTCATGGTTCCATCTTTTATAAGTGTTGAAGTTTAGGTGTTTGGTCTCCTAACTTTAATACCTTATTATGTCACATGGAAACAAGATCCGGCTGCATTGAACAATCAAAAAGCTAATTTTAACAGGGGCAAAGCAACATGGGTTGCAAAGGGTGGCAACTGTACCTATTGAAATAAGCCTTGTCACACCAACTGTGAGCTCACCACTTATTGTAGCAATTCATAAACGAAAATCATTGTTATGTACTATATTTTAGCCATGTGTGTATTTATGCTGTTTGAGGTTACCTCCCTGCTTCCTAACTGGTAGATCCATTACTGTTAGCTAGTTAGTTTAGAATTATTATGTCACTTGTGTTTGCACACAGCGAAATTTGACCTCCACATTTAACCCATCTATGCAGTGAAACACCCACATATACACACACACTAGTGAACATACACACTAGGGAGCAGTAAGCACACGTGCCTGGAGCAGTGGGCAGCCCTATCCACGGCGCCCAGGGAGCAGTTGGGTGCTAGGTGTCTTGCTCAGGGGCACTTCAGTCGTGTCCTGCTAGTCCCGGGGATCTAACCGGCAACCTTCCGGTCACAGGAACTGGCTCTTTAATAAAGAGCATTTGCCTTGACGCTCACGTCTTACTCTATGCTGACGTCACACTGATGTAAGAAGACAGTGGTCCCAAGCAACCTGGCGAGAACTTGAGCTTAAACAAACTTAGAGCCAGATGGTTGAGAGGAGTGAGCCTGGCCAAATACTGTGGAAGCAGAAGCAGTGTGGCGAGGACCAGTGAAGAAGACGGACAGAGGAAGGCAGTGGCATGGTTGATGAGATGGGTGGTCCTGAAGTGATTGGGTGAGCTGGTGATGGAGCTAAATGCAATGGGCATTCAAGGAGGTGGTGCAGGAAGGGTTAATTATGGAGAGTCTTCAGAGGCTGGCATGCCTTCTTGCCCCGTCAGAGCACAGAGCATTTGTGGAGTGGCGGTCCTTGCTGCCTGTCCAATAACAAATATTTGCCTACATGCACAACATTTGCTGCGTCTTACCGCATGTCGCATCTTATGGCAAACGTTATTGAATAATTTTAAATGTCCCAGTCCATAGAGTCTGTATACCCACATAACGTCACAACGAAGTCACAACATGCCTACTAAATAACATTATTTGAAGTTATTATTTCTACCTGTTGGCAACTTATTAAAATTCCATGCAGTTTAATGCAGATGTAATGGAACATATGAAGGATTCTAAGAGGTGTGACATCTTACTGACAACGTTGTCACTACAGTGTCACAGCTTTCTGAGAAATTATATTTCAACAGTGTGACAACATTGTGAGCACAAAAACAGTAGGTTGTCACAACGTTGTCACAACATGACTGTCTTTGCAGGGTATGGGCACAGTGTTTCAAAATAGTCTGATTTGAATTCACTGTTTTTGACATATTTAAATGAAAACATTTAAAATGAAGTCACTTGCAGTAGGTTATTCATGCTGAGATTATAAGGGGAGAGTTTCAGCCTGGACTGATTTTTGAGTAATTCACAATGTGGGGCGGCCAATCAGATCAAAGCTAATCGTCTTATAATACAGTTTAACAAACATAGCCTGTTTAGTTCATTCATTCATAATTGTTTTGGTATATAAATCCTATGCAAATATTGTAAATAGTAATGGAATTGAAACAAGTCATCACTCCCATTTCAATGCCTTTTAAATCAAACATCTGCCTGAATCACACTGGTCACTATGAGGATGTTCCCAAAGTGTACGTTGGGCTATTTACAGGGCTTTCTCATACAACTCCCTGCTGTGGTGGGTTCTGAAAGAGTGCATGCTCTGATTCAACTCTGTTTAAAACACCAGGACACGGAACAGCCAAGAAAACACTGCTGCCTTTCCACAGCTGCTCAAACAGGCTTACAGTGCTCTGATCTGCTCTGCTTAAGGCAGCGTCAGGACAGTCATGTACACCTGACATTTCCAGTACATTCAAAATATTAGTTGAAATCAGCACAAACTGCTCATCTCATTTATACACCTCAGTCTTGAAGGCATAGTAACAGCAAACACCTTTAATTCTATGTGATGAAGAAATGTAATGGTCATTTAAAACGAATTATGGCTGTTGTTCTGCTATATCATGCTGTACTTCACCTGAGATCAAAGAAATGCATGAAAGATATATGAAACTTTCTCCTTTAAGACAGACAAGGCTAATGGCACCCAGTCATGGAATCCCAGGCCCACCTGCTGCAGGCCCCTAGCCTCTCGTTGAGAACACACCCTCCCAATGTTACCACATCCCACTGCCTGTACTTACATTGTGAGACGGCTGAGTGGACTCCTCACATATTCCTGCCCGCTCTGCATGCCGCTGCGATAAAGCGGGAGGAACACTGTCTTCAGGGACACTTTAGGTGTCTATCACAAAGGCCGAAAGGCTGCTCACTGATTCCCATGCGAGAGCTGCACTGCTCAGCATTAAGAAGTTGCCAGCTCCAAATTCCATCAGTGACTGTGAAAGCCTTGCTTTGAAAAGATTTTTTCCTTTTTTTCCTACTGGCTACTGTCCCGCGCATCACACAGTCATGAGAAATGTTCCACATGCCTGCCATACCACACTGTGCTTTTGGGCTCGTGCTTAATAAAGAGGACATTGATAATGTTCTGAGCAGTTTAATAATGCAGTAATTAGGCTGCTCAGCACAGAACAGAGTTTTTTACTTCTGTGCCCTGTGGTACAGCTCCTGTTAGTCAGGACAAATAAGATCTGAGGTTTGACAAGACTGTCAAGATGTGATAAAGATACCAATCATATTGAGGCCAATTTGACTTCTCAGTGCGTGGCTCAGATTTATTAATGAAAAACACAATGCACTTTGCACATTTTGCACCTTTTCAGGAGATATTTATGAACGGGTTAGATAGAACAAAACTTGCATGAGGAAGCTAAAAGTCAAAGGAGCTTCCGAAACTGATTCCTAACCATTACCTAGACCCACCAACACTGTCCCCATTAGATCAATAGCAGTAGAAGGTTTTATCTTCAAGACTATCAGGCTCTACTCTTTTGACTCGACTCCTTTGTTTGATGACCATATTAGATCTGATCCTAGAACCCCTTTTTTCTCCTGTGCTGTATTGCCAGAGTTAGACCAAGTCTCTCTTAGTTTGCTGCCAAAACTCTGTTTTTCATCTGCAGTCGCCTCGATTATTGCAACTCTCCCCTCACCAGCATCAGAAATTCCAAAAACCAGCCTTAATGGACCTTGTGAACTTGCTGGAACAGAAAAGGAACTTGCCCAAAATGTTCCAACAAAGTTGGCAATGTACAATTGAACTGAGCGGCCATCTCTCCTCTACCAAACTTTACAGTCAGCACAATGCAATCAGGCAGGTAACATTCTCCTGACATTTGCCAAACCCAGAATTGTAAACATCTTTCACAGAAGAATCTATGAAGAATCCTTAAACTGGTATGTTATCTGAAAGTTCTTTGTACCTTCAAAAGGTTTTAAAAGGTGAAGTATGTTTCTTCAGGCAACTTAACATGGTTTTTCCATCGCAACTGTAATGCTCAACAGGAGTTTGTTAAATAATTTTAATTGATAAAGTTTTTTACTTTTGAAAGCATCAGACAGACGTTGTTGCCAAGTCACATCAACCATATTTGAATGCAGCATCATGGCTTTGAACTACTGTACAGCTCAGCCAGAATAAAAATAAATCAGTCTATTCTGATTCAGGCCAAATACCTGCACCTGTATTTATTACCCATGTGCCCTACGTTCGTGCCCCACTGCACACAACTGTGCCACTATGCCACAGTCACATGGAGGCAGCTTATAAATAGAGCTCAGCTCGAGTGGAGAAACATTTAGGCTGACAGGTGAATGTGCTCATCCACCAGCCACACAGAACAAATGACACATGACTTTTTGAATGACATCTAGACCCACCCAAGACTGGGCCAAGAGACTCCCTATGGCAATATGCAGCACTATTAAACATACACATATCAAGCAAGGTCTATGAGGTGCTTTGCATCTAAAAAGCAAGGATTTTATGGGCCCTTTAATGATTTGCATGTCTCAGTGTGTACAAAATATGTTTCTGTTATTCTAGCTGACCGCTGAGTCACCCACACTTCTGTTCGCTGCACCCCGCCACCCCTACACCCCACAAACAAGGCCAAAACCTTTACAGCACGTCTGCTGACCCATGCTGAGAAAATCTGCATAATTACCTCGAATCATTAGCATGCAACTGTGCGGAGGATTAACCCAGTTTCTCTGAAACCTTTTTTGTCAACCTCTCAGGGGTGGACTGCCAATGTCTCAGCTGAGTAATTCCCGGGTTTGACCCACTGCTTGACTTGCTCTCCTCCTGACCTGGGCTTTACAGGCCAAACGGATGTTGTTCTCATGTGACCTCCATAATGGTAACTTATCAGGAGACTGCAAAAACATTCTTAATTTTCTATTTAGGTTAATGTCATGTGATTTTATTCCAAGCATAATTCATTCAATTCATTTTTACTTGCACTGCTAGTTTCACTGAACTGAATTAAACTAAATTCTTTGAGTTTGCAATGATTAATCACCGTCAGCAGTCAGCTCAATACCATTTTCCCTGCCTGTGGGGATTAATTAAAAATGAAAAGAAAATTATTAATACATTATTCATACCTGCTGTGGCAGTATGCTTTAGCCTGGAATGGTTTAGGTTTCGTTTTTTTAAGCTTGCTGTATTGTTTTTGTCGTATTCATAAAGAATACATAAACAGTGCTCAATCTCTGCTCCGGTGCTCAGAGGTGAGGACAAAGCATTATAGGTAACGCCGGATACACAATTAAAAGTCTTCAATCTGTGTATATGTTTTATGGGGCTGTGAGTGGGGAAGTGATGCAGTATTAGCACTACCCTTAGCTCTGGCCTGCCTGCTATTCCAGCTGTTCAGTAGTGCTGGACGGCGGTCTCCACGTCTTCAATAAAGAGCTCTTGTTTAAAAGCTCAATGTTTCTTAACAACCTTTAAAGCTTTTATATGGATTGAAAAATTTAGTTGAGGATCACAAATGATTTCCAAATTTCTGGAATTAGAATTACGGCCAATGACCCAAGATCCTTCCTTGGGGCAAAATCCATCTTGTTTTTCTATCATTTAGTTTAAGGAAATCACAGGCCACCGAGTTGTAAATGGCTTGAATACATTACATTACATTTTAGCTGTCTCATCATCTAAAAAATCTATAAAATAAAGTCATTTTCATTATGCAGACATTGTGGCTGTGGTGAACAAATGCCTGCTTTATAATGAGAGATGCTAGATAAATTCACAAGAATCCAATATTTCAGTTGACTGCTAATATTTTGTCTTTCACTACAGGGTGGAAGTGTTGAAATAGGTAGGGTGTTGATGATGCTATGCCTGACTTCATGGCATTGCAGAGCAAAGAGTGTTTGGCAATGGTGTCTACCAAGTCCTACCCACTTTCACAAGCCTAAATATGTATTTCTGCCTGTGCTGCTGGGCCAAAGACCATCAGAACAGACTGCAAAGTGGACTTGCTAAAGACAACACAACTTTCTTGAAGAACATGGTGGTTCCAAACCAAATATCTGAACATCAGATAAACACACAAAACCTGTGTTTTGTAAAGGGCACCACAAGTTTACAGGTCAAGAGTGTTAATGACTTAAAGCACTAAAGATTACAGATCACCCACACTAAATCCACAATTATGCTGCTTCAAATGATTCTTTATTTCTTGTATTTAATGTGAAACTATACATCAAAACCATACATGTCAGACCATGAAATATGACAAAATTGTCTTTTGATTATTTATGTAACCTGTGAACAAGCAGTGATGTACTGTGGCAGTGAAAGAACAGTAAAAGCATCCAGTTCGATTCACTAGCTGCTATGAGCTTGTAAAATAAATACTATGGGCCTACAATCTTATCCTACGAGTCAACATACTTTCTCTCTCAGGTCAGAGCCACAGTTCCACACATATGCTAGAATAATCTAATCCATTTATGATACAGTTCTTAGGCTGCTTAATGCTTTTATATCAGAACAATAGAATAATAGATCAGGTGAGTAAATCTCTTCATTACAAGTCTATTTGAATATAGAAAAAATACAGAAAAACTACTGCAAATCAAATCCTCTGACCGTGTGGAGTTTGCATGTTCTCCCCATGTCTGTTTCCTCTGGGTGCTCCAGTTTCCACTATAGTCTGAAAACATGCGGTCAGGCAAAATGGAGAAGGAGATAAATGATTGGATAAATGAATTAATAAACGCTGAAATCATATGGTAAAGTACTGCCATCTACTGGTTGAACAAGTACATCTAGTCCTGTTTCTGTGTTCAGAGTGGTTTGGTATGGGACTATTCTAGAGAAACATGAATCAGAATTGTTCAAAGTGGTGGTGATAGTAACAAGGCATCCACCTCTTAAGGCTTCCTTACAGAAAGTTATTACATATAATGCTGCCGGTTAATATTCTTCTTCTTATTATTGTTGTTGAAGTTGTTGTTGTTGTTGTTGTAGAAGTAATAGCATTATTTTTTATTTTATAATTTTTTTCTATGTTGGACATGTATGAAAGTGGTTGTAATGTAGTGGCTGGACAGCTAAATTTGTCAATGCCATATATTTATGAACCTTACGGTATTTAAAAAATACCAACAGCATAAAAAGACAATCAACACAGGAAAAAATAAAAAAATAAAAAAATAAATACATTGAAAGAGTCCAATCACATGTGTCATCATTTTTTTTTTCATTTAACTCTGGGGGAAGACGCATGAACTTCAAAAAAAGATTGTTTGAAGGGTTCTTTAATAAAGAAAATTGTTCTATTGAAAACGATCAGTTTTGTATAGAACCATATAGGTAAACATTTTTAGATTGATGGAGAATGTGTTTTGGAAACGTTTTAGTGCAACACTACTATTACAATGTCAAGCATGTATATAGTATAAATCTACTATATAAAACTACGTATAATGGACCGTTTCACTAGGCAGCTGTAACTTTGCAGCTGATGATGACTTTACTGATGAAGATGACTTTTCTGATGAAGATGACTTTACTGATGATGGCAGCAAAGGCTGGACAGAAGCTGGCTGATTGTGGGTGAAGCTGCTAAACATTCTACATTCTCTGAATTTATATTTGTTTCCCCTAGTGGATAGTATTAACGTCATGCTTTATTTTCAGGTACGCCTAATTTTGTAAGTGTGCATCATAAATCGAGTTCAGTGCTGCTGCTAAGAGTTTGTTAGGAACTTTTATTTTGAAGTGGCACTAACCAGGAAGTAGAATCCTCCGATCCAGACAGACATGGAGGTGAAGTGGCGTCCAGCAGGGAAACATTCAGCTACATTAAAGGTGTCGGGGTTTTAAATGTGCTGATATTTTAGGCTACATGTTTATAATGACAGTCGCTGGTTGTTTAAAGTTGTTTGCGAATCGACATCTGTGCAGTTTAACCGCTTTTAGGACATTTGACAGCAGGATCATCAGGACATCAGCAAGCAGACTGGACATCCGTGGACATGCATCTCACAAATTCACTGACCTTGCAGTTGGTCCAGGAACTGCAAACCACTTTTGCGGAGTATGGAAACATCAACGAGGCTTTCACACCACAAACTCGGCTCTGGTGACGAAGATCTTGACAGTGGACGAGATCTTTTTAAAGAAGTCTCTTCACAGCCGCCTGCAGAAAGTGCAGACCGAGTACACCGATTGTTTACAGGCTGTAAACTCTGGAGATGTTCACTCAGACGACGAGGAGTTCAAAGAGAAAAGAACAAGACTGTCTGTTTTAGGGCCTCTGATCCAAAAAATGAGGGAATTAGAGGAAAAAGAGAAGGACTTTGAGGAAACTGAAGCTTTACTGAAAGGCAAGAATGGGGGGAATACCACCGTTTTATCCAAGTTTCAGCATAATTGAGTGTTTAAGATTCACATCCAGTGTGCGTTGTTGTGAAATGATTCAGATTTCTTTACAGTGGTGGTGATCGTAACCAGGGGTTACTACCTGTGTAGATCACCATTGAACCTACACTGGTCTTCTGAGTTTTATATGGGATGTCAATAATGGTAAACTAATCAGAAGTTTGGAAACATATGTCAGACTATCTTGCCAATTCTTTGCCTCCCCACCCTGAGTTTATCTGTATCTGCATTAAAGACATACATTTTTTTAATGTCTTTAATGTGTATGTTAAGGCATACCTTAAAAGCATAAGGTTATTATAATGAAAAATATTGATAAGTAAAACGTAAAATCTATTGCAAAACAGTGTCTTGAGCATCAGGCAACTTTATTTATAACTATTTTGTGTTCAGTGAAAACAGACAGACACTTTCTCTAGAGCAGAGCTCATCATATGAAACCGCAGTGAACAATGTTCACTATACTAGTGATATAGTATTGTAATGATCTTTTTTCTTTGCAGAAAATGACCCAGATCTGCATGAACTTGCACAGGCAGAGAGAGAGACCTGTCAAGCAGCTATTCAAGAAATTAAACAAACTGTAAGTTATTGTTAAAGCAAAACAGATAATTAGCCCATAGACTTTACCACTTTATAAATTCTTTTTCAGCTCATTGCAAAGACTTTTTAATGGGGTTAAAGTTAGAACTCTTTTGTGCACAGTTCATGTTTGAAGTTGACTCCTCAAGCGCCTTGAATAACTCTTTCACAATTTGAGTCGGCCAAGTCTCAGCGTTTTTTGTCCTGGTATATGCTTGTGCCATCAGGGAAGAAAATATCTATTGATGAAATAACCTGGCCATTCAGTACATTCAGGTTGTCAGCTGGCCACATAATCTTGTTGAGCTTCAACCTGACCAACTTAAGCAAACTTGGATCAAAACAGGCTTGTACAGTGGGCATCTGTTTATGCGTTTTCTTTTATGCCCCGACACCCCCTGGTGCTTTGGAATAGGGTCAGCCTGGACTTTTTTTTATTTATTATTTTTTATTAATTTCATTAGTTGAACACAACTCTATTAATTGTTTTCTTTGCTTTGATGCAGGACAATAATTTGATCCTTCTGAAACACAGTAACAGATAGGATACATGTTCCTGCATACATGGTCGTTAAAGGAAGAAGTTACTCACTGTATCTACTGATTTAAACACACAATGCACACACACACACACATATACACACATTATATATATATATATATATATGTATGTGTGTGTGTGTGTGTGTGTGTGTGTGTGTGTGTGTGTGTGTGTGTGTGTATGTATGTTAAATAAAAGCAAATGTTTTAATAAGTGTCTTCGTCTTTTTGCCAAATTTCAAACATACAAATAATCAATGTGATTTTTGTTTGTAGATTCTTGATCTTCTCGTTCCTGAGGAGGACTCAGACATGAGTGACTTGGTCCTAGAAGTTACTGCTGGGGTCGGAGGTCAAGAGGCAATGCTTTTTACTGCAGAGATATTTGACATGTACCAGAACTTCGCTGCCTTCAATGGCTGGGGCTTTGACACTCTGGAGTTCATGCGAAGTGACATTGGTTATTCTCTAATTCTAATTGCAGTTTAATCTACAAACATAGCATTCAGGTTTACTAGGCCTCCAAGGCCCTACTGACAAATATAACAAAGGGGGACTCCACCGATCTTTCAAAATAGTGGTGTTAGAATGTGATAACAGAATTGTCGATGTTGTTTAGGACTGTAAGCATGAACAACATTTAATTTCAAAAGTTATTGTGTAAACTGTGTCAGTATGCTGTCCGATACTTGAGATGGTTACCTGAACCGTTTCACACCAAAGCACTCAACCTGACTTTGCTTACAGCTCAATTAATTAATAATAAATGCTGAGAATTTCAGAAAAATCAGTGGATTTCCTCTTTAAAAGAGATGTTTCATGTACCTGCTTGCTATCATCTCATGCTCTTTTCACTAGGAGGCGTACGGCATGCCACAGCCAGTATAAGTGGTCCTCTGAGCTATAAGAAAATGAAGTTTGAAGCGGGGGTCCATCGTGTCCAGAGGGTTCCAAAGACTGAAAAGCAAGGTCGCATGCACACCAGCACTATGACAGTGGCAATACTACCTCAGCCAACAGAGGTAGGTGATAAATACAAGCACTATAGAAGTTAGTGTTGATTGGCGCCCATTATAATCTGTGTTTGTGTAGTCAGAGTTTTGTGTTGTGTCCTTAGATCTCTTTCACAATTAACCCCAAAGATCTGAGGATCGAGACGAAGAGAGCCAGTGGAGCTGGGGGGCAGCACGTCAACACAACGGACAGTGCTGTTAGAATTGTACACTTACCGACAGGTAAGAAGAAGCAGAGAACAAATATCACTCTTCTCATCATGCTCAGCCGAACATCATCAGTTTATTAAATAACTTATTGATGCTTTGAGGTTTAAATCACACCTTTTCAAGAAGTAGGAAATGGAAAAAAAGGTTCTTCACATCGCATTGAATTAACTGCTTAGACTGCCTGTCTTATCTTATATTGGTGTTATTATTATTATTATTATTACTATTATTATTATTTCATTATGAAAATTAAGAGCAAGGACTTTAATGTTCTGTTAACAGGCATAGTGTCCGAGTGTCAGCAGGAGCGCTCACAGATCAAAAACAAGGAAAAGGCCATGAAGTTGCTGCGGGCCAAACTCTACAGTGCAAAGCTGGAGGAGGAGACCAGTAAAAGATACCAGGCCCGCAAACTTCAGGTACATTGCTGATCTGGGTCTAAATAGTACTGGGAAAGGCCAGTTTTTAGGGATGTGGGTAGTGTTTATAAACGATTCACACAGAGATGGATTTTTTTTTTTTTTTTATCCTAAATATTTGGATATTCTGGACGATATATGACATTTCTCTCTAAAATAGTACTGACATGGCAGTTCCTTTAAAACTACATAGGTGCATTTTGTAGTTCCACAATTACAGACTGTAGACCATTTGTTTCTCTGTATACTTTGTTACCCTGTTCTTCAGTGGTCAGGACCCCCAAAGGACCATCACAGAGCAGATACAGTCATATGAAAAAGTTTGGGCACCCCTATTAATCTTAATCATTTTTAGTTCTAAATATTTGGGTGTTTGCAACAGCCTTTTCAGTTTGATATATCTAATAACTGATGGACACAGTAATATTTCAGGATTGAAATGAGGTTTATTGTACTAACAGAAAATGTGCAATATGCATTAAACCAAAATTTGACCGGTGCAAAAGTATGGGCACCTCAACAGAAAAGTGACATTAATATTTAGTATATCCTCCTTTTGCAAAAATAACAGCCTCTAGTCGCTTCCTGTAGCTTTTAATCAGTTCCTGGATCCTGGATGAAGGTATTTTTGACCATTCCTCTTTACAAAACAATTCCAGTTCAGTTAAGTTTGATGGTCGCCGAGCATGGACAGCCCGCTTCAAATCATCCCACAGATGTTCAATGATATTCAGGTCTGGGGACTGGGATGGCCATTCCAGAACATTGTAATTGTTCCTCTGCATGAATGCCTGAGTAGATTTGGTGCGGTGTTTTGGATCATTGTCTTGCTGAAATATCCATCCCCGGCGTAGCTTCAACTGATTCTTGAACATTATTCTCAAGAATCTGCTGATACTGAGTGGAATCCATGCGACCCTCAACTTTAACAAGATTCCCGGTGCCGGCATTGGCCACACAGCCCCAAAGCATGATGGAACCTCCACCATATTTTACAGTGGGTAGCAAGTGTTTTTCTTGCAATGCTGTGTTGTTTTGACGCCATGCATAACGCCTTTTTGTATGACCAAACAACTCTTTGTTTCATCAGTCCACAGGACCTTCTTCCAAAATGAAGCTGGCTTGTCCAAATGTGCCTTTGCATACCTCAGGCGACTCTGTTTGTGGCGTGCTTGCAAAGTGCGCTGTATTGTTGACCGATGCACAGTGACACCATCTGCAGCAAGATGATGCTGCAGCTCTTTGGAGGTGGTCTGTGGATTATCCTTGACTGTTCTTACCATTCTTCTTCTCTGCCTTTCTGATATTTTTTTCTTGGCCTGCCACTTCTGGGCTTAACAAGAACTGTCCCTGTGGTCCTTCCATTACTATGTTCCTCACAGTGGAAACTGACAGGTTAAATCTCTGAGACAACTTTTTGTATCCTTCCCCTGAACAACTATGTTGAACAATCTTTGTTTTTAGATCATTTGAGAGTTGTTTTGATGAGCCCATGATGCCACTCTTCAGAGGAGATTCAAATAGGAGAACAACTTGCAATTGGCCACCTTAAATACCTTTTCTCATGATTGGATACACCTGGCTATGAAGTTCAAAGCTCAATGAGGTTACCAAACCAATTTTGTGCTTCAGTAAGTCAGTAAAAAGTGGTTAGGAGTATTCAAATCAATACAATGTTAGTACAATAAACCTCATTTCAATCCTGAAATATTACTGTGTCCATCAGTTATTAGATATATCAAACTGAAATGGATGTCGCAAACACCCAAATATTTAGAACTAAAAATGATTAAGATTAATAGGGGTGCCCAAACTTTTTCATATGACTATCATTTGGATGGTGGGTCATTCTCAGTACTGCAGTGACACTGACGTCATGGTGGTGTGTTAGTGTTTGTTGTGATGGTACTAATGGATCAGACACAGCAGTTCTGTGTCCACTCACTGTCCACTCTATTAGACACGCCTACCTTGCTGTTTCACCTTGTGGATGGAAAGTTGGAGACAATGGCTCATCTGTTGTTGCACAGTTTGTGTTGGTCATTCTGTAGTCCTTCATCAGTGGTCACAGGATGCTGCCCACAGGACACTGTTGGCTGGATGTTGCTGGTTGATAGTCTATTCTCAGTCCAGCAGTGACACTGAGGTGCTTAAAAACTCCAGCAGCACTGCTGTGTCTGATCCACCAGCGCCACCACGCCAGTGTCACTGCAGTGCTGAGAATGATCTCCTCCCTAATAGTGTCTGCTCTGTGGTGGTCCTGTGGAGGTCCTGACCAGTAAAGAACAGGTGAAAAGGAATAAGCAAAGTATGAAGTGAATCAGACTACTGTTTGTAACTGCTGATTGATCTCATCTGATTGATGTCTGTCAGTCTGTTTTTTGATGACCCCAGTCTTTTTTTGTCAATTGTAGTTACCTTTAAATTAATGAATGCATTTGGCACTTCCCATTCACTAACAGTGACCATGTTTGTTGTCCTGTTTAACAGATTGGCACAAAGGGCAGATCGGAAAAAATCAGGACTTACAACTTCTCTCAGGACAGAGTCACTGATCATCGGATCGGCAAAACTCTGCATGATGTACATGGATTTTTATTAGGAGAGGATCTGCTGGATGAGATGAGTGTATCTTTGCAACAGTTTTCAGACCAAGAGGCTCTTTTGGACGTTTTGGAAGAGAACGATTCAGATTAATATTCATGACCAGGATTTATTTAAAAGTAATAAAAGCCTGTTTGGAAATGTTGTGCTACATTTAATGACTTAAATACAGCAATTATGTTCGTATGACATTCAAACTTCAGGGTTCTCATTAGCAGTCTCTTGTTTTCAGTTGGATCTTTGCAGCAGTATTAGTCTGGTTTGCTGAAACAGTTCACTCTTAGGTGTCCAAATACTTCTGTGACTCTCTTCTCGGATGTTATTTGTGATAACGTTTGTTCAGATGAATGAAGTTCTACTGTAAACGGCACTTTTTGCTAGCTTTGCCAACCACAAACTCAGCTTTACATTATACACATCAGCAGATTCAGCAGGTTACGCTGGCTTTTTAGCCTTGCTGTTTAGACTAAAAGACTAAAAACAAAAAATTTGTGGTACTTTTTCTACTCAATACCACTGATCAAAAGACATGTTTCTGACACGCTTCTGCATATTTCAAGATACAGTTACTGTTTGTTTACTGAATCTAGCTGCAAAAATGTCAAACATAATTTTGCAAACAGTTATGGCACACACACGTGCAATATGCAAACGTTTATGTTGTTGTTACTATGAATTACTATTTATTTAGTGAAATTTGGTTATAGGGTATTCAGATATGAGATATTGTCGATGTGCGTTTCTTTATAAGTTCATTCTGAATACCGCACAGATTTCTCATTTATAACAAAATCACTTACAGCCGCGTTTATCATGCAAAACATCTTCATTTTTACAGCTTCCCAAAAACTATCTGAACTTGTAAGAAATTAGTTTCATTGTAGAATTATTTTATACACGTATCTTAATTTTTAATGATAACTTTACTGGAGAAAAAAAACTTTACCCTCTAATGTAAGGCAATGTAACCAGACTTTCCCCCCAAAACAATTCTGGTCCATATCTTTTAGTGTATTCATCATGCAATTCACACACAAGGGCAATATGCAGTTTTAAAAATTCAAGGTAAACATATAGATCAACAAAACATGTCATTGGTGGTGTTTGTTATTAGCAAGCTCTGCGTAGGTGCACTGTACTTTTTATACTGCAAATGTTAATCAATACTGACATCTAGTGGTTGTCAGTAGGTTGCTCCTGCAGAACCCATTTAAGGCAGCTGCATTGGTTTCTTTTCCCACTGTATTCTGGTATGAACATAGAATTCCTGTTGAAAGTCCATGAGAACACTAAAACAGAAGCTAAGAAGGTATTTTAGTGTTTTAATTTAATTGTGTGTGTGTATGTATGTATATATATATATATATATATATATATATATATATATATATATATATATATATTGTGTGTGTGTGTGTATCTCCCAGTGAGCCTACACGTCTTTGAGATTTATATGTTGATTATGGTGATTCAAATAGTTTTATTTGGAGACTATTTTGTGTTGTTATGCCACCCATATGCTTATTAATCCACCATGAATAGACTTGGAACAAGTTCTAGGCCCAAAACCTTAAAAAAAAATACTGTAAAACAATGTTCTCAGACAGCGTTCTCATAACCATTTCATGTAACAATTTAACTTTTAGCGGTAGACGTCTGGTTCCTGTCACCACCACTGTAAGCAGTTCTAACTAAGCATTTCACACCAAATCACTCTCTAAATCACTGTCAACAACAACTAAGTTTTTTGCCCACATTTTGAAAAAAAGCTGGTGCAATTCCCCTTTAATGTTTGTGTCTCTGCTTTGATGTATGGCTGTCAGATGCAGTTGTCCTAGAATCACATCTACATGCTGGAGAGCTGGTGCAGACTATCTGTCTGCACAAAAAACACCAGCAACGACTCTGCAATTGACCAAACATTTTGCGCCTACTATCTCCCTTTATCATGCTAAATGTAATGGTGATATGCAATGGATAATGTGTGGAAGTGATGACTCTGTAGGCTTTGGGTAGTCTGTACCTTTAGAAGGGGGTCACTGGGAAGTCACTATTTTAAGTGAACTCCGATTACCACATATTTTTCACAATCCATCTTGTGGTGTGAAACAGGGTTTTGTTTACAAGCAGGGCTGAATAAATAAACATACTCAGTTTTATTTGGAAAGTCTTTAAAAAGTTTAAATTGTCTGGACAAATAAAAATGTTTGTGCAAATTAAATGTAAATGCTTGCCAAATAACCATAACTAAATAAAAGGCAAGATACTATAGCTAGGTTTAATGGGGATAAGTTCATTCTGAACACCGCACTAATGAGAACTGAAAATAGAAGTAAATCAACAAAAAACAAGGTACTATTTTGGCTTTTGAGACCATGTTGTACTGCATAAACTTTTAATTATACCCTAGTAAGTGGACACCTTTCCACACAGAAAGAAAGATGTTATAATGTTTAGATTTGTCTCAAATAAAATTACAGAATTAAACTGAGGACTTTTATGTGTGCTATGTATGTATGTGATATATACAAAAAAGGCTTCGTACGCTCACACAGCAACGTTATAAACAAAAAAACTAATAAATAAATTAATAACCTTATAATGGAATCACAATCGGCAAGGACTATCCAAAAACCAAAGAGAAATAAAAAAATAACGCGAGCAGATCGAAAAGGGCGCCTACTTCTCCGCTTATAAATCGCCTGTGCGCTGCATTCTCACCACGCAAGTAGCAACGTGACGTTAGGCGACGTGCTGACGTCTTGCGCGTCCCCGCCGAACTCTCCTATTGGCTGTGAGGTGTTTAAAGGTATTGTGCTGCGCTCTGATTGGTCAAGAAGCTTTTGGTCGCGAAATTCAAATGCTTTAGTGAAAGTGGCGCTCTTCCTCTCCCCGCCTCAGTTCAGCGCCTGGATTTACCGCCCAGACTGCGATGCGGAGCTAGTTTGTCTGTTTAACGCGAGAAAACGACATCGAGACTGCGGCGTCGCGTAAAAAAATATTCAGAGTTTATTCTCGAGGTAAGTTATGGTGCTTGTTTGCTGACATTAGCACGTATTGCTTATTTGTATTGTTATCTGTAAAGACATATCTGTATGTGGCGCGCGACTAAAGTTGCCTCCTTTTTTTCGTTCCACCTTAAATGTGCAGCAGTAACATTCTAGCGCCTGTTGCACCATTTAAGGTGGAATGGGAAATTTTGAACAAGAAGTCAACTTCAGCCTCGTTACTTTTACTCAACCTTTGGTCTAGGTTAGTTTAGCCACAAATAATCTATCATCATGGGGTAGTATTTGAGCTTTTTAACAATAATTAAAAGTCTGGTCGGGCTCTAAATGTGGCGCTAAAGGTAGTTTAGCTCTTAGCTTTGTCAGCATTGTAGCTAGCTAGTTAGCCTCCTTAGGCGCGTAAATATTCTTAGGTGTGCAGTATACTACTAAGTCTTAAGTTTAAAATAACCCTACATGGATAAATGCTTATTTTTAGCAGTAAAATTCTTTTAACACCAAGAAAGCAGCCTTTAATGTACACCAAGTTGGCCATAACACTGTACAATTGTGATTTAATGGAGCTTGTTTGGAAACCAGCTAGCTGACCAAGTTATAGTATGTTAAAAAGATGCAGATGTTTTTACATTAGTTTTAACTACATGTTTTAATTATGACTAAATATCTGGTTGAGATGTGTTGTAGCTAAGCTAATGGCAGAACCTACTGGTGGCCAAAACGTGTGGTAATTATCTAGTTCTTAGTTTGTTTATTTTTTTGACTGTTGAGCTTTAGAGACCTGCTCATTCAGAGCTGCATTTTTACTACTCCATGTGTGCTTATCAGTGATGTTGGTCACCTTTTTCTAGTGTTTTGGCCTTCCACTGGGACCACAAAGTCCACCAATATGAAGTGTCTCGCCCGGACTAGAGGTTCAGCAGGCTGCCTTTTCACAAAAAAGAATAAAGCTGAGCCTCCGGTGGAGCTCAAGGGCCAAATAGCAATATTAGGCGCCACTAGCTCAGAGCAGGTCGCGCCCGCCATCTCCCGCCACGCAGACGACCATCTGAAAGGCCCTCACAATAAGGAGAACCGCGGAGATCAGCGCTGCTCTGCAGACGTGCCCTCCGACGATGAGGTCATCCTAAGCAGCTCATCTCTGGCAGAGGACAGCGGCTACCTCTCTCTCCACAACAGCCAGATAGAACATGTGGATTTGGACTCCAATCTTGCAGGGACCTTGGAGAAATGTCCAGAGCAGCGGGTGTCCACAGATGCCCATTCAGACTCTCTTTCTAATTCCTCTTGCCTCCCCGTACTTAAGTTCCAGGAGGATGTGTGTAAAGCGCTGGCGAAGAGCTACAGAAGGAGCCAAAGCTACGACTGGACTGTTATTAGCAGGCTAGCTGAGAACCATGGCCTCCATAACGTCATTGGAGGGAAAATGGGGCTGGAGCATGTGGACGTTCTCTGTAGTCTGCTGAAGAAGGACATGAAACATATCCTCACTAGGATCCTGTGCCTGCTGGGGGAGTGTGACTTGATCAAGTAAGTTCACATTAACAACGGTTTTCTAGTTTCCATATCAACTGCGGATATCAGTGTGCCCTAAAATATGTCCTTGTTTTAACAGCTGTAAGAGGGTGAGCAAGACATGGCAAAAAATCATTTGTCAAGATGAGCAAGCTCTTCAGAGATGCAGGAACGCAGAGAGGATGCTAAGGGTGAGTAGTAATGTCATCAATGGAAGTATAAAGAAAATCTGTGATCTTGTTGTCGTCTCATCTTACATGTCCTGTTTTCTTGTAGGACTCAGGAAGGTCACTGGGGTCTCTATCCAGAGACTTTTGTCTTAGCAGGGTTGTGCTATCTTGCCTGCAGACGAGAGTAACCTCCTCCACCCCTGTCCACAAAGCTAAGAAGACCCAAACAAATGGAACTGTAGCCACACCTAAGACAAGCCGATTTGCAGAGTTTCATGAGGTGAGCACAAATACTAAAAACTTTGTTTGGATTTGTATGCTTGGTAGTTGTAGTGCATGACTTTTTTTTTTTGGTTTTTTTTTTGTTTTTTTGTTGTTTTTTGCCTTGAGAGAAGCGGCAGTATGTCATGTTAGGTTTTGTTACAATGTCTAACAAAGTTCAGACACTTCTGTAATTGCAACATATTTATTGGACTCACAGATGCACAAACACATTTGGTATTTAGGTCTTCCTCAGCTTCCTAATAGCATTATAGCCACCAACCCACTGAACAGAACTGTCACTTATGACATCTGTTTTTGTTCAGTATACAATCTAAATAATTTGCTTGCCGTGTATAAAAACAAATTCCTGCCAAATAGCACGTCTGTGTTTAAAAGCAAAACGCCTAATTTTAACTTCTGGCCTGGTTTGAGCAGGGCAATCTCCAGATATCTCTAGGGGTAGCACGGTATCACTGAGATGTTGGGTACTGGTTGATACTGATCCAACATGTTTCAAACAATGAATTACAAACCTGGATCGGGTTCTAGCATTTTTTTGGCCATGTACTCTGTATACAGTACAAGCGGTGGAGCTAAAAGAT
The DNA here is from genome assembly GCA_021613375.1 of Megaleporinus macrocephalus. NCBI lineage: Eukaryota > Metazoa > Chordata > Actinopteri > Characiformes > Anostomidae > Megaleporinus > Megaleporinus macrocephalus. Next base: position 31,740,417 of record CM038706.1, read on the forward strand.
TAGAGAGTATTTGAAAGAGCACAGTTTTCAAATCGTGAGCCACAGTTTAATTTGTACTGTTGCATGGTGCTGAGATGGCAAAACTAACACTATTTCAGACATCTGATCAGTTGGAACCAAGAAAAACTGCAAACACAATGATTTTATTTATTTTTATTCAGCATGTGCTCAATGTGTTGCACTTAATACTGTTAAGTGGAAGACGTTTGCTTTCTTTGCAATGAAACATGCAGTTGGTCGATTTAGTTCTGACCATATACATCTTATGTTCAGAGAGGCATATTGTATCATACTGGGGCATAACACTGATCTTGTGAATTGCATGTGATTGAGACAGATCAATTAAACAACAAAATGCTTATGCACTTATGAGGAACTGGCCGTCTGGCACACCATTCAGTGTTCAAGCCTCAAGCTAATATTTAGACAATTGAAATCTCAGTATTGGTTAAAGTTGATGATCAAGTCAATTGAAAATTCTTTTTTTTTTTTTTTTTTTTTTTTTTTTTAAGAAAAGTTTTACATTTTTTCCAGGAAAACCCTGAATATTCTGTTTAACTTGTATTTGATGATAAAGGGTCTGACACTGAGCTGTAGGTTCTTGCTAAAAACTGTATTCATAAATTAATTTATTTTCCCAGTCCTGCCAGCCTTAACAATTCCTTTTGCTCTCTTTGCCAGGCTGCGAAATCACTAAAAAGTCATGAAGCTCTGAAATGTTGCCGGCGCTGCGGTTCTCCGGCACGGTTCGACTCGGCCATGCAAAGGGCTGTATGCATGCGCCTTAGCTGTGCTTTCGACTTCTGCTCACAGTGCCAGTCGTCTTTCCACGGCTCCACTCCCTGCAAGCGTGGGGTGATTCGGGCTTCCTCAAGCTCCCAGACTGTTCCTGTTGCAGGTTCTGCCCGCAGTAAACGCAGCATCCGGCGGCTCTGAGCTCCACTGGTTGCACCAATTGCACCTTTATTTAAAAAAAAAAAAGGAAGAAAAAACAGAAAAACTGCCTTTATTTTTGAAGAGACTTTTATATAGAACTTTTATAATACAGACTTTTAAGTCTTGCTGTTCTTCAGTGTCTACAATGTGAAGTGGTGTGGGTCACTTTGTCGGTGGTCTTTGCACACATCTGTAAAGTACTATCATACTAAATGCCAAAAAAAAATCCTGAGAGGTTTGAACAGCCTTCTCAATAATTAAGTGTTGACATGTTTTATAAGATTTTATAGAAATTGTAAATGTTTTAATGAAATGAACAGTGTTTGTCTGCCTTGTCCATGCAAGCTGTAAATATTTACATGGCTGAATAAAGAGTCCTATATTTTTAAACTTGTGGTTTGGTGTTGAATGCTTTGTCATTAGCATGGCAGCCAGTTAGATTCAGTTTAACAGCTTTGTCTAAACTGGTGACTTACATCTGGACCTTAAATCTGATTGCTCTGTCAAAATAATCCTGAGTCTAACTCCTAATTATTTTGCTTTATTACTGCATTAAACCCTTTGATGCACATGCTAAGCAAACCCCTGCATATGATGGTTCAAACCTGACCTCATTTCTGATGATGTATTATGTTTTGTTGAGTATGTCTTGGTATATGTGATCAGTTAATTTCATTATTTAATGTTCCAAGTGTTTGTTAAAAATAGTTTTTGATTACCATAAATGGTTATGATTCTAATTTATTTCATATTTTTGTAAATATGTTCCTGAGTTTGAAAGTTTCTATTAATTTTCATAGTGAATACATAAGGGTTAATTTTGATCCATGTTGTATGTTAGAAGGGTAATAATGCCAAGAGGATTTTTAAAACAAGTTGAATTCATGGAAGCTTAAAAGATTAATTTATTGCATAGAAAATAATGTATCCCTCAATTAGGTCACTTTTGACCTGTTGTGTATCAAAGGGTAAAAGTGTAGTTTTTTTTTTTATGACTAAAACATTAACTGCTTTATTTGGTTGATTTGCAATTACATGACAACATACCAGTCTGTTTTATTGCAGGCTTACCTAACAGCAGCTGAAATTAGACACAGTCTGTGTGTTACTGGGAAGTGCACTGTGCAATGCTGTGCTCTTTTGCTTTTTATTATGCAACTCTTAATTTAGAATGCATCAGCTTAAACCATGTAGTTACGAACCAGCCCGCAGAGGGCAAGCAACACCATTGTTGCTCTTGCAGTACTCCACAATTTGGTAATTGACTGGGATGACCCATACAGCAATATTATATATGCACTTCAAATACAAGCCATACACCCACTGGCCACTTCCTCAGGTACAGCTTGTATCTAAGGTCTTTGTTTATTTGTATCAGCTTTACTTACCATACAGGTGCACTTTGTAGTTCTACATTTACAGACTGTGTTCTTTCTGTTTCTCTGTATACTAAGTAGCACTGCAGTGACACTGACAAGATGGTATGTTAGGTGTGTTGTGCTGGTGTGAGTATATCAAACACAGCAGTGCTGCTGGAGTTTTTTGAATACCTGTGTGACTGATGACCTGAGAATAGACCACCAACTGTCAACATCCAGCCAGCATTGTCCTGTGGGCAGAGTCCAGTGACCAGTGATAAAGGACTAGAGGATGACCAGCACGGTGGACCAGCAAGGTAAGAGTGACAAAAAAATTGGACATGGTGCTTAAAACTTACACCATGCCTAACACATTATCACCACACTGCAGTGTAGAGAATGATTCACCACCCAGATAATATCTGCTCTGTGGGGGTCCTGATCATTGAAAAACGGTAGAAAAGCATACAGAGGATCAGATGGACTACAGTCTGTAATGATAGAAGTATGTAGTGAATATAGTGCTCCTATATGGTAAGTGGAGCTGATAAAGTGGACAATGAGTGTAGGTACAAGATATATTGCCATATATAATATTTCTGCATGGGTCGCCAGAGTTAATTACCAAATTGTGGAGTACTGCAAGTTGTGCAAGTTGTGGAGTTCAAATTAATAAAAATTGAGATACATGTTTTTCTTTGGACAGCAATGATATTTACACATGCTGTTTGGATAAAAGTATTGGGTCACATTCAGTCTCTTTGTATAAAAACAAAAAGGTGTATAAAAACACTTAGCCATGAACTGCTTAATAAACAGTAGTGAAAGAATGGGTCTTTCTAAAGATCGTACTAAATTGGTGCATGAGGCTGTAATAGGATGTTCATCAGTTCATGAATTTCTTCAAGACGTTTTGACTACTGTATGCTTCCGTCTTTGTAGTAACAGCTTGGAGAAGCTGTTACCAAAAAGAACATGCTTGTCCAAAGAAAAACAAGCATCTTCAACATCTCAACTTTACAGGAGAGAACAAAAATCGCCTTTACTTTTAATGTAAGTCAATCCAACCAGAATTTATTCGAAGTCATTTTTAGATCATTCATCATGAAATTTTCACGCAGTGTGAACGGCATCTGTCGCCATGGCCAAAAATGGACGTTTTTCTTTAGTCAAGGAAGATATGTATGGTCATACATGCATATGTTTAAAATGGTTTATGCCTATATATATCTAACTCTTCACTACACTAAACCCAGACTGAAGAGATTAAAAGAGAGTGGGGTGGTGGATATTTGCAAAGATGAAATTTGTCCCTCTTTAGTTTTCATTCTTAAACACAGCTTCTCTGAACACTATATTCTGAAAAATCCTATTCAAGACTGAACAATTAACGATTCCCTCTGGTTTAGTACGATACCCAGGTTTAATTATGTGTTCAATTAAGCAAATAACATTAAACATACAATAAGTTTAACCACAGTTGTGCTTTAAACAGTACATTTCCAGGACATAGTAACTGGGTTGAAGAACCCACATGAGACCTTTAGGCTTGAACTTAAGGTGTTAAGGTGTGAGATCAGACACAGTAGTGCTGCTGGAGTTTTTATGTACATTATATGCCTCCTTCAACTTCAGGATCTTTTTAACAACAAAGCTTTATTTCTCATAAATGTGCTTAATTTATTCGCATACAATTGTAGCAAAATCTTTTGTATGCCTTTTGCAAATAAACTGGTCATAAAGTTATGTATTTGTCCACTAGATGGCGCCACATTCCACTGTTTCTGCTTCTCTCCTTTAAAAGAAAACAAAAATTTTAAATAAACTGCAGCAGTACAACGATTTGTATTTGTATGTAGGCACCTTTCACAAAGACTGAAGTTCCTGTCACATTATTGGTCAATTGTTGTTTTTTTCTAGTAGAAGCTGATTTGTCTGCTGGAAAAGCAGTCATCACCAGCAAAACTAGCATGTGTTGAGTTTTGGATGCTGACATGCTGGTTACACCATACTGGGTGTGCTGTGCTGTTTTTTTTAGCAGGGTCCATGATTTGTTAGCCTCTAAAGTAAACCCACCTTTACCCCTACTCTTTTGTACAAATATGTGTTTATAAATTAGCCTATAAATTAGCCTATTGCAAGGGTTTGCCAGTGTGGGTGTTTAGCCACTGTAGGTTAAATCAGAAGATGAGCCAATGCTAGTGCTAACAAACTAAGTTCAAATTAACTCCAGAAAAAAATACGCTTCTGAACTCTCATTCACACAATGAAAAAACTAAAACCTTTTTTTGTCTTAGTAGTTTTATGCTGTTTTAATTAGTTTTGCTGTTGATAATAGTGGACATAGTTTTAATTTGGTCTCAGCCTCATTTGGACTCGGCCTTGATTTATTTGCTGTCATATAAAGTGGACTTGGAAATTGTTGTCGAGACCAGCCAAGTAACTGGAAGCAAAAATATATTAAAAATATATCAAAAAATATTAACAAAATCAGAATAAATAGAATAAGAATTCGGACTCATGTTATAAATTTAGTACACTTGCTTCTTACTTCTCATTGGCCATTTTACCTTGTACACCTATTTAACACTGACTTAAACAACAGGTGACTAGGCTAAAGGTGGGGACGTAACTTGATCCAGAGTGACTTACAGAAGTGCTTTGTTGTCTACACAGAGTATGTATCCTAGCTAGTATAAACAGAATGCATAAACTTCAGCTCACACTACCAGAAAAGCCAGTGCTGATACCTAGAAATACAGAAAATACAAATCAAATGCAACACAAGATATTTCAGTAAGTACTTAAGAGTTGTATGTAAAGATAGTGCTCACCTGAGTGATCCACAAAGAGATGCATCTGCGAGAGAGATCATCTCATCATTTGTTTTTCATCTTAAAAGATGGCCGGTCAAGCCCAGCTGCTTGAAAGCTTGAGGTACAAATTAACTTTTCACCATTGCCATTAGGGAACCCCATTTCTGACTTTGTAAACATCAGAGTTTCAAATTTAAGGAAGCTAGTGAAGTGAGCACAGTGATGGAGTAAACTTAGAAAGACTGAGGGCAAGTGCTACATTTTGATCAGTTGAAGGGCCTGATGGCCCCCACTAAGGAAGACCAGCCAGGAGTTAGAGTAGTCTTTAAATGGCAAGAGACTGGGCTAGCGCCTGGCTGGCCGGCCTCCCGAGTGGGAAACGTATCTACAGTTCTACATGTGAGAAGTTGATGCTGCTAGAATGTCATGACGGCTTTGAGAACATTCTACCGGGCCAGTGGGGTCAGCGCACAGGGGCCTCAGACAAAAGCTAAAAGACTGGCGACAGATGCAAACATGAGATGAATGAGCAGCTGTAGTATACGTAACAACTAAAGGGCCCTTAGCGCAGATCCCACCACCTTACTTAAACCTAGGAGAAAATGCAGGATGAATGCACAGCTTAAAGAAATTATGGAAAGTTGTATTATTATATATCAGTAATTATTTACTAATCATTAATGTCTTCCTAAAAGCCACATGTACAATTTCTTTTTGAGCGGGATTAGTTCTACCTCAGAAGGTCTAGTAACTAATTGCATAACTTGTCTGGCTGATTTATAGGGAATAAAGGATCTCAGTAATTTTTTCAAATGTAAGATTAACAGTCATATAGTCTAACAGATGGCTAGTAAATTGTGTGTATTTAAGCAAATGCCGCCCCACCCAAACAGAAAACACACTGTCTTGAGAGAGGTGCTTTCAAGAGATTAAATTTTTCATCTAAATGGCCCATCACCAAAAATACCGCTGATTACTTGAGGATTAAGGGTAATATTAGGATCTTTTTGCTAATAGCCTCGTTCTCAAGTCACAAAAAGAAAACGTACAGAATTTTCCCGTTCCACCTTAAGTGGTGCAGCTGTTATTATAAAGCCTCAGCCCCCAGAAACCATTTCAGGTGGAAAAAAAAATGAACAAGAAGCCGACTGGAGTCTGGTCCATTTTCTATTACCCGGCTTTGTTATTACATTACTGAGAGGTTGTTTCGAGTAGGACTATTATTACTGTGGACATCTGAATTTTGGAAATTATAGGAGGTAATTCACTCTGTAATTATTTCTAAGAAGACCTGTAAAAACTATTGATATGGCAGATTCATAGTGGATTAAAATAATAGAGGTTGTCGGTGAGCACCTAAATTAAACCACAACCCCAAATAATACTAATCCTGTTAAATAGGGCTGTTTTTAAGATTCGTTCTTAGGTAAAAACAGAATCTACACACAATCAAGCGCATAGTGAGGTCAGTTTTGCAGTTTAGGAACACATCATGAATCTGACTTTGACTGTTTATTAGAACCTTTTTCGAGAACATGTATAAAAACAAATGGAAAAATATCCTAGCATTATTTACTAACTGCCGAATGTCACAATTTCGTAACATTTCGTAAAGTGTTATGTCTGCTCCTGTAGCTTTGACTGAAAACAAAGAGAGTTAAACATCAACTTCAAACTGACTTTTGTAGAAAAAATGTTCAGACAAGCTTAATTTAGAATCTGCACACTGCTGCTGACAAAGGGGTCAACAATCGATTCTACAGTCAAATCACAGGTAATTGGTGTTGATACTGTGAAGTAAACAGATATCCGCACAATTTCAATCAAGGACTTAACAGGAGTAAAATCAGATCTTCACTTCATCACAGACTGAACAAACAAGCACGCACAGCAGCACAGGAAGCAGCCACCTTCACACGGTTGTTTAAAGGGAACTGTTTCTGAGACGCAAACACTTTAATCCCAGATTCTCTGTCAAACCAGCAGACTCCAGCGTTTATCTGCAAGAGACAGATCTGTAACATCGCCTCTGAAAAGGTTTAAATACGCTCAGAAGAGGAGACGGCGACACAAACAAAAGACACTGTAACCTTTTTTCTTATTGTGCTGACTTTTTCCTCTGACCTACAGGAGGAGGGGTCACAACACACTGGCGAGCAGAAATCTTGGGAGACCAATTTCTGTTTTTGTGTATCTTTCATGAACACATAGAAGAGAAGATTCTTGCATGCAGGGACAGATTGCGCTCTCCTAAGGCCTTCCTGGGGGACAAAGTGCCTTTGGAGCCCCTTACAATCAAAAATGAATCAGAAGGACTAAATATTAAAAATAATAAAGAATTTGTTTATATGTGCTTCAGACAACGCTTGTTTACATGTAATGTAAACAAAACTAGATTTGCAAGGAAACACAAAGCTTACCAAGAACCCAAGAAGAAGTAAAATAATGATCATATAATAATAATAATAATAATAATAATAATAATATAAAGTAAGAAAAGATGAAAGGAGATAAGAAAAAGATACTAAGAAAAAGCAAGGAATGAAGAAAAGAAGAGAAAATGAGAAAGAAAAAGATAAGAAAATAAAGAAGGAAAAAGAAAGGAAAAAATTAGAGAAAACATGAAAGTAAGAAAAAAACATGAAAGTTAGAAGAAAAAGAAGGCAGGGAAAGATGGGATGAAATAAGAAAAAGAGACAAATAAGAACAACTGAGGAAAGGAAAACATGGAAGAAAGAAAGAAAATAAGAAAAAAGAAAATAAATGAAAAAATAAAAAAGGAAAGTAATATGGGAGAAATAGAAATTAAGAAATTAAAGAATGATAAATAATAAATAATAAATAAATAAACAAAAAGGACATTTTAGAAAGAAAAAGAAATGAGAAAGAAAATGAGAGGAACAAACAAAAGAAAGATGAAAATGAAAGAAGGAAATAAGGAAATGTATAGGGAACACAGATGAGGAAAATGAGGTACAAAGAATGCAAATACATATTGTTAAACATTGAAATCAGCTGAATTAAAGGTTAAGATGGAGCACTGAAGTGGGAGACATGGGTGAAGTGAGGAGGAAAGTAAGAAGTAATAACAGGATGAGTCAATAACGGACAATACAATATGTCTGTTTTGAGGCTGTCAGTGCTAACGTACAACAAACTTGATTGTAATCTCACATGCATGAAGAAAAATTCCACCCTTTTTTAAAAGAAACCCTTCATAACAGAGTGTTTGAGATGTAAATAGAGTGATTCAGAGCGGTTTAGTGTGAAATGGTTCAAATTTCTTTACAGTGTTGGTGATACTAACCAGGGGTCACTATGTCTACAACACAAATATAAACATTTACTTTACTATCAAAACTACCTCTGGGTTTATATGGAATCTTGATGAAGATAAAGTAGTTTAAAATCTGAAAAGTAGAAGTGTACTATTTTTGCTTCACAACGTCTCTCCAATGTCTCTCCACCATGAGGGAACTTTGAGATCAGTACTTGTAAGCTTTGTAAACCATATCTCAGACATCAGATAACTGTTTTATGTAATGAGGGAGGTTTTAAAGGTTGATGTCTGTTTCTTATCAGCACATCTGACTGGTAAGTGGAGCATTTCAACCAAAGTGCCCTGAATGACTTTGTTCACGTGTTTAAATTATGGAGGTGCCTTATAAGCTTTGCTGACTTTCAAACAAAACACATCATTATAAAATCCAAGGAACACTGTGACTGTAATAACAATATAATATAATGTAATAATTGGTGCAGGTTATTACATTTACAGTTATTCAGAAAATAGACCAGTGTATAAAGGAAGCAACACGGGGCTATAGCAATTAATGGTAGTGTTCCATCGGTGTTCACACCAGTCTAAGATGTGTCAGGCCCAGCTGAGTGTGATGCTGCCAGCTCCTCAGGCCCTCTGCCCCCCGCCAAAATGTCAATGCGCAGATGACAGTTCTGACGCTGTCCCCGCGTCTACACTGCTGCCTGCCGCACTGATGGGCAGCCATTTGCAGTGACTTCCAGTGCTCGTGGCTACGCCGTGATGGAAAGGCTAAAAGTAACTCCTCATTATCCCTCTGTTTTAACTCATCTGTGTAGATGCAACATTTCTATCATGAAAGCGTGCATTTATATCTGGGATAAAGCAGCACTTTAATGCCAGGTGACAAACAAGTTAAAGGTTTGACCTAAACAAAAAATAGATCTGGAGTCAGAGTGAGAGGTCAAAAGATGTTTCATCATTTGGATCCTTTCCTCCTGGTATAATTAATCTTGGGGCTGACCTTTGCAGGGGACAGAGCTCAGGGGCTCGGTGTTATTATATTCCATTTGATTTATTAAACTGCATCACTCTCTGCGATACCATGCAATCGAGCACGACATCAGAACATAAACGGCGTGTGTACACTGTACCCTGAACATGTTCTCACTCGGGATGATGATGGGCAAACCCAGGTTCCCGTCTTCATATGAGTCATCAGCGAAATCGAATCGCCCTGTCAAGAGATATTTTCCAGATTTAACCTTTAAAAGGTTTACATCCTACATTTTTCTACATTTTTCCTCTCTGAGGTCAATTTATGATGTCTACATGGGTTTATGCCCTGAGTATAATTTATTTTCACATCAGCTCTTTTTTCCCAAAGCTCTTTTCATTCCTTTTGATTAAACATTAGTCTCAGATTTTGTACTTTGTAAACATATTTCTAATATTAGAAAACAACAAAAATCGTATTCAGAGTGGTTGGTTGTAAAATGGTTTCTTTACATTTCCTCTATTTTACCGTCATCAATATTCCACATAAAACTCAGAAGGTTCACTGGTGGTTTCAGATATTAATATATAATATCAATATATGTGTGTGAAGACATGGTGACCCTATCAATACATTTTGAATAACATCAGGACTACTGGCAGAGGTTAAAAACTTTAAATTTAAGAACTAAAAAGTGACAATCGTTTATAGTTTATACAAATTTCGAAGCATATTGCTTGGCACGTTGCAGAGAGAGAAAGATCAGAACAGAAAGATGCCCTTGTACAAACATGCAGAATGTGCTTGTGCGCACACACATGCACAGCAAATAGTGGTTCCTGGCTGTCCATTTCTACACGGAATCGCTTTAAGTGGTACAGCAGCAATTACCAGAGCAGAGGGGTCTGGTCAGTGTAGTGGACCGAGGCCTGTCTATTTTTACTGTCAACATTCCCCTGGTCCATTTAGCCTGGCAGTAAAGAGCGCTAATGAGCTGCCTGTCTCTATACAGCCTGGACAAATCACCCAACATCCCAGCTACACCACACAATTCAATACAGTGGATTAGTCTTGGGCTCAGTCTAAAATGGCTTCATGCTTGACGTATACTCCACTGCACAAAGCGCAAGCTGATGGCCTACACTCTGGGTTGTTTTGAATTCAAAATCCACATCAAATGGAGCGCTGCCCTCCCTGACCACAATGGATGTTCGGTTCTGCAGTTTATGAAGTATGTCACAAAACGTGTAGACATGTAAGGCTCTGACGTTTGTGCATGTCTGTAAAAAACATAGGTGAACACATTTTCTAAGCACACCATGTCATAACATCCAGCCACAGCCTGTAGCTGCCAGCAGTGTAGCCATCAACCACCTGTTTCAATACACCAATGCATCTGTTCGCCACAGACAAAACTTCTGCCCAATGACCACAACATAACATGAGTTAAAGTTAGATAGCTGCAGAGATAAGGTAACACAACACAGTAAACTAAAATCCTAAACCAAGGCATCCTAGGCTAAAGCATACTGCCATGAAAACTGGCATGAAAAACAACTATGGACCATTCATGTCCCTGCTTTGAGTCATCAAAAAGAGAGGACAAAAACAGAAATTAGTTTGTAATTGTACATTTCTTAACATTCATTAATATATATAAATATACATTACTGCAGAACTATAATCTCACACTGAAATTTTAGTGAATTATGTGAATAAAAAAAGGCTAAGATTATCATTATTTTTTATAAAATCATCAGTTCCACAATTATTGGCACCCCTAACAATTCCTAGACAAAAAGTGAAACTGAAGCATTTTTCTCAGTTTCTCATTCTCACTAGTTTATAAAGTTGATCAGAGTGTCTAGGAACCTTTAATTAGTAATTAATCTCTTCCTGTTTTTTCTAGGGTATAAATATGACGTGACACAGAGGCTTATTTCTCTTATCCACTCTTCAACATGGGAAAGACAAGAAAATGCACCATTCACGTTAGGCAGATGTCCCCTTATAAGGTGGTAATGACTACAAAAAAAATAGCCACTCAGGGACTTCAACTGGGACAGTGTGCTTTGGTCAGATAAGACCAAGATAGAGCTTTTTGACAACAGACGCTCTAAGTGGGTCTGGCATAACACAAAATATGAATTTGCAGAAAAGCACTGCATGCCCACTGTGAAGTATAGGGGAGGATCAGTGATGCTGTGGGCCTGTTTCTCTTCCAAAGGCCCCTGGGAACCTTGTTAGGATGCATGGCATCATGAACTCTTTGAAATACGAGGACATGTTAAATCAAAATCTGGTGGCCTCTGCCCAAAAGCTGAGGACGGGTCATCACTGGGTCTTTCAGCCTTAACATGTGGCCAAATCAACACAAAAGTGGTGAAAGTAGTAGGCATGCACGGTGCGAATCAGGCAGGGAGACAGATCAGATAGTGAAGGGATAGTGTCCACAGATGGTTACCACCACAACCAATTCTGTTCCCTAGTGTTCTTTAGTTATCCTGAATTTCCCAGTGTAGGGTATACTGATCGTGTGACCATTTTTTACACAGCAATTATGTGATAGTGACAACATGGGACAGCAAGAAAGGGCTTAGGCGTTGGGACAGGCACCTCCCAATAAAAGTAATGATTATGTACAATGGTGCTTGAAGGTTTGGGAACTCTTTAGAATTTCCTATATTTCTGTATAAATATTACCTGAAACGTAATGAGATTTTCACAGAAGTCCGAAATGTAGACAAAAAAAAAAAAAACAATAAAACAAATGAAACAAGCATATTATCTGTGGCAAATTGTGGAAAATTATGTAATATTTTATATCTGTGGGTGAACCTAGATATGTGAACCTTTGCTTTCAGCTTCTGGTGTGACCCGCTTGTACTACAATAACTGCAGTTTCCATTAACTCTTGATCAGCCTGACACATTGCACCTCAGCGTTCCTCAATATTTACCATCTTCTTTTTGGGATGTTAGTGGGGTTCCTCACATGAACTGCTAACTTCAGGTTCTTCCACAGCATTTGTATAGGTCCAAACTTTGACTTGGCCATTCCAAAACTTTTCTTTATATTTTCTTCCTTACCTGTTCTTTGGTATAATGACATTAGCATTAGCCACTGTAAGAAAGGCCTTCAGGTGCTTAGAATTACATTTGGGTTTCTTTGTGACCCAGCACATTATTACACACTTTGCTCTTGGAATGATCTTTGTTGGTGGAACGCTCTTAGGGAGTGTAAAAATGATACTGAATTATCTCTATTTGTACAAAATCTGTCTGACTGTGGATTGCTGGGCTACAAACTTGTTAGAAATGGTTTTGTAACCCTTCCCAGTCTAATTATGTTTAAGGACATATAGAGAATTCTAAAGTGTTCGCACATTTTCAAGCACCCACTGTACATATTCAGCTTAATACTAACTCCACTAATGTTTTAAGTTCACATGGATCAGAACATAATCCTTTTAAGTCTAAGATAGTTGTTGTAAGTGCACAGGAATTGCAGTAGAATGGTGTATTTAAAGAGTTTTTTTTCGCAACTGGGCCCTCACTAAACTAAACCATGCAAAATAGATTATATCAAGGGCAAGGTGTAAAGATGTGTGGGATGCATTAGGTACATATTTATCCTTCATTTAAAAGGTTACACTTCATCAGAACTTCCGACTCCTCCCCTCATATTTATGTCAGTCATCTATTTTCCAGGTCAAAGAGGAGATTAGCACTAAATGAACTTGACAGACAATCAGAAATGTCCCCTAATTTTGGAAGCTGCCGAGTTGCCATTATTATCCTCTTATGTGAACGTTCATTCTGGCATTCTGCAGCCTCTGACATTTATGATTCAGATTTCAAAAGCTTGACACTAGTAAACACACTGACTCACTGGTCATGTGACATTAACATGTTTATGTCTCTCTAGTTATCAAATTGTGGAGAAATGTTCAGGCTACAACAATAACAGGGGAAGGTAGAAAAGTGGCAGCTTATCTTGACTGAGTCATTTCAGTGATCCATACTGTTCAGCCCTTTGTCCTGTCTCTGCACGTCTGTGTGTGGGTTCTCTGTTTAAAGGGCCTGTGTCATCTAAAAACAGAATTTTCCTCACTTTTCTTTAAATTGAAGAGTTTAATGTGGTAAATGCTATTGAAGTGTCAAAACATACAGCCCACTCTGAAGTCCATACAGCCCATATATGGAAACTAAGCTGTTTTGACTGCGCCATAATTGCGATGTCATGCAAACCGTCATGCATATACAGCCTACAGCAGCTCAGCTGCTCACATTTATGCATTTTAAGTTAACCTGAACAGCATTTTTTGAATGAGGCACAGCCAGTATTTATTTTCATGTGATGCTTTTGTAACAAAATTTGCCTGTTAAATCCAGTTACGTTTGAGGAACTTCACAAGAAATGAATTATGGCTCTTTTTTGATGTGTAAACACACACAAATGCAAGACTAATGTAGGATATGGGTCCTTTTCAAGACATGTTACTGAAGGCTTCACAAGAGCCTTTTATGACATAAGACACACACCATCTTTTTTCATTTATCAACATTTTTTTTAATTGCCAGTTGGCCTTTATAATGATTTGAATTTTTATGATGAACAGACCAGTATGAAGGGTCCACAATGACTTGGAATAAATAATATATCATTGATTTTCTCTGAAACTTAAGAAGGCTTTTCCAGTCTTGCCAATTCAAGATTAAAGGTTTTCCTCGACATTTACTTGACATTTATTTAATTCAGTAAATGACATAACACTTCCTGATGTAAAGTCATATCTCAGCTGACAAGACCAGGGTTTATGGGAACTGAGACCTGTTGGAGTGGCCTCTAACCCTGTTCCTGGAGAACTACTTCCCAGAGTTTAGTTACAACCGGTATCCAATAAATTGTCTCACCAATTACTTAACACTAAGGCCTCATCCAAATGAGATTTTTTGCATATCACGATTGTACCTACATTAATTTTTGACAGTTTAAAAACACATGAAATTTGATTTGGAGGTGGTTCCAAAAGGATTCCAATTGGATTTTATAGATGTGACTCAGGCTATGAGCTGACAAAGTCAGGCTAATTGGATTTGCTTTGGACAAAGTGTCTTTTGCGTCACTCTCGATGTGACATGCAACGACAATGTCAAATCCAGAGTGACAGAGGTGCTGGGATTTGCTACATAGTTACTGTCACCTGTGTTTACTACAGTAACCTGTGCAGATAGGCTGATAGGTCTCTGATCAGTAGCAACAAGAAAACAACGTCTAAACACAGATTAATACATCTGATCCAGCCAGTCAGGCACAATCTGGGGAAGAGGTTATTTAGCTGGACTCGGTGGTTGGAACTAGGCATGCGTAGATGTTGCATATCCTTTTAAACATTGCCCATCAGCAATGTGCTGCCAAGACTGTGTTTAGACTGCAGGTAAATTGGATTTGTGTGTACAGACATCACCAGCCTATCTGCAGGTTGTTATGCTAACATCTTAGGCGTCAGTAACTACGTACTGGTGACGCAGATTTCAAATGCGGATGCAGGAGAGATGGAGGTGCATCATGTTGTCACGGACTGTTCTTCTCTTGCATAATGTGTATGAATAGAATTCTCTGTCATAAACAAAATCTGGCGCTCTTCTTGAATCCCAGCACTTGCATTGTCGTGGTTTTTTGTGTTGCAAGTGATACGAAAACCTGTTTTACTGTGATACAGTCTGATTTGAAATCTGATTGAAGTATCCAGAGTGCACAGACTGAGACACGTCAGTAAAAATTCAATTGCAATCACAGTTTAAACCATTTCCAAATGTGTGGTTTAATGTGGTTTTTGCTGTCCAGACTGTCAAAAATGACAGGATACAATCTGGATCAGATTTGGGCTGGCAGTATGAACAGGACTCCAGAAATCTAACTTAAAATTTCAAATGTTATGTGATTGCCTCGTTGGCATGATCCATAAGAGAAGCCTGCTTCGCTGTCATCTATGAGCAGACTGAACTGTTGATCCAGTATTAACACTATCTGACATTGAGTGCAGGCGAGAGTTAAACAGCTCTTTAAACTTTTATTATCCATTGAATGGCAAAAATAAAGATTTCCCAATGCCCCCTTAGAACCAACAGAGAAGCAACATCAACAGATTCTTATAAAATTATTCAGATTTACAAAATTCATGGACATCAGGGCAATATCGCGTTCATCACTCGTCGCTTGAATCTAATGTGGACACGGTCGGGCTCCTGCTGATGCTCCGTTCATGGTCTTTGGGTCTGAACGCACGTTCTCTGTTTGCACTATGCCAATCCAGAACTTCTTGCAATGCATTTATTTATCTATCACTTACAGAGAACAGGTCAGAAAGAAAATGTGCCTGTTTCAGGGGCCAAAAAACTCACTATATATACGCCAGGCCAACATCTCTCATTAAAGTGTACTTGTTATATACAATGTAAACATTTACTTTATAGTTAACCACATCTTATGTACTTGTTGTTATGTTGAAACACATTGTTTTAGAGTTAAACGCTGAGATCCTTTACTACACTCTGTATATGGGATGTCTATGACAGTCACCGGTAATTGCCTTTCCTTATCGGGTGGTCATCCTCAGAGTGGCTAATTGAGAGAAAAGGTGAAGAAGAAATGGAGAGGGAGGGAGGAAGAAGAGAAGAACATGCATGAGTAATTTATGAGCAACGAGTTGTTGCATAGAAGTGCATGCAGACCACAGGATTTAGAGGAATGCATGCCATTTAAATACATACATGTAAATGCTGCTGTATTTATTTCAGACAATTTATTACAAATAAAGAGTTCTTTGGCCATACAGGAACATTTTTTGGCTTCCTAACGAACCTTGCAGTGGATGGTTCTTCATAAACAATACATTAGAACAACTACTTTGGGCTCTCTAAGAAACTTTCAACATTTGCTTCTTGTGAATGAAATGCCCAACGCTCTTAAAGAACCTTTAGAGAATTGTTTTTGGAAATTAGATGTGTGAGGTTATTTTAAGGACCTACCCATAATGTATTTATTATAGGAAGAACCTTTAAATTGGTACATGAAGGTTCTTTAAGCCCCTAAAACTTACTAATCTCTCTGTCAGACAGGGTTCTTTAGTGAACCATAAGTGGTTCTCCTATGGCAACATTCAAATAAGCCTTTTTGAAAGTCAAAAGAAAGTTGTGCATTGGAAGGTTCTTTAGGAAGCCAAATGTGGTTCCTTTATGGCCAAAAAAATTCACAATATGTAATTATGCATATTTATACATTCTTTAAAAACAGGGTTTTTCACCTCACAAAATTACATTTGAGCATGCAAATAAGCATTTATGCATTCTATATAGAATTATTGCATTCACTAAAGAATAGCTGAAGACAATGTTTTTTAAGGATTATATATAAAAGTCTAGCATCATTAGGGAACCTTTACTCTTAAGAATACAATATAATACATAAGATACTCACCAGTGGTATATGATTTAGAAATTCATCTACAGTGAGATCATCAAAGCTTTCCCGGTAGGTGGTCTCTCCTCCGGTAGATTCCTCCTGCTCACTGGGAGGGTCTTCTAGACTGAAAATGTATAGCAAATCTGACCTCAGTCTCCTAACACAGATGATCACATCAAGAATACAATATATAGACTAACTAATATGCATATTAATATAAAAACATATAATACATGCAATGAATTTCAAAGTCAATCACACAAGATCATACATTTAGCCTACCTTCTCTTTCCTGTTAAGACAGAGTTCAGGTACTTTTTCACGGCCATCTGCTTGCGGAAGCGACTGTAGTTGTCTGTGAATATTGCATCTGAGTGTCGCTTCACCGGCACCTGGTCTTCCATCAGATCATCACTGAAATGCAAACGTTTGACTAGAGTTTAAAGCTCCTGTTAACCCAACACCTGTGCTTCAATTAATATTAATCATTTCCTTGTTTAAAAACATTCCTTACAGTTAAAAGACATCAAACGCACATTTGAAATTCAAATTAAGGAAGAATAAAAATATAATAATATAGATGAATAGTAAAAAACTGTATCTTTCTGACGTTTGTTGCATATGAGACTTTGACGTGCGTTCCTGATGCACGCACTGACAAAAGCGTTGCTTTGCATTCACTTGGTTCGTCTGTGTGCATCGGTTCCACATCAACACAAATACTGCCAAAAGTAAGAAAAGCGAAGGACAGTAATTGTGTTGATGGAATATATTTCATCCACGTGGAACCACTGTGCACCTCTGAATCCATAAAATTTCATTTCATCCTTTTTACTGTGGTTGCATTTTCATCCACTGTTCCATGACATCCTCCTGTCTTCTCCATAAAACGCAGCGTTTGTAAAGCAGGGAAACGTTCTAATCTGCTTTTCTGCCTCTTAGGCACCTCAGCACGTTGCGCTGAGCTGTGTAATCACAAAAATGCGAATAATGCAATAAAGTGCGTAAAAGCGCAGCGCGCCCTACCTGACTCTCTTCCCGATCAGCGACTCCAGATAGCGCCTGGCGGACAGCTGACCCAGCAGTTTACTGTATCCACTGGTGAAGAGACCGTCCGCGTGTCTCGCAGCTCTGCCGAGGAACAGAAGGACCGAGTTTACGCAGCAGTCACACAAGTAATTCCCTCATTATGTCTCAGTTCAGGTTTCTCTGCGGGATTTCTACACCATTACAGAGTCCACAGGCAAAACAAACATTCCCATAATCCATAATCTAACATGGATATTTCCAATAATTGGAAATAAAGTTGATTCTCTGCATTGTTCAGTCTGCCTGCCTGTCAAAGATGTGTTTATGTCATTCTCAGATTGACTTTTAATAATGTTTCATGTCGAGAAGAAGGTGTTTGAGAGCTCTGGTGTCACAATAAAATACAGTTCTTTTAAAGTTGAGAGTCTAGTCCGGAAAATTCTTACCTCATTGAGGAGTAGGGTAAACCGAAAGTCCGCGAGTAGAAGATGCTGCAAAGCGCTATGAGGAGAAGAAGCTGAGAGCCGTTCCTCTGTAACATCGCTTTAAACCTGCAGAAAAACAGTTTCACACTATAGCCTAAACACGCACACCTGTAAATAGAAGTTCCTACAACCACCAAACACAGATTAGCAGAAGAAGGAGCTTCTCGGTTTGATGAAGGAACTTAAGAAGAGACATGCGAGGAGAAGAACGAGAAGATTGGATGCTCAGCGAGCTCTTACATGTGCTGAGCGTTCTCCGTGGAGCTGAGCGCTGACCGTGGTGCTGAAAAAGCCAAACACAAGAAAAATAGCTCCCAAAGTTCCTCCTCGGCTCTTCTCCAGAGCTGACGTGTGTTCTGAATGGCCTCTCCCCTCTCCCCGTTTTATATATCTGAATATTTCCCATCAGATGGGAACACAATCAGATTTGATCCGGCTTGGTACGTCATGAAAAGAGTCCCGCTGGGACTGATGGCGTTCGTCATTGGCTTGCTGGCGCGTCCACTTCACGCTGAAATTAAGTTTTTGCATTTTTGCACGCGGTGACGTTTCTGTCTTTGTCTCGCTTGTTTAAGGGCTGATTCGTTTATAGGGTAACGATTTCACGTGCGGTTCCGGGGTCAATAGGAGAGAGACTTGCTCGACTTATTTCTGGAGATATTTCTGTGGAACTTATTTTTTTGTTATGTATGTTTTTAAGTTGATTTTGAAACAAAGTTGAACTAAATTGCTTTATTTTGGTCAGAGTCCCTGAATGAATCAGTTTGCATTCTCAGGGGGTTTAAACAAATATACAGGCCTATGATGCTGAGATTGAACTTTTAATTCAGTTTGAGAGTCTGGAAAGCCCAGACACCATATGTACTATATATAATAATCATGCCATGATTACCTACTTCACTTAAAAGGGGAACTCGGTTAAATGGTTAAGCTGAAAGCAAAAAAAAACACATTATTTTTCGATTTTCCATCAACTGTAGGCATAGGTTAACTGGTGATTTTGGATCGTAAAATAAAATGCCTATATTTGTATTGCAGACATAGTGACTCCTGGTTACTATGACTGCTGTTAAAGAAATCTGAACCATTTCACACTAAACCACACTGAATCACTCTGTTTACATCTCAAACACTCAATTATGCAAATTCATGGAATCACCCTTTTAGCCCAGACAAGTAGTTTATATATTTTGTCACAATTATTCCATTCAGTCAAATCAAGTCTGTAACTGACACACACACACACACACACACACACACACACACACACAAAACAAATACATTCACTACTTTCTTTTGTCTTGTGACTTCAAGTGCATATTTATTTAATTTATTTGTAAACATTGCTGCAGTAAAATTGAGGACTGCCATAGCAGGATTAAAAAAGGATAAATATTAAATAATGTGGCTTTAGTGCAGAAGTTCTTAATACAGAGCTTCAAGAGAATGTTCTTTTATTAAACACAGCAACAACAGTCTCTCATATCTCATATCTGACCACACTGACACACTTCCACGTATTTGCATTTCCAAGTGTGGTTCATTGTAATTCATTCTTTCCAGAGAGGCAGTTCTGTCATGATTCCGTTTTCAAAATCGCCTCCTTCTAAATGTCAGGTAAAATAACAGTGATTGGTTGTTTTGCACATTTAATTTCCCTTTTCTGCAGTAGTAGGTGGTTCTTGTCCACGTTAAGTGTTGAAAGGTACCAGAATCTCCCTAGAGAGACTCTCCCTAGAGAGACTCTCCCTAGAGAGTCTGGCAAATGCAAGAATAGGTCACAACTAGACAAAAAAAACCAGCACAGACCAGCATCATCAGCAGCAGCTGCGTATGCTGGTTTTGCCGGTAAAGATATCTGCTATTGTGAGTTGCCATTTCCTGCACACCTCATTGTGTATCACGTCTGTAAAATGCAATTGTGGGGAACAATGTTAAGGAGGCTAACTTGTTATTCTATTCCTATGGTTAAAGTGGGCCCCTAACTATCACACTTGTGTAAATTAAATTAATCTCTAATAGTAAAATTCTGTAACAGGTGGCTAATGCATCTAGCTATGCTACAAAGGTGTAATAAACCTTCATAACAGGAAAGAGTTGGTTAAACAAATTAATCTCATGAACATAAATACCGGCATTTCACTTCAGCATACAAACATACCAGCACTTCACTTCAGCATACAAACATACCAGCATTTCACTTCAGTATACAACCATACCAGCACTTCACTTTACCATACAACCATACCAGCACTTCACTTTACCATACAACCATACCAGCATTTCACTTCAGCATACAAACATATCAGCACTTCACTTCAGCATACAACCATACCAGCACTTCACTTTACCACAACACCATACCAGCACTTCACTTTACCATATAATCATACTAGCACTTCACTTCAGCATACAACCACACCAGCACTTCACTTTACCATAACACCATACCAGCACTTCACTTTACTGTACAACCATACCAGCACTTCACTTTACTGTACAACCATACCAGCACTTCACTTTACCATAACACCATACCAGCACTTCACTTTACTGTACAAGCATACCAGCACTTCACTTTACTGTACAACCATACCAGCACTTCACTTTACCATAACACCATACCAGCACTTCACTTTACTGTACAAGCATACCAGCACTTCACTTTACCCTAACACCATACCAGCACTTCACTTTACTGTACAAACATACCAGCACTTCACTTTACCATAACACCATACCAGCACCTCACTTTACTGTACAACCATACCAGCACTTCACTTTACCATAACACCATACCAGCACTTCACTTTACCATAACACCATACCAGCACTTCACTTTACTGTACAACATACCAGCACTTCACTTCAGTATACAACCATACCAGCACTTCACTTCAGCATACAAACATACCAGCACTTCACTTTACCGTACAACCATACCAGCACTTCACTTCAGCGTACAAACATACCAGCACTTCACTTCACCATAACACCATTCCAGCACTTCACTTTACCATAACACCATACCAACACTTCACTTTACCGTACAACCACGCCAGCATTTCACTTCAGCATACAAACATACCCGCACTTCACTTCAGCATACAAGCATACCAGCATTTCACTTTACCATAACAACATACCAGCACTTTACTTCAGTATACAACCATACCACCACTTCACTTTACCATACAACCATACCAGCACTTCACTTTACCATACAACCATACCAGCACTTCACTTCAGCGTACAAACATACCAGCACTTCACTTCACCATAACACCATTCCAGCACTTCACTTTACCATAACACCATACCAGAACTTCACTTTACCGTACAACCATACCGGCATTTCACTTCAGCATACAAACATACCAGCACTTCACCTCAGCTTACAAACATACCAGCATTTCACTTCAGTATACAACCATACCAGCACTTCTCTTTACCATACAACCATACCAGCACTTCACTTTACCATACAACCATACCAGCATTTCACTTCAGCATACAAACATATCAGCACTTCACTTCAGCATACAAACATACCAGCATTTCACTTTATTACAACAACATACCCGCACTTCACTTCAGTACACAACCATACCAGCACTTCACTTTACCATACAACCATACCAGCACTTCACTTCAGCATACAACCATACCAGCACTTCACTTTATCATAACACCATACCAGCACTTCACTTTACCACAACACCATACCAGCACTTCACTTTACCATATAATCATACTAGCACTTCACTTCAGCATACAACCACACCAGCACTTCACTTTACCATAACACCATACCAGCACTTCACTTTACTGTATAACCATACCAGCACTTCACTTTACCATAACACCATACCAGCACATCACTTTTCTGTACAAACATACCAGCACTTCACTTTACCATAACACCACACCAGCACTTCACTTCATTGTACAACCATACCAGCACTTTACTTTACTGTACAACCATACAGCACTTCACTTTACTGTACAACCATACCAGCACTTCACTTTACCATAACACCATACCAGCACTTCACTTTACTGTACAAACATACCAGCACTTCACTTTACCATAACACCATACCAGCACTTCACTTTACTGTACAACCATACCAGCACTTCACTTTACCATAACACCATACCAGCACTTCACTTTACTGTACAACCATACCAGCACTTAACTTTACCATAACACCATACCAGCACTTCACTTTACCATAACACCATACCAGCACTTCACTTCATTGTACAACCATACCAGCACTTCACTTTACCATAACACCATACCAGCACTTCACTTTACCATAACACCATACCAGCACTTCACTTCATTGTACGACCATACCAGCACTTCACTTTACCATAACACCATACCAGCACTTCACTTTACTGTACAACCATACCAGCACTTCACTTTACCATAACACCATACCAACACCTCACTTTACTGTACAACCATACCAGCACTTCACTTTACTGTACAACCATACCAGCACTTCACTTTACCATAACACCACACCAGTACTTCACTTCATTGTACAACCATACCAGCACTTTACTGTACAACCATACCAGCACTTCACTTTACTGTACAACCATACCAGCACTTCACTTTACCATAACACCATACCAGCACTTCACTTTACTGTACAACCATACCAGCACTTAACTTTACCATAACACCATACCAGCACTTCACTTTACCATAACACCATACCAGCACTTCACTTCATTGTACAACCATACCAGCACTTCACTTTACCATAACACCATACCAGCACTTCACTTTACTGTACAATCATACCAGCACTTCACTTTACCATAACACCATACCAACACCTCACTTTACTGTACAACCATACCAGCACTTCACTTTACTGTACAACCATACCAGCACTTCACTTTACAATAACACCATACCAGCACTTCACTTTACCATAACACCATACCAGCACTTCACTTCATTGTACAACCATACCAGCACTTCACTTTACTGTACAACCATACCAGCACTTCACTTTACCATAACACCATACCAGCACTTCACTTTACCATAACACCATTCCAGCACTTCACTCTACTGTACAACCATACCAGCACTTCACTCTACTGTACAACCATACCAGCACTTCACTTTACCATAACACCATACCAGCACTTCACTTTACTGTACAACCATACCAGCAGTTCACTTTACCATAACACCATACCAGCACTTCACTTTACTGTACAACCATACCAGCACTTCACTTTACCATAACACCATACCAGCACTTCACTTTACTGTACAACCATACCAGCACTTCACTTTACCATAACACCATACCAGCACTTCACTCTACTGTACAACCATACCAGCACTTCACTTTACCATAACACCATACCAGCACTTCACTTTACTGTACAACCATACCAGCACTTCACTTCAGCATACAACCACACCAGCACTTCACTTCATCATAACACCATTCCAACACTTTACTTCAGTACACCACCAGCGTACTTTATCGTAACACCATACCAGGTGTCCTGCATTGTACCTCCTTTAAACAGCAGTCCAGGCTAAAATGGCAATTATAAATGTTTTTCTGTAAATGTATTGGTTTTTGTGGCATCACAGAAACAATTCATTCAAGTAATTTGCTTTTGCTGTTTATTTTCCACACATGAACAGTGCGGGTATGTCTTGAAAAATTTCAGCAATGTGTGTGTACTTTATAATTTTCTTTTATTTAAAAAAAATGGGGGGAAATAAACTTTTCAGCTGTATGGACCCTTTAATGCATCATTGCCCTTTTAACGGTGTAGTGTGATGAGCATGGTTGTCTGCAAAGTTAAAGTCTTGTAATGAGCCTCTGGGATGCTTCTGGGTCGGCCTGCTCACACCAGACTGCTCCCATCTCGGCCTTGACTCAATCACCGTGCTAATAGAATCACTGCCAGCATTAGGTACATTAGGGCCTGAACTATGGGGAAACATGTTTATTCCACTGCTATGATGATTTAATGCAGAGTTTGTTATAAGCCTGATATACAGAAAAGCCTCACAGACTCTGGAGATGACTGATTACATAAAACATGTGTTCATATCACAAATTCTTACCATGTCATACTGTACTGTGAAAAAGTTAGAGACCACCCTTTATTCGTTTGATTTTACCCAGTACAGTTATTGAGGAGATATTTATGTAGTGAAAAAAACAAGCTACCGAGAAAGCTCCTAACAACCACCTGGTTGGCTTAGTTCACTACTGTGTCACTTAGATTTGTTTATTACAAGTGGGCAGATTTACCACTCCGCCTCCTTGCCTTATACCTTATTACATACAAAATGTATTAACTTTATTAGCTTTCCATATAAATGATTTGTTGCTATATTGGTTCTGTTGTTATATAATCTTGTTCTTGTAGGTAAGCAGTAAAATATTTAAATAATGTTTTACTGACCAATAAATGGCCGATATACGTTACAGTATTTCTTTCCTCGCCATGTAAACTGGGTTGTCCTAATGTTGAGTAACACCCCCAAAAGCATTCCCCTGACCAATTAGAGACTGATATTCCTAGCTTTACCCACACAAAACTGTTTGTCAATCTGTCTATACACCAGTTTCTTTGCCATGTCTGCCCTTCCATGTTTATGTTTGTTTGTTCGTTTCTTGCTTCAAGAAGTATTTAAGTATTCAAGTGTTGCTTTATTTATCTCTTTTTTTTATTTATTCACCCATCTCTGTCCGTATATGTTTCTTTACACGTTGCTTTGATTGTCCATTTGTTCGTTCTTCAGTCTAGATAGCTGGATAGTGATGTTAGCTCTGTAGGAGGGGTGGAGCAGGCTTGGAGTGTTGTACTAGGAGTGAACAAAAAACTGTCAATCAAGCTGCTCATTAGCCACACCCACACAGTTTTCAGATAGGTTTTATCATATTCATATCTAATATTATTAATTCAAGCCTTGCTGGTTGTTAAATACAAACACTCTAGTTCATTACAATCAAATTTTTTAAATGTTTTGTCTGCGGTGCCTGCAGTTTTAAATGTTTTGCCATGTTTGGCATGTATAAACAGTATTCTGAAAGTTGAATGTGGAGCATTGTATTGCACAGTAAAGTCTTCAGACGCTGTAATGACATCTATTATGGAGCCCCTGAACTCTGGAGAGGGCATTTGATGACAAATTGGTGGAGACAGAAATTGGTGCTGAGTGAGGAGCTCGGGTGGAGGCTCTAGGAGTGGACACGCCTCCGTGATGAGTCAGTTTTTACGCAGTCCTCTGCAGAATCAGTCGCTACTCAGCTAGTGACCTTAACGGCGTACTAAATGATTTCATCTGCCGTGCTCTTTGGCTCGGCCTGAGTTGTTCTGTACAGAGTGATTAATGGTGCGAGTTAAAGAGGCGGACCAGCTATAATAAATCAGCACCGCAGACAGACGAGCCTGTCATTGTGGTCACTGTACGAACAATGATGCGTTTGTCTCACAACTGATATCAGATGCATAAAATAAATCCTACACGTCCAAAAAAGATCTTCTTTAAAGGTTCTTTAGTAAAGGCTAACAATATTATGAGACAGAGGTACAAACAGAAAATCACAGCACGTTACACATAATTCTGATGTTATGAAGAGCGATTTTTAACTAAACTGAAACAAAAACATACAACTTGTTTGTTAGCAGTTGGGTCAACGAGATTGAGGCTCTTCGCTTTTCTTTTACTGTCAATGAATTAACCAGCAACAAATGATCCGTGGAAAACAATACTCAGGTCTATCGACCGCATAAGGGATAAGTCAGCTTTTGACACCTGCTGCACAATTTAAGGTGGAACAGGAAAAGTGGCGAATAATGCACTGTCAGTCTTGCGCTGTCAGTAAGAATGAATATTGTATTGTAAACAGTTTATTTTTGGGTGCTGTGCACTGGTGATAAAACAACAGCTACAAGGAATTCGAACAGAATTTTTTTTATGAACAACATTGATACATGACAAAAGCACTTTATAGTTTCTTGGTTTTAACTAATTTTGAAGAACCATAAATTATTAGTTTGTGATAGACCACCATATGTGGAAAATCGCTTCCTCTGTTCGCAGTTTACACAATACATTTACAAACAACTTATAGTGTGGCAGAAATCTCAGGGCAGCAAAAAGGCCGGGCAGTGGCCTCTGTAATCTGACATTTCAACCACGTTAACGGCTTCCTCCTCACTAACAGGTGTTTGCAACGTTAACACCGAGCACAGTCTCAAATTGAGATCTTGACATCTGCTTGTGATCTAACATCTTACTGTAGTGCCCTCTAAAGGTCATTCTGCCATCAGGATCATTTAAATATTGCAATCTAAAAAATATTTTCCTGTAACTGGATTAGCAGACGTGTTAACTAGACCTCTGTGTTAAGCTGCTTGCAAGCAACCAGAAGTGAAAGGAGAGGGTAAGACCCTCTGCTGTGAAAATACAATAGCATTTATATATAATGACTAGACCTTTACATATGATGATCTGCTTGCTGACTTAGAAGAAATCCAATTCACCGGCAGTTTTTCAAATGAAAAATAGGTAAACCATGTCTCTGAAGAGAAAAACCCATATTGCAAAATCCGAGGAACCACCAAAATAAGCCACTGTAAAAAGGGGTTAATTAACAATAATCAATAATCTCCCCGTAGTCTGGGGCAGGTGTGGGAGGAAAAAAAACACAAATATGCAGAACATGGGGCTGATAACCTGCAACAGAAAAAACAACAACAAACAAAAAAAAAATTATATTACTTCAGTGTGGGTGGAAGTGGGTGGAACTAAACAATTGTAGGCTGAATATGCTGACAACAACAATTTGTTAGTTCTTGGGGCATCACATCAACCAGCCAGAATATGTGGACCTGATACTTTATTAGTTTACATTATATCAGTGTAGAATGTTTGGCTTCCATGACTCCCAAAAAAGTCAACATCTGGTTTATTTCACAGCATCGGTTAATGGAAGAAGTTGAAAAAACTTAAAACTCTTGGCACTTCGGTCTGCTGAGTGTTTATGTTTACATTGGCAAGTTTTTCTGTTGTGGCTCCACTGAAAACAATAAAATACCTGGTTAAGTGATGTTCTCTCATCTCTCAGGTCTGGGAAGTGGTGTTTTTATGTTTTTAAGTTTTTAATGTAGTCACAGGGTATGTATTTCCACATAGTGCTTAAATGAGCAACTGCAGGGTCCTGTGACCAAGGGGTCTCACACAGGGCTGCAGCAATCCTTAACTCGTGAAATTTGGCTTATATGTTTTATGTCACAGATCAGCTTTCAGCATTGTCCAAAACACAGTTGATAAATGCTTCTATCTTAGAACTAGGTGACTTACATAGTTCCGTACATCTCAGCCAAAACATTTTAGAAGCATGTTTATTTTAAGGAGTGATGGTGGTCCTCTAAGGTGGATCTTTCTACTGAAATGAAAATGTAGTAGATACTAGACTAGGTTTACTGTCCTCTAAATTCAAATAGGGCTACAAATTCCCCTTGCACGGTTTACTCTTGGGACCCCAGGCAATGAATCCACGACTCGAAATCTTGATGGGAATCATGACTCTGCTCACCCAACAGCCCTGCGACTAATCAATTAGGCAAACCCTTCAGTGCATCTCTAGCTAATGCTGTAAACTCGCATCTGTATCTCTGGCCACACAGAGGATATTAGGACCAATAATGCTTTCACAGCATCATTAGGGAGCTAATCAAAGCCAAGGTCTACAGGGCAATGCTCCTGAGACCGCCGCTCAGCTCAACCAATCACATTAGGACTTTTTTTCCTTGTCCACGAGGTCCATCCGCACGGTATAGAACTACATTTTCTTCAATGCTAACGAGATATAGTATGCATTTAAGGTATGTCAGTCTACTGGCCTTTAAAAATACATCTGTTTTGCTTTGATGTTTGCAGACGGAAAGCATCTAAAAACGTCAGAGGCCACCTGTTATTTGTTTTTCGCTCAAACCAGCCTTTAAGTACATGTTATTCATTTTACTTAGTAGTAAGTAAGGAAGTTCAAAAGATTCAAAAATGGACCTGGTAAAGGTCCTGGTAGACCCACCAACACTGTCCCCATCAGATGAACAGCACCTCTTAATGATGAAAGATGAAAAAGCTTCTTTAAGAGAGAAAGGATGTGTAGCTGTTCAAGAAGCTCCTCACTGAGAAAAAAAAGACCCTGCTGCTTCTCTCAGAACAATGGACTGACCACCCCATGGTCCAAGATTATTTAGATGGTGAAAAGCAGAAAGATTGGACTTTGGAGATGTATCTGTTTGAGGAACTGAAACTTAAAAATGTGAATGTCAATCTTAAAAATGTGACCATGGAATAGAAAAATAGAAGCTCTAACCAAGGTAAAGCGTGGACACACTAAAATTGGCCAGCAGAACCAGATTCCAATTTAGAGCTAGAGGACACTGAGCTACCCAGGAATAAACCTCATTTCTTTCTGTGTGCAAGAAGATTTCTCTCATTTAAGCAAAGCGTAGCTAGTTAAGCTAATAGAGACGTGGTAGCCTGTTGTCCATTAGACCTGTTAGTAATCAGTTGTTTCAGCTAGAGTATGGCCTGGAGACACTATGCGGACCCTGCATGGTTTCGAGTTGAGTAGGCTTCGTGGACGGGTGCTGAATGGGTCACAGGGAGGCTGCCTGTGTGAAATAAAACTGCTGGACACTAACCTAGCCAATAAATAATGTGCTCTAATATTTTTAGCGTTATCATGTTTAGTAATAAATGTAGTCTAATAGTATGATAGTATGTAAATGCTCATGTGCCTTTTACTCCCTATTGTCCAAAAAATAATTTCACTGCTAAAATGGCCTGTTTTGAATTTAGTTTTTGCAAAGTCAATTTCTTTTAAGTTCTATTACTAGTGGGAGTTGCAGATTTATCAATGAGCACTGAGTTCCTTAAGGCTACCGATGCCTGTTGGAAAGGACATGTCACATCATACTGACCTGCTTCTCATAAAGCTTTACCTTCTTTTTTGGTCTTGTTCATCAAGTCTTCAGTTAAACTATCAAACCATTGAATATTTTGTCTTTGTAGTGCCTCCAATAGAATACAAGGATTTGCTAAACCTTTTAATTTATGTTTCCTGCTGTCCCAACTTTTTTGGAAGTGGATTTGTATTTAAGTTTACAGTTACTGCTAATGTTTGAACTGCTTCAGGGCTAACTAGATGAGAGTTATGAAACCAGATGCATTTATAACTTTCATGTCTATAAACATTCGTATGTGGTCTATTGCTGTGTGGAGATCTTCCTATGCCACATATTATTTGTGCTCCTAAATAATAAATTATATGACAGTAACTGTTTATTTGCAGCTATTTTTTTATATACTGAACCCCTGTCTGTCACTGCAGCTCTGGCTATGTTGCTTTCTCTTGATGCAGTATGAGGGATACAAAAGCTCAGAGGCAATAATACATCACACAGTCTGAAACAGTGAGACACGACTCAGAGGTGACGGTAGCCATATGTGAGGGAGGGGGGCTTTATTGAAAAATAATCGAATGAAACGAGCGTGATGGAGCTCCACTCTATCTGGGGAGGGGGCAGCACAATTGGTGGGAGAAAAAAAAAAGAAAGTCTTCAGAGCGCATGCTGGAGGTGGAGAATGTGCTTATATTTTGTGTGGATCTTCGCTCATCCATCTCTATCCTCCTGTTCACCTCCTTTAAAGGGAAATTACACATGGTTTACAAATCAGATACAATATTAAATGGTTGACTTGAGTTGTTTAGATTAGTTTGGAGTGAAACACTGCTATCTAGAGAAACTTATTAGAGTTTTTCCCAGTGGTGGTGATAGGAACCAGATGTCCATCTCTAAGGCCTTGTTCAGATTGCCAGCCCAAATCAGATTTTTGCCATATCCAGATTGTATCCTGATTGATTTTTGATTTGTCTGGACAGCAAAAAAAAAAAACCCACATGAAATATGGATTTGTATGGATTTTTACAGACGCTTCTCAGTCTGGATGCTCTGGAAATCGGATTTCATAGCACTTTTTGCGTCACCTGCCACAAACAGCTACAGTGTCAAATCTAGAACCATGGAGGAGCAGTAAGTGTTTTCTATGTAGTTGCTGGCACATACATCATTACCACAGCAACCTATGCAGATAGGTTAGTGATGTTTGGACTGATGATCTGATCAACTGCAAATAAGTTGTTTTAAAACATCTGATTTGCCTGCAGTTTGAACACAGCCTTAAAGCACACATGTATTACATGTAATAATAATAAATAATAAGAATTTTTTATACTGCTGGCAACTAAAAGTGATGTACAGACTGTTATGTCTTCAGTAATAGATGAAACTATGAGCTTAATAAGCTGAAGACGCATATCAAATTAATAAGCACTAATAAGCTGCATTTGTTTTGGTTAAATGACAAGTAAAAAATAGAGTATTTAAAAGTTTTTTTTAAGTGAGCACTGAGGCTGCTGTCTTATAAAAGCTGTGATTGTGTTTCATAGTTTATGTAATTTAAGCTGATGCTAGATTATTTAGAGCTTTATAAACTAGTAGCAGAACTAATTATATTCTAATAGAAACAGGTGTCTAGTATGTTTTTTTTATAACAGGACTGATATGAGCTCTTTGTTGTGTTTGTTAGATTCTCTACTGCGGTGTTTTGGATGAGTTGTAGTGGATGGAATGTTTTTTAGGAACCTCAGTAAAAAGAGCATTACATTGATCAACTCTGCTGTAACAAATGCATGAACAAATCTCTCTGCATTGCTGAGATAGGAAAGGCTGAACTTTAGATATTTTGCACATGATAAAAAACTACTTTACTGACTGTGTTTACATGTGGAATAAAACAGGGCTCTAAGAGTTTTAGTAACAAGAATTAGTTTTTCAGTTTTTTCTTGATTTATGTGATGTACTTGATTTTGACTAATGATTAAGACTACTTATTTGTTTGACACTAGATGAGCATTTAAAAGGTTAAAAATAACTTTTTCTTAGACTGTTTGTAAGAAAGGTTTGAAATTGGTCTAAAGTTATTTGATATGGCATTCTACTCTTTTTTAGTAGAACCTTCACTAAAACAATCTGAAAAGAATCAGGAAATGTTTCTGACTAAGACATTTTTACCACAATTAATATTCCATATACTGTTGGTAAATCCACTGTTGATTTTAATAGATAAAATGTCTATATTTGTGTTGTAGACAAGATAACCCCTGGTTCCTGTCACCACCACTGTAAGGTTTTTTTTTTTGTGTTCTTTCAAATCAGAATATTCTGAATGAGTGTTTACACCCCAACCACTAGATTATGGATAGCTTTTTTTTTTTACAAATTGATGGAATTTCCCTTTATAGCTATAAAACATAATTAATATGACGAATTATTGTACTGAAATGCTAATCATTTCAAAGGAGAACATTTATAATGTACACAATCAGGATTTTATTCATTTTTAGATTTTAGAAAAGAGTGCACATTTATTGTTAGCCTGTATAGTATAAAGCAACAGTTAGCTTTAATGACAGTCAACAAGATCAAATGTACATAACAGACAGATTCAGTTCTCTCTGAGCTGCTGCTTTGCTGCCCCTGAAATGGGAGAAACTAAACACATTTTTTTTGGTTAAACAGAAGAATGGCTTTGATATGGCTTTGTGTTCCCAATTTCAGCTGTGATCTCTGTAATCCTCAGTCAAGTACAATTATTTTACAATTATTATAAATAAACAAGTGAGGTTATTAGGCTAAAACCGTGAATAAAGGCTCTGACCAGTTAGCTAGTAATAAATTGTGGTGCAGCACATTGTTAGCCAACAGATTAAGAATTAAGGCCTGTTACGAGCCTGCAGGCCACCAATAATGCATTTTAAGAGGGAAAGCCCTGTTCAATTACAGTCTGGACTGAGGTTGCTTTTGGCCTGGGACCTGAACCTAAGACATGCCTAAAGTAAATAAACCTGATACAATGGACAATAAGTATAGATACAAATTAGTTTATAAATATATAGGATTTTATGCTTTCATAGGGAGTAGCACTCCAGTACAAAGTATAGACCCAGCCAAACGATAACACATACTGTAGAATAGGTCACACTGACAAGCACAGTGCCCTTAATCATGGCCTCTTCCCTGCTCAATCTGCCCTGGTCCACGGTAGGTGCTATTATTGTTCAGTAGAAGCATCTTGGAGTAACAGCTCAGATATAAATCAGTAGACAAGCAGTCAGGCTGCCAAGTAAGCACATGCCATGTAAAATGGCCTATTGTTCGCTTCTCACTTATCACAAATTTACAAATTGCCTCTGGAAGCAAGAACTCTGCAGCAGTAACTTTATAAAATGGGTCTCCATGACCGAACAGCTGTACACAAGCTTAAGACCAATATGCACAATGCCAAGCATCTTTGAAGTGATGAATCACGCTTCACTTTCTGAAAGTCTGCTGGATAAATCTGGGTTTGTGAGATGTCACAAGAACGCTATGTGCTGGAATGCATAGTGTTTACAGTAAAATTTGGTGGTTGGGGCAAATTAGTTAGGGGCTGTTTTAGGTTGGGGGGGGGGGGGGGGTTGTTGAGGCATAATGACCATGGTTTTAGAATTAAATGACCAAAAAGATCATATAGGTGGGGTGAAATGTATAGGTGTCCGCACACTCATATTTATCATACAGTGTTTGTGTGAATAAACATACATACATATTACATAAAATAAATAAAGTATAAATATATCACAAAGGACACAATATTGCTGAAGATAAAAAAACAGCTGACAGTTTTTACTAACCATGATCTGAAGAAAATTCCTTTTGAACATGTAACCTGTGGAGTACAGCAGATATTCGGTGAGTGGTAAATGTGGTCAGGCAAGATGGTTGAATACATTTTGCATTGTCTTTAAGAGATGACTTGTTACTGATGACTATGCTTTAAGCATGAGATGTTGAATGGAGTCTCACATTACTGCAAAATTAATAAGACAACATATCATATTTTAAGTTGTAGTAGGCCAGAATAGCCAAGAAATGCTGTTTCTAATGTGCTGCAACCTATATTTTTTATTTTCTTTAAGTCATTTAATATGCAAATAGGTCTTTGTGAAGGACAAATCACCTGTATGTATTCAGTATGCTAATTCCAATATTGCAGACTGTAATGATAGAGGCCATAGACTATTGATATATTGAGGCCATAAATGTTGTATAGTGAGGCCACAAATTCATATATTGAGGTGACGAGGCATAATTAACTTGTGGCTTGAATTTATTAGCTCCTGGCCGTAACAAAGTAATTTGTGGCCTTAATATTAGATTAAAATGAAAATTAAGAAGCAAAGAAAACTGTAAAATGAGAATATGCCGCGCTGATGCTTCGATCTGTAAAACATACGTATCGACGAATTAGTTTTTTCAAACTCGATCTTATTTCGCTGCGTATTATGTGAAGATTAGCGAAATCGAGCGAGTCCCTCCCGCACTTGCTTCTGATTGGCTGCGCTCGTCGGACGAGCATCACGGGATAGCAAGATGTCCGCGTTCATTTGAAAATGTGTGTTTACTCGCTTTTCATAGCTTAACGCTGCGTTTAGATGTTTTATGCAGGGTTTAGCTATCTGTACATTCCAGCAGGGGAGGCACCAACTGCAGGACAGTGACGGACTCCGAGACAAGAGCCTGATTATTCATTACTAACAGGTAAGTTTGACGCCGCGGGCTGATAGCTAATGCTAATGCTAGCGTGCGTACGAACTGTTCCGGGCTGTGAGGCGAGTTCAGCTCGCTCTGAAGTGAGATGTGTTTCAGTGCTTATACCGATACGTTACAGTAATAATAAAATAAAATATAGTTTTCTTTTTATTTAGTGGTTAACGGTTTCTTACGTTTCCCACTACGCTTAACGTGTAGTTAGGCTGCCAGGTTTGGGCTAGCAACCTCTCTGTCAACCGGATCTGTCTTAGACAGTTAACCGCTGTTTGGGTTTGTGTGTATAAATCATTAGTCCTCTTTTTTATGACCCGATTCTTTTAGGGAACTAAAAACGCTTGCTGCCTTTTCATAAATTAAATCAACTTATCACTAAATACCACAACGTTAAAACTATAGACGTAATATTTTGATAGCCCAGGTCACCAATGTGTATGTAATTACATTAAACTCAGTTTTTATGTTATTCTGGATTAGCAATAGAACACAGGACTGTAGTGAGGGTATTTGTATGCAAGTTTATTTGGGGTCAACAGATACTGGTCTATCAGAGCTGAAATCAATTGCAAGTAACTAATAACACAGATAAACAGTCTTTAAGATGGTAAAACAACAACTTAATTAGCTCTCAGTGATGTTTCAAAACGGAGCTCAGTAACCTGAAAACCAATGTACACAAATAAAAAAAAATTGTTTAAATGTATTCACACAATTTTTATATTATACAGGTACATTGTATGAGTGACTGACAGTTGCCATTATTTCTTGCATCTCTCACAAAATCAAAAAGCACGTTTGATTGGATAGTGTGTTTATATCTAAATATGTATGTTTTAGCTAAAGGAATTTTCATAGTGTTTTGACATTGACTGCACTAGTAATTCCACACTAAAATTACCAATTAAATCTATGTGCAATAATTTCAACATCAGTTGCAGTAATTATGTTATGTTCAGACATACAGATGTTCAGTTTAATATAGGCAGTATTTATAATATGCTCAGAGAAGTACAAATGATAAAGGTACAAAAATGGCCCACCTGTATATCTAATTTGCTTTTTACAGTCTCCCCTGTACTGCTCTCCTTGTCCTCCTTTTTGAAGCCCAAAATATCATACCTTTATCTTCATTTTTAAAATATTCTGTTTTTTGATAATGTAGTAGCTGCACTTTATGTTAAAAAATAACTAGCAAATGAACTGTTTACAGTGACTTGCAGTTAAAGCTAAGGGCTAAAGTTTTGCTCTTTGTCCTTAAAAATTAGAACTTTGGAGATACATTTTTTCTTTTATCTGACAGTGGCAGCATGTTCACCTTTAATGTCGAAAACCATGAAGTCATTTCACAAAATGAGAATGCTGGATCATTAGAAAGGATTTATTTGAAGTTCATAGGTCCATCAAATGTCTCCTGCAGAAATAATGCTGATATTGGGAACTCATGTCGAACGTGTATGAAGAGAGAGCCACAATGATAGCCGCCGGGGAATTGCAGTCGTTTGTCCCGTTCGGTCGTGAGCACTGCAAGAATCACCCGAACGCCGTGAACCTCCAGCTGCGCCAACTGCAGCCCGCCTCGGAGCTCTGGTCCTCAGATGGAGCGGCCGGACTCGTGGGATCCCTCCAGGAAGTCAGCCTCCAGGAGCGCCAGAAGGTAGCCAGATTGTTTCTGCATACACTAACACCAGTATGAGAGCCCTGGTAGGAGGTCTTACAGCCTCTTCGTAATAGTTATTTTACTAGAATTATCTATTTTTTGTTGGGTAATAAATCAACTTGGTAGAATCTTGGAGATGAAGGGCTTCAATTTCAATTCCATGTAATGGACAGTTAAATCTGGCAAAAATATAGAGTATTTTATTTAGTTAGTAAAAGAAAATTACCTGACTGACAGGTTCTGTATTCAATCAAAGCAATTTTTTTTTGAGAATAAATATAAAACATTCTGTTAGCATTTGTGCTACATTGTTAGGGGTAGCTGCATAGCTAGTAAAGAAACACACATTACTCAGCGCTGCCTTCTAAATCGAGTTAGAACTATTTTTGTGTCCTGGAATCCAAGCATTTTCATGTAGTAGCATTTTATACTGAGTTTTGTCAAGTCATCCGTCTATAAAGAATGAATGATAAAGATTTGATTGGTTCAAATTACCCTCAGTGT
Organism: Megaleporinus macrocephalus; assembly: GCA_021613375.1. NCBI lineage: Eukaryota > Metazoa > Chordata > Actinopteri > Characiformes > Anostomidae > Megaleporinus > Megaleporinus macrocephalus. The sequence continues at coordinate 31,776,660 of CM038706.1, forward strand.
AGGGCCCCGTTGTTTCTGGTGCCCTGTTGTCGACATGTTTAGGCACTAGGCAGCACTAGTGTTTTACTAGTAAAAGTTTTTTTTTTATAGTAAGTGTTCAGTTATTAGGATAATTGTCTTTTATTAAAATAATTGGTAAAATCGATGATTTATGACCAGGAAAACATAAATTTTCATAGAAAGAAGTAATTTTAAAAAATATGATAATGTAATAGTTTCTCCTAAAAAATTACCTATGTTGTATTTTCTGGTTGTGACATGATTAAAAGCTAAAATGGCTATTCATTGTGTTGTATTGGTGAATGTCATGGAAAAGTACAAACCATCAAGACTGCATAATTTCAATTTTAGATTTTCTCTTAGCACATTCTTAGCTGTGAATGCCCATTTTGAGTGTCCATTCATATTTATTGTCCTTTTTAATTCCACATTTCACTGTTGAAATGTCTTTAAGATTGTATCACTCTTCTTCACCTTTCTTGTAGTAGTTTTTGGCGTCTCAAAAACGCCTTTTGGTTTACATTTTTGACAGGAATCCTGGCAGCTTAGGAAAGGCTCCACTGTCACAAATGATGAAGGTGAATATGAGGAGGAGCTGTATGTGGCTGGACACATGGTCATCTGGAGTCGTGGGAGCAAGAGCCAAGCTTCCCACGTGTACAAAGCTTTCACAGTGGACAGCCTGGTTCAGCAGGTATACGTCATACTGGTAGCGTTGCAGAGATGAGGTTGGCCGAGATGGCAAAAATGTGAAGACTTTATCACAATATGTAAAATGTATTATGGCAGGTTGGAGGAGACACTAAGGATGCATGATAACATCAGAATAATATAAGTATCACCAGATGACTGTTGAAAGGCGGCTCCTTTGATTTGGTAGTTTAGTCTGATAGTGTGTGTATTACATTCTGAAAGAACAGAATGTTTGGGTGATGCAGGGTTGCATTTTACTGTATTTGTACGCCTCCACCAATAAACGTTGTATTTCTCTGCATTGATGATCGAAGTGGATTATTAGGCGTATCCTCTAATAGTGGGTCTTCTGTATTAATGTTCCTCTGTAGGCCCTGTGGTGTAATTTCACCGTTCCGCAGTCCCGTAAAAACGGTAGGTACTTTTTTTTTATCTGATATTGTAGAAAAGATAGTAAAAACTCAATTCCCTAATTAAATGTTGATTTATTTCCTGTTTTGGAACTTCAGAAAAGGACACAGTTGAACAGAGTGTCTGCATAGTCCAGAGCATGTGTGTGAATGTCCACACTGTGAGCGGGAAGGACTTCATCTCTCCACTACCATTTCAGGTATGCAATTGTATGGTACGAATAAAAGATATTGCAGGTACAAGTGTGATACGATTGTATTCTGATGCTACTGCTTTACAACTTTACATGTTTTAAATAATTTAGCTATAAAGAAATACATCTATTACGTTAGAAGCCTAGGGTTCTCTAGGAAATTATAAACTAGTTTTCCAGTCAAAGGGTAAATTCCAGGAAAATAAAAAAATTAATCCAGTGTGCCGGAAATATCACTCCTGGAGAACGCCCTGAATGCATAATTTAACTTTACGTCCTGGAGAACGCCATAAATGCATAATTTCACATAGTTTTGCTTTCATAGTTTAGCATATGTATAGCTGCTAATGTCCATATTGAGTGTCCATTCATACTTATTGGAATTTTAAATTCTACAACATCATGCGGACAGATAGCAAGGCTGCAATAACACATGACAGCTTCTGGCAGGAGAAACAATCATAAACATATTTGTCGAACTTGGAAATGTTGAATGGTTGATGATTGGTTGGTGCGATTGTTCGCTTAGTCTATATACAGGTTTTTGAGTTGTATTGTTGATTTAATGTTTGGGATTTTTGGTTGCTGTGTCTCATTTAAAGCTGACCTTTCATGAGCGAACTAAAATGTTATAGAGGAGGAGACAGGTCACTGGTTAAAAATGATTGCCATCTGTCTATGAGGAAAGTTTCACCCTTCAATGAAACCAACCAATCTGCTTACTAGATCAGCAGCAAGCTTCCCTTTGTTAAGAAGCAGTAGCTGGAACAAACTGGAAAGAGTGTTCATCACTACCAAAGATTTCTTCAGTAAGCATTAATATACAGTGCATCTGGAAAGTATTCACAGCGCTTTACTTTTTCCACGTTTTGCTATGTTACAGCCTTGGATATCCAAAATTTCACTCAAAATTCAGCACACAATGCGCTATAATGGAAAAGTAAAAAAAAAAAAAAAAAAAAAAAAAAGGTCATTGTCCTGTTGAACTGCTGTTGAAAGCTGAAACTGTCAGAATGACCTCTGGGTTCTTGGTCTCCTCCCTGACTACGGCCCTTCTGCACCTAGCCCTTAGATTGACTGAGCAGCCAGCTCTAGGAAGAGTTCTGGTGGTTCTAAACTGCTTCCATTTATGAATGATGGAGGCCACTGTGCTCATTGGGACCTTGATCTACAGACAATTCCTTGGACTTTATGGTTTGGTTTGTGCTCTGACATGTACTGTCAACTATGGGACCTTATGTAGACAAGTGTGTGCCTTTCCCAATCATGTCCAATCATCTGGCTTTATCACATGTGGACGGCAGTCAAGCTGTGGAGACAACTGAAGGATGATTAGTAGAAAGAGGATGCACCTGAGCACAATTTTGAGTGTCATGTAGCTTTTAGTTACGGTTTAATTGGACATTTTGTCATATTGAGTGAAAATACAGATGTTGCTTTTCTGTAACAAATAATTTTTCATTTTTTTTTACTGGGGATGCAAGAAAATATTGATGGATCGTAATATTATGTTTTGTGATTCTGTATTGATTTCATTAATAGTTTAATATAAAGATATGTGGATGTGCAGAGAGTTGTGTTGTGTTTAGACACCTGATTGATAGAGACCAGTGTTCTAATCTGTCTTCAGCCATCAGACTCTTCTGATATAGCGCACCGCTACCTTAGCGTTAGTGAAAAATGATATATGGTGGTGATTTTTAAAAAATATGTTTATACTGTGACAGTTTTTCTATAATTAGATTTTAAAAATAGCATTGTCTTGCTTTCTTCCCTTACATAGCATAGACACATTAAAATAAAAATAAAAAAACCCTTTTTTTCCTGCAGAGCATATTTTTGCCTGTCCTGTCTTTACATGTCATTATTTGGTCCTGTGTGGGATGTGAAAAAGCATAATCATCTCGATTTACTCAGTTACTGATGTTGGCTGGATCTTGTCTGTAGCACTCTCATTGTGGTAGTAATGGCTGATTTGGCACGGTGACAGCACAAACACTCTCGCTTGCAAATGACAAGCGCCATCATTTGGACGACACAAGACTTGGCAAACGTTATCAGTTTCATGAGCTCTGATGTGATGTCATTTCATTTTCCCAGGTTTGGTTTTGTGAACATTCATGCACTGATAATTGTAGAATTATAAATATTTTCTCTCATAAGGTTTACATTTATTTAGTTATTTTTAGATGTTTTCTGATATGACTACTGGAATACTGAGTAGTGGCCAATACATTTGCCTTATTCTCAGAAAATACATACAGCCGCACAGTGAACAAAGAAAACATTACTGCTCAATTACCAGTCAAGGTTAGATATTGGGTGCAATGAGGGTCAGGGTTATTTAGCTGCTTTAATATTCAGTTGCATATCTGCAGCTTCTATAATCCTCATAAAAGCATTGACAAATGATAGCAGCTAAACATGAGCCTGAGGTCCATATGCCTAATGCCAAGCGTGTGCTAGAGTGGTATAAAACCCACGTAATTGGGTTTTGGAGCAGAGGAACTTCATTCTCTGGAGTCATGGAGCTCCATGCAGTACCCTTTGAGAAGAGCCGGAGGGATCCAGACCTGATCATCCAGCATCAGTATGTGACCTCACTAAAGTTTAATCAAATCCTTACAACAGTGTTCAACATCAGTACCTGACCTCACTAATGCTTATTCAGGTCCTCCTGTTAATACATTTTTATTTCAGAAAAACTGCTGGATAAGCAGGTGATAGAGGCTAAAGCGAGCCTTGACTTGTATATGACTTAATACCTTAAAATAACACTGAAGAGGTATTCTCCTGAGAAATGTCACATTCTAGCTAAAGCTGGATGTGATATTTAGCTCTAATGCATCATTCCGCCTTATAGCATTTGCTAGACCATGACATTACTCTAGAGAACAGCTTTTGATATTGACATGTTCTAGCTGAAGTTGGAAAGCATGAATGATGTTAATCCTGATTCGGTGGATGAGAGAGAGCACAACTGCTTGATGTAACCTACTAGCAAAAGTATTTACTCTATTTTTTTAATAAGTATTTTTTGTGGCCTTTATGTTTTAACAGTTACGCATCAGTTTAAAGGTATATTTTCTACATTTTTTAAGAATGGGCTCAAGAATGGGTTTTACATGCGGCCTAATTTAGTTGTGTCGCTTAACATCACTTGAAACACTGAACACAGTTGCCTCACTCCTGCTGGTCATAGATAATGTCTTTATATGGTAACGATTTCATAATGAGTACAACATGAACGAACATATGCCTGGAGATCTAATTTATGTTATTAGAATGACTCTAAACAGAATGAATAATAATGATAGTTCTGTTGGACCTTGTCTCGGTTATTTAGGTTTCTACACTTTGGCCAACCAAGTTCGGCTTGCTGTTTGAGCGTAAAAACATCACATCTGATGCTCCAATGAGTCCCACAAGGTATTGAAATCTATGTTCTTTGGTGTTAATAGCTCTGTTAAATATATTTAGCATGTTTGTGTTTGAATAAGGTGAGTTAGGGTGTTTGCAAGGACTAGTGGTACAAAGGTTGTTTTTGTATTATTATTATTATTTTTTTTTTTTCAGAGAGCCTCTTCCAACCCTGTTCAGCATGCTCCACCCGCTGGATGAAATAGCACCTGTTGTCTGCAAGTCCACAGGTCAGTTACTGTTATTATAGGGAAAGTATTTGCTTTTTCTCTTTGAATATCTGCACTAGTATACCAACAGTATTTGAATGTCCTAATAATGAAATATTTATATTATTACTAAAACACCAAAGTATGGAAGTAATACAAAGTTGTACATAGTGTTTTAGTGACTGTAGTGAATATATTATTAATTACACACTTGAATGGCATCTGGAGAATATTAGCAATGCAAGCTTTTAAATGCATTTAAATCCAAAACAAATGTAATTTTCATCTATTGTTTCCAACCTTATTGTCATTTTCAGCAAAATGAAGTGTTGTGTAATCAAAGATTCCCTTTATAATGAACGTATCCTGTCTTTATGCTATGTGTAATAAATGCCCAGCCACTCCCTAGCAACCAACAATGTTGTATGCCTTCAAATATTTAACTTATTTCAACTTTTATTCAATTATTGCAGCCTTGTAATTATTATGCACCTTTGGTTTATTGCTGAGACTCCCTAAAGGCAGCACAGTGATGAGCTCCTCTGTCTGGCAGGTCTGTTTGAGACGGTGCGTCTGCAGTATGTATCGGACAGTGCTCTTCGAGTGGTTTTCTCCTGTGAGGAACCTTCTATTATCATGACCTACGATGCCCTGCAGTGCACTCATACTGTGTGGTCTCTTCGCAAAGTCACACCAGAGGTAACCGTGACGATTAAGGACATTTCGTTGCTGTTACTGATTTTGTAACATTGTTGAGATGTAAAGAGACACTAATGTATTGCTTTTGGACAGCAGTACCTTAGCCACAACTAATTAAGTTGTGGTTAAAGTTTTATGATGTGGTTTCTTAAAGGAACAGTCTACAGTGCTGAAGTGTCCTGGACCGGACGCCCCCGCTCAGTCCCCTGCGCCTGCCCACAGCTTCCTTGGTACCCATCTGAGGAATGTGACCCGGCTGGACTCTCCTAGCTCACCCCTGCACTGCCACGCCCTGCACAATCAGAGCCGCTTGCCATCTTCCCCCAGCCTGCACTCGCGTGCCCACTCTCCCAACATCTCCAACATGGCTGCCCTCAGGTTAGCCTGACTTATCACAGCTCTGAGAGTTTTCTGATTAGAAGATGTAAATTTCTGACTTAGAATCTCTTACAGTGCAGCGCATTGAGAAGTCTAATTTAACCATGATTCGATAGAATTGGTACAGACAACAATTGTGTCTGGAGAAAAGATTTGTATCGCAAAACGCAGCTGTAGTGTTTCAGGTGGCTTGGAAGTCTAAATTGGATTACAACAATAGTAACAACAATAAGAAGAAGGAGCAAAATTGATGAATTTTATTGATCACTTTTATAGTCCTTTAAATATAAACATAATATTACATTAAAGTTTCTACTTAAAGTGTAGTTGGTTTGACTTCTCTGGTTTCCTGTAAGAGAAAGGAGAATGCAGAACACAATGTACTTGTGATATTTCAATCATGACTTTCTTCCTTTTTTTTTTTTTTTTTTTCCCTTCCCCATGCCTATTTTCCTGCCTCATCACTAGTCGAGCCCACTCACCTGGCATTGCGGCTCCTTCCTTTACCGGAGGGCAGCGTTTTAACATATCTTGTCACTCTCCATCGGCCCGTGGACACAGCCTGTTAGCCTCACCTAACAGTACCCTAAATGATACGGCGCTGTTGCCCGAAATGGAACCAATCCTGCCTGACCTGTGCATTGAGCAGCTGTGGACAGAAACCACTACTACTTACAGGTTAACAGCCCTTTTTACCCTCTATCAGTTAGATATTTGGATGGGTTGCCTTTAGCTTTGATTCCAGTGCTAAGCATCATTTCTTTCCCTCCACGGTTGTGTTTATTTTTGGACGAGGCTTCGCATTGATGACGGAAGACTCAAGCCACTCTGTAAAGTTAAACAAATTGAGTAGTTTATACTTTGAATAGTTTATACTGTGTGTTATGTTTTTTTTTTTAGGGAGAAAAGCTGCCAGGCCTCTAAAGTGTTCATCACCTCTGACCTGTGTGAGAGCAGATATCTGTGCTTTTTGGTTGAATCCCACCAGCAGCTCAGGTTTGCACATGTCTGCTTTCTGTTCCTTGTTGGTTTTCTTCAGTTCTACTGGTTTTACTTGTGGCTGATTTCACACGGGAGATGTAGTGGTTCCATGTAATTTGTTTTTTCTTTTTTTTAAAACTTTTTTAATCTTCTCTCTTGCCTCAGATGTGTTAAGTTTCTTGAAGGCAATGAAACCAACCAGCTGATATTTGCATCAGTTACCACCATTCCTGCCAAAGATGCTGCACCCTTAGAGGTGAGGCTCCATAATGGAAAATTAGAGATATAAGTGGAAATTTGCAAATCAAATCATATACATGTCAGATGATGGAATGTATTTATTTCAATAGGACATTGATGCCTTGCTGGTATTGGAAACCAACGGCAGCCTGGTGTTGTACACAGGAGTCACACGGGTGAGCTGGCATTTAAGCAGTCTTTTAACACCCAACAAATAATTGTTGATATGAACAATTATTTGTTCATATCAGCTACCATTTACAGTGTATCAATATTCAATGACCACAGAGTTATAAAATGGTTCAAAGTGGCTGTGAATAGAATTTGTTATTCACTTAGATTGAATTCTGCTTATTGTTGAAGATATAAACATTACTTTGGAGGAACAGGATTTTGTTCTAATAGCAGCAACATGCAGCATAAACCAAAAATATTTGTGATTACAAACCTGCCAGGTAGTGAAAGCATGTTGTAATCAATTACTGCATCAAAGCAATCAGCAGACATCAGATGTTAAAAACATAGATGTATTTTGTTTCAGCACAAGAGTGCTTGTTTCTGTGGCTTTTATTTTTTTCTATTTATTTATTTAACTATTTTTATTTTTTTGTTTATGACCACTGGCCGTGAGAACCGCAGTGCTGTTACAATTTTGGTTAGAATGTTTGTGAATAGTGTTCTGCGAGAGTGATTTCAGCCACTAGATAAATAAATATATACACACTGATCAGCCGTAACATCTTAAAGCATTAAAACATTTAAATGGACCCCCAAAGTACCACCACAGGGCAGATGTTATTTAGGAGGTTGGTCATTCTCAGTACTGTAGTGACACTGTATGTCACACCGTATGTTATGGTGGTGTGTTAGTGTGTGTTGTGCTAATACGAGTGGATCAGACACAGTGGTGCTGCTGGACTGAGAAAAGTCCACCTACCAAAACTGTCCAATTAACAGTGTCCTGTAGGCAGTGTCCAGTAGGCAGTGTCCAGTGACCGCTGATGAAGGCTAGAGGGCACAAACTGTGCTGCAACAGATGAACTGTCATCTCTGATGTTATGTCTACAAGGTGGACCAACAGAATAGGAGTGTCTAATAGAGTGGACAGTGGTTTGATACAGTGTTTTAAAAACTCCTGCTGTGCTTTGTCACTGCATTAATATCTGCTCATTCGTTGGTGGTCCTTTAGGGGTGGGGGACCTCATTAAGAAAGAATGGAGTAAAAGTGGTTTACCAAAGTGTTCAGAGAAACAAATGGACTACAGTCTGTAATTATAGAACTTCAAAGTGCTATATGTCCTCTATGGTAAAGGGATTTGATAATACAGACTTTTTTAAAATCTTTGCACTTATAGTTTAGTAACTCAGTGTTTTGTTTTGTTTTTAATGAGTGGCATTTATGCTGCTCTAGACAGTCATATGCAAATATGTTAGTGGTTGTGACACAAAATCTCACATCTTGTTTTCAGTCAGGAATGAATAGGCTAAGCAGTTGGGGAATTTAATTTAATTTCACTTAATGCAAGGTGGAAAACGCATTGAGGGCAAACTCTCATTTTCTGTAGTGCACAGTTCCATAAACAATAAAACAGAAAGACAATTTTAAACAGTAAACAATTACAAACAAAAACATTAAGTGAAACGAGCTCAGATACAGCCATGCCCAGGATTAGTCATTTTAAATGACTCATGAATAAAAACAGTGCTGTTTTGATAAAACAATTCTGATCTGTATTTTTTTTACAAACCTCATAAAGAAAAGTTAATTCATCACTAATTATTAAGTTTAGAACTGAGTAAGTGGTGTTTAGTTGCAGAGATATAAGAATGGTCAATATGATAATGCAAATGATGTACAGTTGTGGCCAAAGGTTTTGAGAATGGCACAAATTTGGTTTTCACAAGTTTGTTTCCACAGTTGTTAAGGTGGCATCTACTGAGCTAACGAGAACATCAATCTTATGAGGACAAGACAGCTGATATCACTCTGTCATGCTGATTAGAAGAGCAGACTGGCTGTTTTAAAAGGGAAGTGGTGCTTTAAAGTTTTCTTCTGTTATCCATGGTTACCTCCAAGGAAACATGTGCAGTCATCATTGCGTTGCATCATAGAGTCAAGTATTGTAAGCACCCCAACCAACCGTTTATCATCATCAATAACTTCAAGGAGAGTGGTTCAATTGCACTGAAGAAGGCTTCTGGGCACCAAGAACATCAAGCAAGCATCATGACCGTCTACTAAAGGATGCAGCTGCGAGATAAGGTCACCGCTAGTATAGAGCTTGCTCAGAAATGGCAGAGGGCAGGTGTGAACACACAGATGTAGAGATGAAGGATTTTGAAGGATGGCTTGGTGTCAAGAAGGGCAGCAAAGAAGCCACTTCTCTCCATGAGAAACATCAAGGACAGACTGACATTCTGCAGCAAGTATAGGCATTGGACTGCAGAGGACTGTGATAAAGTTATTTTCTGTGATGAAGCCCTGCTTCAAACTGTTTGGGACATCTGGAAAAATGAGAAGAAATGGTAAGCGCTACCATGAGTCCTGTGTAATGCCAACAGTGAAGCATCCTGAGACCATTCATCTGTGGGGTTGTTTCTCATCAAGGGGATTCACTCCCCAGATCCCAATCCCATTGAGAACCTGTGGTCAGTCCTCAAAAAGAGGGTGGACAGACAAAAACCCAGAAACTGTGATCAACTCCAAGCACTGCTTTGGCAAGAATGGGTTGCCATCATTCATTATTTTGCCCAGAAGCTGATATCCAGTATTCCATTGTTTAACGGTCTTCTTTATCGACAGGAGACTTAACTGTGTGTAATTTCTGTAGACGTTTGTTGTAATTGGTGTGAATTTCCAGTACTTAGGTCTGAACAGCTTGCCAGCGTATACAGTTTCTGTTGTGTATGCACTAGTGCCTGATAATCTCCTGCATTTTTCTTTTTGTTTTGTACAAGACCCTAAGCTGCAGCATGTCTACTATTGATACTTCCCTTTTGCAACATAGTTGAAATAAGAATGGTACATTACTTGATGATCCGTGTTCTTCATAATAGCTTTTAATTCAATTTAACAACTACCAGAGAATCTAGCATGCTATAAACAGTGTTGAAGGGAACAATGCATCTGCAGAACATAACATGTTTCTGTATAAATATCATATGTGTTTTATAATGAAGCCAAATACCAGAATATTTGTAATGCAGAACATTTTCATTGTTCTTCCTTTTAAGGACACATTTGAATATATGTGTAGATAATTGCTGCAGTTTAACTGTTGTAGTTTTTAAGAACAAGTCAAGGTTTATCTGCATTTAGCACATGTTGGAGATTTAAGAGCCCTTTAAATAGCCAGGATCAGCACTGCAAAACAGCACAGTGGCAATCGCATATAGATTAATATTACAGCCACTTAACATCAAGGCAATATTGTTTATATAAGTAGAAAATAAGATAGGACCAAGAATAGATCCCTGCAGGACACCTTTGGTTTTTTCCAGAAATTCTGGTGACACATTCCCCGCCTTCATGCTGAAATCTAATAAAGAATCCTGAAAACCATTTAGGCATCAAACCAGTAGCTGACAGTCTGTTTAACTGCAGGGAACCATCAGTGGTGTCAAATACCTTTCATATGTACGTGGGGACAGCTGTACAGCACTGTTATCCAAAGAAGAGACTTTGTTTATTGCATGTAGTATTATATAGGCAATAATTACATGACAGCAGTATCGAAACAGTATAGTTTTCAGCATTGCAATTAATAGAGCAAAAATAGTCCCCTTTAACCTGATTTCGTGCAACATAGTGTATACAAATGCTGTGTAAAAATCATTGTGTTCACATATTTTGGTCACATTTATTTAAAATGCTGTGTTTCTGCTACATACAGTTTGCAGACTGCTACTGCTTTAGGCTTTTAATTTAAAATAGGATACAGAAAGTAAAGAGGAGAGAAGACAAAGGTAGATTTGGCAGTTAATGCTCTATAGGCACTCTATAGGCAGAAACACATACAGCATTTGTAGCCCTTCATTTGCCAACACATCTGTCCCCAGTGTTGCTGTGTGATCGTGCAGAGAGAAAAACAGTGGGCACTGCGCATGCTCTCTCTCTCAAAGAAGACAGATCCACCATCGCCCTGCCATAACTGTGCTGTATCTGTTCAACTACAGAGTTGTTGTTTTCGCTCTCCGTAGATAACAAATAATGACCTGCGACAGCTACTCCACGTCCTCCACAGGATCACTTTCAATCAATCAATCAATCAACCTTTATTTATTCTCGGAAATACATTGAGGGATGACCCTCATTTTCAATGCAGCCGAGCATATACAGTTAAAGGGATTAAAAACAAAATGAGCAAGAATAATAAATAAAATACTAATTTTAAATAAACATTTAATATAGATGCATAAAAATACAATATAAAAAATGTTAGAAAATTATTATAAAAGAATATAAAAGAATATAAAATAAACATATTACATGCACCAAGATAATAAAAAGTTGAAATGCTAATAACAAATACTCAATAAAACAATCACGATAAAAAATGGATAATTATAATAATAAAATAATACAAATAATAAATAATAAAAATTAAAAAGATAATAATAATAAAAAATAACTAAAATAAAAGTAAAATAAAACAAACGTAAAAAAAATACAAATAAATAAATAATAATAATAAGATAAAAATAAAATCCTAATAGATTTATTCATTTAAAACAATCACAGGCTTTCTGCTGGTGATTAGAAACTAAAAGTTTAAAATGGTTCAGTGATCCTAGCGAGCTGAGCTTCAGAGTTTCCTGTAGAGAGTTCCAGCTTGCTGGTGCACTGTAGCTAAAAGCAGATTTTCCCAGTTCACTAAAAACTCTCGGTACCTGACAGGTGATCCAGCCACTAGAGTGAGTCTGATAATTATTGTTATTTATTGAAATCAGAGAAGAGATGTAAGCTGGCAAATGGCCAGAGAGTGATTTATAGATAAAAATAAGCCAATGAGATTCTCTTCGTGCAGCTAGTGAGGACCAACCAACCTTATCATAGAGTCTGCAGTGGTGAGTACTGTAAGGGTCACCAGTTATAAATCTCAGAGCAGAGTGATAGATTGAATCTAGCGGTTTGAGGGCACTGGCGGACGCTTTATTATAGATTATATCGCCGTAGTCCAGGACTGCAAGTATGGTTGCCTCCACTATTCTTTTCCTAGCGTACGTGGGTAAACAGGATTTATTCCGATAAAGGAATCCGAACCTCTGTCTGCACTTAATGGCAAGTTTGCTAATATGGGATTTAAAGGAAAGTTTTTCGTCCAGCCAGATGCTGAGGTATTTATATTGGCTGACTCGCTCGATGCTAGATCCTGTCAGGGTATTAATATTTATGGAATCTAAAACACTATCTGAAAATCTGGAAAACAACATGAATTTGGTTTTATTAGCATTTAAAACCAACTTAAGTTTATATAGAGCAGTCTGTAAAGAGTTGAAAGAATGTTGGAGTTTATCTAGTGCAGCGTGAGCTGAATCTGCTGAGCAGTATTAGATTGAATCATCTGCATAAAGGTGTAATTTGGAGTCTAAGGTAGAGATGGCAAGTTCATTGATAAAAATATTAAATAAAACTGGGCCCAGGATTGAGCCCTGAGGAACCCCTTTTGTTATAGGCTGTAGGTCTGATTTATGGTTACCGAGAGACACACATTGCTTCCTACCAGAAAGGTAATCCTGGGCCCACAGGACTGAATTACTGCTAAAACCAATCTCATGTAGGGAACCTAGTAATAAATCATGATCAACAGTATCAAAGGCTTTTGTGAGATCAATAAAAATGGCAGCACAGAACTTTTTCCTGTCTAAAGCCAAATAAAGATCATTTAAAACCAGCATGGTCGCAGAGATGGTGCTGTGTCTTTCTCTGAAACCAGACTGATATGTGGACAGGACTGAGTTTTCATACAGAAAATATTTGAGCTGGTTATTTACTAAGGATTCTAAAATTTTGGATAAACAAGACGTTTTGAGATTGGTCTATAATTATTTAAATCTGCCGCATCTCCTCCTTTGTGCAGAGGAATAACATGTGCTGTTTTCCAGATACTGGGAATTCTGCAGGATAAAATAGAAAGATTAAAAATATATGTAACATGTTCTAAAATAACTGGGGTTGCCAGACGCAGAAGGTTGGGGTCCAGACTGTCCTCACCTTTTGTTTTTCGAGGATTAACAGAAGAAAGGGCATTAGCTACAATGTATGGGGAGCAGGTCTGGAGTGTGAAGATATCCTGATTCTGGGAAGCAGTGGTGATGGTAGGCTGATCTATGGACAGGTTTATGTCAGTGTTTTTAAATATCTGACCAGCTGCAGCAAAATGTGCATTAAAAGCCTGGCATAATTCTTGCTGGCCAAAGATCAAATTATTATCAACTAGAATTTTCGTTGGGGGTTGTTGAGGGACAAATGCCTTTTGCACACATTTGCGGGCCAATGTGTGCAAAAGGCAGTTGTCAGTTGATATGCACTACTATTGTTATGTTGTCTGTCCTCCTGAGGACATGACGCTTTAAAAAAGGGAGGACATGTCTCTACTGGCGGCCAATTTTTGTAAAGGAATCACCAATTGCACTTCTACCCTTCTGTGTGTCACCACTTTTCTGAAGTGCCCCTGTGTGAGCAAGCATGCGCATTTCCACTGACAGTGCTATAACCGCTGTTTCTGTTGCTTTCACTCTTTTTCGATAGTAATGTAATGGACCCTAACCGTATGTACTCTGGATCTAAGTTAGCCCACCCAGACCTGAAAATCGCTCATGAACAGCCATTCTGTTATTCCCTATAGTCTGAGACACAGGGGAAGGACATAGATTTGCCCCTCTGAAATGTGCCCTCTGACAGTTTTCCTCTCTCTGTCGACAGGCTTTCAGTAACAGGCCCTGTTATAATATGTACTGGGTTGGAATTAGCTTATTTTCTCTGTTTTTCTTTTTAAACCTGGTTTAGTTATATGCTCTGTGAGCATTGCGGTGTTCTTTTCCAGTGTGTATTCTTGCTGCACCACGATGAGCCAGTAGTCTATGAACAGTCTATGAGCAAGGTTAATGCCCTTTTCCCTCAGAGGGACTATAACAGCCTCTGTCCACAAACACTGATGGACTGAAAACAGGGCTACATACTACATATTTGTAAGCAACCTTAGGTATTAACTGTAATGGGAATATATATTTATGTGAAAATGCGCTTCCTTTACCTTTCGTTATAAATAAAAATATCACTTTGATCTGCAATCTGTAACGTAACTATTGTTTTCAACACCCAGGGTGACTTAGTGCAGGCGCCGTCCTATTGCATCAGTTTGAATAAACTGATGCTCTCCACTGCGCATGCACGGGCTGCCCGCAAAGAAAAAGCAATTATGTGGCGCATAGCTTCTAAGAGCGTGATAGCTGTCTGTGGCGATTTTATGATGTGTTTCACACTTTGCAACAATTTTCTCTTATTGTTGTTTTGCAACAAACTTCAAGACAACACAGACATATTTTTGTGTTATTAGACAAGTCTTTTCTAAAGTCAGTTGGGTGAGTGTAGTGGGAAGGAGTCAACCCCTGTAGCACCAGCTCTCTTTTCTGAGACTTTGCTTCCTTTGTCAGGTAGTCTTAGGCTCTGGGGCTTATTTGACCTAACATGTATGTCTGTGACTTGGGTTGGCTTGGGATTTTCCTTGTGGGGAGAGGTCAGACTGTGTTTTCAGCACAGCTGTATGACTTTATCATCCCTCTTCTTTTCTTCACATCTGTTTTGCAGCAGTGTGAGGGCAGTGCAGAAAATACCACAAATACCCTGTCTGTAAGCGTTGGTCAGATAGAACCATCGCCCCCTTTCATGAATCATCATAAAGCCCATGGCTTTTCCAACAGTCTGGACCGCACATCACCTTAGAAGGAAGGAGAGATCAGACCTCTTTCCACTGAAATAGAGCTGGTGTGGCTGGCAACTTGTTGAGCCTCTGGGATGCAAGGTCTTCCTTCATCCCCTCCAGGTCTAGAGCAGACCCTTCTTGGAATGGGTGTTTTGCCTATAAATGGCTTGTCTTTTCCAAGACTTTTCCATGTAGCAAAAAGATTGCCTTCACAGTGGGTTCAGTTTTGCTTAAGCACGTCAACGAGGTCAACGAGTATGGTGCCTTTCTGACTCCTCCACAGCTTCAACTGCGGGTCAAGGCAAGGATTGGGGAGTCATCAAATTTATCCTCCTTGTCAGAGTTAATGTATTCCTCTTTGTCTAATTCAAGCAGAGAGAGGGGCATAGAAGTGGTTACCCCAGCTTAGAGCCACAGAGGTAGAGGGCTCAGCAAGGGTGACGACCTGCTGGGTGCTAGGTGTGTTGGTGCCAATAGAGACGAAGTGGGCCTCATCTGAAAGATTACTTTGGTGTGCCAGTCTGTGGCATAGGATTTTCATGGTGAGCTGTGCGTACAGCCTTAAGGGCTATCTCTCACCACTTGGTGTTTCTTGCATTGTTGCAGCCATTTGGCCCACTAAGAATAACATGGTGACTTATAGTATAGTCGTCATAGTATGTATGCAATTCTTGTCATTTCCTCTCTTGGTAACAGATGAAGAAAGAAGACAGGTTTAGAATGATAGTTTATTGAGCGTTTTGTTCCGACATTCAGTCTCATTTGATACTGGTAAACACACACCTTCGTACCCCATTTTTATGATCTTACAACTATTTAATTGAGCTGTTGTAAAACATAGGACAAACATAAACATCTAAGTTCCTGAAAGACTGTCATAAAGCTGACCATGCCTGTAAATGACCATTTGTCTAATAGACACAAATCATCAGATGCTGATGACACAACACAATATACATACAATTAGTGTAATTAGTCTGTAATAGTAATAGTCTGTCCTGCTGATTCAAATGTTTCTTTCTTTTTAAAAACAGCATACACACGAATTTTTTGCCTCTAGCTAAAACTGAAGTAAAAATGTTATCACAGCTATAACAGATTATAGTAAGAGAAGAACAGCTTGTAACAAGGCACCTTTCGGCGCTCACAAATATGGTGTAACTAGAAATCTTCTTCCACCCACTGAATTGACAGCTTTGTGTTAAATGCCAAATGTCAGTTGCTGCTTCATCGGCTTGTAACCGTTGCTTGTACGTTGCGACCTAAGAGTAAACCGATTTGGTGCTGATTTTCATCCCAGCTGCTTGACAATCGGCTGCCAACTGAAGAGGTCCACATCATCTGCAGAAAGGAATCCGGAGTCGACCAAACCGGACACCCAGCGTTCCCTGGCTGAGCCGAAAAAACCTGTCCATAAAAGTTATGAACAGGACCGGTGATAGTGGGCAGCCCTGATGGAGTCCAACCCTCACTGAAAAACCAGTCTGTCTTATAATCGGCCATACCGGCTCCTAACAAACATTAACTGGACACTGAATACTTCTTGAATAAAGATTCTGATTCTGATTAACTGCTGCCCTCAATGCCCTCTAGTGGCTGTTTTAGTCTGTACAACACCTGCAATCAGCATAAACACAACTATATAACGGTTAGTCACAGCAACTCAGAACGTTTTTTTTCTTTCTTCCTTCGCAGGTAAGCAAGGTGTTTGTTCCTGGCCTCCTGTCACCAAACTTTGGTTTGCCCAATCACCTGCCTCCACTGAGTACCCCTCTGGATAATGTGAGCACTCCTGCCAAGGCAACAGTCCAGCATATGAGCAGACTTGAGGAGGTACAGTAATAGGGAGGTTTTTCGGGGGAGGCAAAAAATACCTTTTAAAAACCCTTATCACAATAACCCTTAACTTGCTTGCTGTTTTGTTGTAGGAGTTTGATGTAGCATACGAACTGCATTAAAGTTTCAGAAAAATATGGTTGATGTTGCAGTAAATACAGACCATATATGCAAATATGACTTAAGTAGTTTAGCCCCATGCATTGGGTGCAACCACTCTGATCTGGGAACATTCACACAGGCCAATCTTAATTTTAAGGAATAATAAGGAGTTTGAAATGGATCTCACATGAAAGGACTTGCACGTTTAATTCCTCCCCAGTTCTCCTCAAAGGCCTAAGAATTTAATGAAAATAATGAGTGTATAAGGAAGGAACTAAGGTTTGTGCATTATGGTTTGTTAACTTGATTAAAATGATATATCGCCACGATGCAGAAAAATAGATTTAGTGCTTCCACTTAACATGAAGGATAACTCTACTTGATGGAGTTGTCTGCTCGTCCAGACCCCTAATTACATTCTCTTGCTGTTAGGCAGTTGCTTTCATTTAGAACTGTTTGACACTTCTGCTTTTCTCTCTCTCTTTCTCCTTTTTTTTTCTCTTCCTCGCACACTTACTGGCCGTCAGCCGGACATGCCGTCCCCTGTGTCGGAGGTGCGAAGCTCGGTGCAGCATCACGAGTCTTCTTGGCTGGACGATTCGCCCTTCCAGCAGGCCGTGCCAAACATCCAAGCCCTACGAGACCCTGTCAGCAACCGGGTCACATTGGTCAGTAGATACTCGTCATACTTGGCCAGATTCTGTGCTCAAAGCTTTTGGGTGTTGATCTCTGATACACAGTGAAAAGTTGTGAGCGTTGTGGCACAAATTCCAGTATTGCCAAACTGCATGGTAATTATTTGAATAAGTGTTACTTCACACAGTAGAAAAAGTTGTCATTGTAACTATTCAAACTAAGCAGCTTGCTTAACTATTCAAACTAAGCAGCTTGTAAGCTTTTTTGGGCATCATTTCATGTGCAGTCAGTGTAAGGCCTGAAACATACTTTACCTATGCAAATGCTTTGGCCTACACAGACATAATTTTGTGTGTTATTACATTAAAAAATGTGTCATAGTGCAGTTATTAACCACAGTGCACACATGAGCTACACCTGAGCTCTACAGCCTGGGGTGTTACAGCGAAACCTGGCCAAAGCGTATCATACTCCCAGCAGAGTAATTAATTATTAATTGTGCTTTTTGTACTCAAGCCATTCGCATTTATGCTAGCGGATTTTTAAGCCTTGGGCTATTGTTTTGGATAGCCGGCTGGTAGCGTAGCAACAAGCTAAAACATCGTTCGCGTGCATAGTGTTGCACTTAAACATGCAGTTTTAAGGTTGGAGTGGATGTTGTTGTCTCCATTAACTTCTTTAGGTACTTTGTGTGTAGTGTCTGAATGGAGAGCCATTTTAGGCTAAACAGTAAATTACTTTGTCATCTATCCAGCAGAGTTATAAAACAAATTCAGTGGCTCCAAAAGAGCAGCTCATCTTTTAATCTTTAAGCCACAGTGTAAATCACAACCCAACAACTGTTGAACACAAGTTGTTATTTTCTGCAGAGCGAATGACATGGAGCATGTTGGAAAGTTGAGATAACACTGGGGACATTAGCAATTATGGTTAGCCTAGCTGTCGTGTCTGGCAATTTAGGGCTCTCATGTTTCATAGTAATCATAGCAAAGAGACATAATAATATATAAATCTCTCATTAATTTGAACTACTAATGGCTGATTTAAACATCAAGTTGCTAAACTGAACGTGCAGACTACAGCACCATTGAAACATCTGTACCTTGCCAACTTTTACCATTTAACTCATTTGGTAAATGCTCATATTGCTCTTGCAGAGTGATAATATAATAGTGAGGCCATATTGATTTTGGCACATGGATTTTTAGGCAAGCCTCATTGGCCTATATTAATATAGACAAAACGATTCAATCATAAAGATGTAGTGCTCAAGTGCAGTTTATTTTTATTGCTTTGATGCATGTTATTACTCTATTTTAATATGAAGAAGTGGTAGCATAATACATTTTTATCAAGTAGGTATGTGAGGGACAGATCTAGGTTAAGAAAAGTGCTAGTTGTTTCTCTAATGTCAATCTAACAGCTTAAATAATTGTGATGAGGCGATTGTTGTGTTGTAATTGCAACAGGCGTAAGATCAGCCGATGTCCATCCATTATCTTATTATTATAGATCTTCCTCCTTTGGTAACTGTTTTAACCCCACCAAACTCCTAGATGACTACTTCTCTGAGTCTCTAAGTTAAAAGCTTATTCATCACTAAACCATTAAATCAGAGTAAAATGGCAATTACTTAATGATGAATGTGATAATTTATCTAAAAATATTATATACAGATAACGCTAACTTAAGGCTGAACACATTCCCTCTGTGATTTCACAGATTATCTTTCCTTTGAAATATTGAAACAATGTTTAAATGAGAAACAACTATGTTTGGCTGTAGTTTCAACTGTTGAACAGCATTCAGGTAAGGAAAACTGAAGCAGATGAAGAGTCGTCAGTCGTATGTTACTGTAGACAAAAGCTGATAAGCGCTGTTGGCATATGGTGCGCAAGAGCTCGCGTAAAGTAGCAGGAGACCTGTCATGTCCTTGATGAGGTTCAATAAGGTCCCTGCACCATCATCCAGCCTGTCTGTCTGCAGGGTTTGATGTGTCAGAATAGCTAAAGCATGTTTTCTTGCCACAGGTCGTTTATTTTCAGACCTGTCAAAACAATCTTGCGTAGGAAGAACCTATTTTGGTTCATATGATTGAATTTTTTTTTTTTTGTTTTTTGTTGGGTTTTTTTTTCTGGAAAATTGGGGTAGCTTGGAGTCTTTTGTTTTATTGATCATTTGGCTGACCACTTTGTTATAAGATTGTTATTTATACCCTTTTGTATTTGTATGTTTCAGGAACTGAGCAGTGGCTCCATGCAGAGGATCACCGTTCCTGAAGTGGGGACATCGGAACTCGGTCAGAACAAGCACACAAGCACGCTCACACTAGATTAATATTTACTAATTTTGTACTTTCTTAATTGCCAAATACACTGATCAGCCATGACATCAAATCATCATCTCGTATCTATACATACTGTCTATTGTATCAGATCCACTGCATGCTTTGACAATTCCCTTTTGCTCTGTCCTTTATTGGTCAGCACTCCACAGGGCTACCAGAGCAGGTACTATTTGGGTGGTGGATCAGCACTGTAGTGACACTAACATGGTGGTGTTTTACTGTGTGTTGCGATGTTATGAGTGGATCAGACACAGCAGTGCTGGACTGGATTGAGAAATGTCCACCAACCTAATATATCCAGACAGCAGTGCCCTATGGGCAGCAACATGTGACCACTGATGGAGGACTATATAATGACCAGCACAAACCATGCAGCAACAGATGAGCTACTATCTCTGACTTTACAGCTCAAAGGCAGAACAGCAATATGGGCGTGTGTAATAAAGTGAATATTCGGTGGACCCAGTGTTTAAAAACTCCAGCATAGTTAATCTACTCATACCAGCACATCATACACTAACACACCACAATCACGTCAGTGTCACTGCAATGCTGAAAATGACCCACCACCGAGATAATATCTGCTCTGTGGTGATCACTTGGGGGTCCAGATCATTAAAGAACAGACTGAAAGGGGTCAAACAAAGTAAACAGTGAAACAGAGGGACTGTAATTGTAGAACTACAAAATACACCTGTACTGCAAATGAAGCTGATAAAATTAACTATGGGCATAGAAACAAGGAGATGCTTTTAATGTTATAGCTGGTTTGTGTATGTGTTGTTTAGAATTTGACGGAAATGCTTGTTAGTGTTAGTGGAGCTGTAGTTTTAGCTCATTATCTTAGCGGGCACAATTCATTTCAGTTGGCCAATTTTGCAATTATGAAACATAAAAATGTGTTTTTCAGTGCATTTCCAAATTTTGGTGCAGCTGAAGTGCTCTCACATAAACATGCTTTTTGGCTGTATTTTTTCTTCTTTGTTGTTAACCAGATGTCAATGCAGGAACGTCTTTGGACACTTGAATATCAAAATATTTACCTATGCTTCTAATAATGAGTGTGATCATGGCCTGTTGCAGAAAACCCAGATTGTATTCCACTTTTTTTCTTTATCTGTGGATCCTGATTCAATCTTTCTATAAATACCCCACAAAGATAATATATTGTCTGGTTGCTGCCTTTCCGGGGTTCTGTCATGTTTCCCATCACAGCTGTTGTGCTCAATTGTCTCGTGGTGTGTTTGTACGTCTTCATTAATTGCCTTTTTTGTCACGACCCGATCTCTTTATTGACTTCTCTCTAAAATTACTTCAAATTAGGACCTGCGCGTCCTCCTATTATTAAGGCATTCGATTTAAAAGCAGGGTCTCTCTCCGTCTAATCAAGTGACATTTTAACCGGCTTTGTTTTGACCTTTTTCAGCTTGTTTGCCAATTAAGATCTTGGCAGATTCATTAGGAACCTAATTGCATTTTGTTCATAGATAACATGACTTGCGGATGCCATATTTGAATGTTGAGCTCAATGCAATTTTGTCAGGGTATGCCGGTAATTACAGAAATACGTGCGCTCCATACTTAAATACATTAATTTATTTATTTAGCGTTGTTACTTTTTAATTATTTACTTGTGAAACATTTGAAGCAGGCTAATTCCTTCCATGTCTACGCCTTTAACCCACAACACATGTTTTCTTTGTTAGCAAATGTGTTGTGTGACCAACTAAATGTGACCAGGGGAAAATCTTGCACACTTCCTGCTGTTTCAATTAATCCTATTGCACTTGTGCCAACAGCGTTGAGCACAATGGGCCTCTGCTCATCGCCCACTGCTGGGCTTCCGTCAGTCACACAGGCCAACACGTTGGCAAACAGCCCCCTATAAAATCCCTTATTGGCAGAGACCCTCCATACTATAATTCTTTTACCATGCCTCCCCATGTTCCCACCTACTTACACTCTGATCCAGAGAGATTTTATTCTACTGTTCCTTTCACCCGCACCACGGCCGCTTATTTTTCAATCCGCTGCCTCTCCTGATTGGAAACCGTTCTAGGATTGTCACTCTTAAAACGATCCAGTTTCGCCCCCTCATCTTTTTTTAGATGGAAGTTCTCATGTATGTGTGCTGAGGGGAGGTTGACATGGTAGAGAGATATCTTAATATTGGGTCTTTTTTTTGCTTTGAAATAAATTTATTAATGTGGATAAGCTATGATAGGACAATAGGCTTAGAAATGAAGGATGAATCTTTTAACTTTGGCTCGCTTGTCTAAATTGCCATGTCCATTCTCTGCATTGTCTCTCTTTTAGTAAAGCGATGCCTGCAGGCCATTCGATTCATTTTGCCCAAAGATACGGCCATGAAGGTGCTGGTAAAGTGGTACAACATATACAATGCCCCTGGAGGTCCCAGCATGCACCAGGAGTGGAATCTGTTTGTCACATGCTTCATGACGCTAATGGGCTATAACACTGAGCGACTGGCTTGGACACGAAATGTGAGTAACTGCTCAGTAATTTGCTGTAATTTGTAAAGACATTTTTAAGCATGAGCTAAAAAGGTCCCATATATTTTGTTCTTTCAGGTTTTATTTTCCCTGTGAAGTCCACTCATGACATTTGTCAAGCTACTTTTGTTACTGTGCCTTTAATGCCACGTGCACACAACAGACATATGTGGCTCAAATCTGTTTTTCTTGTTAGACTGTTCACCAATGTCTTTTAAAAATCATCATAAATAAATGGACCTGCATGCGCAAAAGAATAAGGCTGCACAAGGCACACTCACTCAGGCTGATATGGCCAAAATTTATATTGCGATATATTCCTTACATTTTTTCGATACAATATTATTCCGATATTGATCTAAATAATTTAAAGGCCTTAGAAAAACTGCCAAGAATCCCTATAATAGAAATCTGTATCTACTTTATGAATATAAATAACTTTGACTTTAAATTACAACAGAGGCCGAGTTTCTTATTCTTTTGTAAACAGATTGAACAGATTAAAATAAGCAATCCTTTAGATCAGGGGGATATTGGACAATATCAAAATACAAAAGGGCCAGTCTCTCTTTCATACATTATTCATACATTTTATTTATATATATATATATATATATATATATATATATATATATATATATATATATATATATATATATATTGTGTGTGTGTGTGTAC
Source organism: Megaleporinus macrocephalus (assembly GCA_021613375.1). Classification (NCBI taxonomy): domain Eukaryota; kingdom Metazoa; phylum Chordata; class Actinopteri; order Characiformes; family Anostomidae; genus Megaleporinus; species Megaleporinus macrocephalus. The sequence goes on from CM038706.1 coordinate 31,799,921, forward strand.
ATATGTTTGTACAAAATAATAAATAATTACTAACTAATTCATTTTATTTTACTGTAATTGCAGCAATAAAAATGTACGCAGTAAAATGTTGTTTCAATATGTGCTGATATGCTGCTCACTGGATAATGTTATAAAACTGTGTCAAACATTTTTAGGCTTAAGTGTATATGCTTACAAGAAATATAGCTTGCATAAAACCGCAAGCGTTAATCAACTCTGCCCAGTAACCCCTGGAAATGCAAGCACGTGATATAATTGGACGACGCAAGGAGCACCTTTGTTAACATGCGGCCAGCTGAAGAGGGGAAGTGCGTTCAGGTCGGTTGACGCGACTGAGCAGTGTAAATGCAGCGTTAGCGCTTTTTTGACGTAGCCATCACTGCATGCCGTTCTGTAAGTTCAGGACGTTCAGTCAGAAAAATAACGGGGCTTAAAGGCTTATTTATACTCAGTGCAATTAGCAAAGCTAATTGATATGGATGGGATGAAGCAATACCTCTGCAGACGCGAGTTGTTTAGAATTTTTAACTATTATATATCTTTGCCGCAGCGCAGAGATAAACCGTTGTTTTTCGTTTTTGAAGTAAATGAACTACAAGCTCATCCACTGCCGCCATGTTTGATTTACTCTGAACTGCCTGCTACTGGAAGTGTTGCTCAGCAACCATGTAAAAGGAGCTGACGCAGAGAATGTATGTCGGCAGTGACGGTTATACCGCTTGAAACGCATGCAGACATTTCTGCACGTAGAGGGAGAATAAATCAGCCTTAAGTTTGTTTAACTTTGCCTCGTAACACAGCAGTGAAACACACTATACATTTATGTAATGCTGCCACCCTCAGGTGAAGGAAACAATTGCAACATAAATACATAATACATATCGAAATACTGCAAAAATAATATCACTGTTATTCAAACAAATCTTATTACAGTAAATACCGTTATGGAATTATTGTCCAGGCCTAGATAGACAATCATAACTGCAGATGGATGTAGGTCCGCTCCCTGAGGATTCCATTTTAAAATCACCAGCATCACAGGAGAGATCACACGTTACAATGCTTGACAGCTTGACACTTCTGTGGTTTGCAAATTCAGATTCTTAGCTTTAACTCTTAACTTTGAACCTGTGATTGATGCGTTAGACTATTTCTCCTGTGATCGTGTTCAGACATTATTTTAAAATCTGATGATCACGAAGTGGTTGCAAAACGGCCTCTTATTTTGTTTGTACAGAAGCCTTGACCCAAATTTTTAGAATGTCAGTTACCTCTCCAGTTTCTTCTACTGTGTGAACATAACATACAACTACACATGAACCCTGTTCAGAAAGTAGTCAGATTTAGTCTGATTGGGTGCAGCTAGATTGTGTTTTGTAACAAAAAAATCTATTTAATATTACCCATAATGCCTGCGCTAAAACCAATAAAGCAAGGCTTACTATACCATCTCTGTTATCCTACATGTGATAATATGCACAAGAGACTCAAAAAAGCGTTTTGTGGCACAGTGTGCTGCAGTTCAGTGCCTTGTAAATAAATACTGTTATATTGACTGGCTTTAGTTCCTCATTTTAGTCGCATCACTTTAAAAAAGCTACTGTCGTAAGTGTTTAATTACTCAGAAATCAAATCAATATGATTGTGAACTGTGGCAGCTCAAAAAATAATCCTCAATTATGAGGATCCTCAAAGGACAACGACAGAGCATAGTATTTGGGTGGTGGGTCACACTCAGCACTGCAGTGACACTGAAGTGGTGGTGCTGGTGGTGCGTTTGTATATGTTGTGCTGGTAAGAGTGGATCAGACACAGCAGTGCTGCTGAAATTTTAAAATGCTGTGTCCACTCACTGCCCACCCTAATAGACACACCTACGTTTCTGATCCACCTTGTAGATGTACATCAGAGATGATGGCTCATGTGCTGCTGCACAGTTTGTGTTGGTCATTCTTTAGTCCTTCATTTGTGGTCAGAGGACACTGTTGGCTGGATGTTGCTGGTTGAGGGACTATTCTCAGTCCAGCAGTGACACTGAGGTGTTTAAAAAAAAACCCAGCAACACACCACCGCCACGTCAGTGTCACTGCAATGCTGAGAATGATCCACCTTCATAAAAGTGTAATTATGCTCCTATATGATAAGTGCATCTGATAAAATGGACAGTGTGTGTAAGATATAAAGTGGTTTTCATGTTATGGCTTGTGTGTGTGTGTGTGTGTGTAATGTATATAACATAAATGTATGTTTACTCCATGTGATAGCTGGCTCAGATATATTATGAACAAATTTCTTTAAAAGCAGTCTATTCTTGTTAGTTTTTACATCCACTGATGTCTTATTGAAAAGTGAGCTTTACATAAAGTGAGGATTTTTTTGGTGATATGTGCTCTTTAAATCAAGCACTTAGAACTACATAGCATCTGTTGTTGACCCACATGCCTTTGCCTCCACAGCTCCATTTTGAAGTGCCCCTCTCTCCGGTAATAGCTCCTAAGAAGGCTCGCCCTGCAGACACTGGCTCTGACGAAGTAAGTGTTCTGAAGTAAGACACTATGGTTTAATAATAATGTTCTTTTCCAGAAGTTTGGATTCCAGAAGTTTGGTCTTCGTTTATTGTCCAAGTTAGATATTACAGTAAGGTTGGTTATCACACCTGTTTTCACACCACAGTTTGAATTCTTGACCACTGAAAGGAAATAGAGGAGGAAAGCAGTTAGTGGCGCTGCATTAACAATCCACTGTATTATGAAATGATGGGGTGACTGTCTCAGCTGTCCCTCACCTCCACACATCCAGCAGGTAAAGCTTCAAATGTTTGCTCTTGATTACTGCTGAAGCTTCAGAGCCCAAAATATGGTGTTTGGGACATAATCGATCAGTCCTCTACCTGAATGCTGAGATGAACGGTCTCTTTATAAAAAACATGATATTGTGATGACTAGATTTAATATAATTTAGCTTGTCAGAATGACACGTTTCTTACTTTCAATGTACAGCATGCAAAGCAAGTGGAGATTTGAGTCCACCTCATGAATCAGCTTCAGTGTGTGAAGTCCATCATTATGTATCATTTACAGTAGAGATGAAAAGATCGATGTATCGGTATCGGCCGATTTTTAATCAAAATATGCGATCGGTGATTGGCCGATATTTCTCCAATTTAGCCAATCCCGAGAGCCGATCGATGGCGTTAAACAAATGAGCCTAATTTCTGTATTTCCAGCTAGCGTTTAAACCCCGTCCGGCCAGGTCCTTGCAATTCCTATCTGAACCGCTAGGTGGAAATACATACCCTTTCATTTTCAACAGACTAAAGCAGGGCGCCTCGCGAGAAGAGTTTTCCTTTGCATTGCGTTCGTCTGCCAGCTTGTTACCGTATGTGACACAGACTCATCTAGAGCGTTTTTAAAATCTGTAAAATTAACCGTGTCTCGTTGGGGAACCAAGACAGACATTTAACACTTATAATCTGGTACGGTTTTTAGAGTACACACGCGGCTGAATACAGTGAGTATCAGCAAACAGCAGAGCTAGCATGCGCAGCTAGCACAAAACAGGTAACCCAGAAAACCAGATCAGACCAGATCTGACCGGTACGAACAGTACAGCAGCAACAATTAAAGATCTACATTTAATGATTGCAGTTTTTTGTTTAAAATAACAGAGTCTGAGTTTAATGACTGCAGTTTTTACTACATTTATTTAATTAGCTTTTTTCCTTTTAAATTATGGTTCTAAATTTAATGATTGCAGTATTGGGGATATTTGTTTGATTTACTTTGTTTATTTACTGCTAATGTTGTAAAAAATATTATGCTGTTTCATATGAGCTTGTTAAAAATGGTAATAAACCAGTTTAGACCGTGTTTTATGACTTGCTTACGCTAATAATTACATGTAGCCCTGCCGTGGCATGTAGCCCTGCTCTCTGTGGGTATCGGCTATCGGCCGATCGTGTTGAAAGGTGACCGGCGATCGGAATCGGCCTCAAAAACGCTGATCGGTCCATCTCTAATTTACAGGATTCATGCCCTGATTCCTGCAGTTGCTTCTGAAGGGAGCCAGTAAAGCGCCTGCATTCAGTGACTTGTGAGCCAATAGACCATGGATGTTGTGACTCGTTCTGTAGTCTGTGCTAGGCCCAGATTTGAAACTTCAGGTCTAAACTAGATTTCTCTACGGCAAGAATGAATTAGGTTTTCAAAAAATCACCTGTGTCGCTCCCTGTGCTGAATAACTGTGTCCTGAGAGCAGTTTTGTTGCGTAAGAAGTTTCCTCTTTAATTTCTCTGGATCCACTGAATTACAAGGTCGTTAAGGAGTCATACAAATATTGCTACATGTAAACTAATGCTATTGAGCATCACACTGATTGCACTTAACTACATAAAAGTAAGGAAGGCTAGGCTGTGTTCTGGCTATTGCTACGTAATGGAAATGTCTTTTAACAGCGAACATTTATAGATAAACTAAGTCCGTTTTTTTCTTTTGCTTACTTTTTTTGTGTCTGTGACGGCAATTAAACACCCTGTAGCATTAGCATACATGTAGCAATGTTAGAGTATACATTTTTCAACTCTAACAACCTGCTAACTTAGAGGATTTTCTAGAGATTAATAGGACTAAACATTTTGGGATTGGAACTTTTTTGATTACCATAGAATGTGAGAGGCATTTTTCAAAAAACTGGTCTTGAGAAATTCCTCCTAGTACCCAGAGTTACCTATAAGGACATAAGTTAATGAGGCAGACTGAAATGAAGACACAACCTCAGTAATTTATGGCTGCTCTCAGTTAGTTGTTAGTAAAATTGCTTAAGCTTTGTTCAATATGTCTTTAAAAACAGAATAGTTTTGTAGTAGTATTTATACTAAGGTGCATGCAAGGTAAATATGTTAACTTTTGTATTGAATTAACATGTACAGAAATGATTTGGTTATTTTTTCAGGTTGTTCAATGTTATGCTCAGTTTTATACTCATTTGATCAGATTTGGTTGTATGTAGCTTTGATGAACGAGGGTAATTGTATTTTTTTCATGTAGGCTACTTTCAGAGAAATTTCTGGTTGGGCATAAAACATCTGCCAGCTTAGTATGGTTAGTTAAACGTAGCTTTTTTTTTTTTTTTTTGCATGGATTGCCTCATGTCATGTTTGTTAGGGGTCAGTGAATAAGTACCGCTGCCACTCTGAGTTAGTGTAATGTGGAGCCTGTGGGCTGTGGGGGGCACAGGGGCAGGAGTGTAGTCCTCAGGCTGGTGGCTCACAAGGCAGAATTATTATTATTTGTATTTTTTTTTGTAAACAAAGTGAAAAACAGCTTTTTGATCCTCCTTCTCTTGGTCTCCTAAGGACTGGACGTACCTGTGTGCCTCGGGCTACCACTGTCAGGTGTTGGCGCACCCAGTGGCAGGCCTTCCAGGGCTAGAGCCAGAAGAACCACCTGTTGGTATGGACGACAGCGGGCCAGTTGCAGGTCTGGAACCCTCTGCTCTGCTCTTCTCTCACATTCCCGCCCTTTTTTATGTCCTGCACCTGCTTTACGAGGACCTGAAACTTGATGAGCTCCAGCGTAGAGGCGCTTGTTCCCTTGTGAGCCTCCTGCAGCAGCTGGCCAGGTACACACTCTTCATTTTTAATTTCATTTATTTGTATTTTTTTTTTTTGATTATTACACATCAAGACGTCAAAAATAATATTGATTATTTTGACAGTTAATTGAATTTGTACAAATAGAGTGGAAGCAAATATTCAAAAACATATTATTATATAACATACGTTATTTAATATACAGTTGTGTGCAAAAGTTTGAAAACATCCTCTACAGGGAACAAACTTAAACATGCCATCAACGTTTGGCATATGGAGAGAAAAAAAGTAAAACGTAAAAAAGGGAAAGTTCCATAACAGTTGCACATTCCAATTTTTAAGTTGTATTTTCTCCTGGTTTGTTACATTTAGCTGCTAAACATGAATTCTGTATGAAAATGTGTAAAAGTGTGTTCTCTGTAGAAGATGTGTAACTTTACACTGAGAACATCAACAAAAACATGGAAGAAGCGCTCAGTCCTTTGTTAAACCAAATTAAAAAGAACAAATTGGTTGGGGGGAGAAGTAAACAGAAGCCACATATTAGTAGCTTTACAGCTGTAAAACATCCACAGCAGGAAGTAATTTGCTTTTTGCATTGTTGTGGTCGAGTTTTAGCCTGTTCCTCTCAGCAAAACCTAAAACCATGAAAATTAAAGGCCTCCATCTTAGAGGCTTGTGATATCCTCAAAAATGGTATTCTTGTGAAAAGATTTTGCTAAGACATGCAGAACTTTTATTCTTTTTTCAAAAAGATGTCTTTCTTACTTTCTGTATCATTATTCAAGTCTAGCATGGTCTGCCTGTCCAGGGATGATAAGTTGTGGCTCCATGAACTTCCCGATTGCATATTAATGAATCAGTTGTACTGATGGGGAAGTTTAAGATCCTGTTAGGGCTCTGTAGCTTTTTCCAGAGTGTTGCTTGGTAATGTTCTTACTGGGAACTTTACATTTACATGGCCTTTTACACCTTATGGTTTGGTCCTAGAATGAAAGGAGCTGTTTCCAGTTTTTTGGTGAGCTCATGAACATTTTAATGAGCGCTGCTCTGATTTACTGGTTTATAGTGAGACTCTGAGATGATCACGCAGAAGTAGCTTTGAAACAGATCAATAAAAATGAACCTTTGTGTAAATAAACTCTGTCACTATGCTAGTAGCTAACATTACCTATACTAGCTGCTCATTTTCGATCTTGACGTCAACACACAGTAAAATTAAAGTTATTACTCAGTATACTTTTAGTTTAAGATGCTGTATGAAAGGTGCAGACTTTGAATGGAAGTGATCCGGGATCCTGTTAAAGGTGTGGGAAATTAAATTTGTGCGAATTTTCCGTTCCACCTTAAATGCTTTCACAATTACATTCTAGCACCTGTACAAGCTGTAGCATTTAAGGTGGAACAGAACATTTTAATTAGGAAGGTGGCGAATAGGAAGCCAACTTCAGCCTTGTTTGAAGATGAACGCCAATCATGCACCGCTGACAGTTCGGGAATGAAAAGTGCTGGCGTCCCTAAAGTGCACAGCCTGTAACAGTGTAGTTCTCCACACAGTCCACCATTTTTGTTGTTGTCACCCTGTTGTTTTTGTTGTATGCAAATGTTGGGATATAAATATCAATCACTTTGTTATGCATAGTTCTCATGCAAGTTCCGAACGAATCATTCCCAAACCATCAAAAAGGTAAAACTTAACAGAGTAATTGTGACAGCTGTAAAATTGACAGTTGTTCTCTTTCTGTGCTGAATAATGTGTGGATGGGTAGTCAGCTTTAAAATCTCACTGGCTTGTTTTAGAAAATGTCAAGAGCTTGTTTGCTTTTGTGTTGATGGGGAACAGAGAAGCTGAGAGGGCTCGATTGCTCTTCAGGGAGATTGTGCGTGTGCACGTGCGTGTCTGTGTGGGCTGGAAACCTCGCCTGTTGTGTGCTTGTGTCACAAGAACTCTGCTGTAGTGAGGATTTAGGCACTCTGTTTGATGGGGGTGTAATTATGGTTTTAAAGGGTCGCGGTAATGATGCTGATGCTGTGGATTTGATGGGACATTTAAATATGAAACAAGGCCCACAGCACATCTCTGTTCTCTGCAACTAGTGTAGGGTCCCAGGCTTGTTTTAAAGAGGCCACTATGCATTCAATGTACCAAAAACATTCAATCAATTCATTCCTTTGATTTTATTGGTTCAATATTTCTGCATAATTCAGCAGCTGAGGTTCATGTGAAATGGTTAATTGCAGATTTCTTTACAGTGGTTTTAACCAGGGTCACCATGTCTACAACACAAATATAGAATTTTTACTTACTATCCAAAACCAACATTGAACCAGAACATGTCTTCTGAGTTAATTTGATGTGAAAATAGTGAAAAAATGTTTTGGTTTTTTTTTGTGGTCTGCTTTGCCTCGCAGTGCTCTACATTTTTAGCCAAAACTATCATGAAAGTAACAACTTACTGTGAGGGAGCTTTTAGAGGCGGATGTTTGGTTCCTATCACCACCACTGTGAACAATTCTAATTCAGTAAGTTTCTCTAGAATAAAGCATTTCACACCAAAGCCTTCTGAATGACCTTAGTTTGCGACTCAACCGTTTAATCATGCATAAAACTTGTTGTTGGAGTTTCATGTTATGACAGATGTAATCTTGGAAACCTTGGCTCTGGCTGGCCACCATGTATTGTGCCTCATTTGAACTGCTCGTGCCAATGGACAGGGCTAAACTGATCCAAGCTCGGTGACAGTTTTTGCAGTTTGTTTGCTGTATATGGGCTAAACAGTATATTTTGAAAGCTTATCACTACTTTATACACTATATTAAACCCTTTAATTGTAAAATATGCCCAGGGTAAATCCCTTTTTAACGAGTCATTGAAAACATTCACTTCTGATACCAGGATCAGTGTAAGTATTGACCATTTGATCCTGATGAACAGTCAGATCAGACAACTCCTTCCTACTAATTGTTTTTTCCTCCCCTTCATCATCTCTCTTCTCCTCTTCTCATCAGAGACCTACAGCTGGAGGAGTACATTGATCTATACTGGCGCGATTACCCCTCATTTATCAAGACCTTCAAGGAAGCATGTGTGATCGATCAGGGTAAGTGACCGATCGATGGTGTGGGCCTGCTCATTAGCGGGTGAAGGCATCTCTATTCATGTAACAAATGATTCAAACAGCCTGATTAGGTTATATTCTGTGGTAAAAACTGTGAATTTGTCCCTGTCACTGATTTAAATAAATAAAGGATAAAGGAACTAACAATTCTACAACAAAAATCTAAATATTTTTTACAGCGGAACTCTTTATTGCTGCCCCATGTAATCAAAAGTCCTTGGGCTGTTAATGGAATAATATTTGGCTCTAATGCTGCTTGCATGGAACACCTAGTGAAGTAAAAACCCAGTTGCGAATAAACTAATTGGCTATTTTATTTTTATCTAGAACTCTGCTCGTCAGCCAGTTAACAGCCTCAGAGATTGCAAACCTGCTAAATAACTCATTCAACAGAGTAATTAAAATCACAGGCTTGAATTAAAGTATTTACGATATGATTGACTGTAAAACTGCAACATAAAAGACTAAAGCGTGTTGAATGTTTTGAACTCTTGAAATGTCCGTGTGTCAGCCAGAAGTAGCATAAAGCTGAGTCTTAAACACCTCTGTACTCTCTTAATAGTGCACTTTGAAATTGTAACTATTGCAGGCATTATTTGTGGAATACAGATGTGTCTAAATCCCAAATGTCAGTTTTTAGCCGTACTACACACTGTTGGGAACCGGTATGTAAAATTTATACATAATGAACTATGTAGGGAACAGCTAGATGTTTGCGAATCAGCCATTTAGTAAGAAGTTCTTGCGTTTTTGTGTTATCATATATTTATTATTGAGCAACAAATAGTTAAAGTCCATGAAATGACTGCAATATGTGGTGACCAAACATTCTTCTTCTCATTCAGTAGTCCAGAGATATTTAGCATTGTGAAGTACTTGTTTATGTTGATTTGTTATAACTTTCTTTTTATTTTTTTTATCTACTATGTACTCTGCAAACATTTACATACAACTGTATTTATAGTCATATTATATTTGTACAGTCGTGTATTATTTATCTTCTTTAAATAATGTGAACGTTATACAGCTTAGTGCAGGGCTTTCAAGGATTTTTGGTTGTTTTGTTTGTGTCTTTGCTGTTCATTAGTTTTTACTTTGTTCATTGTTCATCAGTTCTCTTTACCTGTATCAGGTTATTCTCCTTTTTAAATGCATTTGACATGTTTTTGTTATTTAAGCATAGTGGCGTTTTTTGTGTGGACCAGATAAGGCTGCATTGCTGCAGTAAAGGTGAGCAGCTGGTCTGTGTAGAGTGGTATTATGAAGTGAAAGCTTTAAAATGAGTTGTGTTTTTCATGTCGGAGGTGTATATTCATTATAATACAAAACAAGTAACTTCAAAGCAATATCACTGACTTCTGCTAATGGTGCTAAATCTGTGGAACCTTCATCACAGATTTTATCAGTCAACTGAGACGGTACTGCGCAGAGATCACTTCAAAAAAATTTTTTTCAGAAGACAGAGGAGACTTCCAGGAGCCTCGCTTTCAGTTTCTTAAAGTATTCTGCAGACACACCTCCAAAGTTTAGCCTTACGCCTGATTCACATGCGGCCCCTGCATGGCCTGAGTGCGGCTGCAGCGTGACTGATACAGCTTGCACGCTCTCGCAGTTCAAACAGTGTGTTTGTGCTGCAGAGCGAAGCAGCAAGGCAGTTCTACACTCATCGTTTATCCAGATGGATACACAGTCAAATCAGCCACTCTGCTCAATAAAAATATCATTCATTTGTTTACCCTTCACAGCATTCTGACTATGATTGGGTAAAGGTTTTACAACTGCTAGACCAGCCTGAAATTCTATCTCCAGCATGGAACGTTGAAGTAGTATTAAGTTAAACAAGAGCTGGAGTTCAGAGAGCTGGAAGATATGGCTGAAATATTGTATCAAAATATTTTCACAATACAAAATATGCAGCACAGTATTCAGTTTTTATAAATCAAAAAGGACAAAATAGAACATGTAGTGCCACATATTAAAAAAAGAATAACTGTGATGTTTTATGTTTTCCAAAATGCCTAAATTTCCTAAATTAAACCGGCCTTATTACTTTTCAAATGTAACATGAAGTTGGTGTAAGTACTGAGCATAGGCACCATAGATGTTGTCATGTCTCCAAACCCTAATTTGAGAGTAGTGGGCAGTGTTGCTGTCGTCTGTTTGAATGACACTTGTCTATTTGTGCATGTGAAGCTCAGATGGAGTTGATGAACTGGCCGGTGTACCTGAACAGCGAGGTGCCCTGCGTGTTTGGCTGGCTTAGCGACTGTCTGAGGGGGCAGGACGTGCCTCCGTTCCCCTACCTGCCTGGCATTTGTGAGAGGACCAAACTGCTTGTGCTTGTAAGTACCACAAAATGACCTTAAGAATTGCTACAATATTGAAGACATATTGATGAAAATGATAATGTTTGGAAGTTTTGGTTATATCAATATTTAAGAATGATATTTGATCATCAATATCAAATCAATATTTATTGTGCTCCAGGGACCGTATTACAGAATCGTCCAAACTTACAGAATCGTCCAAACTCTCAGTCTCAGTCTAATCTGTATGCCAGATAATAAAACATTACAGAAGCATCCTAATTTTCTAAAAACTGTCTTAACATTAGAGTAAACCGTAACAGTGTCCTAGCTTCTGTTTTAACTTTCTCTTTCTGCTGTCAGCTGTTCAAAAAAAAAAAAAAAAAAAAAGGTCAGGCAGGACAGTTCACTATAGCTAGCGTTTTGCTACTTCATTTACTACTGCGACAGATAAATGTTTGTTTATTTTTTGCTGCCTCTTTTCCAAGCGGTACACCTATGAGTATAAGCTAGCGCTTAAAGGCCAAAGAAACACAGAGCAGAATTATTTATAAATACGAAAATACAAATGTGCATGTAGCAGCTGCCCTATTCAAAGTGGAAGGGGAGTCAAATGTATACAACTTGTTTAATCACGTTTTCAGACCCACCAAAAAAGGACTTGTAGGTTGGTAGATACCCACATGTATGAACAAATTATAAAAAAGTGAGTTTTTCACATATTAGATATAGTTATATAGTATTAAGGTATATATAGATAGTGAGTTTTTTTAATATTGTTGACAAACTTGCCAAATAAAATGTTGTAATTATAGTGTTGAATAATTATGATATATATGCCTCTTTGTTTGGAAGAGTAGCATCAGTGCAGATTTGAAGCAGGAAATGGGAACTGAAATGGACATCCCAAGAAACAGCAGGGAGAAGTGCAGGCTTCCATTTCATCACACTTTAGCTTTTATTTATTTTCTTACACAGATGGCATTCTAGCTAACCATCTTAGACTTTTATTTACATGTTTGGCTGCTCAAGTATCAAACTCAATCTCTTAACTTGAGATTATACTGTCAAAAATACTAAACATATGATTTTATTGTGTGAAATGAATTGACAAAAAATCTCATTGATTTAATCAAGTCTCCAGGACTAAAAATGCCAAGTTTCTGAAATATGTCTATTTTTGACCCTGCATAAGTATTGCTTTTTTTACTGCTACCCCCAGAATGTATAATCCCAGTTGCTATGTTTTGTACATGTTTATGTATTGAAATTGTCAGAATCCTCAAGATGCTGAACAGGGGGCGCCACTTAGTAAAGCAACCCACTGTAGTGCAGTTAGAGGTAAAACTATGTACATTGATAAATGTTCCAAGGACAGCTATTGCTTTGATACTATCTGGGTCCCATGCCCCGAAAAGCCGGACGCACATGTTCTATGGAAATGTCAAACAGTTAGACGGCACAGTGCTCTGAGCTAATCATAATGACATTTTACCACTGCTGCTTCCTCCCTGGACCACCAAAGGCATTTCGTGTCTGTAGTGTTTGTGTATGTGTAAGTGAGTGAGCGCAAGAGAGAGACAATACAAGAGAAGACAAGAAGGCATGTTGTGAGAGTTGCCCTCACCTTAATTAAGGCATGGAAATATAGGGCTGAATCACCAGAGGTTGGTGGGGGTGGGTTGGACAGTGTCTCCTCCCGTCAGGTCAAGGGAAATGACGCACATCCCCAGCGAGCTGCTGACATGCCGTCATGCAATTACAGGCTGTATTTACCCCAGTACCTCTCTCTGTCAGAACATTACAGACTCCATTTAACCCTCTGACTGGTTCAGCCACGAATTAGTGACTGGCGCATTGGCTGTCTGCTTCACTTAAAGGGTCCATAATTTGCAAACATAATAATAAAGTTTGAAATAAACCCAATTAGAAATTTGACTATATTAAAATTTGTTAAAATTGGGCCTCTGACTTTTGTGTCTTATACATTTATGTACATAAAGAAATGTAGTATTTGTGTATTAATATAGGTCTGTATGCATTTCTATGTTACTCTGATTTCTTTAGTGTTCCAGTGAAATTATTAACTAGTCTGTGTGTTTCTTTTCTTGCTTACCTGAGATGGCAGTTATTTCTCTGAATGAAACATACAATTTAAAAGCATGTTATGCCTTCATTCTGTGGTTGATCTATACAGTAATGTGGTTGATGACTCCAGCCTTGGTTAGAATCAGTGCGAACACGCTATTTCTCGCTAACGCGCCAGACTGACTTTTACTGTCATTGCAGCAGAAAACCAAAACCACATGGGTGCTGTCCCACTGTTAATGACAGCCACTCTGTGCTCATTCTCTATTCCCTCCCTCCCTCTTTCTCTCTCTCTGTCTCTCTCTCTCTATGTGTGTGTATATGTATGTATATATCTATCTCTATCTCTCACACAGAGCTACGCACTGTATATAGTGGGAGATGAAAATGCTGTCTCCACTAACATGCCTAAGTACCTGTCTAGGCTCTCTGCAGGTGAGCTGTCATAGTTCTGATGCTGTTCTATGTTTGTCTGGCTGTTTACTTTACATGGGTTTCTCTTCTTTTAACCTATTAATACTTATTATTCAGTATCCCTTATCCTGCAATTGCAGGACCATTTAAAAAGGTTGTCATTCCTAAAGATTATACGTAGTGATAATGGAGAACTTTAATATCTGTCAATTATAATATTATGTAGGCATCATTTTGATAATTACATAAAACATCATAACAGTAACAATTTTCTGAATAGCAAGGAACCACTTAAAGGCTACATTTTTCAAGATTTAATTTGAAGTAGTTTGGTAATAAATAATTGAGATATCTTTTATTACAGTGGCGGGGAACCAACACATGTCTTCCGAGTTTTATATGGAATGTTGATTATGGTGAAATAGTGGTTTATCTGAGAAAATAAAATTTCTGTATGGACTATTTTGTCTCCAACCTTGTATGTACACCCAGCATATTCATAACAATTTAATGTAGTAACTTTCTGTGAAGGAGCTGTTAGACATGGATGTCTGGTTCCTAATTGTTCACCACTGACAACAATTCTGACTCCGTAATAGGGCTGCATGATATTGGAAAAAACCGACATTACATTATTTACAGAATTGTTCTATATATTGTGGTATGATAAATTCCAGAATTGTATCGTCACTTTTATTTATATAGCACCTTTTTTTATGCTCAAGGCCGTTTTACAAAAAACATTTAGCAAAAGTAACAAAATACATAATCAGCAATACATAAAATAACATGCACACAACACACAGTTTCCCCAGACCATGCTATAGAGTCACTTAGCAAGTCCCAAAAGAGTCCTTACTGGATCTTACTCCTTAACTACAGTGTCTGACACACATACTCAACCCGGGATGGGCAGAAATGTGGTGTAGAGATAGATTTTCGAGCAGCTGAACACTATAAGACTTGGAAGCTTTACAACTGCAATGCAGTGTTACCCAAGCATGCAACTCAGGTAGTCATGTAGCTGCAATGTAACATCGATCAGGTTCACCACATGACTTTATTTGGAACGATTTAATCATCCAAGAATGATTTGTAGTGATTTTGTAGGCAGGGGCTTTTTTTTTAAAAACAAATGACTTTTTCAAGACTTATTTTGATTCTGAATCATCCTTTCTTTAACTTTATTACTATACACTTGGTTTCAGTGCCCTAATTACACAGACAGGTGAGCTCTGGAGCTCTGTGGCTTTGATTTTGGAGAACTTAAGGAGTTTCATACACTGGTTGGCTCACCTTCACACCACTGGATTTATAATAGTATCGAATCCATCAACATAATGTCAATCATTTAATGTCTTAATGTTCATAAGGCTAAATTAGACTAAACCCTGTCAGTGTCCTAACTTATGTTTAAGGTTCTGCTTCTATGGTTTTATGTAATGACCAGCTGAAGAATTCACTCTAACTAGAATCAGCATAATCCCTTTACATTTATCTACATTATCAAAAGAAGTTTTTTGACTTGTCAGTTTTTTATTCTAACAGTGGTTTAAAAATGTCAGACCTTTCTGAGGTAATATTGATACAATGTTGCTTTGATAAAATATTACAGTGAATACTGAAACGACAGAGCTAAATGTTTGATTGTTTATTAGGAGAAATTACATTAGTGTGCTTGGCTAAAATGTTTGGCAAATGGAAACTGAAACTGGGGACTGGTGGCACTCTGATAAACAGCAGGGGGTGCTCTTTCACAATATCCAAAACTTCCAGAATATCATACTTTAGTTTAATTTTGATTTTTTTTTTACTGTCGCAAATGAGAGCTTTCTGTATAACTAACTCACATTTTTAACATTATGATTTTTTAGCTGTTTACGTTACTTGGTAACAGACATGATAGTTGATTGTCGACTTCATTCGAGTAGTTTATGATTCCCTAACTTGAAATAAATCACAGTATTATCAGAGGGACGACTGATTTGTAGGTTAGTCATGGGGAACAAGAACCATGTGAAACATTTTTCTTTTATATCAAGCAGCCAGAATGTTTGATGTGGAGGATTTAATTTGCCTTACGACTACATGCACACATCACTATAATGATGCTAAAACGCTATATTGTGCAGCCCTACGTTTCTCTAGAATAGAAAATGTCATGAGACCTGAAGACATTCCTATAATATAATGTAAATCTAAAATTGTGTAAACAGGTTTAAATGGACAAAATGCACCAATAAAACATTTGTTCCACATTAAAAACAAACTCTCAAACCTGTAAGTGCTTAGTTCATCATTTGCCCACAAAAATAAACTATTTAAAAAGGAACAGAAAGAGAAAAACACCAATAATTTGGAAATAATAAATAAATTAAATATACTCGCATAATATTCTTACACTCATTGTCTTCATAGTTATGAAATAAATTGATTACAGCAACAATTTTCTGTTGTCGTATTGTCCACCATTTACATGTTACTTAAATGTTAAAAGTTACTGATTAAGAGCCAAATTGTAAGCTCATATACAGGCCCTTGTACTTCAAGTGGTAAATATAAAACTTCATGTTTTTATCTTTCAGGCCAAAAGAAAGGTTTGGGTGAATCTACCCTCAGAAGGTAATGATCAGTTGTTCTGTAGTCACAGTCTTGTACATGTGCAGGCTGGTACTTAAAAGCAAAAATTGCACATAATGTTTGAAATGGGCTTTAAGGGCATTTGTGCAGTTTGTGTGATTCATGTACGTGTATGTGTGTCCACAGGCATAGCAACGTAAAACCTGGCTCTCCTTCAGGCTGCCTTACCGAGAAACTAGTGGTGTGGTTGACATCGGCAGGTTCGGTTTATGTCTGTAGTTAGCCTTCAACAATTGTGACTTTAGGCCAGCTGAATTTGAGTTCTACACTAACAGGTGTAGAAGATCAATCACATAGCCATGCAGTCTCCATAGACAAACAGTGGCAGTAGAATTAGGTCACAATTAAGAGCTTCATGTCACAGTTAGTAATGTTTCTGCTTGATCTGCCCCAGTATGCTGTAAATACTATTATCATATTATAATATTAGCATCTAGGGGCAATGACAGCCCAGCTATGAAGCGGTAGACCACTCAAACTCAGAGATCGGGACCACAAACTGATGAAGTGTGTAGTGGAAAAAAGTGCCTATCCTCTGTTGCATCGTTTACTACAGAGTTCTAAAATGCCTTACAAAGCAACATCAGCACAAGATTTTAGAGCTTGAAATTAGTCTCCGTGGCAGCAACCTCTTACAACTGATAAAGAACACTGGTCAGAGGTATCTAATCTTGTCTACAAAGGGCTGTTGTGGCTGCAAGATTTTCCACCAAACAAGCTGGAGTGCACTTGGTTGATTAGTGAGTTCCAGTCTCCAAACTCTGCACTGATGACATGTCCTGCCATGTTTGAATGAAAACCTGCAGCTACACTGGTCCTTTGTAGATAAGGTTGCCTTACGTTATGTAATTTAAGTGAAATTTAGTTTAATATATGGTTCAAGCTGTTAAAGTTACTTTGAAGTTAAGTATTAGAGTTGCACTTGTATGTTCTAACTATATTCCTGTATGTTCCACTGAAAGACTAAACAATTAAAACATTGCTTTTGTATTTCTGCTATAAATCTGATGTGGTTTTATTTTCAGGTTTTATGCTGAAGGACCTGGAATCCGTGCCTTTTGGTGTGGCTTTGCCGATCAGAGACGCAATCAGCCAGTGCAGAGAACACCCCTGCTCTGATTGGTCCGAAGAGGTTTGTGCTCTGATTGGAAGACAGGATTTAACCAAGCAGGCTCATAAAGTTTCCCTGGCCAAAGGAAAGCCGGTAAGCAAGTGAAAAGTTTGACCTAAAATGTTTCTCTACATGGTGCTAAGTGCACTACAGAGGGTGCCTTTTTATGCCAAGTGCATTAGAGCTGGCAGCCCTGCAGTGTGCCATTCGGCTCAGATCTATTCCTGATTATGAGAATGTGAAGACACTTTTCTTACCATAGCAGAAGACCCTGCGCTCTTTATTAAATCTTTGTTTTACTCTTTGTCTTTTTGTTTGTTTGTATGTGAGATGGTTGGGCTAAACGTGCCATTAGAGCCCCCTGTAACAAGCGAGGCGGACGAGGAAGAGGATGGGATGGCAGATCTTCACCCGGAGGTAAAAGGGTTGATTTGGAGTCAGGACTTGCGTGTACAGGAGGTGCGGCGCCTGCTTCAGAGCTCCAGACCTGTCCGGGTCAACGTGCCTCATCTGCCGGAGGTCAGCGACCACGAGTACATCGAGGAGAAAGAGAATAAGTGAGGAAGCCCAACCGCTTAGAGAAATGCAGTGATTTGTGCAAGACGGCAACTGTAATGTCAAAATGGTAGCAAAGTACATGTTGTTCATTTTTCAGTGTCTGTGAGAAAAAAAGCAGAAGATATATATTTCACAGAAAATTACACAGAAACATCCGCTAACCAAATATAATAGCAGATCTTTCAGTATCTAATTTGTCGGCTCTTTTATAGACTTACTGCTGTGCTAGTTCGTCCTCCCTTCAAAGGCTGCTCCCAAACAAATCAGTGAAATTGTTTCCCTTCAAAGAGACATTCACTTGAGCAGATACCCAAACTCATCTACTAACTGCTTCAGGATCGAAAATGCTTTAGAGGCATTTATTTTTTAGATTTGATAGTAGATTTTCCACAAGGAAATGATTCAAAGCTACAGGGAAAATGGATCTTTGGAACAACCACCTGAAAGACCACCAAAACTAACCCCATCAGATAAATAGTGCTTAAAGCTTTTATCTTAGAGAGAGAGAGAGGAGAGCGTCAAGCTCCACTCTTGCTTCAGATCTGAAAACACCCACAGGTGTTTCTGTCCATCCTTCCACTGCGAGAAGACAACTGAAAGAATACATAACTGTCCCGAAAGCTTCACTGAGAAAATGAGAAAACAAGAACATTTGCTTTAGAACACTGAAAGTGGCGAGGTTTTATGGACTGTCTATGGAGTCTAAATTTGTAATCAGGGTTGTGTGAATGGTGAGAACCAGAAAATGCAAGCAGTTTCTAAGAGGTGTTTACAAGAAGCATGCAGATTTCTCAGAAAAACTGAAACTGAAATTAAATAAACAAAGTTGTGACCTCTGAGCTGCAGAGCACTGAATATAAAAATGAGTAATAAACTGAAAATCCACTGGAAAATATATGCAGAGCGTTTGCTCACTTCGTAATGTTTCTGCCACCGCATTAGTGTTGGATTGTAGTTTTTACTATAGCAACTATTTATGGTACGTGTTTAGCAGTTTTTTGTGTGGCCTCCTCTGTGCTGTCATATTTTCTCTTATATTTGAACTCTACTGCCCTCTTTATGTGCCAGATTGTTGCAGCTGTGTCAGCGGACAATGGCTTTGCCCGTAGGCCGAGGCCTCTTCACGTTGTTTTCTTACCACCCTGTGCCAACTGAGCCCCTGCCTGTGCCCAAACTTAACCTGACTGGTAAGGCCTTATATGTATGTGTGTGTTTATGTGGCCTTAGGACTTCTCTGATTTCTGTGATATCTTGTTTCATAGAATGAACAAGCTTTCTCAATGGTAGGACTTCGGGAGCTTGACATTAGATTAACTACCAGCATCAAGAATATGCCATTAAAATTCTGAATATAGGTAGTAGTGTAGTTTAAGTAGGTTCTGGTTAAGTTATTAGAAATGTTAAACAGCTATGTCAGGACACTTTACTGCAAGACTCTCTGTAAAACCAATTCTAAAAGATTCAAATAACATATGGAATGACTTTCAAAGCCTTCAAATGTCTGTGTTTAATCTAGACTGGCCAGAAAGGTTTATGTGAAAATTACCATAAAGATGTTTTTTTTTTTTTTCCCCTACATGTTTAAACTGAGATTTGCTCTAAACAAAAGCCCTCTAATAGTCACGGTTTGCCGCTACAGCTTAGCCTCTAAACTGAAGTGGACTGAAAAGCAATGTTATGAATAGTCGTGCTTTTCATCAGCGTTTAGTGAAACGCTTCTAACTGCTATGTTCTACTGCTTCCATGGTTTTATGTGGAAGTACTTGCACAGTGAGAGCTAAGGCATTGCTATATGAGGTGTGCTTTGGGCTTTTGCATTCCTACATGCTGGGTTTGAATCTTCTTACGTAGGCTCAGCTCTTTGATGCCCACAGATAATATCCCTCTTCCTGTGCTGAGTGGTTTAGCAGAGCCACACAAATAGAGGGCAGTGCTATAGATTGGCTGTCTGCCCTCATATTTCTTGCTATACATGTGAAAGTGCTGTATTTGTTTGTATGAATCCAACAGAAATGCATAGCTGATCTGTCAATACTGAAGTCACCTAGAAACAAGTTATATCAGTTTTCTATTTTTCTACACCCCCCCCCCCCCCCCCCCCCCCCGCCCCCCCAACAGGCCGAGCTCCTCCTAGGAACACTATGGTGGACCTAAACAGTGGAAACATTGACGTGCCACCCAACATGACTAGTTGGCCCAGCTTTCACAACGGTGTGGCGGCTGGCCTGAAGATTGCCCCGGCCTCTCAGGTGGAATCGGCCTGGATAGCGTACAATAAGCCCAAGAGTGCTGAGTTAGCCAACGAATATGCTGGCTTCCTTATGGCCCTGGGCCTCAATGGCCACCTCACTAAACTGGCCACGCTAAACATCCATGACTACCTGACCAAGGTAAGTGACCAGTTAAAAGTAGGAAGGCTTTTGGTCTCTTGAATCCTAGTATAGGACTAGGGCAGGCAGCCCTTTCACATTGTTATGCCTACCAAGATTTACAAGTATTCAGACAATACTTTCATTATAAAATTGACTTCCAGTGACTTCCATTCTCTTCACATTTACACAAATGTCTTTTAAGTTTACGCTTGTAGTATGGACAAAAAAGAAAAGTAATAAGCATGGACATGAATATTGTTGTAAACATTTCTCACATACTGTGGCGTCTGTTAAAAGCTTGTTTATACAGATGACACGCTGAATGCCACAGAGATTGTGAGATTGTTTATGGTTTAGTGACACCCGTCATTTAGGTTTATGGCCCAAGAGATCCTGCAGGGTTATGGCAGGCTCCCGCCCGAGAATATCTGTCCCAAGCCTAAGAGGATTGAGGCTGGTTGACCTGTTGTCTGCCTGGATTAAATACAGTGTGTTTGTTAGTTTGAAGTTAGCCCATGTTTTGAGATCTCCCACACAAGAATAAAGCTTGTACTCTGAAGTGGTCTGCCTCTTCATTCTGACAGTTACAACATTATGTTAAACAAATGAAATGCTCCATTTAAGTGTTGTTGAACTTTTGGAAGTTGCTTTACCTTCACCATAATTGCTAAATGAGTAAAAATGTCCCAACCAATGTCAACACCTAATGAACCTCAGGTGCAATTTGCACAAGAGCATTTTTCAGTTTTGTTAGGAAAGATACAGTTTTACGTAACATACGTCTACATGTGTCAGTAGGATACAATTCACAACAGCACACCGTAAAATATTCAGGCCACAATATTAAGTACTTTGTCCATATTTATCAGCTCCATTTACCATATAAGATCACTTTGTTGGTACTTTTACACTGTTCTTCAATGGTCAGGACCACCACAGAGCAGGTATTGTTTAGATAGTGGATCATTCTGAGCACCGCAGTGACACTGATATGGTTGTAGTGGTGTGAGTGGGTCAGACACAGCAGTGCTGCTGGAGTTTTTGAACACCTCAGTGTCACCAACCAAAAATATCGAACCAAAAGTGTCCTACGTGCATGTCCTGTGGAAAACGTCCTGTGTCCATGGATAACGGACTAGGGAACACAAACTGCGCAGCAACAGATGAGCTATCGTCTCTGACGTATAAGGTGAACCAGCAAGGTGTGAGTGTCTAATAGAGTGGACAGTGAGTAGACACAGTGTTTACAAACTCCCGCAGCATTAGTGTGTTGGTTTTCTGTGAGCGCCATGAATAAAGTGCACTGAGGTAAAATGATGGAATGAAACGGAGTGACTCATTGCTGCTAATCTATAATGGAGATCTGTATTGGAGCGTGTGGAGTGCATTGGTAACAGCGGTTACTTTGAAGCCAGAAGCTTAATGGGAATCAGTGGGGATTCAGCAGAGCATAGGACTGCTCACGTGGTGTTCTTGAAGTTTGGTGAATATCGCCATTGAGTGTGAGATATACTCCCTCAAGGCGCAGTCTCTATCGGCGAGCGCTCTGCTTTTAACAGGAGATAAGATACCTTGTTAAAAGGATCGAGCAAAGCAGCTTCTCTTGTTAGCCGTATTAGCATGAGCGTTACTTGAATGAGATTAAAATCATTTTCTTAAGTCTCAGTCCTGTTATCCATTCCAAAGTTGGAGCTTTTCTTCTTATTTTTTCTTTCTTTGGTCTGTCTCTCCTTTTCTAACTCTGTTCTCATCCTGTTGTTTTTCTCACATGAAAGGCGAACGTAAAACACGGTTTCACTATGACACTGCATAGCACCGTAACACGCTCTGTGTTCTCTCATTTCCAGTCAGGCCAGGCTGTATCGCTACTTTCGGTGGCCACAGTGCATATGTGTAATCTATAGCTCAATCTATACGCTAAGTATTTTTACTGCCCCTTTACCACATTGAGACTTCTAGACTCTGATAGTACTCAATTACGAGAAACCAGCAGAAAACATCCTGTTTTACACACATTAGTATGAAGAATGAATGAATGAATGAATGAATGAATGAACGAACAATATTCTATTGTTCTTATACTTGTCTTGTGAACTCTGTAGTTTAGATACTGGTAACATCCTGTTAACTCAAACGACGCCGTTTTGCGAACCATCTTGATACATGCGCCAGCAAGACGTGCACCAACAATTTGTCCTTTTTTGAACTCTGGTATGTCACCCATAATGTTGTGTGCATTGCAGTATTTTGAGATAAACTGTGCTCTTACCTGTTAACTGAACTTCACACTCTGCTCTTACTGGTGCAGTGTGCAATTAATGAAGATTGGCCACCAGACTGGTCCAATTTAGCCATGAAACCTCCCACACTCAAACACAGGTGTTTCAGTTTTATTGGCCAACCCCTGTATGCACTGAACTCTCTTATTCATGACACTGTAAATTCAGTTTTCTGGGGCACCTTTAAAACAATGTACATATGACACAGACTAAATTATTTTGTTAGTAGTCAGTCAATTTGTTGCATTTGGTATATTTTTATTAATTAATAAAGTATTTCATGGGATTTATGCACAAATTTAAATGGCTTTAGACATGTACACCATACTGGGGGCCTCTGTCAGTCATTGCCAGTCTGAAACCATCATGACGTTGAATAAAAATTGTAGCTTTTGAAAAGTGCATATTTCAAATTGTAATATTAGAATTTTTTTTTTTTTAAAGATAAATCGTTTACCACCTAGTGCGGACATGGATCTGCTGCTGAAGCAGGAAATAAACAGAGTAGGTCCACTAGTCCTGGACATTTGCAAAGCAAAAACTGCTTATTTGCATTCTTGTGGTCTCCGCTGAGAATGGTACAGACTTAACTTAGCATACCACTTATTACAGCATGACTGTGACTCAGTACACAGCTGCTGTGCATGCTTCATTAACCTGTGTTTGGGTTTTTCACAGTCAGAACTTACCTACGATACCGCTCTCTTTGTTTTTTCTTTTCTGTATTACCCAGGGCCACGAGATGACTAGCATTGGGCTCCTGCTGGGTGTATCAGCTGCCAAACTGGGCACCATGGACATGTCCATCACACGCTTGCTGAGTATTCACATCCCGGCGCTGCTGCCGCCCACCTCCACTGAACTAGATGTGCCACACAGTGTGCAGGTGGCTGCTGTCGTGGCCATCGGCCTTGTCTACCAGGGTACCGGCCACCGGCACAACGCTGAAGTGCTGCTCGCTGAGATTGGTCAGTCCCGTGGGTTCAGGTTCAACCATGCTGTTTGTTTGCTGTGCATTAATGTGATGGTTTGTGGTGTTTGTAAATGGTGTGCACGTCTGGGTCGGTAGGGGGGCAGGCTCAGTGTTTATACTCCCATGTACCGCGATAGAGGAAATTCTGAGCTGTGAACATTTGTGCTGTTTGTAATTGGCTGCTTATCTGATTAGTTAAGTCATTCATTCGCGACATGGTAGTTCACAGGACACTAGAAAAAACAAATCTTGTCAAGGGAAACAATCTTAAATCTACTTTATATTATTATTATTATTAAATTATAAAATACGCAATCAACAATCTCAACATGGGACATCAGATATATTAACATAATTTAAAATAGTTTTACCTTAATATTGTTTTTGTGACAATGATTTGCAATGATTTAACTATTAAACTGTTACTAACAAATACTATCAGAGGTAAAAAGAGCTTGTTAACTGTACTAAAAATAAAATGACACAATGTCACTGCAAAATGTAAATTGAATCACTGACAAAATGAGTTTTTATTTATTCAGTGCATAAAAAAGTTTATGAATGGATCCTTTCTGTGTTTGATTGTTCTTTAAAGCTGGAAGCAAGCGCAGTTAATTTTATTCTACCTATATAAAATATTTGCTTGCTTACTTTCCAGACAATACAAAACTAAAACCACAAATATTTCAGGGTATTCTTTCTGATAAGGTTCATTTTGTTCTTGCTGGTGAATAAAGTGTCAACTTGACCACCTGCCTGTACCAGACAGTCACCCATCCATTCCTTTATCCATACAACATTCTTTCTTTATTTATGTATTCCTTTATCCATACATAAACATTGTTCTTTTTTCTGTTAATACTTTTGGGCTGTTCTTGTTTCTAGGCATAACCGTTGTGTGTGTGTGTGTGTTTCTGCAGGGCGTCCTCCTGGTCCTGAGATGGAGTACTGCACAGACAGAGAATCTTACTCTCTAGCTGCAGGCCTGGCGCTCGGCATGGTTTGTCTCGGGGTGAGTTCGGTGGTATTACCAAGTTATTTGGAGAATGTTATCTTTCTTGCAAGCCATGTTTCCTTGGAAAGGCACCTTCCACACGGCCTTATCAACACTTATCAGCGTTAACACGCTCAAGGTCAACAGACCTCCTCCTTCCTGTGTGTTATCATTAAAGCTAGTCACACAACCAAATCTCTTCCACTCAGACAGCAACTTTCCCACGGATGAAAAGATTTTAGATGAAAAGAATTCTAGAATTGTATTTAGTTTTGTGATTTCGCATTTGATGGTTTCGTAATGAAATCTAAAGGTGACCTATAGATAAAAAGTGGTCTCAAATGGTGACTATACAGCTAATTTCCATTAAAAAGCCAACCCATTAAGTTTTAACATCATTAGTTACTGTAATACATCTTACTTGCCTGTAACATTATTAAAAAAAAATTTTTGTTGATGAGCCAAAAGTACGAAATCTGGCACAATATTAGCAACATCAATAGTAATAGAGTATTCATAGTAATATCACAGAATCTTAATTACTGGAGGTTAAAACTTTCATGGCTTAGCTGTTGTGAGATGGACCAAAAGTTTGCACAGCCTGAAATGTCTGACTTATGTCAGGTGCTTTTGGCGTCTGAAAAAACTACAAAAGTGGGAACAATCCCATTGACGCAGACAAGGTTACAGGCTGTGTTGCAGTCTTTCATAATTAACATTCTCAAGGACCAAAATCTTTCCTCTGAATCATTTTATCTCTTTGAGCTGTTGCTAAAATTTATTTGCTCATACACTCTGCCATGCTGTCCATGCTTAAAGTGTTATAGCAGGTATTCTGGGCCAAGAGTGGCTATGATAGACTATTATAGTACTATTAGAATGATATTTAGTTTATATTTGAAGTTAAAATCGTTATGCTTGAAGCATGCAAATTTTTCTGTATAGAATTCTTATAATTGTTACTAATTTACTGCAGGCTTGTTATAAAGAGTTTATTGGCATATTGGAGAAAGTTGTAGAAATCTTACATTTTCTGTCCTACCTAAAACCACCAGACATTGAATTAACCACAGTAATGATAAGTTCAAGTACACAAAACACTGTGCTGGGGGTGTACACTGTCTGTAGGCACTGTTGTGAATGTCTGAGGTTAAAGTTTGCTTTGTTGCTGATGAGGTCTCTGTGTTTATAGCATGGCAGTAATCTGATCGGGATGACTGACCTGAATGTGCCAGAGCAGCTCTACCAGTACATGGTGGGGGGACACCGCCGCACACACGCCGGCATTAACAGAGAGAAGCACAAGTCCCCCAGCTACCAGATCAAAGTAAACACAAAAAAACATACAAACTTTTAGGTTTTAATATATGCCGTTCAGGATAAACTAATGAAGCGTGTTCATCTCAGGAGGGAGACACCATCAACGTAGATGTGACCTGTCCTGGAGCCACCTTAGCGCTCGCCATGATCTATCTCAAAACGAACAACAGGCAAGTCTCTCTCTGTTTAGCTCTCCCGCTTCAGCTCTTCAGCTGTTGCCCTCTCTCTCTCTCTCTTTCCCTCTCTCCTCTTGTATGTCTTTTTTTTTTACTTGCTCTTGTTTGTTTGTCTTTTTTCTTGTATTTGTTTTTCTTTCTTTCTGTTTTCTTTCTTTGCTTTTATTTCCATTTCTCTTTCTTCTTACATTTGCTTATTTCTATCACTTCTCCTTTTCTTGCTTGCTTTTTTCTCTTTCATTCTCTTTTTTCAGAGGAATTTTATCAGTTTAATAGAACTTCATTGCCCTGAGCACAAAATGGAAACAGAGATTCTGTAAGACCTTAACCCCTCTCTCTCTCTCTCTCTCTCTCTCTCTCTCTCTCTCTCTCCCCCTCTCTCTCTCTCTCTCTCTTCCCCTCTCTCTCTCTCTCTCTCTCTCTCTCTCCCTCTCTCTCTTCCTCTCTCTCTTCCTCTCTCCCTTCCTCTCTCCCTTCCGCCCTGTAGGTCTATAGCTGATTGGTTGAAAGCCCCAGACACCATGTTCCTACTGGATTTCATCAAGCCTGAGTTCCTGCTGCTCAGGGTAAGATGAAGAAGAGGGAGAGGGTGAAGTAAGAGGAGAGAGATGGATTATTTAGGCCTGTGAGGTCCATAATTGTTTAACATTTACTGTAGACCTATTAGCCCTAAGATCTTCACACTTGAATCAGACTTGCATTTTGTCTTGTTCTGTTTTTGTTTGTATAATTATAGCCTTTTTAATTATTTAATGTTTATTTTATTTCAGCAATATGTAGCTTTAAGTGCACGCACAGTCTACTTGGGTGGATGGATGGATGGATGGGTGGATGGATAAGTAGATGCGTGCAAAAATTCAGACTATTTTAAAACAGGTTAACATTTTCATGTGAAAGTAATCAATGATCCACCTGTAACCTGTTTCACTCTCAGTGCACTTCATGAACACTATTACATGTATAACACATATACTATAACATATTTTTAAATGTAAAAAATATAAAAAACTGTATAAAAGTCCGTTATTTCGTCTAGTCAAAACAGTACAAATTATTACTTTTTCAGTGAAAACAAAAGCAGATTTTTAACTGAATATTAGAGAGACGCCTACCGTATGATTTTTTAAAAATCTATAAGTGTTTGTCTATTCTTTAGTTTTATGCCCTTACTGACACTTCAGTCCTTTCAGTCTTGAAATCAGCCAGTTCCAGCTCAGAGTCAACTCCACACTCACCCCAGCAATAACTGCACCCAGATGAGTCGTTGACTTTATGTTGCCCTACCCAAACTGCCCAAATTCCTCCTCGCAGAAATGAAGTACATATTTCTGTTTGGATAACTTGTTTGCATATGGAGGGAGACAGTGAAAAAACTTTATTTATAAATAAATAAATTAATAATAATAATTAATTCTACAGTATTGGAATCCTGACAGCCACCTGGAAGACATGATAGCCCACCAACACAGTCCCCATTTCAGAAACAGCACTTGAAGCTTTCGTCTTTGAGAGAAAGAGGAGAACAGCAAGCTCCATTCTTACTTTAGATCTGGTAGCGGGTACGTTTGGTGCTGACTAGTTAGTACTATAAAATAACACACTTAACGTCT
Organism: Megaleporinus macrocephalus; assembly: GCA_021613375.1. Taxonomy (NCBI): domain Eukaryota; kingdom Metazoa; phylum Chordata; class Actinopteri; order Characiformes; family Anostomidae; genus Megaleporinus; species Megaleporinus macrocephalus. The sequence continues at coordinate 31,827,471 of CM038706.1, forward strand.
TGCGTTTAGGAAAAAGTTCTCAGCAAATTTCTTGTGAAACAAAACTCAACATCTTCCATTTTTGTTTAATGGCACACCTCTTTTTTTTACCGACCAATCATTTTGTTCTCTGAGGCAAAAATTGTCTTCACAAGAAGTATGCTGAGGCCTTACAAATTTGTAGCCACACCTCCAAAGTTTTATGAGAAACTGAAAGTGAGTCTCCTGAAAAGAATGGAAGCTTTATAAAGGTGAGGAGTGGACACAGTAAACACTGAAACAGACTGCTGTGTAATTTCCTGTTATATTTGTGATTTCTGTTTTTTTTCTGATGCTTAAAAATTAATAAATAAACCTGTTTATGTACTGGAAATTAATTCAAATGAAGGCTGTTCTCTGAGTTCTGCACAGTGCTGTCTGTATGCTAAGTGTTAATGATCGGTTCTTACAATGATCCAGAAATTCCATACTGGAGCGTTTATACTCTCACTATTCTTCACCACCCAGTTAACGCCCTCCTTTTGAAGTTCTAATGGGAGTCAGACATGTAAACAGTCTCCTACAGATCAGTACCAGTTTGAACTAGAAGTGTAGACAGAAAGCTGGAGGGGAAAAATGACCTAATAGCTAAAGCACTCTGTGGCTGATGACTGAATATGTGTACGTCTCTGTTCCGTCTTCAGACTCTGGCCAGATGCATCATCATGTGGGATGAGATCCTGCCTAATGAGGAATGGGTGACCAGCAATGTGCCTCAGGTACAAAACCTACTCCACACACAGGCACATATACTACACATACACAGTTTAAAAATGCTTTACACTACAGTTTACTGTTTACCTTTTTACTAATTTTATAACCAAATCCAAAAAAAATTGAAATAACTGTATTAAAAATAACATTAAAGTACATTTACACACTGCTCTTTTACAGTAATATCTTCAAATACAGAAAACACAATTCAACATGGGAAGACTGCTTTGTTTATTTAAACAAAATAGATTATAGGTCACTTAATTGATTAGGTGGGTTAATTCATTGTCTGCACTTTTTGTGGTACATGTATGTCCCTTAAAATATCTGATATTCAAATAAGATGTTATGAACTACAGAGAAAGTGGCACATTAACAGCTGATCTTATTGATGGTTTAGTGAAATTCATATTTTAAACGTACTATTGACAAGTTTGTACAGTATGATCATTTGTGAACAGTCCTTTAGCTTTCCGTGTTAACACAATACTATCATTTTGTGTAGTACTATATGATGTAATCACCTCTTCAAATCATGTTTTTCTGTCACTGTAACTTATTTTTAAAAGTTTATATTTACATTTTACTTTTTTTTTTTTACTGGTAACCCACAAACAACGTAGTTTTTCACTCAAGTTTTGTATGTAAGATGTTGAAGATTTTCACAAAATCTGAAAATATGTTTTCTATGAGGGCTGTTTTGGCTCATAACACCCTGTATGTATATATCCTCCGTTAATTAATGAAAAAATAGTTCTTAAAATGTTCTTAAAACTATTGTAAACAGCATCTCCGAAATCAGACATTGTATAACCATTTAATGCAACGGTTCTTGTGAGGCGCGCCTCTTTAGTCAGTCTGTTCAAAATGAAAGGGTGTGTGTTTCCACTTAGCGGTTCAGTTAGGAATTGCAAGGAGAAATTAGGCTCATTTGTTTAACGCCATCGATCGGCTCTCGGGATCGGCGAAATTGGAGAAATATCGGCCGATCACCGATCGCATAATATCGCATAAAAGTCATTTCACTTGAAAATCAAGGAAAATTGTGCAACAGTCATGTCTTACAGATAATAAGTTTTGTGCTGCTTAAATTGTACAGGTTGTTGCCGAGGTAAATATGGTTAAATGTTAAATGCAGGAAATTTTACATGCAGTGTACAAGGGCTGTTGCACTGTTACAGGCCTAGTAGGACCTGTTTGGAGGACCAGAATTCAGTTCAGATGTTCATTGCAGGTTTAAATGTGTTCTTATTTATTTTGACATGTAATTTCTATGTTGCCGGAACTGTTAACATTAATCTTACATTACTAGGTGTTTCTAAGTGATATTAATTCTGGACATATTCATTTGTATTTGTCTTGTCTCGGCCATGGCATTGTTTAGACCCAGTGTTGCCATGGTCTTTAAATCACTTGTACTTGGCCTTGTCTTGGTCCTGACATTGTTTAGATATTGCTTGAACCTGGTCTTGTCATCTGTATTCTGTTTTTTGGGTTTTTTTTGGTTTTTTTTCTTAATTTGGTCTTGTCTTGGTGTTGACATCATCTATACTTTGCTTGCATCATCTGTACGCTATCGTCTCTCACTCTCGCCTTTGTTTACACTAGTCTGGTTCTAGTCTCAGTTTAAAGTGGAGCGGCAGAGTAGAGTCTGAACTTTATCATTATCGAATGTAATAGATTTTTCCATGATGGCTCAGTTGGGTTTGTTGATGTTCTGTACTTCCAAAATTCAAACATCTCCTAAAAGCAGATATAGATGTTTTCATTTAATAATATCACTAGGAGTGTGATGTACAATTGTAAGTTTAAATGACTGTAGGTCGTGATTCCAAATAACCTTGCAAAGTTATGATGTAAAGTTGAACTAAAACTGTAATGTATTGTAATGTTATTGTTACTAATATGTCATGTCATTTAAAAAAAGCATTTTTCTAGAGTGACTCTGAACATGTAAAATGACGGGGAAAAAGCTGTTGTAAAAAAAGCAAGAAAACTGTACTAAATGTGTTCATGACATCATTATTCCTGTTCATTTTACTGTTTAAAAAAATTGCATTTAAAGTATTAGATCATCATGACCCTGTGATGACTAAATGCAGATGTAGTTTGTTTACTTAGTTGTATCTGTAAGTTGCCAGTCAGATCAATAAATATTATATCATAAATATTAGATCAGCATAGTTTTTTGTGTTCTCCACCACAGCATATTAGAGTTTAAATTAAGTGGTAAACATAAAAGATATGCACAGATCAATTATTTGGTAATTTTTTTAAAAGAAAGAACGTACTTGTGAGCTCAGAAACGCTTAAATGTTTATGGGACCACAGAAAAGAGTTTGTGGTGGATGGAAAATGAATTCTTACCCTGGTGGAGAAAAACACCTATATGGCAGTTGGCCAGATCAACAACACCCTTTAGAAGATCAGCACGTCTGTATCAAAGTCAACAATCAGGAGAAAGCTTCACCAGGGTAAGTACAAAGGGTTTACCACAAGTAGCAAACCATTGGTAGGCCCCACAAACAGGATGATCAGATTAACGTTTGCGGAAAAAAAGAAATGAGAGAGAGATCAACATGTACCAGATTGATGGGAGGAGAATAGAATGAGGAAGGGAATGGCTGGAATGCTCATGGTCTGAAGCACCACCTTATTTGTGAAGCATGGTGGCATGAAAAAAATCAATGGAAAAAAACACAAAGCTAAAAATGTAATTACATTTGTGTGCTTATAAATGTGTGCTTCACAGTTGTGTGCTTATTTGTGTGTTATAAAGTTAAAGCGCCTCTCCCATGTAATACTAATCTAGCACGTCTTATATATATTTTTTTACATGATTCACCTGATATGGAGGATAATAAAGCTGAAAGTTTGTAAATTTCATCGGTACTGTGTTTGTAATAGATGGCTAAAATATAGGTTTTTTTTGTAGTACTGTAATATTTTGAACCTGACTGTCACTCTTTTACTGTACCATGTATATAACATAAATAGTAAACTTCAAATGCAATATTTCCAATACATCGCCGAACTCATGATTTTTTTTCTTTTTTTTTTTTTTTTTTTTCTTCCCCTTTTAGATAATCCAAGAAAACATTGGACTCCAGGTAGAAGCTCTAGTATCAGAGGACCTGAATATGGAAACTTTGGTGTGAGTTCATATTATCAGTATCAAACGTCTTCAAGATATTTTTTTTTTATAATCTAAACTTAGTGACTGATAGCTGAATTTAATTAATCCAGCTTTAACCACCTGTTCCTCTACTCAGACAAGCTCATGACTACATCATAGCTGGAGCTTGCATGGCTGTGGGCTTCAGATTTGCTGGATCTGCAAACTCTGATGCCTTTGAGTGTCTGGTAAGAGGAAACTTACACCAAGGCAGTTTCATATAACCTCTACTTAACTGCTCAATTAGAAGCTGTTTCCTTATTTTTTCCATGCTTTTTTCTATTGACTTATTTTTCTCCTTTATTTTTAACAGTACAAATTTGCTCGAAACTTCATGCAGTCTTTGACCAACACCACGACAGCCACGGTTGTAAGTTTTCAAAGAAAAAGCAATAAATACAAAGAACTTGGTTACATTAGGATTTGTTACAGTATAGTCTGACATCTCATTGTTTTTGTGTGTCCCGCAGTCGGGTCCGTCCAATCTACAGACGTGTCTGAGCATGGTCCTGCTGGCCACCTCCATGGTGATGTCTGGCTCGGGGAACTTGAAGGTGCTGCAGCTGTGCCGCTTTTTGCACAAACGCACCTTTGGTGAGATGAACTATGGCTTCCACATGGCCCACCACATGGCACTGGGACTGTTGTTCCTGGGAGGAGGCAGGTTGGTGGGCGCAACACTATATATTGAACATTATGGAGAAACAGTTTTCCAAGATGTTTTAATGCAAGAGAATTCAAGCTTATACAGGTTATGCAGGGGCCTCAGAATTACTGATAATACTACTACTTTTACTACTACTAGTGATAATAATACTTTTATACTACTACTACTACTTATAATAATAATAAAATAGACACACTTTGTCTTCTGATCATTTTAAGGCAAATACTAATGCTACAGTTGATGCAGATACAAACACATTAATAGAAATCCTTTGGAATATTTAGAAGCTGTTTTAAACATAATAAAAGTGAAAGGTAGAGGCTGTTACTACACCATTAACACCTTCATTTCAGAAGAAACGTGATAAAGTATATCTTGCAGTTGAAGCCAGCGTTGTTAGGAAGCTCAGAATACTCAGTTTTTGTAAAATCCTGCACTGTTTCAGGTGAGATTAAGTTTACCAAGCATTCATGCAAGACCACCAAGGAGTGCCCCAAGACACCCAAATGCACCAAAATACAACTAGAACACTGTGTAGATATTTCAGTTTAATTTCATGATCGTTTTGTAAAAAATGTGTGGAGGTGATGCTAGCTAGAACAAGCCAGCTTCATGTTTTGATGTCTGCTCTGTGTTGCAGTGCAGGAGTATGTAGCAAGGTGCTCCTACACTTGTGCTAAAATGTCGCAGCATAACTATAAATGACTCATTGTGCTAAACAGCCAGTCACCTCTTACTTTCAGTGCAACTCTTTATTTGATTCATATTATTTGAATAGACCGAATTTTAAGTGAAATAGTGAAGAATGTTGTTTATATTTGTAATTTGGTTGATAGAAAGTGTGAGAAATATGCTAATATATTAATTTAGCCCTTTGAGATTCCAGTTGGGGAAAAAAACAAAGCACTGAAAAAGACTCACAATAAAGAAATCAGAATTGCAGTGATTGGGGGTTGAGACTGCTACTGAGTTAACTGAACAGAGTGATTGGGGTATTTCGCAGATTTGGAACAGCAAGGGGAGGAGTCAGTGTGAGGAGAGGTTTTGGTGGTTGAATGTTGCTTAAGGGGACAGATGCGTTGATGTTCCCAGTTTTAAAAGAAAGTGTCTTTGGCTTGAATTAATACTTGTAATGTCATCTATTACTGTTTGGCTTTATCAGCCCTCTGAAAAGCACCTTGACCTGCTTTCAGCATGAAAAGTGCTTTATAAATAAAGCTATTATGAAACTATGCAAATTAAAATCTGTTGTAAATGTGTTTACACGTGCATATTTAAATAAATAATCTCCATCTGGATCTAATCATTATACTCAGAATTCATAATATGACCAGGTGGTACTTAATTTGTTTTAAATTATCAAACAAAACATGAATATTTTTTAAAAAGTGTCTCCACACTTCTTTATAGGAAAAGTATTCTCACGCACACCCACATCTCATGATGATTATTATTATCTTGAATTTTGTGCCTTAAGAACTTCTTATCCCACTGAAGAAAGAGTCTTTTTCATCAGCAGGCTAAGGATGGTGGGTGGAGATCCTGTTAGGTTTACAGTTGCTACAAGCACAGTTTTCATTTAGAAACAGCTGCTTGCACATGTTTTCACTTGGAAACAAAGCTGGCTGGTTTGAGAACAGACTAGGCTAGTCTTTGAAGTGGAAAGACACACACTTAAACTTGGATTTCTTGGTTTATAAGCCTGCTATGAGAGCACATTAAATGAGTGGCGTTGTTGAGCTTTGCGTTTGTATTTTGCAAGCCATCCGTGTTGAGAACAATACTATTTTCAGTCTTTTTTTCCCCAACTGAAAGTTGGTCCTATCGTTCTTTACAGCTTTTCTGGTCTGTTTTAACGGGCTAACTTTTTGTATGCCACTTTGATACGACTGACAGAGTGAAAGAATGTTAATGCCAGCTTGAACTGCCATGCAGGCCCCACAGAGTCACACTTCTTGGCCATTTTGAGTAACGACAAAAACGCTGTCATTATTACTTCCTGCTCTTTATCTTAGTGTTTTCTGCAAGAGCATGTGTAGCAATGACAGACTGTGTAATATCTCACAATCAGCAGCAAGTACAGCAGAAATACTGTCAGAAACGCTGTTTTTTCCATCAGACAAATTTGATTAACATACCTTTATCTAGCTAGTCAGCTTAAAATAAGTCTTCATAAAACTGATCACCTGCACCGTAACATAGCACTCCACCTCCGTACACATGCTTATTCAACACTGTCCAGTTTTTAAACAATACTGCCCTAGTGTACATTGTACACTGTGCTAGTATATATTGTATACTGCACTATTGTTTATTGCATATGATTTACTGTATATAGTAAATCGTATATAGTATACTGTACCTTGTCTGTTTAGTCAATTGCGACATCATGTATCAGTAAAGCAATTATATATTGAGACCATGTGCATAGGTTTTTTCACATTGCATTCTAATTTAATTAAAATTTTATATAACCTTTATAATCTTGTTTCAAAATATAGGGTCGTCTAAACACATCCATCCATTCATCTTCCACTTTATCCCGCTAGTCGGGGTCTGGCTGTGAGGTGACAGTGCTAACCACTATACCACCGTGCCCACTCGTCTAACCCAAGCTTCGCTAAAAGACATGGAAAAAAAACACAAAAACATGACCTCATTTGCTTAAATTTTAATAGTGATGTAGAATTAGTGCTGAACTTACAATATTTCTTCATCGGTTGATTTTTCTTTGTTTACAAGATTTCTAAATTCTAAAAAAGTTTTTAAAAGTGATTTTAATATTTCTTAGTAAAGTTTGCATTTTTCACCTCTTCTGAGCTTGCCTGCTCTGTTTGTTGCAAGTTATATACGCATGTGAAAAAAAATCCTCCTATGAAGCGTCCTTGGCAAAATAAAACTGGTTCTGGTTCAGTAGCTGCAGTTCAGTGCATGCTGAATTGTACCCACTGTTATTAAACGTGAAAACGACACTGACTCTCCTATTATGAGACGTCTGTCTTCGCGGTAGCAGCAGTTTCACCCTGGCACGCAGGTGGTGGGCTGATCCACTGGTTTTTGTGCCAGTGTTCTACAGGGAGAGTGAGAACGCCGCTCCTGACGAGCTTGGACACATCAGTGCCTCTCTTCTCACCCTGAGCTGCTCAAGCACTCTCTTCAGTGCAGCTATTATTTTTAAGTGAAGCCTCTTAAAGGCTCTAAATGATGACATTAAACAATGGATGACCGGTTTTCTCCCGCATAGACAGCTTCAGCACAGAATACATCAGCTTTTGCCAGATATCACTGTTAACTACCATGTTCTGTATCTGTCGTTCTTGTTAGCTCGTTCTCTCGACGTTTTCTCTGTACTGGTGATGCAGTAGCCTAACCTTCTGTACACAGATTTGCTTGCATGTTTGGTACGTTGCTAACAGGAACAGTAATGCGCAGCTTTGTTCACGCAGGTACACACTCAGCACGTCCAATTCGGCCATTGCAGCCCTCCTCTGCGCCCTCTATCCTCATTTTCCTGCTCACAGCACTGACAACAGGTAAAAAACACAGGTCACCTACACATGACTCGACTCTCTCATGGTGCCGATGAACAGTATGGTAATACAATGATGTTTTTTTTTTTGAGTTGAGTGTGTTTTAAATGATAGCTGTTGTCTGTAATTGTATATAATTTTACTTCTACTGAGAATAGTTCAATGGACTAAGACTGGCAAAGTTGGTTCTTCAAATATTAGTTTCAGCCAAGTCAGCATGTGAAATGCAAATTACAGCAGAAAACAATGATTTGTCATTCAACTGCTACAAAAACAAAATGTTTAGTGTTTTATCTAATTAACTTGGTCTTTTTTGTAAATGTAAGCTCAACATATTTCAAAGGAGTTGGGCCAGGGATCATTTCTTTAGCAGGTGACAAAGATTTTCAATATTTTAATTAGATTTGCTATGCAAATCATCAAAACAGTCAGGCAATCTAGAGAAATCATTGTGCCTCAAAGGAAAAGTCAAAAAACCGCAACTGAATGCCTGTGACCTTTTACCCCTTAGTCAGCACTGCATTAAAAACCAGCATGTTATGAGGTGCACATTAAAGTCTCTGTATGATTGTACAGCTGAATACTGGCACAAAATAGGAAAAAAACAGTGTAAAAAGTGGATTATTTGGTTTCTTCAGTGCTGTATGATGATGAGGGATAGAGAATTTTAGCATTTAACATTTAATATTAGCTCTTTATAAAGTGTAAAAAAAAGGCCAGGAGGACTTTGTGTTAGGCCTGAAGGATTAAATGTTTTTAAACCAAAATTATGATGTAGGAGTTCAGTTTTAAAATCACGAGCTTCAGCTTCAGTATATATACAAAAGCAACCCAACACTCTTTGACACCACAACCACCACTAACTGTCAGTTATCTAGAAAAATGGATATTCTTGGACAACAAATATGCACCTCAATATATAATCAATCATTTTATTTATTATTTATTTAATCATTTATTCATTTATTTTTTCATCATTTATTTATTTGGGTTCTTTTAAATTATTTTTATTTTTTTTTTTTACATAGTGATTTGAATAAATAAAGTTTAATAAACAATGAACTCTTTTGGGAGTTGGACTGAGATTTGTAGATGAGTATTTAGATGTGTAATTTATTTGTTTATTTACTTATTTTTGGCAGGTATCACCTCCAAGCCCTGCGTCACCTCTGTGTCCTTGCAGCTGAGCCTCGACTGCTTGTTCCTGTGGATGTGGACACTCTGAAGCCCTGCTACGCCATGCTGGACGTTACCTACAAGGTACGCCTCTTCTCTCACACAGAAAGGATGAAACACATAATAAATTGGCATGAAGACATAACAGTGGACATGATGGTAGATGGGAGGGTGGTAAATTAATTTTTGTGGGTGGGTCAGCTGCAGTAAACTGCGGCAACATCCCTGACAGTGAGAAAAGTATGTACTGATGGCACCTGAAGGGTGGAATCATGCTGTTAACTGCAATTACCTGGACGCCCCCCAACCCACCATTCTTTCAGATTACATGCTCTAGTAATGTGCTGTTTTTTGCGGGTGTTAAATGAAAGTATGTGTGTGTTTAATAGGAGACGCTGTGGTACAACGAGACAACTGTGGAATTGATGGCTCCCACAATGCTCCCTGAGCTTCATCTCCTGAAGCAGGTAACAATCTAAAACAGAAAAACATGCTAGTGCACATTTAAAGCACACAAGCAATCCTTAGAGCCCACAATCATCAGATCAACAACATTCAAAGTAAAGGTGGGCAACATGTAGATACAATTCTTACATAACCCTCTTTGAGATGATTGCAATTACTACATTGACTTAACAACTTTTTCATAGTTGTTAAATATTCGTGAAATGTTCATTGGCTGTGTCATGTTGGGGCAAATCAATGTAAGTAAAAGAAAACAACGTTTGCAATCATTAAGACAGTATTGGACTGACATGCGTTGTGACATGTTTAGGCGACAGCATGAGTTATGTGTGTATTTGTTAGCTCTATAGCTAAATCTTTTTAACAGTCAGTTTGCCACCACAGTGAGCTGGAAATTGGTCATGTAAAAATGAATTATGATTGTTCACAAGCCAAGATTTTACATTTAAGGCATTTAGCAGGCACTCTTATCCAGAGCGACTTACAACAGTGCTTTGTGCTCAGTTAAGAGAATCAATCGTAGCTAGTACAAATAGGTCCAAAATTAGACTTAAATACAGTATAAGTGCAATGTCTCTGTAAGTACTGAGATTAGAGCTCATAGTGCTTCACAGAGAGATGGTCGTCAGTTTGCATTTGAAGTCTGCGAGAATCTGCTGTTCGGACAACCAGCCGAAGTTTGTTCTGCCACGAGTGCCAGGACAGAAAAGAGTCTTGACTCTTATCTTCCATGCATCTTGAAGGATTGCAGGTCCAGCCAAGCTGTTCATGAAACTCAACGTTTGACCATTGCCATTCCCATTTTTGTGATGTATGTATCAGAGTTTTAAATCTACAGCGGGTAGCGACAGGAAGTTAGTGAAGGGAGCACGTAGTGACATGAATGAGCTTGGGATAACTGAGGACAAGTAGTGCTGCTGCATTCTGTTCAGCTGAAGGGCCTGATGGCCCGCACAGGAAGACCAACCAGTTGTGAGTTGCAGTAGTCAAGCCTTGAAATGACAGAAGACTGGACTGGCTCCTAGTTTGCCTCCTGATAGAGAATTTTACAATGCCTATGAATCTGATTGTAGAATACTGATTATAGACATTTACACATGTTTAGAGTACCAGTACCATAACATGACAACGAGCATGATATAATCAGGCAGAGTGAGACTTTCCTGAGCTTTCATTTGGTACGCTTTTGTTTTAATTACTTTTAAACTATGGCAGAAAAATGTACTTCACATGCACTTACAGAAGAGGTAAGAGGTCAGTCTGCCTCTTCTGAATTCATCCATAATTTCATAACACAGAAAAGTAGATGGATCCAAGCTGCTTAAGTCTTTCTAGCTTTTAGCTTCCTTATATGAATTTTTGAGAAACTTCCACCTGTTTGTGTACTCATTATTGTGAGGTTTCCATCCGTCTATCCTGATACCGATCAGTTTCTGCTTCTGCCAGGTTAAATGTTGTTCCCTATGATGTTAAGATGCAAATGCACAAACCATAACTTGAACTTTGGGGATGTGATCAGATACAGGCATTTACCTGGTTATAGTTCTTTTATTTAAAAGATTATTTACAGAATTACCCACCTTGTTCAGTTAGACATTGTATTTGGAATTGCCTCAGTTGGTCTAGTCTGTTCAGTCTGAGGTGTACAGTCCCTGACAGAAGTTCTGTCGCTAATCCATGTTGTGGAAACAAAAGCTTATAACCTGACTTTAAATTCATCCATTGGTTTTGGAAATGACTCATATGACAGTTGAAACCCTCCCAAATGAGGTTTAATTTACGAAAATAAATTGGCATCACTGCAGAAATATTGATCATTTAATGAACACAGAAAAATTTTCCTATAATGCACCCAATCCTAGTTTACAGCCTCACCTGTGCTCACTAATTGATCGGTTAATTAGTGGGTGTGTATAAAAAGAACCCCAGCACCCCAGACCTTCACAGAAATGTCAAATTTGGGCAAGACACACAGAGAGTAATGTGAAAATCAAAAAAATAATTTACTTTAAATACAAAGATATGTTTCATAACATTGGTGAATGAAGTTGTGGTGCTATTAGAGGCATATTTAATATTTTGTGTCACTTCCATGAGCTTGAAGGAGTTTGTCCATGCGGTTTGACAATGATTCATACAATTTATTGATGAAATCATTAGGAAAAGCAAAGAATGCAGTCTTGCTCAATCTTGTTCAACAAGATTCTTTGGTTTAGTCTTCCAAGCTTCCTCTTTCATCCTACCCCAAACATGCTCAATGAAGTTCATGTCTGCACCTTGTCTGCACCTTGTCTGCACCTTGATCTTCTTCGCCTTGAGGAACTTTGATGTAGAGATGGATGTATGAGATGGAGCACCATCCTGCTGCAAAATTTGACCCCTTTTATGATTGGGAATGTAAGAGGTAGCTAATACTTCTGTTGTATGTTTCGCACACCCCCATACTGAATGTAACCCCAGACCATGATCTTTCCACAACCAAACTTAACTGTTTTCTGGGTAAGTCTTGCAGCCGTACGAGAGAGATCTGGTCTTCAGCATTTTGATAATCAAGGCTTTGGTCGCAGGTTGGATTTTTGGCATGTTGTCAGAGGTCAAGTTGCAGTTCAAGTGAAGGTCTGGGGTGCTGGGGTTCTTTTTATATACACCCACTAATTAACCGGTCAATTAGTGAGCACAGGTGAGGCTGTAAACTAGGATTGGGTGCATTATAGGACAAGGCCACAAAAGTTTTGTCTTGCCAAAATCTGATATTTCTGTGTTCATTAAATGATCAATATTTCTGCAGTGAAGCCAATTTATTTTCGTAAATTAAACCTCATTTGGGAGGGTTTCAACTTTCATATGAGTCATTTCTAAAACCAATGGATTAATTTAAAGTCACGTTATAAGCTTTTGTTTCCACAGCATGGATATGCTACAGAACTTTTGTCAGGGACTGTATACATGGACTTATTCTATCAAAGGAATGCATGTAAATGTGGCTTATGATTTTGGGACATAAACCTGCACAGATGTCATTATACTGTACATAAAACAATAATATTTAGACTTGGTTAGCCTTAGAAAAATCATAAACTTTACATCAGAATGTTTTTGTATGTTCACTTGGTCAAAACTGTGTTAGTGTGTTTCTGGGTTTGTTCTTTAAATGCATTTTTGTTTGTTTTAACTCACCTTTTAAAACCTGTTGTCCACATAGATTAAGGTGAAAGGTCCAAGATACTGGGAGCTGAACATTGATCTTAGTAAAGGAACTCAGCACTTGGAGTAAGTCTAAAAACCGAGACCTGCTGTACGATCTGTAATGTTTTGGTACAGCATGGCGTGAACTCCGTGTTTGTTTATTTGATTTTTTGCCTCAGGTCCATCCTCTCCAGAGACGGCGTTCTCTACGTGAAACTGCGTGCAGGACAGCTGCCCTATAAAGACGATCCACGTGGCTGGAAAAGTCTGCTGGCCCCTACCGTCAACAACAGAAACCCAGAAGTGCGCACTTTCAAGGTCGGTTGGAGGTGGCCAGTAAATATCACAGCTCAGACCACGGCCCACAAACTGGCTTTCCCTAAGCTGTAATACTTACTGTTGCTGCGATAGCAAATATTAGCTTTCACAAGAAATAGTTTGTGCTGCAAGTAAATACGGAGTGTGTTTTATTTTGAGAGTTTTTAAAAAGTTTTTGTTTTGTTTTTTAGTCAAACTAACACAGCTTTAGTCAAACCTGAAGTCTCTGAAAAACAGACTTTTGTAGCTTACTTCCCACCTCTTGGTGTCTCTCACTTTCTCTATCAATTTGTTCATGTCTCTATTCCTACATGTCTCTCCTCCTCTCTCTTCCTCCTCTGCAGCCTGAAGCTATCTCAACCTTCACCTCAGATGCTGCCTTGGTTTCCTTTGCTGAGTACTTCTGCAAAGCCACTGAGAACATGAAACATGTGAGTTTGAACATGTAGCTTTTTATGGGATGTGTAAAGGGCTTTGTTTTTAGGTAGTACAGCAAGGTGCGAACGGTAAACAGTGGTCTTTTCCATACAGGCACTTCCTCTTGTTTTTTTTTTCAGGTTAAAGTTTTAAGTAAATAGATGACTTTGTTTTTGCTCCACCCATCCTTATACACCGGCATCGTTATTGAGGTCAGGTAGTTGTTGTTGTTGTTATTATGGTGGTTATCCCTTATTGTTCTTGTTTTTTTCTTCTTTTATTATGCCTCTGGCATTTATTCCACAGAAACAGGAGACTGTGGCCTTATTCTCAGCCATTCTGTATGAATGTGTGACCCAGGAGAATCCAGAGATGCTGCCTACTTATATCTCCATTGATCAGGTTAGTTGTGAGATCGACTGATCTGTGCATATCCTCTTGCACAGTTTGTCTACAAAACAAATTTTGTCACAAAACAAATATGAGTGTTGTTGTGCAAATAATGTAAGTACTGTGGTTTTGTTTAATTTGTAGAAAATGTAAATAAGAAGGTTGGTGCTGCAACATTATTGACCTTACCATACTGTTTGCAAAGGACAGCAAGACTTTAACATTTATTTGTTGTCAATAATGAGAATTTATTTAAGATGAATTTATAGTTGAATCCAAGTTAAATGTAATAAAAGCATTAGAAAAATATGTACAGTGGAAGTGAAGTGTTACAGTTAACTTAAGTTAACTCTCAAGATCAAAGGTTCTGTACCAATCACTTATCCTATAATTGCAAAGAGCTTCTATACAGTGAGACAGCAGTCAGTTGCCTGACATACGGCTGTGAGGTTCCTCTTTTCAGTATGCAACACATCACAATTCAGTCCTTTGTGATGTTCTGCTGAATCATACACTGTCATACATATAACAGGAATCCTTAAAGAGTTCTTAGAGGAGCAGGGACTGAAACGCTGGTCACAGTGGTCGAGTAGAACTGTGCTGAAAGCAGGTTTCTGTTCCAAGGCACTAAAGAATTCTAATGAATAAAAGTGGAAGCAAACTGCTTACAATATACTAATGTATATCAGTACATTTTAATTAGTCTAGTAATTAACAATACCTCAATAGTTTTTGTAAAGGGCATAATTTTTAAGGCATATAGAAATATACAGTAGTACAGTAGGGTCCTTCTGATTTTTTTTATTTATTTTTGGTTTTTTTTAGCCCAAAGTCTTCTTAAAACTATCGTAAAGCAATGTGTCAGACAGCAGGCAGCGTATTCATTACCAGTTCATGTAATACCGCTGGTAGATTAATCCTTTGTTTTCAGTTATGTTTTAATCATAGTGGGTTAACATGCAGCTCTGACTGACAATAAGATTGACTACCCTAATAAGAAAGAGGGTAGATAGTTTGTTAGTCCATTTTTATGTCATCCTGAGGATCAAAACTACCCAAGACTTCTGCATCCGGTGCTCTGCAGAAATAAACCAACCCTGCCCAACTGCATGTGTTTTGTGTACGCATTACGCTGCTACAATTTGTCCGTCTAAACTACACAAGAAGCTGCGCAAAGCTCCCCGTGAGGTCAGTTTGTGTATGTGTACTACACAAGTCTAACAGCAGGATGCAACAGCATTCAGCCTTCCAAAAACAAAAGGAGACCTCACCCATTCATAATGTAATGCTGGGCTCCCAGATATCAAGCAGGGATAAAAATTGCATCATGTCAATCATTTTGAGAGAATGCATATCAGCAGCAATAGGAAAGGCGTTTCCTCTTATTCCCTCCTCACTCAACACAGGAGCTTTAACTCCTCTGCAGAGGTAAACCAGCTGGATTCTAAATCTCTCACTGTTGGATTCCAGATTAACCCAATATATGCAACAAAATGAAAGAGTACGGAGCTCCTCCTGCCTTTTTCTACCTTTAAAAAACACTCTACACTAATAAAGCTCCTCTACTCATCATCTGTTTTCACCAGTGACACTGTCCCCATGCCAATGTTTGTGTGGCCTAAGTACAAGGTGGGAAATAGCGTTCCAGGAACAAATGTAATAACTATTGTATAACTGGTGCAAATATTTAGAAGATCAGATATAAGGCAACCCACTTGCATAAAGGTGAAAGCTCAAAGGATTTTACAAAGCTGAAGTTCAAAAGAAATGATTAAAAGCTATGAAGAAAACATGACTTAACAACCACCAACACTGTCCCCATCAGATAAACAGCACTTAAAGCTTTCATCTTTGATAGAGATGCTTTAGATCTGAAAAAAAAAAATGGAAATTAAGTAAAAGACGTGTACAGTAAGTTGTGCTCAGTACTGTAAATGTCTCTGTTCTTTCAGGCAGTGAAGGCTTTGGAGCGGGGCGAGCTGAGTGAGACTTTCTGTCTGTGGCAGATGAAGTTGGTGTTGGAGCTGTGCGAGAGCGGCATGCTGCAGCAGAGACTGCGGGACTCGCACAGGCAGAGCCGTGGCCTGTTGCTCAGCTCAGAGTTCCTGCCAGTCATGAAGAGTTCTGCCGACCGGGCCCTCGACCGCTGGCTCTGCGGTAAGAAAGTAGTTAACACAGATGTAACCTGTACTTCAGCGAATGGTTTCAAAGGCATATTTTTGGTAGTTCAATTATTTCAGGTCCCTTTATAGCACCTGTTTGGTGGTTTGGCGACAGTTCTTGGACTAGTCGATGGGCTGTTTCCTCTTTCTTTGCAGAAATCCTTTTGAGTGTCGGAGTATTTGTTGTATATGGAACTCACTTCTGGCTAAATCTTTATAACATAATAGATACAATATAAAGTGAAAAAATCCTTGATGAACCCTTGTATAGTACTGGGTGGTACTTCTTTGCATGTGCAAATAGCTTTAGCAGACACATCTCTTGCTCCAGAATAACATGCTGTTATGAATGATTATGAAGCTTTAATGAATTCTGATAATACCCTACATAGCCTGTATCACCAATATTTGCTCCTTCATACGCAGACCACAGCCATGCTCTGCAGGCCTACGTAACTGGCCAACCCACAAACAAGGATGTCGACACCAGCATGCTGGCCTGCTTCTTGGTCTACCACTCCATTCCCAGCTCCAGGAAGATGGCAAACACAGAGCTTGAAGGTAAATAGGCACTCATTTGTGAGCAAGTGATTCAAAAGTAATAAGCAGTTAATGTTCAACAGGCTAGTCTCTTCAGAGAGCTGTTGGCATGTGGTAGTTACTAATTTTAATCAGGCTGCACATATATTAATATTCATCAATTAGAACAGCTCATTGTTGCCTTTTCATTTATGTGGATTAACTGCATGTTAAGTGTTTATGACATAATGTTGACAGATATACAGGTATTGGCTGATTATTGCTTTTAGAAACATTACTGGCATTGAGCTGGTATTTAAATTTGTCCTGTACCTCAGAATGATGTTTAGGGATGCTTTTATTGTCTGCGTGTGAACATCATTAATGTTTAGCCAAAGCTAGCTGAACTACAGCAGCACATCATCGCACCACAAACAAAGCTACTCAGATGGTTGATCAGATCATCTCTTTCAAAGCTTTTTTTCAACATTCCACACAAACAGACCAAAAGCTACAGCTATTACAACAAAACTGAGGTAATTGCTCTGCATGATCAGCAATTCTCTGTGTGGATGTTGAGTTTCGAACTTCTTGAACCACGTTATACCACCAAACCCTGTCATTATTGTTTTTCTCCACGTAGCCCTACTGGAGCTACACAACTCATATTTTGTGTCGACATGCATTCAAGTTCATTGATATTAATGTGACATCCATTAGCTAGCTTCACCTCAGACATCTGACATGAGTCCTGTGAGTATCCTCAGTTTTCTCAGCTGGTGGTGAATTGTGCTGTCTTGCCAAAAATGTTTTATCAAAGCACATATTTAAGTGGCTTCGTGTTTAAAACTTTTTGATATTTAAATCTATTTATTTAAATCTATTCATCAAAAATACTCCTGTATTAAAATTATCCACCTTAAAAGGTTCAGCAGTCATATAACGCCTCAGGCTTCAGAATGTAAAAGCTACACCCTTTACTGTGGACCTAAACATTTTTTACAAAAAGCGGGCAGATAGGAAGGGAACTTGTGGTGGTCCATCCGTGGACCAACTTAATAGGACTTATAAACTGTGCAGCAGTAGGTGGGCTGCAGTCAGTAAATGGCCAATAAGTGAAGATACAGGAAAATACCTAATAAATTGGCATTTCTTTGTATGTCTGACTGTTATATGTTGACCCAGTCATTCTGTATCTTTCAGAGAGCTTCTCTTTCCCTGAGCTGCTGCTGAAGTTTAGTCAGTTGGGTGTTCCTGTGCGAGCCCTGCTGCGTCTGAGTCCTCTGCTCTTACACCCTGACGTCTCTGGATCTGGACTGCCTTTTTGACCCAAGTGTGCCACACCCAACCTTCTCCTTAGAAGCCTTCAACCTGTAAGAGCTAGATCTGGGATATTTCTGGACGTGTCTACTTCTAGTACTCTGGCATAAGGAGGTTGATTACTCCTGCATTGCAACTTTGTAAATAGTTTGTATCTACATTTGTACCTGTGACAGTAGTGGCAATAAATATGATTTGAAGGAATGCTTCTTTTAAGGAACATCTGGCTGTGTCATTTGTGATAGTTCCCCACTGCTTTCTTTTTTCCAATATTTAGCTGTTGCTCAGCAAAACAAGCTTTGCATGAGCATTCCTGCGCAAATGAAAAACATTCCCAAGGCCGGAAACACATCGCCACACGCCCGCTCACATTCCACACTATTTGAATAGCCACATTTCTCTGTTTAAAAAAAAATGCTCACCACAGTGTGCTTTGAATATTGCCTTCTGGCCGTTGTACTGCAGTCTCACTTCGCGCTTGAGTCGAAGTAAAAGTTGTGTTTGAGCCAGGAGCTGTTTCAGAGAAAGAGAGAGGCAGACAACATAGGGCTCTTTGGTGTTTGTGTAAATGAAAGGAGAGAATCTTAGGGCTGTATTCATTTTTTTTCTTCATCAAATTATAGGCCTTTTTTGAGCTGTCATATGAGCTAAACCACACACTGGCTGAAGGCACGTAAACTGTGTACATAACCTGCCTCTGTGGCGCTTCCTGTGTGTTTAAGTGGGGTAACACAGTCTTACTGGGCACCACTGTACCAGGACATGCTTGAGTTGGTCTCTATCAACTAAATCAGAGGTCTTATATATCTACATTATCTAAAAAAAAAAACCCCAAAAAAACACTATCAAACTATCAATGGTAAAATGCTTTTTTACAATCTGAGCCCTATGAATTGGTGTCCTTTAATATGTTTGTGCTATGAGGGATGCAATAAATCCATTGATGGAATAACCTGGGCATTCAGTACATTAAGGTCAGCTGACTTCATTTTATTACCACATAACGATGCTAAGCCTTGACCAGAACAATTGAAGCCCCCCAGATCGTAACACTGTCTCCAGAGGCTTGTAGTGTGGGAACTATGCACAATGGGTGCATAGCAAACGGAAGCTGACTATCGCCACTGCAAGTGGTTAACTAAACACTACTAAACGCTATTTAGACCCAATTTTAAGTTCTGGTCATGTGGAAATGCTTATACTTTCACTAAACATAGTCATGAATACTACTGTCTGTTTTTACCATTCCACTCCACAAAGATATTAGGTGAACTCCCTTTATGCCCAGTTGGGATTTTTTTTCTGACCACCTTTCATTTGTAAAGTTGAGGTATCCTTCCAGGTTTTATTCATGCACTGGACAGTTTTGAACACAGTAAGGAGTAATGTGTTTTAGATCGCAACAAAGTAGTTCAAATTCATACATGGAAAAAAATCTTCCACTTTGTAGATCATTTGACTAGTTTGTAAATAATTTCAGTTTGAGACCCCACACCTAAACCTTTATCAGAAGTGGCAAGACATCTCGACGAGCTGTTGCCGTCTCCTGCAGCTCAGAACTGGGAGATGCCAAATGTGTCTGAGTGTTAAATTACTGTCTGTTTTTCTCTGGACTTTATGAAAGGAGCACCAGAATGTCTCCCCAGAGGCTCAGTGGTTGTGCTGCAACAATCATGCAACCAAACATGGCATAAAACTAAGATTTATTAAAGGGTCCATGTCATTGAAAAGTGTATTTCTGTAATTTAAATGGCAGTTTGAGTAGCTAATGTTTCCAAATGTATCGTTTTCACGTCCACGTATGAAAGCTGCAAAAATTGCCTAATTTGTATGAATTCTTTTGTGATGTCATAAAAATTAAGCCAGCCTATAGTAGTTAAGCCCTGCCCACTTGTAGTAAAATGATTTGAGTTTGAGCTGTGTTCCAACTGCTTTTTCAATAAGGCACAGCTTATTCACATATACCTTATAGGCACAGAAACATAAAAATCTAAAAATAAATGATGGTAAAAATTTTTATTTTACATTTTTTTTGGTACATGTAACCACATAAACGTAATAAAGTAATGAGATACAGCACAAAGTAATGGACAACTAACTGGTTCAACACTGCATGCTATCTGGTTGATGAGAAGCTTGGAGTTCACAGAGATGAATCTACGGCCTTAAAAAAGAAAACAACACAAAGCTCTCTTTCTTTAAAAGAACCTTTCTGGGCCAAACTAAGGTGGGATGTCTTTGTAAAGATGGGAGTTTGAACACATTTTCAGCGGTAAGATGATTTCAAAACGGATGCTTTTGCAATACTTTCAACAGATTCCTGTTTTTTATTTAACAGAATATGAAGGCGGTTTTGACTGTCGCTCCTACTGTGAGTGAAACAGGAAAAGAGGAGATAATGTGAGGCAGCTTAAAGATGCTTGGAATGTGAATAATGATGTTGTGCAACTTTTAGTGGCAAGAAGTCAAGTTGTAACTCTTTCCCACGCTTTGCATGTCACCCCTAAAGAAGCTCTAAAACGTCACACTAGCCAACACTGACTTTTACTAGGAGGCAGTATTACCAGTTGTGATGTAGAGTGAGTGGCAGCTACTTTTCACTGTTGTCATTTCAGCGTTTGACGAGTGTGGACAAGCTCAAAGTGACACACGCCCTGCTTCTTGCATATTTTTTGCACAATTCCAGCCAGGGTTGATCAAAACAGCAAAAAATAAGAGGAAGATTCAGAACAAAGCATATTTACATAAATTGGCTTAATGCTATGTTTACATTGCAGGCAAGTTGTTCCTTATATCAGATCTTTTAGGATGACTGTCTGCACTGTTTTTGCAAGGGATCAAATCGAATTTGTTTGTCTGGACATTACTAACTTATTTGCATGGCTTTCTGTGGGAAGATGTCACTGCCTACTGTAGCCAGATTGATTTCTAATAGCCTGGCAGCAGTACATCTACGTGAAATCCAATTTGGAGGTGGTTTGAAATGTAATTCAAATTGTACATGTATTTTTACAGATGCATCTCAGTCTGGCTCAAATCAGATTTCATTGCAGCAAACAACGACAATGTCAAATCCAGAGTGACAAAAATGCTGGGATTTAAAAAGAGCACCAAAGATGGTCCCCAGCAAAACACATCTGACGAGCGGGGATTTTAAATGTGGGCCAATGAAAAATGTAGGCTATGGGCCCTTTAAGGCCTATACACACCTATATGTCAAGTGAGGGTGTTTTTTTCTTTAATAGTTCAATATTGCTAGAGACCTCTAAACATTAGAGAACATGTCAAATACATCTGAATTCAGAACGCCACTGGTATTTAACCAATAGTCAGATGACAGACAGTAATATCAGTTCACCAGGACAACACAAAATAGCACTACTGACCATCGGATTATTGAATGTTTTTTAACTTCTCAGCAGGGGGGGTGTATGAAAGTGGCACAACGAAAAGCAGTGTCCTGTATGTTAAGTGAGGCTGCATTTTTGGAGTCCACTGCACCTACAGGCCTGATTTCCACCTCAGCAAGAGGCTGGGTGAGCACTGGTGTGACGGTTGTCGAGGCGTTCACCGCTCACGAGTGAAACTTTTCATTCACAAGCCTCTCCTGCACTTTTTGAACCGCTGTCGCTCGGCAGCAGTGGGTGTGACCAACAGCAGAGCCAGAGAAAGTCTATGTGAGCGACTACATGAATGACTCAAGTTCACCGAGCGGCGTTAAAAAAGAGAGAGAGAAATTCAAACGACGCGGAGAGGAAGAAGCTCTGATTATTTTACGTCGCAGGGAGCCGTTTGTGCCAAGTGTGCAAAAAAAATCCGAGTTTGGCGCAGAAGTTTTCAACTCCGCAGCAGAGGATAAATCGGTAAGTTCTGTGTACGTGCTTTTCTTTAAACTCGCCTGAACAGCGCGGATATGGACTGTAGCTGTTTAGATCTGTTGTGTTCATTATTAAAAAGTGTTTTCTTTGTCCTGTTCTGTACTTTCCGTGCTAAGTCTGCACATCATAAATATCATCAAGGCATTGCACTTAAAATCGTGCATTTAATAATTAAATGTACACACATATTTTATTTAGGTGTACTTTGGCTTACATAAGTATCATAATTAACGGAATTATAGCGTAGGAGCACTTTAATCTCATTGGGCGCCGATTAGAGGAAGTGAGTGCGGTGCAAAGAGGCTCTAACTTCCTGTTCCTCCTTTCTAGTTCAAAAAAGAATGAGAAGAAAGCTTCGGGCCTCGAGCTTAACTTCCACGCTAAGACGACACGTGTTTTGGCTGCAGTTTGCTGCAGTCTAAGCTCACTTTTCCCCCTTCGTGCTGCTCTAGAGACGCTCCGTGCGCGCGCGCTGTGGCTTTGCTGTCTCCGCGTTCTGTCACGTAGTCGTCGCTCTCTTCGCCTACGTCACCGAGTCGAGCGGAGGGGGGCGTGGCTTGGTCGTGTATGTGCTATCAGGGGGCGTGGCCCAGTAAAGAAGCGGCGAGTCCGCGTGCGACTCTGTATCCGGGTAGAAAAGGCGCGCACGCTCACGCGCAGCATTTATTCCTGCCAGCAGGTTCCCATCGAAGGTTTAACCTCAGTTTGTTTAGTTTGTAAACACTGTTAGGCTGTAAAGAATGTATCGCTCAGTCCACAGGTGGAAACTATGCTGCAGTTTTTTAATGGAACATCTTTGTGCTGTCACAAAAACACCCAATCACTTTACAGCCTGGCCGTTCAGGCTCAATGTACAGAGTTTAGGCAGTTTCAGATTTAGAGCTAAAAGTGTGCCTGTCAGGTCATAATAAGCTGGATCTTAGTGATTTTGTTATAAAAACTAAGTTTTCAGCTGCCTGATTTAAATGAAAAATAACAAAATTAGTCGA